>CM019162.1:15497458-16113977 GCA_009733165.1 Naja naja
CCCCTGAGATATAGGAACACTGCTATCTTGTCACCCCCCACAAGCACATGCACATGTAGTAATGTTGAGTGAATCATTAATCAATGACAAATCTAATATATGCAACAGAAGAATCTATTAGTGAACTTAAGGAGTGGGAAATTTCAGTTGCTGCTTGATTTCCTGCCCCCCCCATCTAAGGACTCCCACCTCCAAGCCTTACACCTGAGTTGCCCCTTGTTGTCTCAGCTGCTCTTGCCTTCTAGCAGCTCTGCACATACACACACTGGGAACAGGCCCTTTGTTCCTCTGCCTCACTGCTGCCAGATTCCCAAGACTCCAGAGTCAGCACCCCACTCCCAGATGGTCCTGGCCCCATCTCTGCATTGGACACAGGGCCCTTGTCCAAGTCCTCCTCCTGACTCCTCCTGACTGGTCCTCTTCTTCCTCACTGTCCAATTCCACTACCGCCTGCACAGACTGCCCGTGAACCACAAGAGGTCGATAAGTATGAACTTTTAAGTTGCCAAGCATCTAAAATTTGATCAGGGATTCCAAAGGTGGTCACTGTGAAAAATGGTCATGTCACCTTTTTCAGTGCCATTGTAATTTTGAATGGTCACTATGTGAACTGTTGTAAATTGAGGACTACCTGTGACCAGTTCGCCTTTGTCTATTAAAAGGAATGATTTCAGAAAAGGAAACAGTTATAAAATAAAATTACAATGTATGCTGCAGCAGCAAGGAACCAAGTAATAACTGAAATTACAACATTAAGCTTAAATATTTTATGCTGTTGTAATAGGCTCATTCAACAGCTCTTGGTGCTGATGTTCGTAAAACATTCAACACAGTCTCATTCACTAAGGTGCCTTCATTTCCTATATATATTGGGAATAATATATATATATAAAAGCCAAGTACCACACACATCATCGCAAATCTCCAGAACCGTAAAGCCTACAAATTTGAAATTTGGCATGTTTGTTCCTCTTGGCTTCTAGATGCTCACTAAGGAAGGATTTTTGAAATGACCATCAGAGCATTAGTATTTCATATATTATTATTATTATTATTATTAACACGCCTGAAACAAACTCTGTTCCAACTGCCAGTTGCCTCACATTCCGCACCTCAGTTCAAACTGTTAGACGCTCCACTCCTTCACTTAGGAGCGCCTGGGGCTCCTTACAGTACTAAATGTTGCTACCTCACCAAAATGTTCACGCCCATCTATGGAACTGCTTCCAGACTCAAGGCATTTAAGAGCAGATATTCTCTTATGTGTTTCAATCACCAACCCACCACTGAGCCAACGGATTATGAACCAAATTTCTCCTGCATAGCCCAATCACATATTTTTTTGTTGCAGCACAGTATCCAGCTAGTCCTTCATAAAGGGTGTTAAGTTTGCATAGAGAGGCAGACACGAGTGCTTCAGCTCTTAAGTTTTATTGTGACTTCAGCTCAGAATGGACCTGATTTGGCTTAGCCGAGGCAGCTTTATATAGCCGCTGCCTCGGCTGACAGCCAATCAGAGTGCAGGGTTTTCCCACACTTTTTAACCAATGATTTCAAACACTTTACAAGAACAACCAATCAATTCAAACTCTGCATACATAACACCCCTCCCACTAGGTTTAGTCCAAACTCAAACCCCATCTATCTAATGTATTCTTTTAAATAGGTGGAGCTCTTGCATGTACATAGAGACCTCACGTGGTTCAGGTTTTTAGGAGTCTAACATTGTGATAAAGGAAATGTATCTGTCAACATCTCCATGCTTGGACTACTAGTCAGAGTATAACCTGTTTGGTTACTACAACCTGGTCTCTCTTCCCAGTCCAACTCCAACCCAAGGTCAGCACCCAAGTCTGGTAGTGATGTGCAATCTTCCATTTGTGAAAATGGTTGTTGGCACTGTGACAGGTTTTGGGATGGTTCCTGTCATGTTAGCTCACACGGGTTGGTTCTTACTTGCTGATTATCTCCATTATCCCCTTCCCCTAGAAGAGGCTGTGGGAATGGAATCCAGAGAGAGTAAGGGCATGTTCCAGAGGCAGTCTGGACCTTAACTGATCTATGTGCCTACTCCACAATAGACCATCTTCAGTTTGAACCCTGTAAGACCTGGGGCCTGTGATTTGGGTTACCTCTGCAGGAATCCATAGTGGTTCACCTACAAGGTTTTTAGCATAAACAGAATCACCCACAGTGAATGTAACGAGTCTTGCTAGTGGAATCTAATGGAGCATTGGGTGCAGTGGATGGAGCGATCCAGAGTGGACCTTAGTTTCCTGCCCATCAAAAGTCAGCAGGAGTTAGATTAGTGGATGGGCTGGGAGTGATGTGCTGGATACTGAGTAGTTTTTCAACTTTCAGTGATGTCCCTGACCAAATTGTTGGAATTTCTCCTTGTAAAGCGCACCATGCGTTCAGCCCGCCGTTAGTCAAGGATGCCCAGGCTGTAAGGGCATGTCTGATACCCTGCTGTGCTAAATATGGTTCAAAAAGGTTGGATGTAAATTGAGGACCATTGTCAGAAACAAGCAGATCAGGCAACCCATGAGTTACAAAAAGTTTCTGTTGATGACAGCTTCAGCTGTGGTGGATGCCATAGGGATAACCTCTAACCATTTGGAGTATGCATCTACTATAATAAGGAAAGTGTGCCTCTGGTAGGGCCAGCAAAATCAATGTGAATCCTGGACCATGGGCCCTAGGACATTCCCATTCCTGTTTGGGGTGAGAGGTGGGGCAGGCCTGACTTCCTGACAGTTGGGACAGGATGCAAGTTTTCAACCATTTTGTCAATACCTGGCCACCATACATAACTCCTGGCCAATCCCTTCATTCTGACAATTCCCGGATGACCCTCATGCAACATTTCCAAGACCTCTTTCTGTAGTTTTGCAGGAATAACCACCCTGTTACCCCACAAAATACATCCTCTTAATACAGATAACTCAGTTTGTCTGGATTCAAATGGTTGGGAACCTTGAGGCAGATCTTGAAGTGGCCAACCTTTCTTAATCCAGCCTATAACAGGAGCCAATAAAGTGTTTTTGGCAGTCTCTCTGGCAATTTCAGCAGCATGGACTGGAAGCTTGGCAACAGTTTCTAGAAAAAAAGGTGTAAGTCTCAGGAGCAGGGTCCTCAGTGTGTGTAGGAAGTGGGCAGTGACTCAAAGCATCTGCGTGCCCAATGTCTTTTCCAGGTCTGTGGATGAGTTTGTATGAATAAGCAGCAAGAAATTCAGTCCATCTTAGCATTCTTGGTGACAGGATTGTTGGTGTTGGTTTGTCCCCTGCCACAATGCCTAAAAGAGGTTTGTGATCTGTGACAATGGTGAATCTTCTCCCATATACGTACTCATGAAATTTCTTGATAGCTGCCACGATTGCCAAAGCTTCCTTGTCCAGTTGGCTGTATTTTCTCTCTGCTTTAGTCAAAGTGCGAGAGTAAAATGCAATAGGGGCTTCCCTTCCACTGGGAAGCACGTGGCTCAACACCCCACCCCACTCCAAAAGGGGATGCATCACAAGTTAGTACAACAGGTAAATTCTCAGAGAACTGTATCAGTACACAATCAGAAGTGATTTGTTTCTTAATGTTGTTAAATGCAGCTTGTTCTTTTCTGCCCCAGACCCAAGCAGATTTTTTGTCCAGTAATCTATGTAGGGGTTCTGCAGTGGTTGCTTTCTGAGTAGAAACATATGATAGAAGTTAATGAGTCCCAGAAATGCTTGCAAGTCTGTTTTGCATTTTGGCCTGGGGGCTTCTTTGATTGCCTGGACTTTGGCTTCTGTGGGGTGGATGCCATGTTTATCAATCATGTAACCCAAGAATTCTACTTTGTCAGTTCTAAGTGTGCATTTCTCTTCTTTGACTTTTAACCCGCTTTTTGAATCTGGTTAGACTTCTCTGAGCTTCTGTAACTGAGTGTCATTTTCAGCAGAGATTAAAACGTCATCAAAATAAGGCACCACCCTAGGAAACCCTTGTAACATCCTTTTCATAAGGCTTTGGAAAATGCCTGGTGCCACACTTACTCCAAATTGTAACCTTTTGCATTTGAAAGCACCTCTATGGGTTATAATGGTTTGGGCCTCTGCAGTTGCATCATCAACTGTTAACTGTTGATATGCCTGGGCCAGGTCCAATTTGGCGAAGACTGTGCCCCCGCCAAGAGAATGTAATAAATGATGCACTACTGGAACTGGATATGCGCTCCATTGTAGCGCATGGTTCAATGTCCCCTTGTAATCTCCACAGATTCTTACAGACCCATCAGCCTTGACTGGTGTGACTATGGGTGTCTCCCACCTGGAGTGGTCAGTGGGCTCTAAAACCCCTTGAGCTATTAGTTTATCTAATTGTGCATCAATTTTTTCCTTTAAGGCAAATGGAACCCTTCTGGGTTTTAAATGGATTGGTTGCACCTTGGGATCTAGATTGAACGTGATAGGGGTCCCCAAGTACTTGCCTAATCCATTGCTGAAGACCTCTGGAAACTCAGACTTCAAGGCCTCTTCCCACTCAGTGTTGCTCACGTGATTGATGCCAGTCACCTCGATGCCCAGTGGGTTGAACCACTCAAGTCCCAGCAGACTTGGCCGGTCCTTGTCTACGATGGTTAGGGGTAGACGCTTGGTGTGGCCTTTGAACTTCACATTGAATTCTCTTGTTCCAACTACTGGAATCTTGTTCCCTTGGTAGTCTTTAAGAGTCAATGCTTGCTTCTTGAAGTGATTCTTTTGGATATTTGGAAGTAGTCTGTGAATAGTGTCCCATGACACCATAGATAAATATGAGCCTGAGTCCACTTCCATTTGGCAAGGCCTTCCTTCAATAAGTACCTTGACATGCACTTTTCTGTTATTTATAGAAGATGAATGACCAATAGTTACTGTCTGATGAGTTTCATTCTTCCCCTTTGCTTCTGTGCTGCGCCCCATTTTGTCACTGAGGTTGTTTGGCTTGAATTCTTTATCTTTGTTTGCAGCAAACTTCCTTCTGTTGGGTGGAGTTCTGGATGATTTGCAGACTCTTGCTAGGTGCCCTCTTTTTTCACAACGGGGGCAAATGGTGTCTAGAAACTTGCATTCAGTGTGGGGGTGGCTTCCCCCACACCCTCTGCAGTAGAAATCTTGCCTCTTTCTTCCCAGGTCTTTCTTTTTCCGCTCCATTCTGAGTCTGTAAATTCCTTCTTCCACCTCACTGTAATTTGACTCAGAATCTTGTTCCTCACAATGATTTGTGGTGGACTTTCCCTCATCAGAATGGCTCGTGGCCCTGTTCATCTTCCTCATGGCTGCTGCTGAGGATTTGGTGGCTTCTGCTGAAGATGCTTCTTCTATGGCTTCTTTCAGCGTGATCTTAGGTTTCATTAATAACTTGCTCTGTAATACCTTGTCTTTAAGGCCCAACACAAAACGATCGCGCATGGCCTCCTCTAAACTGTTGAATTCAGCATGCATCCCCAATGTCTCTTAAGCTTGCTACGAAGTCGTTTACGCCGTTTTCCCTTGATCACGATGATAAAACTCGTGTCTCTTAATGAGGCACGATACTTGTGGCCCGTAATGGGCTCTTAACAGCCTTTCCAGATCAGGCCAAACCATTACCTTCACGTCTGCTGCTCCTGCGAGTACCTTCGCCATCTTGAAAACTGCCGGACCGCAGTACGTAAGGAAGACCGCCCTCTTCCGCTGCTCAGAAATGGCGGCCAGATCATTTCCCTCCAGATACATTTGGAAACGATCTGCATAAGACTCCCAGTCTTCTGCCATTGGATCGAACGGGGCTGGGGGGGGGGGTGTTCAGTGCAGCCATCTAGCTCCGCTTCTGTTCCACATCGCCTTCTCTTCAGGGGAATCCCACCTTCGTCGCCAGTGTTAAGATTGCATAGAGAGGCAGACACGGAGTGCTTCAGCTCTTAAGTTTTATTGTGACTTCAGCTCAGAATGGACCCAATTTGGCTTAGCCGAGGCAGCTTTATATAGCCGGCTGCCTCGGCTGACAGCCAATCAGAGTGCAGGGTTTTCCCACACTTTTTAACCAATGATTTCAAACACTTTACAAGAACAACCAATCAATTCAAACTCTGCATACATAACAAAGGGTTTAACATATCTACCTCTAAGCCAGCCTGGGAGAGGGGCAACATTAAAATTAACCATTGAATATCATCATGCTATCTTCAGAAGGAGCAAAGTTGCTTTTCTCTTCTAACACTGTCAGTCTCTGGAACGCCTTTCAATGGGGAGATTTAATAGGCAAATTTGTTTGAGAAAAATGAAGAGCTGCTGTTTTTAGTCTGTGCAATTATCAACTACACCTCAAGCATATAAATATTTTCCGTGCGTAATCAAAATAACTTAATCTCTTTACATTGGTACAGTCTCCTGCTTGGGATAGAGATTATAGAGGATGTAGCATCTTCTAAAAAGTCAAACATTCCGAAAGGAGAAAAGGAAATTTACAGAGGAGAAGGGGGAGGAGGGAAGAGGAGGAGCGAAGGAGGAGGAGAAAGGAGAAAGAAGAAGGGAGAATGGAGGAGGGGGAGGAGGAGAAAGGAAGGAGGAAGGAGGAGGAAGAGGAGGGAAAGGAGGAGAAAGGAGAAAGAAGAGAGATGGGAGAAGGAGAAAGGAAGGAGAAAGAAGAAGAGGAAGAGGAGGAAAAGGAAGAGGAAGAGGACGGAGAAGAAGAAATCGCTGCACAATAAGACAAATCCAGCATAAAATAATTCAAATCATGTGTTTCTTAGCATGAGTCATTTTAAAACCATGGAAACTAGAAGCAATTTAAAAGTAAATTGATCCTCAATAGGGAACTATGTAAGGAAATTAAAAGATAATCAGATCTCTGGTAAGAAAGCAGATATATACTGTGTACACAATTTTACCACTGAACCCAGCACTAAGATGGACCTAACAAGAAAGTAAGGCAAGAAAAATAAATTGGCCAAATTAATGTCTCAGGAGAATTGGATAAGATATATAACGTTACCAGCTCAATATCAACAGCTCCCTTTAATGCAAATAAAAAAAAAGAAAAGAAAGTCCACTGGAAAACAAATCATTGTTGATTTTCACATTTCATTATTACCGAGAATGAAAATGCACAAAAGTCCTGAGCTTTGGGTCTGGAAACAACGCTGGAGTCCCACAGCATACAACAAAAGATGTATTGCTATAAAGGTTTTGGATAATCCAAAAGAAAATAAAAACCAAACTTTTTTTTTAGCCATAATATATTTGCTTTTAAAACAAATATTTAAGAGCCAACCCACTGAAGGATGAATAGATTGGAAATTGCTTAAAAGAGAGAGGGGGGAGAGAGAGAGAGAGAGTTTTGTGTTGGTGATATTTTTAAATTTTAAATCAAGCTCCTATCATAAAAACATGATGAAGTTTGACTTGGCCTTGCATAGAGACATATGCCACAAAATATCTACCAGGGGTTTTGGGTTTTGTTATCTAACATACTTCTCCACCTCCTGTAACAATTCTCTTCTGAAAAGAGGACTCTCTTTGCAACGTCCTAATTGAAACACCAGGGATGACCAGAAAAAGCTTCCTGACTCCAGCACTGACATGATTACACACTGCAGAATATTCAGCCGTGCCTCTCCAAATGCTACTCTCTGCATTAATATACCCACCACTGCTTTCAGAAACAACATGAGCAAGTTATTCAAGTGAAAGATGTAACTTCAAAGACATATGTTGCGTACAATACCTGACCAAATAGAATTCTGTAGGAGCATGGGAGATCAGTCGATATACTTGTGCTTTTAAATATTTACAACATGCACAGACAAGAGAGAGAGGGGGGGGGAGAGAGGGAGAGAGAGGGGGGACACTGTTGGCCACAGGTACCCCAAAGTCATGTACTGCTTGGTGTACATTTATCCATTTTCTCCGCTTCCATAGTGCTCTACCCGGGCTAATTTGAAAAGAATAAATCCACTCAGGCTATTGCAAAAGGTAAACAGGCAGAATAGATTCGTGAATGTCTTATTTGACCATTCTGGGCCTCTCGTATTTGTGTTGCCTTACAGTAGGAGGGGAAAAAATCTTGGAACAAAGATAGAGGTGGATAAGAATCTTGATATCCTCCACATTGCCAAAAAAAAAACCTCAGTCTCATTTTCACAGGGGGGGGGGAGGAGAGAACAAGGAGATGAAAAGGGGAGGGGAAAGGAAATTTCTTATTTAGCTGCACAAGGTATGGATGTCTTGTTAAGAAGCTGTTTGCGATAATGAAATATTAAGGAGGAAACTGGGAGAGAGAGAAGGAGAGAAGGGAGGGGAGAGAGAGGAAAGGGGAAGGGAGGAGAAGAGAGGGGAAGGGAGGGGAGCAGAGGCGGTATTCAACCGGTTCAGAATGGTTCTGGCGTACCAGTAGCAGAAATTTTGACTGGTTCAGAGAACCAGCAAATACCACCTCTGGTTGGCCCCCGCCATTATCTCTCCTATATTCCCTTGTTTTTTAGCTCAGCTGATTTGCATGGCAGAGCGGATTGCCACACCCCAGCTGAGCTAAAAAAATACCAACTCAACTTATCAGCATTGACAGGGGTCGGTCTTTGAGCCTCTGTATGCATGCAATGCGCACGCGCACAGAACCATGCCTAGAACCAGTAGGAAACAATTTGGAAACCCACCACTGGAAGGGAGAGGAGGAGAGAAGCAGAGGAGAATCTGAAAGACGAGGAATAGGATAGGATAGGATAGGATAGGGGAGAGGGAAGGGAAGGGAAGGGAAGGGAGGGGAAGGGAAGAGATGAGACAAGAGAGGGGAAAGGGGAAGGGAGAGGAGAGGGAAGGGAAGGAGAAGGCAGTGAAGAGGCAAGGGAGAATTAGAATTAGAATTCTTTTATTGGCCAAGTGTGATTGGACACACAAGGAATTTGTCTTGGTGCAAATGCTCTCAGTGTACATAAAAGAAAGGATACCTTCGTCAAGAGTCAAGAATCATCACCTACAACACTTAATAATAGTCATAGGGTACAATAAGCAATCAAATCATACTAGGAAACAGTCAATATAAATCGTAAGGATACAAGCGACAAAGTTACAGTCATACAGTCACAAGTGGGAGGGGATGGGTGATAAGGAGGATGAGAAGGTTAATAGTAATAGTAGTGCAGACTTTGTAAAGAGTTGGACAGTGTGAGGGAATTATTTGTTTAGCAGAGTGCTGGCGTTTGGGGGAAAACTGTCCTTGTGTTTAGTTGTTCTGGTGTGCAGTGCTCTATAGTGTTGTAGAATCTGAAGGAGGGAGGGGAGAAGGGAGGGTAGTTATTTACTTCATGAGATATGGTTGTCTTGGACACGCTGTTGAAATGATGGTGTTTGTGATTATAAAACATTAATCAGATACATATTACAGAGTAGTGGAAATAAAAAACAAACAAGTTTTTGCAGACAGATTTTTCATAGGCCCATGCTGAATTTAACACAAAGACCTACAGTTCGCACTTATAAGGTGACTCAGTGCACAAACTCGTAGCTTTGTGATAACCTCAGCTAACTGGTAACCCCAGGTAAGGTGAGCTAAAGCCTGAACTTCCTATTTCCTATATGCATGCAAAACGTAGCTATTTGTTGTGGTGTTTTTTTAACCTGGGTTCCTTTTTTCCCTTGCAACTACTGGGAACTTGCCTTGTTTACTTAGTTGATCCTTCAGTCCTTCGTGCAAACCCAGAAAACTCTCTACTTAATTCCATAACAAGTGTTTTCTGCAAACTCAACCGGCACCTTGAAGTAAACCTGGTTAATCTCAGACCTCAGCCTTATCTCAAAGTAACAGAAGGGTTACTTTAAAAAAAAACCCTCTCTCACAGTTAAAAATAAAGGTGGCGATATAAAACAGTGATTTACCTGAGATGAAGATAAAAAAAAAGGAATCTCTAGTTAATAGCATTTGAGCGTGCCTTCCTGCTGTGCTACAAACAGTACAGAGCCTTTGCTTGGTGTTTTATTAGGTAAAAGCAGCCTTAGATAAGAGTACAAAATAACAAATTTTTGGAACCCTGAAGAATACGCTTCTCTGTACAAAGAGCAACATAAAATATGTCACAGTGTGGGAAGATAAAACCTGTATTAGGATTTACTTAGGATAAATTGCAAAACTTATCAGACAAAGAACTCAGCTCCCTGTTTCTGGTCCATCCTACAATGAGGCAAAAGATGAGATCTTTCAAGGCCATTTCCCAGTGAACCCTCTGTGGGTCCAGAGTACAACCACAGCAATGTTTTAATGTTCCCCATCAACAC
Organism: Naja naja; assembly: GCA_009733165.1. NCBI lineage: Eukaryota > Metazoa > Chordata > Lepidosauria > Squamata > Elapidae > Naja > Naja naja. Next base: position 15,507,724 of record CM019162.1, read on the forward strand.
AAACACACAGGCACACCTAAAACAACTTTTTGGGTTTGTCTGCTGCTTTTCTCCTTTTGGCAGCTGCTGTTTTTTTCCAACTTTAGTGTTCTACTCTCCTGTTAAAAAAAAACAAGTTGCTTATTTTTTGGTGTTGGGTCAACATACTGTGCGTAGCATTGTTGTTCACCCTAAAATTTCCTTTTCTTCTGCATCTCTGATTAGACTACGATCTTGGATCATTATTATGTTATCAGCTTATTTCAGACTCAAACAGATATCACTTTGGTTAATGGTTAGCTTGCCTTAAGAAGCTGTGGTCGCTTCATCACTGGAGGTTTTTAAGAAGAGACTGGACAGCCACTTGTCTGAAATAGTATGAGTTTTCCTGCTTGAGCAGGAAGACCTCCAAGGTTCCTTCCAACTCTGTTCTGTAATAAGAGATTCCTTTCAACCTCTCTTTCAACAGACAAATTCTATCAAGGAAAAGGAAGTTATGCAAACTTTTTTTAAGTTTGTTGCACCTGCAACCATTAAGTAAAAAATCTGCTATTTGAAAATAATGTAAAATTTATTAATAATTTCTTCTTCCCTCGTAAAAATCCTGAGAAATCATCTACCTAACCTTTCTGGCCCAATTTCCCAAAGAATTTCAAGAGGCCGTTCGTGCGCTGCTTTAATTAAGAAGACCATTGATTTTCTTTGCTTTGTTTTGTTTTTATCGTATCACACGGTCTGTCTCTTTTTTTTCCCTGCAATCTGAACAAGTCATCAAAGCACATTTTAAAAATTGCAGTGGCAAACAGAACATGGATTCTCTGAATTTACTAGCTTCTATGTAGAAGTTCAGCAAGAAACAGATGGGAAACATCTTGAAGGTTATGTCTCCCTTTTTCAAAGATGCACTCAACTTCTTAAGGGGGAGAAACAGTGAGAATAAGAGACATGATATGAAATATGTGCAATTCCTGTGATTCATAGATATATGTGTGGGCACACTTACACACAAATTCCTGTGATATATACAAAATACACACAATGTGTTTTTATGTTTGTGTGTGTGTGTGTGAACATGGTATGGAAACCAGGAATCCATATAATATATATAATATACACTCTATCAATAATGTGGGTATGTATGTGCATATATCCATGTATGTATATATAAAGCTAAAGGTTCCCCTCACACATACATGCTAGTCATTTCTGGCTCTAGGGGGCACTGTGTTCATCTCTGTTACAAAGCCAGAGCCAGCGCTGTCCGAAGAAGTCTCCGTGGTCATGTGGCCAGCATGACTAAACACCAAAGGCACACAGAACGCTGTTACCTTCCCACCAAAGGGGTCCCTATTTTTCTATTTGCATTTGCATTTTTTACATGCTTTCAAACTGCTAGGTTGGCAGAAGCTGGGACAAGTAACGGGAGCTCACTCTATTACGTGGTGCTAGGGATTCGAACCGCCAAACTGCCGACCTTTCTGATCGACAACCTCAGCATCTTAGCCACTGAGCCACCACATCCCTTACTTGTGTATATGTATATATACATATGTATATAATATGTTACAATATGTTGTAAGCTACTCAGAGACATTGGATACAAGATGGATGGGGAAAACATTAGAAATTTATAATACAATGCAATGCAATACAATACATTATAGCATAGCATAAAATAATATAAAATAATATATACATGAGTCACAGAAGTTGTGAAGAAATTCCTAATTTTATATATATTATCTAATCCGCAAGGGCTTCTGTTTATATTCCATTATCAAACCTTATCAATCTGATTCTTTAATCTGCAGATTATCCATTAATAAATCTCTACACTAGAATGAAAATCCATTTTGTATTGTTCTTCCAATGCATTAAGCATTTTTCCTTTACCAATAGAGTGATACCAAATGTAGTTGTTTTCCTGCTGCAACTTTAGACCAGAGGTTTTATTCAGTCATTACAAACTATGTTCAACTTTCCGTTGAGTACTTTCTCAGTACTCAAACGTAACCCTATCACCTATTCTAACAGTCAACTTGATGAATAACAACAACAATGCAAAAATTATTTTCCTCTGTTGATTTCTATAAATATATACTACTTGTTTTTAAGCTGAAAGAATAAGCTTTTCTATAAAGCAATTTATGAAGAAGATGAAAAAGTTAACTGATTCAAATGAAACAAATCCTTTCAGCAAAACTGAGCCATCTGGGATATCTTCTTCGAGAGCATGTGTGGGAATCTTCTCTGGACTTTCAATAGGAATTTTCTTTTCAGATCCTTTCTTTCTTTATAGCTTCACACTTCGCTTCTCATTTGTCATTTTAGTTTTGACATTCCTTGTCTGAATAGCATAATCATCACAATTGCCTTAACTCTTTTCCTTGCCTAAGCCAAAATGTTAGCCAGTGTTTTACTGCTGGCTGGTTTCCTTAAGCGGTTAGTGTTTTCCCAAGGGGATTTCTGAATGTTAGCAGTGTCATGTTATATTCTGAAATGTGGAAACTCCGCGAGAGTCTTGGAAGGGAAGCAAACCTACCCCACAAAGAAAGATATATATTATTCACTCTATTATTCATAAACAAGCCTTTTTGTTTATTCTGTGGTTTACTTTCAAAAAGGTTCACACTGTAATTGCCGATGCTATCATAAAATACAGATTTTTGAAACCAAACCAGCAAAGCGTTGATCAACTATCACCATGAAGTTTGCAAAGAATAGTTGCATAGTTACCTACAATAGCTACAAAATACCTGGTTTAACCTACAAAACAGATTGAGCTATGTTAAACTATGTTAGCTGCCTGAGATGCAGGCTTGAGCTGTTGATTATTAGAAATGGCAACTAGTGCAGTGATGATTATCCTTCCATTCAAACTATGATATTTATACCCAGACAAAAATATTTGTACCCAGACAGCACACTGTTCAATTGAAACTGGAATTTTTATATGCTATAAAAATAGGAACTTGAAACAAAAAAATAGAGTTATGGTCCTATGATGCCTTGTCAGGAAATAAATAAAACATTAAGGGAAATAATCAAGTAGTGTCACCATTACTTTCTTGATTGTTCATAAAGTTCCTAGTTCGTGAACGATTGAGAAAGTAATGGTGACACTACTTGATTATTTCCCTTAATGTTTTATTTATTTTCTGACAAGGCATCATAGGACCATAACTTTATTTTTTTTGTTTTCAAGTTCTTATTTTTATAGCATATAAAAATTCCATTTTTTTAAAAAATTACATTTATATGCTGCCCTTCTCCAAAGATTCAGGGCGGCTTACAATTTTTGGGATACAACCCAATGTGCTCAGCAATTCAATTGAATCATATGTTGTTTGGGTACAAATATTTTTAGGATATAATAATCAAAATGTTTACAACAATATTCATTACATTGATGTTAATTATAGTAGTATCAATAATAATAATAACAATATTATTTACTTAGCCAATTCAACATGCCTTTCTTATATCACTGATCTCATCCATCTCTTTCCCTATATCTAGCTCCTGGTTTTTTTCCAGCTAGTCATTGATAAAATAAGTCCCAAGTCAGAAAGTATTCAGTTTCCTTCTTTTCCTTGATTATAAGTGTTAGCCTATCCATTTCTGCACATTCTAATATTTTTTTAAATCACATTTTCATCTGTTGGGATCTCTTCACATTTCCATTGTTGCGCAAATACAATTCTAGCTGCAGTCAGTACATGCAAAATCAAATATGCAATCCCTCTATTATGTTTATCCAACAAAATGCCCAACAACAATATCTCTGGTTTCAAGTCAATATGCTGGCTTGTCATTTTTTCCAGCCATGTGTGGATTTTTGTCCAATTTTTTTTCCGCTTTTTGACATGTCCACCACTTATGATAATACAAGTTGGATGTCTCATGGCATTTCCAACATTTTGCAGACTTATCCATAGTACCATAAGTTTAAATGTCTCTCTATCTTTTTATTTCTTGACCAGACTAAGGTCCATTTGTTTTGACATTGCTGTTTCTACTCTAAAAATACTCCCCTGTATTCATTCCTAAATCATTCTTTTCCAGGACAATCTTTCTTGGCTTCCCAAAACTCCTATCCTTTCACCATAGCAACGGACTTCATATGTTTGAGTACCAAAAAAAATCACCACATCTTACTTCTTTACACATGATTTTTGCCATTTCAAATTCCAAATTTGCCAGGGATCTATCAAGAGATTCTTGGATGAGAAACAAAACATCTTCAAGAAAAAAAAGAAAGAAAAAGAAAGTCCAGTTGCCTTTTGAAAAAGCAACTTTGGGACATCAAGATTAACTTTTTATTTAATACAAGATGTTCATTAATTTCACTGATGACTCACTCAATAGCACCAAGACATTCATGCAATGTATAGTTTTTTTTTTCAAGGATACAGATACAGAATAACAAAGTTGGAACGGACTTTATAGGTCATCTAGTCCAACCTCCCACCCAAGCAGCATGTCTGACAGATGGCAGTCCACTCTCTTCTTGAAAGCTTCCAGTGATGAAGCTCCCACAACTTCTGAAGGCAACTTCTGTTCCATTGGTTGATAATTCTCACTGTCAGAAAATTTCTTCTTATTTCCAGGTTGAATCTCTCCTTGTTCAGTTTCCATCCATTATTCCTTGTCTGCCTTCAGTTGCTTTGGAAGATAGCTTCACCCCTTCCTCCTCTCTGTGGCAGCCCCTCAAATATTAGATACAGAATTTAAACCAAGTTTGAACTTCCTCTAACACAGGGGAATAATTTGGCTTGGGGAATTACTGCACACAGGATATAGAATTTTGGATAATAGTATTTTTTCACTTAACTGTGACTTAACCTAAGCATCTGGTGTGAAATCTATCTTGCCTAATTGCTAACACAGCTCTGCACCAAGACTTCTGAGCATCTTTTATTTCGTGTCCTGTTTAGATGTATAGCTTTGTTTCTTGAAGTTTTACTGCTTTCCGACTGTTTATGTTCCTGCTTTACAAAGACACAGAAGAACCACTTTGTTCCCCCAAAAGGCTTGTTCCAAATGTTCCACAGGCAAAACATTCTCACAAAGAGATTAAATTGCAGAAAGGCTAAAGCTGCTACAATGTTAAGCCACATCCGCCTCCCAAATCTGCCATATTCAAATAAATGTGAACTTGTTGAGCAATCTTTATTCTTTGCAGTTCGGCTCTCCTAATTATCTTTGACCATTTTGTTAGACCCTGGATCAAGAAACTTGTTTATAAGTGACACACCAGTTTGGTTTAGAAGAACAGGGCGTGAAAAATGTCCTTTCCCAAAAATGATCATAAAGGTGCCCAGTTAAAATGGCATGCATCAAAATTATTTTTTGGTTGCTGGAACTGGGTATGTCTAGCTTGATGAAAAGAAGGACTACGGGTGACATGATAGCAGTATTCCAATCTCTCAGGGGCTGCCACAAAGAAGAGGGAGTCAAGCTATTCTCCAAAGCACCTGAGGGCAGGACAAGAAGCAATGGGTGGAAACTCATCAAGGAGAGAAGCAACCTAGAACTAAGAAGAAATTTCATGACAGTGTGAACAATTAATCAGTGGAACAACTTGCCTCCAGAAGTTGTGAATTCTCCAACACTGGAAGTTTTTAAGAAGAGATTGGATAACAATTTGTCTGAAACGGCATAGCATTTCCAGCTTAGGCAGGGCGTTGGACTAGAAGACCTTCAAGGGTCCTTCCAACTAGATTATTCTATTCTATTTATGATCTCATAATTCTGGTGAAAAGAGTCCTATCTGCATATTACTCAGAAACCATAGGACAATACTATTTAAATAAATTTTAAAAAACACAACTTTAATTTGGAGATAGAAAAAGGAAGTGCCCGTTTTGTCCTGTGGACTACAATGGAAATTTTTGAAAACCACCTTGGAAACTTTCTGTCTGTGAAGATGCAGGAGGATAGTTCTTAACATTTGTGGACAAAAACTTGTTTCTCAAAAGTTTAAATGAAAAACAAAAAATGTATGAAATAAAAAAACATGGAAGAAATAGTTAGAAAGCAAACAACCCATTCAATCAGAGACATTATCACTCTTAAAGAGCCATGATGGTGCAGTGGTTAGAATGCAGTATTGCAAACTAACTCTGCTCAAAACCAGGAGTTCGATCCTGACCATCTCAAGGATGGAAAGACAAGGTTGATTAAATGAGGACTCAGATTGTTGGGGAGCAATACAATGGTTCTGAAAACTTCTTAGAGAGTGCTGCAAAGCACTATGAAGTCTAAGTGCTATTACTACTGTCTCTATATAAGTGCTATGGCTATTGTCTATACTCACATGACTAAGACATAGGCCAATCTTGATGGCTGGATTTTTTTATAGCACCATTGCCACTAGCATCTTGACTTAGTTGACCATACCCTGAGGATACCCATGATTCACTAGTTCTTCTTTCTGATCAAAACATGCCCATCCAGCACATTTCTTTATAAATGAAAAGAACCTGAAATTTTACATGCCTGGAGAAGGAAAGCAAGATTGACAGAGATGTGCAAAAACTCAAGAGGCAAAAACTCAGAATTCCTGTTTTGCAGAGGCTTAGAAACCTGTTTGTGTTTTTCTTTGTTTGCTCCCCTTAATGCCTTTCAAAGCAGAAGATCATTTTGAAATCATTCTCAGGGACTTTGAGTACGATATTCTTGCACTGTATGGAGTGTGTGGATGTCCTGTTTTTCATTGCACAATCATCTCTCCAGCTGCCTGCAGGAATCCCTACTTCCCATATTTTCATTACATGGTACGTATTTTAAACCCTCTTTCCCCCCCTGGCTTTTTTGAGATAGGGAAATATAGTCAGTCAGGGAGTCTTCAGAGTGATGGAAACTTGTGTCACAAAACAAACACATGAACAGCAACTACTATAGCAAAAGCACTCTCTGATATAGCCAGCAAGAAGGGAAGCTCAAAAGCACCACCAAGGGAAATGCTTCTTAAGAACCCTTTGAGAAGAACAGGGAAGGACAGAAACTACTGAAGAAAAATCCGGAGGAATTGTAAGGCAGATTTCACTTAATTAAAATCCTCTATGCCCTGACAAATCTCAGTGTTCCTACATGAGATCATCAACTTCATAAATGATCTCTGTTATGTATGGAACACTTCATTAAGAAGACTACTCTGCAGGGCTTACACATACATACATACATACATACATAACAGTAAAGATGAAGTTCACTCGCACATACATGCTAGTAGTTTCCAGCTCTAGGGGGTGGTGCTCATCTCCATTACAAAGCCAAAGAGCCAGTGCCTGTCCAAAGACGTCTCTGCGGTCATGTGGCCGGCATGACTAAATGCCGAAGGCGCACGGAATGCTGTTCCCTTCCCACCAAAGTGGTCCCTATTTTTCTACTTGCATTTTTTACGTGCTTTCGAACTGCTAGGTTGGCAGAACCTGGGACAAGTAACGGGAGCTCACACCATTACGTGGCGCTAGGGATTCGAACTACCGAACTGCTGACCTTTCTCATTGACTAGCTCAGCGTCTTAGCCACTGAGCCACCACATCCCCTTACATACATGCATGCATACAGTGTTTTTATTATTATTATTTATAAATATTTCAAGGCAGCAAACATATTAAGCACACCTCCCTACTCTCTTCCCCACAACAACAACCCTTTGAAGTGAGTTGAACTGAGAGAGAGTGACTGGCTCAAAATCACCCAGCTGATTTTCCTGGCTGAGGTGGGACTAGAACTCATGACCTCCCACTTTCTAACCTGGTGCCTTAAGTTTTACCTCCAAGGTCTGCAGCCCATAGATCCTGTAGGCACTTTTTTTTTACCTCCAATGACCTCAGCCCAGTATCAGAAAAAAGTTTTAGAAGTTACCTTCTATGTTGAAAACAGAATATTCTCTTTCAAGAGAAGGCAGAATTGCAAGCAAATACTCAAACACTTTATCAAGTTGCAGACATCATCTGCATATCCTCTTTTATACCTTATTAGGAACAAACAGTAGTAGTCAAACAATAATTGGTAGATGTGGTATAGTAGGCGGCAATTTTTCCCTTGAGCAAGCCCAGCTATCACAAATTGTTCTTTTTTTTCTGAAATCACAAATGGCCAGTTTCTATTCCCATCTTGTTTATCTACCTTATCTGTTATCCTCCTTCCTTCCAATGCATTGGTTATGGTAAGAGAAAACATTGAAATTGTACTTATATTTGGCCCAAGCAAAGATATCTTTCTATTTCTTTTTATTTTTGTCTTTCTACATTTTTCCTTTTTTTTCTTTTTGTTTGCTTCTTTTACTTGTTACTATGCTGTTGGTTAGCCTTTGGGTTCTTTGTAAAACTTTCATTTTTTTTAATGGAATACTTTTAATAATGAAAATGAATTAAAACTTTTAATACATATAGCAATAGTACTTAGACTTATATACCACTTTACAGTGCTTAAAAGCCCTTTCAAAGAAGTTTACAGAGTCAGCCTCTTGCCCCCAACAATCTGGGTCCTCATTTTACCCACCTTGGAAGGATGGAAGGCTGAGTCAACTTTGAGCCTGGTGAGATTCAAACTGCCAAATTGCAGTCAGCTGGCAGTCAGTAGACATAGCCTGCACTATTGCATTTTAACCACTGCGCCACCGCAATATTTTAAAGAAGAGATTCCTAGGGGTAGAAAATTCTTATCGACTTCAGAACATGCTATGCCTCGATGAATTCCTCTTTCCCTCTCATTGACCACTGGAATCAATGACCCAACTAAGTCATAATTGTAGGGTGTATAACTGATACGGTTTTCTGACTTGAATGGAACATCACAACCCGTCTGATAGTTATAAACATTGAATCTTAATTTGAATAGGATGTGTGGGATCATTTCTTCACTCTGCTTTTCAGCATCTAGTGAAGAAACCCAGCATAGTTTCTCCTTGGCTGCAGGAGAAGCTTTGAACTTTCTTTCTTAAGAGACATTTCATTTGGAAAAATCCACATCCTTTATCACTTTAATTAGTCACCTTCTCTATTTCCAAACAACCGATATTATTCCTCAGATGTAGCCTAAAGCTAAACTCAGATCAGAAGGTTGGTTCAGCAACTGTCAGTTTTCCATCTCAGGAGGAAATGCAGAGTATGACTTAGCAGAACTAATGAATTTGATGTTGTGATACTGGAATGCCAATCATGTGATTTCTCCCTGTGGCCCCAACAACCCAACTGACATTTGCTCTTCTTGGCAATCTCCTGATTTCCCAATAAATGTTTCTCCATGGGTAACTCCATGAGTAAGCCATTGGACACCCTCTTTCACAAAGACTTCATTTCTATTTATTTCTTTTGTCCACCATTTTCCACAGTCAGAGGAATATGCCCGAGACAATACAGGATAGAGTGAGAAACAAGCCACTTCAACAAGTGGCAATAAATTATCACCCGATACTTTAGCAGCATATGTCTTTGTCCAGCCCTGGCTGCAGATTTCCATGAACAAATTTCAACTAAGCATTCTGACTGATAAATTCACGGGCATAAAGTATAAATCTCTTGTTTTGAAGGCCTATCTTGTCAAACAGTCCCATTTATTGCCTGCATACTGCAGTCACTGCACAATGCCGTACCCACTTAGCATAACAATTCCATATTTCAAATCCAACTGTAGGTAGTGCTAATTACAAGCAGATGCCAAATAGTATTCACATTTACCGTATTTGTCAACATAATACAGAATTATCTACAAATGTTGGAGCAGCTACTTCTTATTAATGAATGCAACACACATTCTATTCAATGCATGCATTCATCCAGCTTTCAAAAATTCTGAATAATCTAACCTATAAAAGGTAACTATATTATGCTACAGATACTGTCAGTTGACAGAACTGGAAAAGATCTGCTCGGGAGATGATGAAGCGGAGATGGCAAGAATGAACTGTATTGAAACTGCAAGGAACTGAATAGCAATAGCACTTAGACTTGTATGCCGCTTTACACTGCTTTACAGCCTTCTCGGAGTGGGTTATAGAGTCCCCAACAATTTGGATCCTCATTTTACCCACTTCAGAAGGATGGAAGGCTGGGTCAACCTTGAGCCTGGTGAGATTCAAGCTGCCAAATTGCAGACAGACAGCAGTCAGCAGAAGTAGCCTGCAGTACTGCACTCTAACCACTGCACCACCATGGCTCAATGGCTGAAATGTACCACTAGGTTCTAAAGCAAGGCTCTCCAAACGTGGCAACTTTAAGACTTGTGGGCTACAATTCTGGCTGGCAGGCTGAGGAATTCTGGGAGTTGAAGTCCACCAGTCTTAAAGTCACCAAGTTTGGAGATCCCTGTTCTATAATCTCATAGGGACAGGAAGAGAAGGCAAACTTCTTAGCAGTCCAAGCTTCATTTCCTCCTTTTCTTTTTTGAGTCAAATCAGAACAAGAGAAGGGACCTTGGAGGTCATCTAGCTCAACCCTCTGCACAAGCACAAGACTTATTCTCCTACATGTGCAGGAGATTTATCGATTAGGCACTTAATCCTGCATTAATAAATTCAGTTCTTTCCAGATTGCAACTTCTTGGATTGACATCCCACATAGGTGTTTGGACTTCACTTGTTAAGTTATAAACATGGGTTTACTAAAACATGGTTGTTATGCTAGGCCTAAACAAATACCTAGAACATCTACATGCAGGTATTCTCAAATGTGGGGATACCATGACTCCCTAAAGTAATGCATTGTTTTGGACACACAAATAAAACAAATGTTTCTTTGTGGGGCAGGAGAAATTAGGGTTAAGTAAGAGACAAATAGTCCATTTTTCAAAAGTGATGAAACTTAAATCAGAATTGTGTTTCTTTCGTGGCTTCTCTCTGACATGGTCGTACTTAGCTTTCCCCCCAGAAACAAAATAGTTTCATCCATTTTGAAAAACTCTACATTGAACAGGAAGAGGAGAAGAAGAGGAACAGGAGAGGGGAAGATGAGGAAGAATTACAAATACTTCACTAATTCATGAATGCTAATACTAATGATCTTTCTACAGACAACCCAAAGATTGCATAGATATCAAGTGATGTTTTGATGAACAGCTGGACCCACTGATGTAGCCCTTTCTTAAAATTTCATCTAGACACTGTTTCCCATATTGTCTACTTTGGGCTTGCTCAGTCAGTGTGGGAATGGGTTCCTATTTTATTTATTTATTTGATTTATTAATTGCTTACAAGAAAATAGATATAAGAATAAACTTGAGTAAGAATACAGGAAATAGGTACGAATAAATGGGGACAATATAACAGGGACAGTAAGCACGATTGTGCACTTATGCATGCTCCTTACAAACCTCTTAGGAATGGAGTGAGGTCAATAGTGGATAGTTTAAGGTTAAAGGAGTGGGTGTTTGAGGATGTAATAATAGAGTCAGATAGTGCATTCCAGGCATTGAGCACTCTGTTGCTGAAGTTGTACTTTCTGCAATCAAGTTTGGAGAAGTTTACATTGAGTTTGTATCTGTTGTGTGCTCTTGTATTGTTGCAGTTGAAGCTGAAATACTCATTGACTGGTAGGACATTGTAGCAGATAATTTTGTGTACTATGCTTAAGTCCAATTGTAAGCGGCATAGTTCTAGGTTCTCCAAGACCAAAAACTCAAGCCTGGTGGTGTAGGGTATTCTGTTGCAAGCAAAGGAGTGTAGTACTCTTCTCGTGAAATACTTCTGGACTTGCTCAATTGTATTAATGTCCAATATACAGTATAAAGTTCCTATCTTGCCTGTGCCTCTCTCTAGGTTGCTTGTGATGCTCTGGAAACCGACAAACCCATTAGAGAATCCAGGCTTTGTGTGATAATACATCACAAATCCTCAAGATGAGTTATCACACCCTGCTGAGTCACAGCTAGGTATCCTCTTTGAGCACAGACACCCCTTTGCCATTAGAAGAAAAATCAGGGCAGTACAACAATAGGTATATCCTCTTCTCTAGCTTAGCCAGGTATTCCAGGGATAAGGATACTCCAACTGCAAGCCAAGGACTCATACTTTATGATTGATTTGGGATTAAAATTTGCAGTCTTCTAGGGCATAAATCTTTGCAACTAGTTCCCTTCTACGAGGAAGCACCAGCTGGACCAAAAATGAATATTTTGAGCAATGGGAAGAATGATAAATCTTCATTCCTAGGTTTTCAGTTGTCTGGTCATGAATAAATTAAGTGAACTAACAAGAGCATGATCTTAGGAGACATCAAACTCTTTGGGTGATTGAAGAGAGCAGGTTATATTATCTTTGAGTGTTTTCCACCTTGTGTTCTGAGGAAAAAAATACTCATTTCAGCACCAAGGCAGTGAAAAATCTACAAAGAGTTGGGATAGAACAGGGATATATAATTCCTAAGTTCCCAACAGCCTAGAATTTTTATGGCTTCTACATGTTTATCTTCATCTGGAGCTTCTATGTATACCCTCACATTACTGGTCTTATTTTGCTCTATTACTGCTGGATTTCACCTACACTAAAATTCCTAGTTAAAGAATGCTTTGTTTCGATAAAATGTTGAAAGAAATCAGATCTTGAATAAAACCGAAGGAATTTTTCACAGGATTCTGCTTGACATCAAGGGGAAAAAAAATAAAAGACAAGTTAGACAATCTAAAAGCATTTCTATTTAAAGTCCTCAAAAGCCATCAAAGAGTGAGGATATGACATTGTGTCAGAACAAAAGGATGAATCTGTGACCAAGAATAGATGGTTACACTATCTTTTAGCACAATTGTCAGAAGTACTTATTATGAGTGAAAATTACATAGAGGCACCCGCTTGCTCTATGCCATTGCTGTTCAATCAGGCAGCTGTGGGACCCACATGGACAGTAATGATACAGATACTTAAGGGAAAAAATGGAAAGTTTCCTTAAATGATTCTGTTTAATGGAAGGTTATGACATCAGTTTATGACATGCCATCTGCAGGCATTACAAATGTGTGCAAATAAGTGGTTTGTGAAATGCAGGTACAAAGAAAGGATAACAATACATGATTCCTTTGGCACAACATGAAGGATGCAAACAAGATTAGAAATCACAGCCCTACTTGTTGGAGCCAAAGTTATATATAATATTTACGTGCTCCTGATTTAATTTTCTAGCAACCTTAGAAATGCTTGGTTTGGACACCAGGATAGGAGGGGATGTAAAATATGGGCATGAATTACCTAAATATGTCAATAGATGATAGATAGATAGATAGATAGATAGATAGATAGATAGATAGATAGATATAACTATACATGATAGATAGATCGATAGATCGATAGATAAATAGATCGATAGATCAATAGATAACAGATAGATAGATAGATAGATAGATAGATAGATAGATAGATAGACAGACAGACAGACTAGATAGATAGATAGATAGATAGATAGATAGATAGATAGATGATGGTAGGTAGGTAGGTAGGTAGGTAGGCAGGCAGGCAGGCAGGCAGATAGATACATAGATAGATACATAGACAGACAGACAGACAGACTGACAGATACGATAGATAGATAGATGATAGATAGATAGATAGATAGATAGATAGATAGATAGATAGATGATAGATAATTACAGACACAGACACACACAGAGACACAGACACAGACACACAGACACACACACACATATATATATACACATATATATATATACACACACATACACATATACTCATACATATACATACACACACATATACATACACATACATACCAGAGAGAGAGACAGACAGACAGACGGACGGACAGACAGACAGACAGACAGACAGACAGACTACTTAGTACAAAAAACTCTGGGAAATAGCAGAAATGGGCAAAAGTAATCATGGATATATTTGACCCAGAATGCTTGTAATAAATATTTAAGCAGTCTTTCTGAAAGGGGGGAAACAAGTGACAAGAAGAAATAAGTGCTTATTCGGAAAGCACAATTTGGAAAGAAAATATTATTTCCTTTCCAGTAATTAATTTCAGCCTAGAAAAGTCATCACAGGCTTATCATTGTGGGACTGGAGACGTTACTTGCTAATCTTTTCTTTTCTTTTTTGAGAAGGAGGAGGAAGGGGGATCAAGTTTAACACAAAGATTTGTTCTCTCGTACCCAGAGACTGAACAGGATTTTGTCTTGGGGTCACCCCTCAATCTATTCTTCCAAAGCCCTGTAGACAAGACAAGAAGCAATGGGTGGAAACTCATCAAGGAGAGAAGCAACTTAGAACTAAGGAGAAATTTCCTGAGAGTTAGAACAATTAATCAGTGGAACAACTTGCCTCCAGAAATTGTGGTTGCTCAAACATTGGAAGTTTTTAAGAAGAGACTGGACAACCATTTGTCTGAAGTGGTGTAGGGTTTCCTGCTTAAGCAGGGGCTGGACTAGAAGACCTCCAAGGTCCCTTCCACTGTTAATCTGTTATTCTGTTTTATTTTTCCCGAAGCAGGTTACTGAAGGTTATGCCTGGCCTTCAGCATTCTGGGGAGGGAGATGAATACTCCCCAAATAAGAAAAATGGCAGAAAAATTAAAATGTAAACAAAATTACAAAATAAATATAGGGCAAAAAAGTGGCAGTGATCGCGTGGAGGTAAAATATCTCATTTTTCTAACTTCTGAAGAATCCAGAACTATAAGAGAGAGAGAAAATGGATTTAGTTGTTGCTTTAAAGGAGTTGTGATTTAGTTTTTATTAGCAGCACCAATTCACATACCTCTCCAGCTGGATGTAATTTGTGTAGGACTAAATTTTATCTGCTTTCTGCAGTAAGAAGAAACATATAGGTGGTTTGTGGAGTTTTTTTTGTTTAAACAAAAGGTTTCCAGCTAGAGAGGGTCAGAAAGTTTCCAAAGTTTGCAAAAATGTTCCTCCAGCTGGGAAACCATGAATTCATGGCACTGGCAATTTTTAATAGCTGAAATTTGCAACTATGCCTTTCCATAGTCACATGAGAGACATTCATGTGAGCATTAAAACTAAGATGGATTACACAAATTTCCTTTTACCTGCATGGGTAGAAATCTATGCAACCTGAAGATTTAAATTCTGGTACAATATGCAAGTTAGCTACTTGAAATCTGGTGAATACTACTTAATGTATATTATTAGAGATGTAAAAATGTATCATTCTCGATATACAACTTTCTAGGGAGCACTGGAAAGTTCTACTTTTCTTCCAGATCACTTTTGATAATAACAGGGATGTTTTCCCATTGCAGAAGTAAATAAAACTAGTTGCATTCTGCTTCTCTTGATAGGATCTGAATGAAAGTCTACAGCAGAGTTTCTGATAAAGAACACACTATTGAATAAAGAATGGTGTCCTGATCTGGTAAGAAAATATGCTTCATTCATTCAAAGTTATATCTATCAGCTGAAATAAAACCAGTTTGGTTTATGTTGCCTGAAGAACATGATAGGAACTGAGTCACTTTGATAAATGATGGTTAGTTGGAAGGAAAAGTGAAGGCTCCTTCAGGGTCCCAGAGCAAATCTGGAGAAGATTTCCAAGGAGAGTTGCAGGTTTAAATATAGGCCAGATGAAAAGGACATTTTCTATTTTCTAGAGATGGCTTTTTAGAAGATAAGGTGATAAAAGGGGAGAACTTTCATCAGCCACAGAATATGGAAGCCACTGCCAGTTTGAGTAGGAGAGAATTCCATCCAGTACCCTTGGCTGTTATTTATTTTTTCAGCAGAAAGTAGCATAGTTAGTAATAGCCATGTATACAAGCATGTCAAACCATTATTATAGTGTGTTGTATATATTGGTTATTTTAGAACAGTTAAGGTACATCAAAGTCAGGAGAGAGAAAAGAAGTGTTTGGTGCCATTATCTTCTCAGTGGGCTCAGAAATTGGGGCAGTGGAATGCAATGATCTGAGTTGTAAATTATGCTTACACAGCTTGGTTGAAAGTGAACGTAGATGTATGTGTTAACAAAACAAGCCTAAGTGGAATTTCCCCTGTATTTTTCTTCAGATCCGGTGAACTCACAAAAACCCACAATGAGGATATTTCACAGGTGATAAAACCTCTCTCATTGAGCCAGATGGCCTTGTGGATTACTTTTAGTGCTTGCAGATTTCACTTTTTATTTGTGATACATGAGAAATAAATCTGACTGCACAATATTAAAAGGCTAACGTTCTCTCCAGTTGGTTTAATTAGACTGCAGCAAACAGGATGTACCATATGTCTAATGTTGGGACTAGAAAAGGAAGAAGGGATCTGTTAAGAAGAAACTTTAAGTAAAGATTACTCAGTCCCCGGGATGAGGAAAAGGGGATCAAATAAAAACACCTTTGTTTTGTTTTGCGTAAGACAGAGCAAAGAAAAATGTGGACAGGCCTTCTAGATTCTGATATTCCACCCTAAAATAGGATCCATGCAATGGCTTTTTGTCAACCTTATCTACGATGAAGGGCTGACATTAGGAGAAATGTAGCACTAACAGCCAAAATATTTTCCCTTGACTCTGGATGGAGAACAGATTTTAGAAACTGGTATACCATGGCTAAAATAAGCTTTGAGAGAAGAGCTCTCCATTTTTCTTGTAATAATATATCACATTTCTATAGATACCTAATCAGAGCTTTAATCACCATCTTAGAACAATGTCTGTAGAGGACAGACTACTGCAAAATAATCAGTATTTGGGTTGTTGTTGGTATTCTGCCCCTTGAAGACATTTCCCTAGTCAACCCAGGGACTCCTTAAAAACTGAGCACAGGGGCAGCTGTGGAGGAGGGGGTGATCGAGTTGAAGTTGTGGTGTTGGTGTGGGAATGAGAGGGAAGGTGATTTGTGCTTGTTTGGGAAACTAGAACAGCCTGAAATAGCTTAAGGCAAATTTACTATTACTGTTCTACGGAAATGGGGCTCACAAAGAGAAGTAGTGGAGGAAAAGAAGTTGCGGTAGAATAAGGAAGAGTGGTACAGTACAGTGAGTACTTATGATGTGTTTCTTAGAGGCCAGGCATATTTGTATTAGCTCTCTGGGGTGTTGGAGCCCACTATCCTGAATATATGTAAAATAATCAATAACATGGTCTTTTATTGTCCTCCTAAGTTCTGAATGTTGAGTTGGTTGTGTTGTGGCCAGCCTTGACAATGTGATATGCAGTCGTTAAAAACAGTTTAACTTTAAAAAAAAATTTTTTTAAAAAAATAGCAACCACGAGGATCTAGAAGAGATGACGATTTCTTTTGTTCTCTTCTTGGAACAAAAGCTTTCCCTCAAAAGCAAATTGTACATATTTTAGAGTCCCAACTGAATCAGATCTACAAGGAGACCTGATTATTGGACCTGTCTTATCCTTTGGAGGTACATAGATGTTGTTATCTTCCTTGCCACCTCCTCATGTTTTCCATAGGACTGTGAAATACTAAGCTACGTATAGCTGGTCTATATATGATGTTGAGACTTTGGAAAAAGTTCAAAGAAGAGCAACTAAGATGATCAAAGGCCTGGAGACTAAAGCATATGAAGAACGGTTGCAAGATCTCGGTTTAGCTAGTCTAGAGAAAAGAAGAATTAGGTGTGACATGATAGCAGTATTCCAGTAGTTGAAGGGCTGCCACAAAGAAGAGGGGGTCAATTTGTTTTCCAAAGCACCAGACAGCAGGACAAGAAACAATGGTTTGAAACTAACCAAAGAGAGAAGCAACCTGGAATTAAGAAGAAACATACTAACAGTGAGGACAACCAACCCGTGGAACAGCTTTCTCCAGAAATTGTGGGCGTTCCATCACTAGATGTGTTTAAGAAGGATCTATACAGTCACTTATCTGAAATGGAATAAGTTCTCCTGCTTTAGCAGGAGGCTGGACTAGAAAACCTCCAAGGTCCCTTCTAGCTCATTCCTTCTATCTACAGGTGTGGCCCCTGGTAGTTCCACCCTATCAAACTTTGTGCTCGAGTATATACATATTTATGCATAGCTTTGAGCTCCTGCAAAAAAGTAGGATACAAACCCCTTAAACTGCAGTAAACAAACATCTCAAAGCAGAAACTGCCTCTTGATGTTGGATATGTTGTAAGAATTGCAGTTGTAAAATCTGTATAATTAGAGAAGAAGAAGGGAGAGAAAAGTGGCATCTAGGTTGAAAAGCAAAAAAAAAATCTAAAGAATATGAAGTAACCTTTGAGGGTGAACAATGATTCAACTTGCACAGAGGCTATGAAAGATTAAAAAGAGGAGAGAATAGGCAGGTTCAAAAACAACACCTTTCTACACAACAATATACAATTATAACATCGTGGCTAACAAGCTTTAGAAATAAGGAGCAATTATGTTTCCCTTGCTCCTGTCTTAAAACCTTATTTTCATAACCTCCTGTAACCAAAAAGGTAGCAAGCCTTCCACCTCTAATTGGAATTTTTACAATGAGATGCTAGACTCTTGGTGATGATGAGCCATTACTGACTACTTACACAATGTAATTGTGAGATTGCTGACATTTAAAGCAGGGGGGATTGCTCAGAATTAACAATTAATTTAAGGACTATTTTTACAATACTCCCTGAGATACAGCGAGAGAACAATGGACACACATCACTACATTATTGATGCATTGCATTTTGAACACCCCTTTCAAAATTCTACCACTCCATCAAGAAAATGGGGGGAAACAAATTTACAAATGAAAATGGCAAAGCTTCAGTCTGAAAGTTAGTTGAATGGATAAGTATGTTAAGAAAAAAATTAATGAGCTTTGTAAATGTCGTTTATAAGACAGAATACTGAAGGATAAATAATGCAGAACCAAGAATGAAGTGTACCAAAAGAACACAAAGGGTAGAAACATGTGTGAAGGATAAGCCCAACTATAGAATTACATTTGTGGAATTTTATTTAAGTTTATCTAATGTTTAAAGTGAATTTGTCCAAGAGGCATTGACTTCCAACCAGATATCTTTAAAAGGGTGTTCAGTCTCCATTATTCTGTAAAAAGTATGCCCTCCATCCATGCTGACTAGGGATTATTGGAAGTGGATGTGTAATAATATGGAGGATGCAAAGTAGGAGATATCAAACATAGGTTTTATTGATAAATATGGAATATTTGTGGATGCAAATGCCTGGGATTATTGATCACTGGTCTTTAGTGATGGGCAAAAGCCACAACAAATAACATCTAATGATGGAACAAAGTACTATATTTCTACATTGGGAAATGGCCTTCTGAAAGGAAAGAAAAAGAAACAGTAAATAGAGACATCAGCCCTGTTTTACTATGGAGATTCCCAGTCATTTAGGTCATGGTTGTTCCAAAGGTGCTTTTTCACAAGGCAACTGAGTTTTCTTCATTCTTCCTTGAGGATGTTTCACTTTTCATCCAAGAAGTTTCTTCAGAACTGATTCTTCTTCAGAACTGAAGAAGCTTCTTGAATGAGAAGTGAAAGTTCTTCAAGGAAAAACAAAGAAAGCCCAGTTGCCTCTTGAAAAATACCTTTGGATCAATCTTGTTTTTATAAAAAAAACAGAGGCCAAAGTTAAGTTCATAGCTCATTTTATCATTGGTTCTTCTTCAATAAAAGTGTAAACATTTTGGCAGTTACATGTTCCAGATAGAATAGAATAACAGAGTTGGAAGGGACCTTGGAGGTCATCTAGCCCAACCCCCCTGCTCAAGCAGGAGAGTCTATTCCAAATATTAGCCTCTATCTAGGATTGAACTCACAGCTCATCATATGTAGATAGCTCAACTACTACTCTGCTGCTCAATTCCAAATGTCCTCTTATCCGTCTTAAATCTTTCTCTTAACCATGCATATGAAAACCTTTGAAAACCCTTTTTTCTTTTTCTAACTCTCAAAAAATGTTTCTTTACCTCCTATAAAATGCTTCTGGTGCTAAGACCCATAAAAGTGTTTCAGGTACACTCTGGGTTTATATATGTTCCATATTCTCAAAATACCATTTCTAAAATGATTTTAAAAACCACACAAATTTTATCATACCATATAAAATCATGCCATTGGAACCTCTAATCATGCCCTTCTAATTCTAAAATTCTTTTATTTCTCAGCAAAGCCCATTCTTTCATCCAAACTAAGCAGCAGGTTGCAAAATGCAATTTCAAAGCAAGCAGTCCCAATCCCCATCTTTTATTTAGTTTAGTTTATTGTCATTGCACCTCATACAACAAAATTAAATGCCATCTTCAGTGTACATTGTAACTATAAAAATTAAAACACAAACACACATCCTTCACATTCTATACAATCAAATTGAAAACCCCTGATATTGCATTAATATTGCACTATACAGTAGAATTCAAAAGAGCTACTGCCCTGGGATAGAAGCTGTTTTTCAGCCTATTTGTCCTTGTTTTTATTATCCTGTACTGTCTGCCAGATGGTAATAGTTTAAAAAAGAGAGCCCAGGATGAGATGGATCTTTGAGAATGTTTTGAACTTTCTTAAGGCAGCGGGAGCTGTAAAGCTCTTCCAAAGAGGGGAGAAGACAACCAATGAACTTCTGGGCAATGACATTAACCCTCTGGAGTGCTCTCCTATCTGCCACTGTGCAATTGGCAAACCATACACAGGTGCAATAAGTTAAGATACTCTCTATGGTGCAGCAGTAGAAGGTCACCAGCAGTTTTTCATTCAGTTGTTGTTTTCTGAAAAGTCCCAGGTAGTATAATCTCTACTGGGCCCTTTTGACCAGTGCTGCAATGTGAGCACCCCAGGTCAGGTCCTCTTTTATGGTAACACCCAGAAACTTAAAACTGGCCACTTGCTCCACTTGGTCTCCATTGATAAGCAAGGGCTGGATGTCTGATCTGTTCCTATGCATTTTGAAGTGTTTTACATTTAATCCTTGGGTTTTTTTCTCCCTTGCCTATACAAACTTAGATATGTCTTTCTGCCATTGTTTAAACAGTACAGCAGTATGATTTAAAACAACAACATCTAGCATCTTCTCCATGAACCTCTGGAACTGTTCTAAGAGTCAATCAAAATTCATTTGTTCTCAGTTCCAGGAATGGGATTTAAGTTCTTTTCCATCTCTGTGTATTATTTCAGTTTTACTTTCTAAAATTTCCAGTTTGTCATTAATTTGTTAAACTTCTCTGGTAAGATGCCCTGTAGGCTTCTGAAAGTGAAATTTTTATAAGGTTTGATTGCCTGGACCCAAGGAACATTTAGGAGCAAAATGCCATCACTACTTCTCAATAGAAGCAAAATTAACTATGAACAAAAGCAAACTTGCTTGATTAAAATAGGTTCCAAGAGAAAACACATGCATTTTCTCCTCAGGTTAGCACAGCAATCTATTTGCAACATGATGGTGTTGCTGTTTTTTTTGTTGAGTTTATAGCATTTGGATTCCCTGTGTGTATGTTTGGATGATTTAAGCATAATACAACTATGTCTAGGGAGAAGAAGAACCAGAACTTATAGCATTTGAGTATTGAACTAATAATTTAGTTGACCTCTCTGAACTAATATCTAGTGACGTGTAAAATTAGTTGCATAGAAGTAATCTAAACAATACAAATTTATTCTAGAAAATAGAGAATTGATACTCACCTCTCCCATTATTATTTCAGGAATGGATATTTAAAAAAAGAGCCATCTATGCTACAAAATAAATATGTTCACATTGTTGTTTAATGAGTTCCTAAGCCAATTTAATATCTATTACAGACATTGTTCTATATTCTCATGTGCTACCTACTGCTTTCAAGAAAAAAATAAAGTAGTGCTTCATGAGAACAATGCAAAGAAAGATAATTTTCCCTTAACTAGACATTTGTTTAATGATTCAACTCTAATCAGTATTCTGATGAATCCCAAGTTTTCTTAAAAACTTTTCAATTTTCGTTTAATGAGAAAATCTGTAAAAATGAGCAAGTTTAGACTATTTTGCTTGTAACTAAAGATCTTAGAAAATTGTGCCTATCCCACAACCTGGTGCTTTTTCATCTGCATATTGAAAACCCAACAGATTTCACACCTTGTATTCAGAATGTCTTATATTTGGAGTGCTAATGGCTAAGAAGGAAATTAATTCCATTGCCTGGCCATCCTAAGTGGCGTTGCTTTAAAAATGATGACTGATTCCTCTGTGGAACAAGATATTTCTGTAGAGTTCTGTTCACCACGCTTACACAGCTCAACATTTTGCCCACTGGCAGAATTCTTCTAATCACTACTAGTCTACTAGCTGGTGGTACTATAAATATCTTGCTGTAGCATTCAGAATATATGGTGTTCTGGCTTTGATTTTCTAAGCCCAATCCAAAAAATGCCTTTATTTGCAGAAATAATTGGAGGGTGCATCTTACTGGCTGAAGAAGTTCATGAGTTTAACCATTTTGCTGTGGTGTTGTAAAACAGTATATTACTGAGCTATATGGACCAATAAGTTCACTCAGTAGAAAGCAGCTTTTTAAATCGCTGTCCATGGTCCTGTCAGCACTCCAGTCCTGGGCCTGCTTATATGGACCATTGACCACACAGGATTCTTGGTCTGTAAAGCATTGGCTGTAATTCAAGAGCAAAGAGATGCTCTGCCCACAGAAGAGCCCATACGTAGTCTTCAGCATCTTTACTTGAGAAGATTCAAGCATCAGGCAATGGAAAATATATCTGTTGAATAGCTACTAACAATCAGAATACATTGTTCCCATGTATTCTTAATGTCCCATCTCCTACTGATACTGCTTTGAGATCGCTGATTTCTTAATGAGAGAGGAAGAACTTTACTTAGGCCTGCTGGAGGAAAACATAGCCCACATTGTTTCAACTGTCTAGCTAGGAATAGAATATTGTTTTCCAGCTGCCCTTAATACTGGAAAAACAGTTTTGGTTCCTACTGATCTTTTAACTATATAGAAAGTTTGAAGTAAGCCCCATCTCCCCCCATAAAGGTCTATGTGTATGGGTCACCCATTCCCATATTCAAGGTAATGATTTATTTGCTTCTCCTCTACGATATAATCAAAACCATGATGAAAAAGAAAGAACAAGAATTTCAATATTCATCTCGGTTGTAAAACAAAGGGGGAGGGATTGGTAGACACTAGGCAGAATTTGGACAGAATCTACCACAACTGTTTAACTATAGTGCTGCTTCCCCCACCCCAAGGATTAAAAATTCCCTGCATTTGGTTTGACAAAAATCAGATGTCTGTATGTATTATAAATAACTAGTGTATTTATTAAAATAATGCAGAATATAGCTGAATCTATGCTGATGTATGGTTCCTGCTGATATGAGGGGAATGACAAATGTACTTTTCAGTGCTTTAGCCAATGATATCCCATTTCAGTAAATGCTTCATACAAAAGCAGAATGCAGCCAGAATTCTAAATTGAAGGAGAATGAATAAGGGGGAAAATACTGTTTACTGCAGATATGAGTGCTATGAATTTTATTTTACCAATAGGGAGCTGCCGTTCAGGCATTCAACCTGGCAAATTTTCTTGTAACAGCATTGTACTGAACCCCTGATGCCTATTTGTTTTCTCCTACAAATAGCTGGAATGGGACCTTATCTAATCTTCATTCCCCTACTGGCCTTTGATGCTAACTTATCCCAAAGCAATCATGACTTTAGCCAAAGCACCAGAGACTGGTTTGGATCTTTCCTCAGTCCTAATTTGGAGGATGTTACAAGATGCAAACATGCACCTCTCTCAGCCCAACTCACCTCACAGGATTGTTGTTGTGGGAAAAATAGAAGGAGGAAGGAGTAACAGAAATACAAAAGGGACCTTGGAGGTCTTCTAGTCCAACCCCCTGCTCAAGCAGAAGATCCTAATGCCATTCTGGACAAATGGCTGTCCAATCTCTTCTTTAAAACCTCCAGTGATGTAATACCCACAACTTCTAAAGGCAACTTGTTCCACTGGTTAAGTGTTCTCACTATGAAGAAATTTCTCCTTAGTTCAAGTTGGATTTCTCCTTGATTAGTTTCCACCCATTGCTTCTTGTCCTGCCTTCAGGTGCTTTGGAGAGTAGCTTGACTCCCTCTTCTTTGTAGCAGCCCTTCAAATATTGCAGCACTGGTATCATGTCACCATTGGTCCTTCTTTTCCCTAGACAAGCCATACCCAATTATAAATAACTCAAAGTGGAAAAGATGTGTGTATCACTTTGAGTTATTTGCAAAAATAATGAAGATAAAACATAATTAAAATTTTATATGTATGTATGCATGTATGTTATTCAGCGTTGTACAGGTATTTTCCCACGGTGTAGAAGTATAATTATTTTACAGAGAAAGATGTAACAGTAAGAAAACAATGCACATATAATCATCTATGGCAAAGAACATCTTCATTTACTTTTAAAATTGTTGCTGTTTTAAGACGTTACTTGTAGATGACCCAGATAGTACTTAATGTATTCATGTAAAAAGTTCCAGTATAATCCATGAAATTGATAGCTTAATTAAAGTGTAGAGGGCTAAACAGTTGCCATGAAAGAGTATCACATTTTTTTATTGAATCTGAAACCAAATGTGAAGCAATGACACAAGAAAACACTGATGAATATGAGCCACCTCTGAGCTATACACACATCCTGTGTCAGAAAGAAGGTATAGAAAACTATGATTCTGGGTTCTGCTTAAGCCAATATCCCCATGCAATGCATTCCAAACAAATATTGATTAAGTTCAGTACAAACAATATTTATATAATGTGGCAATGCATTCAAGGTTAACAAAAGCAAAGTCCATGTATGTTGACTGCTGTTACAAAGATAAAGTAATGATTTCTCAAGACTTACCTACTCTTTATATTTAAGTGCAACTCAGAAAGAATCTAAGAGAGAGAGAGAGAGACTCTGTTACAATTGTGAAGGCTAATGTACAGCAGACATATTAGATATACACTTCATCACTTAGGCACAGAAAGTGCTTGGAGACCAGTGAACAATCAGCAACCAGAAGCTACAAATGAACATTGGGCGGAACAGAAAGCCAAATGAATGGCAGAATCAATAGGCAAATTCATTTATGAGATGGACAAAACAACCAAAACTCTAGAGCTTAAAATTCTACTTGATTCAATAAATCTGGATCAATAAAGGAAACTTTTTTATCCTACTTCAAACCCAAGTGGGCATAGCAATGTACCCTCCGCTTATATTCTCTCTTCCATATGCATATACAGGTGCACACAGTTTTTGCCAGCTTCAGAATCATACCATGGCTTTGTATTACATAGTGATACTGTGTTTCCCTGAAAATACAACCTACTCAGAAAGTAAGTCCTAGCTTGATTTTTACACATGCACCCAATATAAGCCCTACCCTCAAAATAAGCCCTAATAAAGACCGCCACCCACTCCAGTGTGCACGGGTAAAAATTAAGCTAGGGTGGGAATGGGGGGGGAGGGGGGAGCTGCCCTACTACTTACCGAGATGTGCGAGTCCTGGTTGATATTTGCAACCAGGACTCGCACATCTTGGCCCATTTCTTCTGCTGTAGTCATTAAGGCTTTTCTGAAGGCCTCTGTAGCTGATAACAGAGCTCCGGATCTGTTATTGGCTACAGAGGCCTTTCCTAAAGACCTTTCCTGAAGGCCTCTCTAGCCAATAACAGAGCTTTGGATTGATCCAGAGCTCTGTTACTGGCTGCAGAAGCTTTCAGGAAAGTTTTGCTGGCTGCAGAACAAATGAGGTGAGATGTGCGAGGCCTGGCTGCAACTATCCAAAGCTGAAGATGTTCCTGAAGGCCTCTGACAGTGAAAAGGAGGCTGGGGGCAACACACAGTTGAATCAGTGGGTGACACACCCCAAAAATAAGGCCTGGTGCCTTTTTTGTAGCAAAAACAATATAAGACAGGGTCTTACTTTTGGGAAAACACGGGTAGCTGCATTCAAAAGTAGATGGTTGTCACAATTCACTTGGGAAGGGATTTTCAGTGGGTGCGTCAAGCATGTTCAAAGTTTAAGACACTTTGTTTTTAAACTGCCCCTAGCTCCTAAGAAGGCCAAGGATTAAATATTGGGCTCCCAACAATACTAGGCATTTTAGGAAGACATAAAAGAGACTCTTACCACAGTGAAGCTTCTGGGACTGTAAGCATAGAACAACAGTTTGTTTTTCAGGAACAGCAAAAAGAAGATGTACATAGAACAAGGATTCTTGTAATTCATTGCAAACAGCTCCCTCTTCAATTGTCTGAAGTATATCAAACAGTTTGAGATCCCTCTCTCTTCTTCTCTAGGCTGAATATACAGTAGACAGTAATCCAAGAAATGCCGGCAACAGCTATAACTGTCAGCATTCATCTTATTCATTTATATTAAAAAGTATTTTAATCTAAAGTTTCTGCTTGTAAAAATGTTGACAGAGTCTGGTTTATCCCCAAGACAGATTTGGCATTTTCCTACCAGGATTTTTACATTCTCTGTAGAGGAAGTTATGTCTAAAGGAGGGAGAATCTGAGGCTATACAATGCCACTTCATATCAGTTTTCAAAGCACTTTAAGATTACAAGTTCCTGCATCCATGCAAAACATATTTCTATTATTAATGTGAATAGATAATTCACACTACCAGTCATGTAAGGATGGATGAACTCTAATGCCATCATCATGAATGATTTTATGCCAACCAATAGTCTCTAGATATCTAGATCATTTGTGGTTCAGTCACTATTTCAGTCAAGTCTGACTGCTCATGACCTCTTGGACCATAGCAGGCCAGCCCCTCTCCCTGCCCTCTACTATCTCCCAGAGTTTATCCAAGTTCATGCTCATTGCATTGATGACACCATCTAACCTGCTCATCCTCTGCTTTCCTTCTCCTTTTGCCTTCAATCTTTCCCAGATCAGGGTCTTTTCCAATGAGTCCTCTCTTCTTATTTGGTGGCCAAAGTATTTGACATTCAATATCTGTCCTTCTGAAGGATAGTCGGGGTTCATTACCATTACGATTGACTGATTTGATCTCCTTGCCATCCAAACCTAGATTATAAACTCCAGAATTCCCATCAGGCATGAACAGAAGGAAGAAACTGCTTGTGGCAGAGTGCTAGAGAGTGTCATAACTCTAAATCTGGAAATAAATCCCTTCCTCCCTCCAAAAAAGGACCCAAGATTGTTGGGGGCAATTAGCTGACCTTGTAAAAATGCCGCTTAGTAATAAGCAGGCATATACAATGGAATGAAGGCTATTGCTAAGTGCATTGGGTTGTATCCCAAAATTGTAAGCCCCTGAGTCTTCGGAGAAGGGCGCATATAAATGTAATTTTTTTAAAAGTCAGTTTGCATGTGATGAATTTCTAGCTTGATGATCAGAGGGCTCTAAGAACAATGAACCTCAGTTTGACAGTTACTTTATGAATGGATTGATTGATTGATTGATTCACTCCCATACTTATAAGAATCCAAAAGTTCTGGGCTGCTATTCATCATTGAGTTCTTTCAGAATTAAATTTCGCTTGATTTATTTTGAAACTCATGGTTGGTAGGAGCATATGCAGGCTCCGTGTTAACGGGTTAGGGGATAATCGTCACATGCCAAGTGCAGCCATAGTGTAATAGCAATAGCAATAGCACTTAGACTTATATACTGCTTTATAGTGCTTTACAGCCCTCTCTAAGCAGTTTACAGAGTCAGCATCTTGCCCCCAAAAATCTGGGTCCTCATTTTACCCACCTCGGAAGGAAGGAAGGCTGAGTCAACCTTGAGCTGGTGTGATTTGAACTGCCAAATTGTAGGCAGCTGGCTGCAGAAGTAGCTTGCAATACTGCACTCTAACCACTGCGCCACAGAGGCTCCTCTGTGCTACTTTCATCTTTTTTTGATGAAGGTGCTTCATCTTGTCAAGTGCCTCTACTTGTTGTCCAGTTGGATTGAGATCAAAACTCGTGAAGGCCTATTGAAGAGAACATTACCCCATTAGTCATTGACAGAGCCTGTCAGCAAAACATTTTGCTGTCTGAAGAGAAAGACCAATATCGGATATCTTAGGTGCAAGATCTGAAATTTGACTTTAGTTAAATTGGAATAGGCTCTGTCTTGTGATAGATCCTATCAACTGGATTTAATGATTGCAAAGATCCTTTGTCTGTTCAAAGAGTCCAAGAAGTCTATTTCAAGGTCAGAAAGCAACTGATGAGAGAACAGAGTGTTTCATGATCCCAGGGGGCCTTTTATTGCATAAATGTGATAACTCTTATTTAGACATTTTAATGTTGCTTCCAGCCCCACTAATCTTCTTGGAGAAATGAAATTTTGACTCAAGAAGCTAAGTTAAAGTGATGTTAAACCCCCCTGCAGGCATTTCATAGATATGTAATTTACAGGCTAGGGATTTACTGGAAAGAAATGAAGATGGGGTAAGCAGGGGGTTGAGGAAGATGATATTGGATTTCCCCCCTTCTTTTACTGTCTACTTTTGCATTGGCTAAAATGGAGAATTTCATTCTACATCCTTCAAGTAATTATAATGATTGGAACCTACCCAGTTTTTGCAGTTGGAACCATTTCATTTATTTAAAAACTTGGAACTAGCCAAATTATGTGATAACCCTTTCTAGATTTCATCAACTTCAGACACTGGGAAGTGAAGTTCACAATAGAATGTTTTCTTATAGAAGAAAATTCAATCTCCAAGTAAGCTCCTGGTGAATTTATGGATAATTCGATGTTAAAGGAACTGGCAAACAAATCGAAGATGGAAGTGTTCAAGTCTACAATTAAAATTATACCACTCTGACTATTGGCAAAAATTCCTTTATGTAATTGCCATGAGGTAGTTTCTATATTTATGGCTTATTCAATAAATTGTTCTTAAATTAACCAGGGTTTAGGGCTTTGCATTGAAACAGTTTCAATAAAACCTGGTTGTCATCAAAGGTTTGGAGATAGGTTATTGTGGACACACAAAAACGCAAACACAAGCACATATAACTTCTTCCTTTGGTTTTATTCTGGTATGTTTATGGTTGATATTTTGCACTTCCAGTTGGATGTGGTAAGATGTTCAGAGTTTGTTCTGGAGTCAGGTGGTCTCAAAATTGGATAAATAAGTGGAGATATATGATGAATCTTCAGACACATGCATGGAAAATTACACAAATCAAATCCCTGTTTTTATACATGTCCATTATCTGCAGACTATGAATCTCTACAAGACTGACTAAAAAAAACTTTTTTCCAACCTGGAATATAGAGGAACCAGTTTCATTTCATGAAACACAACAACACTCTGGTAAAGGAGAGAAAGTTCCTACAGAAAAGACCATAGAAATTCTCTTGGAGGTCACTTGGCTATTGAATATTTTCCTTATCCTGACATTACTCAATAGGAGTCAAGTCTTCCAAAATTTATTATTACCACAGCTAGCAATGGGAAGATTTAGATGTACATTTCATTATGGGGACCAGGTCAGCTATGCTTCTATTTAGTCCATGGCTGGGGAATTCTGGGGGTTGATGTCCATAAATCTTAAAGCTGGCAAGATTGAGAAACACTAGTCTAGAGAATATCTTTCCCTAGAGAAGGAAGGAAGGAAGGAAGGAAGGAAGGAAGGAAGGAAGGAAGGAAGGAAGGAAGGAAGGAAGGACTTGCCTTCCATCACTGGAGGTTTTCAAAAGTAGACTGTACAACCATTTGATTGGGATTGTATAAGGCTCCTGTTCGGAGCAGAAGGTTGGATTAGAAGACCTTAGAGGTCCCTTCTAGTCCTATGATTCTATATTGTAAGACACAGTTGCCCAGTTTCTGTGAGAATGCCTTTTGGCAACTGATGCTTAATTCCTCCATTCTACTATAAGCAAGTATCTGGATGATAACATTCCAGTGGTGGTATTCCATTTTTTTACTACTGGTTCTGTGGGTGCAGCTTGGTGGGCATGGTGTGGCTTGATGGGTGTGGCTTGGTGGGCATGGCAGGAGAAGGATACTTCAAAATCTCCATTTCTACCCCACTCCAGGGGAAGGATACTTCCCCACTCCTGGTGGAAAGTTACTGCAAAATCCCATTCCCTCCCCACTCCACTAACCTGCTTTTCAGCTCCATTGTCCTGTGCATGACACCAAAAGAAGACCCAGCCAATTAGCTGGGACTCAGGAGGCAGAGAATAGATGGGGGTGAGGCCAGTCAGAGGTGGTATTTGCTGGTTCTCCAAACTACTCAAAATTTCCACTACCAGTTCTCCAGAACCTGTCAGAACTGGCTGACTACCACCTCTGCAATGTTCAGATAGGCTTCTGCAAAGTGTATATTCCACAACTGAATCACAATCCAGGTAGCATTCATTGCAGTATGTAACATTGATGAGCAACCTGTCAATCAAGCTACAACTGGAGGAGAAAGATAAGTATCTACAATCTGAAGATGAGACTTTATGCATTGTGGATTAGTTTCTTTCAAATTGTCAGACCCTAGCAGACATGGCAATAAATTTTGTCTCTTCAGACAATGACCCCTTGTTCAGGAATTTGTTTACAGCAGAAACTCACAGATGCAATATGATGAGCTGAGCTGCTTTACTGCAGATAGAAATGAAGCCATATACATGCAGAAGATCTGCCTATTGCAGAGCACAGCAATCTAAGCATTATTGCAATTATTTTGTATTGTTTTTGTTTTAATCCTGGGTATATTGGTTTCTGGGTAAATTGCTCAGAGCCTGAAGCAGTTGACTGACAGACTTTAGATGCCAGAGTAAATAAATAAATGCAGATCTATGGTCCAGTGTTCAAACCCAATACACATGAAATACATTATATACACTTTATATTATACACTTTATATGCCTTAAATGGTTCCAAATGGAATGCAAGCTAACACATTCTGTCTCACTTAAGGTTCAAAACTTTAGATGTTTAAAGACCCATTACAGCTTCTCCACTTATCCATGAGGTATCACGGTCAGGAGAATCAAGGTTTCAGGAACTGGGCATGGCTAGTCAAGTGAAGAGAAGGACCAGGGGAGACATGATAGCAGTCTTCCAATATTTGAGGGGCTACCACAGAGAGGAAGGGGTCAAGCTATTTTCCAAAGCACCTGAAAGTCAGACAAGGAATAATGGATGGAAACTGAACAAGGAGAGATTCAACCTTGGTGGTGCAGGCTGTTAAATGCCTAGCACTTAAGTTCCAGCTGCCTGCAATTACTGCAGGCTCGAATCCCACCAGGCTCAAGGTTGACTCAGCCTTCCATCCTCTCGGGGTAGGTAAATTGATCCCACAGACAGGGGCTCCTTGGGGTCCCGTCAGCCGGACAGTGCCGGCTGGCGGTCCACGGTACTCTGCGGCCTGACCTGTGGAATCAACTTCCCTGGAGCTGCCTGGCCTGACCTCCGCACTTTCCGTCAGCTGAAGACCTGGTTGTTTAACCAATCCGGGCTGTGACCCTGGGGTGGGGTGGTCAGTTTTAATTCTGCAATTTTAGTGTTAGCGATTGTTTAATCTGTTTAACTAATTTATTGTTGTGTGTTTGTAAGCCTAGTCTTTTGGAGGCATATAAGTGAATTAATAAAATAAATAATAAGATTGTTGGGGGCAATAAGCTGACTTTGTAAAAATGCCGCTTAGTAATAAGCAGGCATATACAATGGAATGAAGGCTATTGCTGAGCGCATTGGGTTGTATCCCAAAAATTGTAAGCCGCCCTGAGTCTTTGGAGAAGGTCAGCATAAAAATGTAATAATAATAAAAACCTGGAAATAAGGAGAAATTTTCTGACAGTGAGAACAGCAGCTTGCCTTCAGAAGTTTTGGGAGCTTCATCACTGGAGGCTTTCAAGAAGAAACTGGACTGTCATCTGTCAGAAATGGTGTAGGGTCTCCTGCTTGGGTGGGGAATTGGACTAGAAGACCTAAGGGGTCCCTTCCAATGCTATTAAATGGTTTTCTAAAGCTTAAGAAACCCTCAGCTCCAATAAAGGGACCTCAAGGAAATAACTAAAGGTATTATCTATGATTTGTTCCATTTGCATTACACCCATTGGTTCAAATTTATCTACGAATGCCCAGAAATGATTTCAAAATCATAGTGCAGATACTAGTGAAAAATACTGTTTCCCACAGTCAACAATGACACAGTTGGATATTGGCAACAAATTGCACTGCCAAAATCAGTCAGAATGATTGGCCTCTGAGGATGGGGAAACTGAAGGCTGCAAATTGTCTCTCCCTATAATAAACCATAGTTTTGGGACTACCAATGTAGCCAGTGCCAGAGACCATTGCATAATCTCCTACATTGACCTGGATGTGCAAACATCACAACACACACACACACACACACACACACACACACACACAAACACACACACACACACACACAAATGTATGTGTGTACCATATTTCCCCAAAAATAAGACCAGGTCATATTAATTTTTGCTCCAAAACATGCATTAGGGCTTATTTTCTGGTTAGATATTATTTTGGGGGAAATATGGTACTAAATGTGTCTGTCTGGCTGACTATCTTAACTGGGGCTTATTTTGGGGGTAGATTTTACATTACGAGCATCCTGAAAAATCATGCTAGGGCTTATTTTACAATTGGGTCTTATTTTGGGGGAAACAATATGTATGTATGTATGTATGTATGTATGTATGTATGCATGCATGCATGCATGTATGTATGTATGTATGTATGTATGTACTGTAAGTCTCATGAACAGAGTGGTGGCCTAATGGTGAAAATGCTTGCCTCCCATTTGGAAGATTGAGAATTCAATCCTAGGTAATGGCAGAAGTTTCTCTCACAGGGCACAAAGAAAAAAAAATCTACCATGAACTCTGTGTGGCATCTAGAAGGGCATCCGGCTAGTAAACACTCAGCTGCATCCAGTCACCCCAACTCTGCCCAAAATTTAGGGATTGCAGGTTCATAAAAAGGGAGAGTATAGATTTTAGGGATGAGGTGAAATAAGAAAAAAAAAGGATGTCTGTCTGTCTG
Organism: Naja naja; assembly: GCA_009733165.1. Classification (NCBI taxonomy): domain Eukaryota; kingdom Metazoa; phylum Chordata; class Lepidosauria; order Squamata; family Elapidae; genus Naja; species Naja naja. The sequence goes on from CM019162.1 coordinate 15,540,605, forward strand.
TTCAGTTCTGAGGATTGACACATGACCGATGGCCCTCCATATGGACTTTTGAACATGTGGATGTGCCATTAGAAGACTTATCAAAAGCAGCACAAAGAAAATGTACAAACACAGGGCAAACCAGCAAAACATTTATGACTTCTACAAACCACATAGATGTTTGTCATGCTGCTCTCTTCCTAACCTGGTTTATCAAGGCTTCTGAAAGTTAACCTCTAACTGAATAAATGCTTGCTCTGGTTGTCCCCTTCTTCTCTTGTTCCACCTTTCCCAACATTTGAGTCTTCAGCAGGCAGCTAAATCTTTGTGTAACATGTTCAAAGTAAGACAGTTCAAAGCCTGACCATTTGTGTCTTAAGTGAAAATTCTGGGTTGATTTGTTCAATAACCCATTTGTTTGTTTTCTTGGCTGTACAGCACACGTTGTTCATCTGAAACAAGTACAACCTTCCTTTTAATTCCAGTGCACGAACATGTTTTTTTTCCTTTCATTCTTTAAATACAACTCAAAAAGAAGCTTGATGAAATCATAGGCACAACTTCAGGATCTTCTTGTGACTGGGATTCGTCACACTTGGCGATGACTCAGGATATAAACAGCTTGATGTGTAGGACAGCTGGGTTCAAATGTAGGTATGTATGTATTCTCATTTTTGGAACTAATTTCAGGAAAGCTCTGCTGCATTATCAGAAGCCAATATTTACAAGATGAGAGCTCCTTGACTTGAAATGAATATAAATGGAATTCTTCCATAGCCTGTGTTTTTCTCAAAGCTGGGACCAAAAAGACAGGAGAAAGAGAATACAAAAGAGGTGGGGGAAAGTCCTCCTGCCTGGATTCATCTGGTAAATTAGCAGGCATTCAAAGCACCCAAGAACCTCATTTTCAAGAGACAACCCCACAAATGGAATTTATCTGCAATGCACAGTAACTTAACATCCACCTCCATTTCCTGCTCCTTATCTGGAATATTTTGAAGTATTCTCCCAAACTTCTACATGCCTTTTGTGTCTATGGAGATTCTCCATCGCCCAGATCATGGTTGTCCCAAAGATGTTTCTTCAAAAGGCAACTGGACTTTGTTTTTCCTTGAAGACATTTCGCTTCTCACCCAAGAAGTTTCTTACTCTCCAAATTATTCTCCAAAGCACCAGAGGGCAGGACAAGAAACAATGGTTGGGAAAGAGTGAAACAATCAGGAATTAAGGAGAAACTTCCTAACAGTAAGGACAATGAAGCAGTGGAGCAGCTTGTCTTCAGAAATCGTGCACGCTCCATCACTTGATGTTTTTAAGAAGAGTCTAGACAGTCACGTATCCGAAATGGTATAGGTTCTCCTGCTTCAGCAGAGGGCTGGACTAGAAGACCACCAAGGTCCCTTCCAGCTCTATTCTATTCTTCTGCAAAAACGAAGTCCAGTTGCCTTTTGAAAAAGCATCTTTGGGAGACTGTCTTCAGATGGTAGAAACTGATTGCCCTTCCATTCTCTATGGCCCACCTTTCTTGTTTGATTGGATTTATGAATGAGAGGCAAATGTGTAAAATGATAGATTGCCATGATTTCATTTCTAAATCTTCTTTTTGGATAATTGCCCAGTCGATATGAGATACTTTCCAGCCCTGAATTTCCCTTGTAGATATCTGGTTGAATGAAAGAACAACAGTGATGAAAAATAATGCAGAGGAATCTTTTACATAAAGAGGTAGCCTTGAATGGAGGGAAAAACAGAATTCAATAAAAATATCAACAGAGTTCAAAAGCTATATTTTGTGGTTAGAATCCATTACTTGGTGAGATGGGGGTTTGGCAAAGTAGTTAGTGGAAACAATGCCCACACAAAGATAATTATGTAGGAATGTCGACTATTGAATTTATGGGCATTTTTTGATCATAAGTCTTCTTATATAAAAATCTCATAAAAAGAAAGAGTTCTTTTGTTATCCTTTGGTTTTGACTGCTCCCACATACAATAAAGCTTTTTTTTATTATTACACGGAAAAGGATATCTTTATAAAAGAGATAACATTAAGTATGGTGCAAAATACTGATATTTCTTATCTTAGGATAAGATTGTTCTGTAGAGATTTTGGATTTATTTGAGATTCTACCAGAAGAATCTCTCTCTCTCTCTCTCCCTCCCTCCCTCCCTCCCCCCTCCCTCTCTCTCTGTGTGAATATAAATATAAAGATATTATGCTCCTCTATAGAGAAGCAAGACTTGCCTTAAATTAACCCAAATATTATCAAGAGGTGGGCAAGTTTTCAAATGCTCCAAAACTTTTCATTAGCCAAGTAACATTTTTATTATTAAATTGTTGAATTTAATATTTATTTATGTTACCTTTCCCAATGAAGCATTTATGGACAATTTGAAGCATTCAAACTTTTTTCTTCCTGTTTTTTTATTTTCTCTAATTTCTCTTATCTCTGTTATTTCCTCAGAAAGTTTGCTGGAAAATTAGAGATGAGTTCGTTGAAAGATAATCTCAGAGAAAGCATCTCACCCCAAAAGAGAAATTTGTAGAAAGGTGCCTCAAAAAAACCCTGCCTTCATTCACTCTCTATAACCAAAGCTGGAAAATCATTCTTGCGATTTCCATGATTCTCTATTTGCTCCAGAATGGTATTAAAAGCATTTGTAAAATCTGAGTTGCGATTCTTCCTCACTCTCTTATTTTTTAATCATTCAATGTGGCAAACATACAAATACTCCTTCCTCCTCCTATTTTCTCTACAACTGCCACCAACACCATGTGAGGTAAGTTGGACTAAGAGGGACTGACTGACCCAAAGTCATCCAGACAGCTTTCATGACTAGAGTAGGACTAGAACTCACCATCTCCTAGAATTCACCACTTTCTGGAGATTGGCCCAAAGTCATCCGGCTGGCTTTCATGCCTAAAGTAGGACCAGAACTCACCATCTCCCAGTTTCTAGGCCACCATCTTAACTACTAGACCAAATTGGATCTTGATTGACTACTACAAATGCTGGATCTTTCTTTCAGTTTGTTTATAGGTATCTATTTTATTCCATATCCTGCTAGGATGAAACAATTTAGATTAATATCTGCCCAAGAATCCCAATTCTTATACTGTGACTATCTTCTTCTAAAGTTTTGTTTTTCTCACTCCTTTTCCCATATTGACTTTATCTGCCATGAAAGGAGAGCAAAGCCCAGCATATGCACTGGATAGCATGTGCTTGCTTGTGTACCCAAGCACTCAGTCACCCCTCATTACTCTACAAGTCTCTTAAGCACAAGGGGAAAAAGAGCTTCAACGGGTTGAAATTCCATATTGGTTGAGTGCACTGGAACATTAGTGACCATCTGCAACATATACTGAAGAGGAAGCCTCTGTGTTTTACTTGTTTTTCAGTGGGTTCTGAAGAAAAGCAGACTTTTTTTGGAACTAGGGGAAAGAAAAAATATGCCATCCGTTGTTCTCTGAAAAACTGAAGATTAATAAAAAACATACATCTAGATTTTGGTAGAGTCAATCAATGGCTTTTAAGAAGAGCTGGTGGTTAAGGAAGCTGTTTCAAGAAAAACCATTATGAGCATCAACCTAGCATCCGTTATCATTCGCTAATAGGATACTATGGGAGCCCTTCCCAGATAAAGAACTTTTTAAATTCATATTTATATCCCACCCTTCTCCGGAGACTCAGGCTGACACAATTTTGGGATACAACCCAATGCGCTCAGCAATAGCCATTGCTAATTTGATGCCATTTAAAGATCTTATTTCATTAGTGGGTGTATAAACAGTCTGGTTCTTGCATCCTATTCTTATTTGAGTGACAGATTTAGGTTATCAGCTGTTTAAAATTATTATCAATATATATTCTGCAGAAAATCTACCACAAGAGTAGCCAAGATTGTGAAATTATAACAGAACAACAGAGTTGGAAGGAACTTTGGAGGTCTTCTAGTCCAACCCCCTGCTGAAGCAGGAAACCCTATACCATTTCAGACAAATGGTTATCCAATTGCTTCTTTAAAATCTCCAGTGTTGGAGCATTCACAATTCCTGGAGGCAAGTTATCCCACTGATTAATTGTTCTGTGAGGAAAGTCCTCCTTCGTTCTAGGTTGAATCTCTCCTTTATTAGTTTCCATTCGCTGCTTCTTGTTCCACCTTCAGATGCTTTGGGAGAATAGGTTGATTCCCTCTTTTTGTGGAAACCCTTAGATGTTAGAACACTGCTATCATGTCACCCCTAGTCCTTCTTTTCATGAAACTAAATGAAAAAATTGTTACGTAGAAACATGAAATGACCCTCCTCACATCCATCCACCCACACAGTTCTTTGTAACATATTCAGGAACACAGTGTGGGACATTGATCTGTGGCTGTGCCTGCCATTTCTGACCCATTTATCCTTCTGTTGCAAACCTGCCTGTTTCTCTGTACTTTCCCAGAGATGTCACATGCATTGCTGCAGGATTTGAGTTAATCTTTGTTTATTTGTTCACTGGGTTGGTTTCTGCTTCTGTGGCTCATGCCCTTCAGCCCCCACCCACCCACCAGGAGATGGAGGCAGGTGAACATACACAGGGCACAATTTAAAAGAGGCGAAAACTGCGTAGAGCCATGCAAAAGTGAAGCAGATTGCGGTGTGTAAGCATACAAAACAATGGCTCTGTGTAGCTTCCCGCGGTGTCAAATGTCAAGGTGAATTTCCTGGAATGGAAGGGTACGCATGCTGCTTTATGTGCGCAGAGGGATATTTTATGTTTTATGAGGAAGAACAACTTTTCCACCAGAAAGCCATAAAATACTTAGCTTGCAAGGTTGGATGCTCTCTAGCTGTACACAGCAGAAAAGGATAAGTGGAGAAGAAACGTGGGGAGAGTCTTCTTCTTCTTTTGAAAAGGAGGAGAGACAGGTTGGGTCCTACATTTTTTTTGCTAGTGTTCCTCATATAGCCTTACTACCAATTGTAAAGCAGCCGTAGATTTCTTTCAAACATTCTCTACACTACGGAAGTCAAACTTGCCACGTCACTTTGCTGTTATGTGACATTTTGCAATGTTTTCATGGAGCTGGTGTGATGACCAGGGCATGGTGCGAAAGCAACACAGCCAGGGAACAGGTCTAACTCCTCTTTATTGTTCTAACTGTGCCCCCAATCCTTCGCACATTCGCTACAAGTCCTGGAGCACAGCTCTCACATGCACCTTCAGAAGCCTCTGGCTGCAAGTAGTCCAGTAAACCAGATTAGCCAAACAGTAACCAGAGCCAGCAGTCCAATAAGCCAGGTTAGTTAAACAGCAACCAGAGCAAGAAGTTCAGCGAAGCAGGCAAACTGGCAACCCCACAAGACAGAGTACAGCAATCTCCAGACTTTGGCAAGTGCACAAAGGCTCCACAGATTCAATGCTTGTTCCTGACAAATGCCACCAGCACTTCCTTACATCTCAGTCCCCAGGTGTGCCTCAGTCCCCAGGTGTTTGAAAGGGGGCCGGGCACTCTCTTCCCTCAATCTGTGTTGATCTTGCTCTCTCTCTTCCCTCCTTGCTCTAGGATCAGGATGGGGTAGTCCTTGCTCTTCTCCTGAGCTCTGTCTCTCCTGCTCCTTCCTGTCTGCAAGCCTTTCTAATCCTGAAAAGCCCTGCCCAGACTGACTCTGTCCTTCCCCAGTTTCCTCCAAGGCCAACAGAGCTGCCCTCTTGCTCTCTGTCGGCTCTTGTTCCAGCTCATCTTCCCCCGCAGATTCAGACTCCGGCAGGGGCATTGACAGCTGGGGTGGGCGTGGCCTGCACATGACACATCCAGCCGAGGGGCCGCCAGTTTGACACCCCTGCATGATAATAAATAATCTGCTTGAATATTAGTCTTTACTAACAAGCAGGTTTCCTTTAAATTGCCTTTGAACTGGACAGGTATTTTTTTCTCTCTTTCCTGCCCCATTCAGCCAGTGAGCCCTATTTAATCTGCTACTTGAACTTGCCACATAGGATTGTCCATGGGTGTGTTTGTGTTTGTTTCTTCATTTGTTTGTGTGTGAGAGAGAGAAATCAATGCCTGTGCAATTAAGCTCCACCTCCTTTTCCCTGAGTGTGACATGTTGAAAGGACTTTTTTTAAAAAAAGTAGAACTTCCAAGCACAATGTCATAGATTATCTTGACCTTTGTCAACCTCATCTTCAGACAGTTGGTTTGGGCTACGTGTTGAGGATTCACTCTACTGCTACCAACCAAATGCCAAATTAAATTTGCAGCTCCTGCAGTTTAGGCACTGGTAGCTTGGAGTAAAATGTCTAAATTGGAAGAAAGAATAAAGTTTGAATTAGTCCTAGGAAGATGAAGGGTGAGGAAGCAAATCAAGGTAAACCCTCCCTGAATGTCATTGGGAGGTGGGGAAACTGATTTTGATGGGACACAATTTCTGAGGATCTGCCTTTTAGCTTCAGCTCCCTTGGTTTGGTGATTATGGGAGATTACAAATAGTTTCTCCTTTGATGACCTTATAGGTCAGACCAATTCTAGTTGGAGTAAACCGACTTACCATCTACCTTTCTTTTCTTAAGAAGTTGAAAATAATCAACAGTTCGGATATTTCCTCAGGGAGAAAAAAAAATATTCTGAGAAATTCCATCACCGCTCTTCAGCACAAAGACTGTACTGTCATTATCTAGACAATTTGTCTGAATCTACTCTCCAAAATTAAAGAACCCAAAGAAGCTAAGCCTCATTGTCATAAGGAATAAAGCCAACCTAGCCTAGCAAATCCTCTTTTTTCATTGAAAGCTATTTCATGCCTTATCTAGGTAATAAAACAACAGTTCAGTAGCTAGATGCTACTGTATTGCTTTCTCATTAGCTTGGAATTTGGAGGACTTAATCAGAATTTTCTTTCACCGGTCTGTTAGAAGCAGCACTTTCATGTTGTTTTAAAACATGGCATTGTAAATCATTAGCAAGAATGTGGAGTCCAAGTACTGTGAGAATTATGATTCTCTATTGATTCATCCAATTTCTTTTTAATGAAAGAATTTGTCTGTAATTATTTTTGATAAATAATCCTAGGATGCTTGCTGCATACCTAGGATGCTTTCATAATTTCTGTCAATTTATAATTATGACTGGAGGGGGAAAAACTTTCTTCAATTAGTGGCTAGTTTAGTTTTGTCCTATTGGCATGTTTTCTTTTCTCTTTTTAATTAGGGGTATATGAATCATAGAAGGCTCTATTTAATTTTGCGATACAAGAAGTCTATTTGATTTTGTAATTTAATGAAAGAAATCAATTCCAATCGGTTTGAAGAAATGATAAATCATGAGGCTTCATATGCAGAGGTCCACTGAATCTACAAATTGATTCAAAGACTACTGATTCAATCCAAAGGTTCGATCTGTGGAAGTGATTTGACTGAATCATGAAAAAAGAAAGAAAGAAAGAAAGAAAGAAAGAAAGAAAGTCAAAGCTGAGAACCAGAGTTTGATTTGGTGTATTTTCAGCCATAAATCCATTCCATCCATTTCCTTCATGAGGCTATAATTTATGTGTAAAGAAAACATACATTTAGTTGATATTTACTTTTTTTACATTAAGCCTTATGACACATTTGGAAAAATCTTGTTCTTGACGGCAAAAAAGGCTTTATCTATCTATCTATCTATCTATCTATCTATCTATCTATCTATCTATCTATCTATCTATCTATCTCTATTGTGATGAAGCTTTCTCTAAATACCTTTCGTATGCAACTTCATCTTACATTAAAACTTTCTTTTTACCACCCTGTAATTCCTTATTTCCTTAATTTGGGGTAATTCCTTAATTTGGGGTAGAGCTGGGGTGACTAGATGGAGATGAGTATTTACTGGCCGGATGCCCTTCCTGACACCACTTGGAGTTTGCAGCAGATATTTTTCTTTGTGCCCTATGAGGAAAACATCTGCCTAAACACTACCTAAGAGTAAGTTCTGAGTGGGAAGCAAGTGCCTTCACCACTAGGCTACCACATCACTCATACAACTCCATCTTACATTCGATGTTAATTTTTTTCTGCAAATTTTGGAAATGGCAACTAGCTCCAATCGGCATATTGGTTTGTAAAATGTGAAGTTGATGTGACAAAGGAGCATTTAGTAACTCCCAAATTTTGGAGGTTCCACGATCATGGCAGATATTCAGTTTATGAGACTGCAACTTATTTATGTATTTCAAGCATACATTCGGCTCATACAGTTGTTTAATTGCCTAGTAACCCGACTTGCAAGGGCCAAGATAACAATTTTTTTTTGCTGGAAGAATATATCTTGAATATGACCACAATGAATAAGCACATGATGGCATTAACCACGCAGTCATCATAAATGCAACATTACATTCCAAGGGGTTATTTTTTATGTTGTCACCCATATTAAATCATACCTGATGCAGAGAGTAAAATGAGGTGGCAATACAAGTGGGGTGGAATAATCTAAAGCAAGGGCCAATCTTCTTGATAATAATGCAATGATCATAAAGCTTCCTTATCTATAAGAATGCACTTCTCAAAAATTAAAAAAAAAAACCAGAAAGCCAATTATTTGGCTCAGTCAAGAAAGCCTGCTGATCAGAAATTGCAGACCAAGCCGTTCGGCTACTCAAACAGATCGCCGGAGGGTCATTTTTTCATGATGAATTCCAAAATAAATATTACTAGAAGCACTTCAATCAACATGCAAGCTTTTTTATTGTTGTTAAATAAGAAATAGAACAGGAAAAAAGACATCAGATACAGGGCTAAGTTTGGTTGAGAAAGAGGAACCTGTTTGAGAGCTGCTGTTTACTTTTTGAGGCAAGTCTGTAGTTCTATTGCCTAGAACAGGGGTGTCAAACTCAATGTCAGGAATCTGGCAGTTACCCCCCCATTTAAATTATGAGTCTCGAGCCAAAGTTCCAAAACTTCAAAAGGATTTATTGGGAGGTAACATGTCCGGCACTGCCTGGGTGCAGCCGACTCTGAGACACATCATTCATTGTCACCCTTGACCCTGGTTTTCCCACACCCCACTGGTGTATCATAATTCATATTCTCCAATGGAACACATCCATAGCCAAGAGTCATCAATCGTGCTCTCCAGTTAGAACTGTGCATGGCAGAAACTTCAATCACCTAGTTACTATCTTTGAAAACATTTGTGGAATGCACTTTCGGTTTGCAAGGTGCCACATTGCTCGCCCCTCCCTTTCTGCTGGCAACTCTAAAAGACCATAGAAATATTTTATGAGTTGACACTTGATTTCATTGAGGGCTGCATCAGGGTTGTGTTTGACCCTGGGGGATGGCAGGGGGACATGGCCAGGATGAGCATGGCCAGCTCAATATCACTCGTGTCAGGGGCGCCTAAGGTGGCCCAAGCACTCTGCCAGAGAAAACGGGCTCCTGGGGTCTGTTTTCAGCTGCAACAGCCTCCTGCAACCCTCTGCCAGTGAAAACATAGCTTGGGAGAACTGCCCACAGCCCTTGCCAGCTCCATTTTTAGCTGCAATGCCAGCAAAGATGGAGCTCAAGAGAGCCACATGCAAAGGCAATGTGGGCTGGTCCTTCACTGTTTCTAGGGCAGCCCCACGAGCCAGATCTAAGCACCCCATGGGCCAAATCCAGCCCCCAGGCCTTGAGTTTGACACCCCTGGCCTAGAAGAGATCTTCAATATGGATTGCCTTCCTGAAAATTGGAGAAGCTTCTTTCTTTGGCACTGGTAGCATTTCTTCCATGGTGGAACCCAACCTACATGCTTAAGATTCCCAAAGTCTTTCCCAGTTGGAGATAAATAGAATCCAATCAATCCCCTGGACCAATCTGAGCTCCAAATTGGTGCCGAGAATAAGTTCTAATAATTAGTTTAAATTTTAAGTAGATTTCAGCTTGGCTGCTTGAGATGACTATTGAGTTATTAGTGGGTCTTGAGTGAAAGGGGACCATCCTTGCCTCACTTGAGTGAATGACAAAGACCAAGGAAGAACTTCCTTTTGCCTCTTAGGCAATGGGCTACGATGCAATGGATGAATGATGGCAGGATAAAACCTTGGGAAAAAGTAGTTTCTCCATAAATTATGACCACAGCCACAAAGCTCCCAAGGAAATCCAAAATAAATCTCTACCCTCTGACATTTATTACACATCTAAATGAGATACAGCAGATGTTGAACTGAAAAACTAAAGAGAAGGATATCAACAGTGAAGCTCGGCTACCGTTTAACAATAGTGCATCCCTCTTTATGGGACAACATGCACAACATCAGAGTTGTCAAACTTTGTTTCATGGTGCTTCGTAGCAGCTTGGGCTCAGGTTGACTCAAGATTACCCATTAGAAGGAATTAATTACTCCATGCCTTAGAAGACACGAAGAAAATGTGCATCATCAGCCTTTTTAAAGATAATTTTGCTTTGTCTGTAGGCACCAACACATCAGGTTCAATGGAGAGTGGATCTAAGTGAATGCTGAGGAATATCAGAGAAATAAATATTACAGAGAAAAAACATAATTAAACCTAATCTTACAAACTCTAACTATATTTGATTGCCAATCCCATTGACTAGCTTAGTATTACGATGGCTAGTTACAGAACATCTTGTTGAAGAAAGGTGACATAGGCAATAATGCTAAGCGCAGGAAATTTAGTATAATTTTAATTATGCTATCCTTTTCCTAACTTTTATTTGGTTTCTAAGACAGGAGTAGAATCTCTGACTTGGCTTGCTATAACATACTGAGCCAGAAATTAACAATTCCTTTTTTAGTCTTGCCCTGCTCTTGAATGTAGTCTCAGTAGTTAGTTTAGAGACTGCTGTGTTGTATGAGCCCCAAAATGGGTTAATCGAATAAACCGTGGCAAAGATAATCATAGGTTAGCATGTCACATAGAGACAACACTACGTGGCCTGTTCAGGATCCTTGCACTTTGGCTTGCTGTTTCCTTGGGCTGAGAGAAGCAAAACAAACAAACAAACAAACAAACAAACTCAGGGTCAATGAAGAAAGTACTTGAATAAAGTCAATAACAAAATAAGCAGAGTTGAAGTAAATGTTAAAAAATCAGGGGGTGATGTAAACTTCAAGGAAATCAGAGACAGCAAAAAAAAAAGAGAACATGTACAGGAATCATTTTCAAAATTCCTTTCCCCGCCCTCCTCCCCGCCCCAAAAAATCTGTAAAACTAAGGGTTCCTTGATGCTCTTGGAGCTCAGTGGTTTTCTTGTCGATGTTTCATTACCAGACTAGGTAATACCATCAGTGCTAGAAAGGAGTTGGTTTTACTCTTATTTGTACATCCTAGTGGCTTGCCCAGTCAGTGTTGGTAGGAGTGATTCCTTGATTAAAGTGTTGTTTACTGTTAGCTTGTTTGTCTGGTTGGTAGTTTCTTGATTGCAGTGTTATTTACTTGATTGTTGGTCTACTGTTAATCTTGGTGTTAAGTAAAACTGTAGGATTTAACATAAATACATTAAATCTTTTCTCTAGTTGTATTCCTGAATGAATATAAAGTCTTGGAGAAAGATAAGACTTTCAAATTCATGGAAAGCCCTAGATCTGGAAGTCCAATCTAGATTCCATCTTCAGTTTGGTGGAACCAATATATCCCAACTACATATGCAAAATACCAACCTTGTCAACTCTTGTACATGGAACAGAGGGAGGTGGCCATCTTGTTATCTTCCTCAGACCCCAAAAATGTTTCCTAGACTATCTATGGTTATCAAAGGCATTTGCTTCCTTCCTGAACCTGTGGGAAACCTCAAGTAGAATTGAAGAGTCTAAAAAAATGCTCATTTTAACGACTGTCCAAATCCACAGGGCTCAAGAGCTTAATTAAAGAGAGAGAGAAAGGTGACAAGAGGAGGAAGGAAGGAGACAGAATCAAAGAAACACTATGAAAAATGAATGCTAAAGTAGTTGGAAAGGATCCATGGGTGAGGGAAACAGCAGAAAGCATCTGGCACCATTGTACATGATTGATGTTTCAAGTCATGAAGTGTCAAGGAGAGAGAGACACAGAATATGTCATACAAACACAATCCAGGGAAATGGCAAAAGGGCAAAGTATGTGCTGGTTTTTGTATTTCTCTGATGATCCAATAGGTTGAAAAGAAAGGCCATATTCACAACTATAATGTAACAGAGTGGGGTTCTTTTTCACAGGCTTGTCCTTAAGTCAAATGAAAGAGAAGTTGGTTTAGAAAATAGTTCAAAAGAAAGAGAATTTGAGAAACTTTTCTTGGAAAAATGTACCACAATGTCCTTGCAATTTTTAGTAATGATCAGGATGTCGTTATTTAGGTGGGTGGATAGCAATAGCACTTAGACTTATATACCACTTACAGCCCCCTCTAAGCAGTTTACAGAGTCACCCTATTGCCCCCAACAACCTGGGTCCTCATTTTACCAACCTCAGAAGGATGGAAGTTTTTGTTGGCATTTTTGAAATATTGAACCAGTTCACCCCACCAATTGTAAGTACTTTGGTTAAAGTTCTCTCTTCAATTTCAAAACTTTAACAGTTGTCTCTGTATTTTATTGATTTCCTTTTTTAAAAAATCCTTATTACGATGATTAGTTTTGTTTTGATTATTTATGAATGTTATTGGCTGCCTCAGAAGGAAAGATTCCTTTTTGAGCCAGGAGGATAAATTTTTTAATAAAGAAGACTGCCTGTATTTTTGCCACCTTACCCTCTGTTCTATTACTCAGAAACAAGTTCCACTGATTAAGAAAGGCTTATTCCTAAGAAAGCAAGCCCAAGTTTATAGCTGGCTGCACATTCCAATGGATTGCCTTTTCATGTCAGACTTATGTGTACAAATTCTTAACTACATGATGTCTAAGAAATAAAATCTGCTTCAACTCAAACTTGAGTCTGGGGGACTACATGGGGATATCAATGTTTTTTTTTCTTTGCAAAAATGTGGAAATGTTTTCCATTGTCTGTTGGTCTGTCTGTGTTAGAAATTCTATTTATAGGTATGGTAGCACCACAGAGCAAATAAAGGGTACAATCACCATGTGCTTTACTGCTCAACTATATAACTGTTACAGGAAACAGGAAACTCTACTTAGAACAAAAGAGCATAGAGTATATACCATAGATCCCAACTTGTAAACACTGCCATCTACTGGCTGAATACTACTGGAGTTGTTGCATACAAATATATTCCAACAATGAATTCCAATAGTCAGTCAGTGTATCTGTTTATTATAATCTGTCTCTCTGTTTATCATTTAGCTAGATAGATAGATTTCATTTCCCATTTTTTATTAGCCATTGGAAGTCACAATTTATTTCAAATTCCTGAAAGTGAGGTTTGTAGAGTTTGTTATGGAAGGTACCAAAGTTATGACACTTGCTGTTTTTAACCATCTTTTGATTCATTTTTATTTGTTCTGTCCTTCAAAACCAAGTTCATTCTAGAATCCTGCTGCTTTTTCTTACTCATTCCATACTTGCTATCTGGAAAATTCCAACAGATTGAAGTCTTCTTTGAAGTCTTCCTATGCATTTGGAGTGGAATATGAGACACCATGAAGGCTGCAGACAACTGAAAAGTTGACAGTACCGCAAAATGCAACATTTGTACATATTTTATATTTTATTTTTTTATTTGAATTTATAAGCTACAGAACCTCAATAGACTTTTCTCATTCCTCCTCATAATGAAGAGGCATTCAAGACTTTTACACTCCTACATGCTTTTTTTGCCATTGGTGTTCTTCTTCCTATAACAAGCCTTTGGAAAGCAAAGTTATTTTTATTGAAAGATGAATGCCTAAAAAACAACGAGGAAGCAACAAAGCACTACTGTGACTCAGAAGGAGTAAAGCTTAAAATGAATTACAGCTTAGAATTTCTATAGGGTAATCTTTGCACCATGGCCAGATATTGGGTTTTTATTTCTATGCAAGAAACTACATGAAGTTTTCCTGTTTGGGAACAGAACTTTTCCCAGGCAGCATTAGCTACCATATCCCAGAGGTGATTTTTCAAAAGGCAACTGAACTTCGTTTTTCCTTGAAGATGTTTTGTGTCTCATCCAAGAAGTTTCTTCAGTTCAGAACTCAAAAACAAAATCCAGTTGCCTTTTGAAAAACCACCTTTGGGACCTATGCTGAAGTTTTGTGGTCTGTTCCAGGCAGGAAGCTTCTCCATTTTTCTAACTCTCTGAAACATGTGAAAGGTTGGAGAAAGCATTTTTTACTAAGTACTAATATAAAAGAACATTGTAGATGGATGGATGGATGGATGGATGACAGGTTAATAGAGTTGGAAAGTACCTTGTAGTCATCTAGTCAAACCCCCACCCAAGCAGGAGATCCTACACCATTTCTGACAAATGGCAGTCCATTCTCATCTTGAAAAACTCCAGTGATGAAGCTCTCACAACTTCCAAAGTCATGCTGTTCCATTGGTTGACTGTTCTCACTGTCAGAAAATTTCTCCTTGTTTCTAGGTTGAATCTCTCCTTGTTCAGTTTCCATCCATTATTCCTTGTCTGGCCTTCAGGTGTCTTGGAAAATAGCTTGACCCCTTCTTCCTCTCTGGGCCAGCCCCTCAAATATTGGAAGACTGCTATCATGTCTCCCCTGGTCCTTCTCTTTGCTAGACTAGCCATGCCCAGTTCCTGCAACCGTTCTTCATGGGTGAGTGGGTGGATGAGTGGATGGATGCATGGAAAAACCAGTATCTTCTGAAGTCAGCAGCATTGATTAAACTGCCTGTTCAGCACTGAACATCTTGCCAAGAAAATTCCAATGACTTTTGAAATACTTTCTGGATTACCTGAAATTCCCTGCTTTGAAAGCTAGATTTTTGGCTTCACGTATAAAAATCATATGGCAAATACTTCTCCATGATAGTCAGGCTTCAAAACTTTAACCCAAAGCAGGTTATTCATTCTTTTGTTGATGTCCCTGTTACTTCTAAAGTTTTATACATACAGAATGAAGTGGGGGAGCAGGGGAGAGAGACAAGAAAAGTAGCATAATTCACTCTTGATGTCAGTTGAAATGCTCACGGGTAACCAACCATCATCCATCCATAAAAGCCATAGGTGAAATCTAATTTTCATAAGCACCAATCAACACTGCAGATACTCTAGGCAGTTTGAAATGAATTCATGAGCATTTCACCATCAGAACAGAAAGGTCTAAATCTGCCCAATTATTATTTTTTATATATTTAAAATGAATAATTCAACCAGCTCTATAAAACATCTATTTTAAACACATTATACCACAGCAGACAATGTTCTCCTTGGGGTTCTGTATATCATGATAACATTCAAATCATTCAGGGCTCTTGAGAAGCAGACAATATCAGAATGTCACCTACTGGATATAATGCTGCCTTTACATTTGCTATGACACAGTCTGGTTGCTGTGATAAATAGAAAGCTTCACCCGCAAGGGGTGAAGTTAGGCAAGTAAGAAACGGAATTCCTGCCTCTTGGGAGAATTATTTCATTTAAGAGGTGAAGCTGATTAACCAAGATCAGAAAGTCCTCACTCATATTTTAATGCATTTTGAACATTCTTTATAATCATATTTATAGATATAATGCTTTTACCTCCTACACTTTTGGAATTGCTGCTAGCCATGCTTTAAGTTTACAACTTCAAAGTTCATCACCTATATTAGTACAACCCATAATCCCATTCTACCTCATTGTTCCAACATCAGTCTTCTGATTGAATCAGACCTTCTTCAGCTAGAAAGAGGTGGTATGAGGAACCCACCTTCTCGTTCACCTAGACTGGAACCAGTGGCAAATGTAACATCCTCAATCCTCTTGATCATAAATACATTGGCTTTAGGGGGGAAAAAATTAAAGAGAAAATGGATTCCATTGCAAATGATTACAGCAACTAGCAAGCAGAGAAGATTCTTTAGTGAAAAAAGATACAAATCCTTGATAAGATGGTCCAGATTAGTGCTACGCCAAATATTTTGGGGGAGAAACTAGTTTGATCTTAAAGAAAAGATCTTATTTTCATTTTCCCTTCATGAAAAGGAAAAGAATATTTTGATGAATGTCAGGCCCTGGTTCCAACTATATAAAGCCTATATGCCAGGGCTGTCCATCCTTGGCAACTTTAAGACCTGTGGACCTCAGGTTGAAGTCCACAGATCTTAAAGTTTGCCAAGGTTGGACACTCCTTGCCGTATGTAGAACTCATAGAATAACAGAGTTGGAAGGGATCTTGGATGTCTTGTAGTCCAAACCCCTGCTTGAGCAGGAGACATGCCAGACAAATGGCTGTCCAAGTGTCTTCTTAAAAGCCTCCAGTGATGGAGCACCCACAACTTCTGGTGGCAAGCTGTTCCAATGGTTAATCATCCCACTGTTAGGAAATTTCTCCTTATTTCCTGGTTGCTTCTCTCCTTGATTAGTTTCCATCCATTGTTTCTTGTCCTGTCCTCTGGTGCTTTGGAAAATAGGTTGCCCCCTCATCTTTGTAGCAGCCCATTGTAGAAAGTTAGCACCCACCCCTCTCCTAGAAGAATGAAATATTCTAGTAAATATTAAAAAAGGCAGAATATTATATTTCCCTGGATGAGAAAAGGAAAAACATGTTTTAAAGACAAAGCAGCTTCCTGCAGCTCCCTGCTCCACCTTCAGCTCCAGGGTGATGGGATTAAAGACATGGCCCTCAGGAAATGATAGGATTACCCATCTCACCACATGGCACCTGGGAAGATTGCATCAGCCAGCACTCAGGTGAAGCCATGTAGTCCAGACAAAGTCTACAAAGTTAGCTAAGACTCCCGCCCCTGGGAGTCTGACAGCCAATGGGATACATTTCTTACACAGGAACAGGAAACACTAAGGTGGGGCCCAACAGAGAGTCTGAAACCAAGGGATTCTCAGCATCCCTTCCCTTGTCACCCAGGAGCTCCAAAGCATGTGGTCCTGACCACCATTAAACCTTCTTTCCAAGCAACCTCCATGAATCCAGTGTCTTTTTCCCCACTTGGAACTGAACCCAGAAGGATATTTCTTCCAATACCGTCAAATGTAAATATTATTATATGAACATATAATATATGTGAATATCTGTCTTTCACTGCATCATCAACATTCCTCTATCACTTAGCTTTCCTGATGGACCAACTACACTTAAATCCCAAAGGAAGACAGTGCAAGAGACAAAATCCATGCATTTTGAAGTCCAGCAGAAACACATTTTTTTATCCCATTAATGTATGTTGCAAACAGAAGGAAAAGGAAATCTCTTACCAACCATTTATCCTGAGCATTTTACTCACAAAGCAGGGCAGGGAGCTGTCACCACTAACCCAGCACCTTCAGGGTTAACTGTTCCACTCTTTCTTTTCTCCACTTCTCCCTATGCATCCTCATGCATTCTGTCAATTCATCTGCATCCTTCTTGTTCCCTCTCTGCCAGAGCAGAGCATTGCCCAGCATTGCTAAGGGAGAAGAAATCAATTGGGCAATGCTCAGCATTGCCCAGCATTGCTAAGGGAGAAAAAAATGAACCCAAGATCAATTGTTTTGGTCTGAAGACTATAATAGCTGGAGAGAAGGAATGTCATTACACAACAGTTTCTCCCCCAAAGAAGGTCAGCTATGCTTTGAAGAGGGATTAATCCTCCTCGGGGAGTTGAGATACACGTTACATGGAAATATGAGTAATTTACTCCAGTTACTTGAAGACATTTTGAAAGTAACTGGACTAATAGAAGAAGGCTTCTTAATTTTTCAAGCATTAGTTCTTCTGTAGCCTGATGGGCATTATCAGCATTCAAGAAGAGACCATCAGGAGGAAAAGTAAAGCCACTCCTATTTTTAACTTGGTTTTTATTCAACTTGATAGTCACCAGTTACAATGGCACTGAAAAAAGTGACTTATGACATTTGTCACTTATGACCGTTGCAGCATCCACGTGATCAAAATTCAGAAGCTTGTCAGCCGACTCATTGTTCTAACCCTGTTTCCCAAACACAACAAACCCTCTGATGTGAACACAAAAGATTCCTTTATTAGGAGTGCCGGCACCCCGGCAAAAAGTTTCTCTCTCACAGGCTAACAAGTCCTTCTGGCTAGAAGATAAACAGTTGTCTGCCACACCTATTCATCTCCACCCCTGCCTTTTATCCCCAGAGCTAGGGTGGGGCTTCACTAGCAACAGTGGCTCTTCTTTCCCAAGGATCGGCCCATAGATCTCCATTGCTCTCCTCTCCTCTGCTTTCTGTGCATCTGCATGTCAGGCACTGGACCCAACTGTTCCTCCTCTTTCTCACCAGCCACCTCCAGACCTGAGGGCTGTTGACTCTCCATCTGAGGGCTGATGGATGGCCCATGCTCCAACACACACTCTCTCTCTCTCCCTCCCTCCCTCCCTCCCTCCCTCTCTCTCTCTCTCTGATAGCTCCATTCCCTCTTCCCCCTCGGAGCTCTCAGGTTGCCTTGATGCTGACCCTGTCCCCCCATGCCTCCTCCTCCTTTCCTCTCTGATTCGGCTGCTGGAGGGGCTGGCAGCCAACAGGCCCTAACACACATATTTATGACTATGGCAGCATCTCTTGGTCATGTGACATCCTTTTGCAATATCCTGACAAGCCAAGTCAACATGGAAACCAGGTTCACTGAACAACTGCATTACTAATTTAGCAAGTACCGTGATTGTACTTAATAATTATGGCAAAGAAGGTTGTAAAATAGGAGCAAACTCACTTAACAACTGTCTTGCTTAAATTTTGGGCTTAGTTGTGTACAGGGATATTGGAACCTGTAACCATTTAAGACACCTCAAATGGAAAGCAGTTGGAAATTAAGTTTTAGGAGATTATATTAATCCAGTTCAATAATCGAAGGTTTGTTGCCTTTTACCAGTGACCAGAAAAGGAACTACTATAAAAGTAAAATATGATGGTTCAACCACCTGAAAGGAACAGAAAAGCAGATAGATATCCATCTTCCCTCCCACACCTTTCTTCCATACCTCTTTGAAAGTATTAAAGTGTCAGAATTTTTTTTTAAAAAAAATCAATATTTATTTATTTATTATTCAATTTATATAGCTACCTGAACAGAGCTTGGATAAAACCTAAGCCGGTTTCATACAAGTAGCGCAAATGAAGCAATAAATAAATAAAATTTCTATCACCGAAATCTATAAAACAGACTTTAGCCTGTTTGATTTTAATCCCTCTTGAATAAATAGAAAACTCTTAAAGTGGTTATAAGTCATGAGTGGTGTTAGATACACAGTCCATTAAACCTATAATTTATAAGTTATTAAATTGTCTTACAAGGTCAGGGTTTTTTTCCCTTTCCTTTTCCATCAAAGGTGGGGGTGGGAAAGTTACAAGAGAATCTGCCTCATAAGGTCTCAACCGGCAGAGATTTTAGGGAGGAAATTTTCCCAGTTTTACCTAAAGACCTTGAGAATTCCACTGGGATTCTTTATGTGCAAAGGAAGTGTTATTCCACTATGTAGCTGTTCTCATCAGGGTTGCTTGTCCAAACAAACCTTAATGGTCTTCACAGAACACTTCGGAGAGTAACAAAATGGTTGGTTGGTTGGTTGCTATCTATCTCCAGAAGTATATGCTCATGTATACTGTACTGTTCGAAATTATGGGGTGGGTTGATATTTTTCTTTTATGATCATGAAACCACCTTAACTAGAATCAGTTAAAACTGAATATCGGTTGATAAGTGAGTATTTTCCTTTCTCAACATTATTCCTTTTGAAGCCTCAAATTTCAATTCAGAAAAAGGAAGGGAAGGAGGGAAGGAGGGAGGGAGAGAGGGAGGAAGGAAGGAAGGAAGGAAGGAAAGGTCTTAATGAGAAGGGAAAGAAGGGAGGGAGGGAGGGGAGGAGGTAGAAGGAAGGAAAGAAGGAAGGAAGGGGGCAGGAGGAAGGAAGGAAAGAAAGAAAGGAAAGAAAGAAAGGAAAGGGAAGAAGGAAGAAGAAGGAAGGAAAAGAAGGAAGGAAGGAAGGAGGAAGGAAAGAAAGAAAGAAGGGTCTTAAAGAGAAGGGAGAGAAGGAAGGACTGGGAGAGAGGAAGGAAGGGAAGGAGGAAAGAAAGAAGGAAGGAAGGAAGATGAAGGAAAAGGAAATTATGGAAACACATATTACTGTTTAACTGTGGCTTAGTCAACACACTAATCATTGAGTAACCCAAAGCCTGACACTGTATAAACACAGCCATAGATCCAGAAGCACGTGTGAAAATGTTCTTGTTTGTCCACAAAAGTGAGACAGTTGAATTGCAAACTCAGAACTTTGGAAAGTGTACATCTGAGACCACCAAGGAGACGCTGATTTAAATAAAACATTTCCATCCTCAAAGAGTAGCATTTTAAGATTTCTAAAGCCTCCTTCCAAAATGAATATGCATAGTAGACAATAGATAATAGCTGCATAATTTAATTGTCAGGAGTAGTTTGCTTCATCTTGAATAAGCATATGCATATATATGAATGTAAACGTTGCAGGCATATTTTTAGCATCAGTTCATGGTATCATTACTTAACCCCAGTTAACAGGCAAGGAGGCATATTCCGAACCCACGAGAGATTTGAACCATTGTTAAGGACAGTCCTGCCTACCAAAAATTACAAGAGACTAATAGAGTGTCAACAACTGCCATCCGGTTTTATATCAAGTATGATACTAATACTGCAGCCCTCTCTACTCGAAAAATAAATCTGCCTATCCATCTGTCTTCAACGTTGTCAGGTTTTCAGAAAGAAGTTGAAAATAGAGCTTTGCTTTGAGGATGAAGGCTGGTCTTGAGGAACTGATGCCACATATTGTTTTGGGATGTTTTAAGCAATTTATTTGAATGTGTTTTTATGGTGAGCCATCAAGAGACTTCTGTGATTGCAGCGGAATACCAATGTGATGAATCCCCCCATAAATAAATAAATCTCACCAACAGACCTGATTGGAATGCACATTAATCACGTTCATTTGTTCCTCAATCTCTAACCATTAGATCATGAGAGAGGAAAAGGAGGGGTGAGAAGAAGGTTGGGGAGAGCTACAGCATGCTAATTTTCATTTGGATCCATGGAATTAATTTTCGGGAAATTTCCTTCCTTCTAGATCAAAGGCTTGGAGAGGGATGAGCAAACTCCTTCAGGACCCATTGGGATAAATAGCCAAGTTATACAACGTCTTTATTTCAAATGAGCTATGTGAAACAGAGTGGTGGAAGAGATATTCACCACTGAATGGATTAGCCGATTAGTTTTGGATTAAAAAAAATAACATGAACATTCAGATTGACAGAAACTCAATAGAAAGCAACTCCGTTCAGCTGAGAATTCTTTGAATCGCAATTAAAAGAGGAAACACACTACGAACAATGAAAGAAAATCTCATTTGAATCACAGTTGATTCCTGGTGACCTTATCACACATCCATGTAGTTGTCTAGGCAACAATTACCTCCTTGATTTTTTAAAAACAAGTTTATTTATTTATTAAATTTACATGCTGCCCATCTCCTCAGTAAGGTGACACTGGGCAGTTTACAAAGAGCAAAAAGATAAATATAAAAGCAACTGAGATTTTAAAAAGTATATAAAAACCAGAACCGTTGTTTGGGGGATTTGAAGAGTTTTTATTTTTTTTTAATTACATTTATATGCCGCCCTTCTCCGAAGACTCAGGGCGGCTTACAATTTTTGGAGCACAACCCAATGTGCTCAGCAATAGCCTTCATTCCATTGTATATGCCTGCTTATTACTAAGCGGCATTTTTACAAGGTCAGCTAATTGCCCCCAACAATCTTGGGTCCTCAATTTACCTACCCCGAGAGGATGGAAGGCTGAGTCAACCTTGAGCCTGGTGGGATTCGAGCCTACAGTAATTGTAGACAGCTGGATCTTAAGAGCAGGCATTTAACAGCCTGAGCCACCAAAGCTCTTTTAGTTGAAGTCTATGCATTTTTAAGTTGCCAAGATGCAACAGCTGTTGCATTTTGGAGCATATGAGAGAGACATGAAGAATGGTTGCAGGAACTGGGCATGGCTAGTCTAGTAAAGAGAAGAGAAGGACGAGGGGAGACATGATGGCAATGTTCCAATATTTGAGGGGCTGCCACAGAGAAGAAGGGGTCAAGCTATTTTCCAAAGCAGCTGAAGGCCAGACAAGGAATAATGAAGGGAAACTGATCAAGGAGAATTCAACCTAGAATTAAGGAGAAATTTTCTGACAGTGAGAGCAACCAACCAATGGAGCAGCTTGCTCTCAGAAGTTGTGGAAGCTTCATTACTGGAAGCTTTCAAGAAGAGACTGGATTGCCATCTGTCAGAAATGGTGTAGGGTCTCCGACTTGGGCGGGAGGCTGGACTAGATGATCTACAAGGTCCCTTCCAACTCTTGTTGGAAGCAGACTTGGAGACGCTCTCTCAAATCTACTAGAGTCCCTCATGAGTGAAACAAAAATGCACTTCAATTAATCTTCTATCATTTAAAAAAAACCTCTTGAATCATTAAAAAGGTCAGAATCGATGAACTATTGAATCATTAAAAAGGATACAATCGATGAACTATTAATGCCTCTCCTTACCATCTCTCCAACCCATGATGTAAAAGGCTACAGGTAGTCCACAATGTATGACCATAATGGAACCCAAAATTTATGTTGCTAAGTGAGAAATTTGCTAAGTGAGTTGGGCCCCATTTTACAACTTCCTTGCAACATTTGTGACGTGAATCACTGCAGTTGTTGAATTAGTAACACAGTCATTAAGGTTTCCCCTTTGACTTGGCTGGTCAGAAGTTTGCAAAAGGCGACACTGCCACTGTCATAAATGTGAGTCAGTTGTTAAGTGTCCAAATGTAAATCAGGAGGGGGGTGCTGCAACAGTCATAAGTGGTCATAAGTCGCTTTTTTCAATGTCACTGGAGCTTCAAAAGGTGACTAAACGAAGACTGCAGTGGTGGGATTCAATTTTTTTACTAGCAGCTCTGTGGGCGTGGCTCTGTGGGTGTGGCAGGGGAAGGATACTGAAAAATCCCCATTCCCACCCCACCCCACTAACCTGCTTTCCAGCTCTGTTGTCCTGTGCAGGGCAACCAAAGGAGACCCAGCCGATCAGCTGGGATTCAGGAGGCAGAGAATAGATGGGGGTGAGGCCAGTCAGAGGTGGGATTTGCTGGTTCTCCGAACTACTCAAAGTTTCTGCTACCGGTTCTCTGGAACCGGTCAGAACCTGCTGAATCCCACCTCTGGAAGACTGCCTGTATGAAGTAATAAAAAAACCCAGAAATCAGCAGACTCCACATCATACTAAAGCATCAGATATAATGCATTCGACATTCAGCAATATTTATTGTGATTTCTATACAATTTTGTTTATGGATTGTTTACTCCTTACATTGATTCCCCGGCATCATGAAAAGAACAAATAAGAGCTCCATCTTCATACTGAAATTTTGCAGGCATCGTAATATCTCTCCTTGTTCATTTCCCTCCACACACATGAGTTACATATACAGTTAAGTGGTGATGATTAAGATTGCAAAAAAAAAAGGTTTTCCTTAGGCAAAAGGAACCCATTTACAAAAATGGTTTTTCTTGCAACTCTGTTCCGTATTTATAGCTCCCTATAGGATCTTTAAAAGACCAGAATATCATAAATAGTGATTTACAAGCTATTTTTAATCTTGGTTACAGAAAGCAAAACACTAATAGAGTGTGGTGCCAACATTTCTCATGTTTTTCCTCTAACATTCGTAGTCCCTTTGATGGAAGTGAAATCTATTTAGAGGAATATATTCCTCTATTTATTTCCAAAGTGGCATGACAGATGTTTCTCTACCAGGCCGCAAAGAGAAAATATCTGCTGTGAACTCCACATAGGACTCAGGAAGGGAATCCAGCCAGTAAATGCTCAGCTCCATTCCATTGCCCCATCCCCACCCCAAAGCAAGGGATTACAGGATCATAAAAAGAAAATCCTCTATTTATTTCCAATAGAGAGACTCTAGTCTTCTGGTTTATTTTTATTTATTTATTTATTTGATTAGTCAATTGCTTACAAGATAATAGGTATAAGTATAAACATAGTTATAAATACATGGATACATATAAGAAAATAAAAGAAGCAATAGGACAGGAACAGTAGGCACGTTGGTGCGCATGTGCATGCCCTCTACAGACCTCTTAGGAAAGGGGTGAGGTCAATAGTAGACAGTCTAAGGTTAAAGTTTTGGGGGTTTGTGGAAGAAACCACAGAGTCAAGTAGAGTATTCCAGACAGTGACCACTCTGTTGCTGAAGTCGTATTTTCTGCAATCAAGTTTGGTGTGGTTAACCATGAGTTTGTATCTATTGTGTGCTCTTGTATTGTTATGGTTGAAGCTGAAGTATTCATTGACAGGTAGGACATTGCAATGTATGATTTTATATACTATACTTAGATCGGACCGAAGTCAGCGTAGTTCTAGGTTTTCTAGGTCTAGAACCTCAAGTCTGGTGGCATAAGGTATTCTGCAATGAGTAGGTTTCTAAGCTAACACCTGAACCACTACACCAAATTCTCTCTTTCACCAAAGTTTCACCAAATTTCCTTTCCTTTGAAAAAAAAGTGAAAAGATGAGTGTTTCTTATCAAACTGAGGTAGAACTGAGGAAGAATTTTCTGATCTTGTTTGGTTTTGGTTGCTCCCAAGATCTCTCCTCAACAACTTTCTTCATGGGGTCTTCATCATGCAACTTGAGTGAATTACATTATCTAAAATCACCCAAATGCTGCCAAATGATGATTTTTTTATGATTGTGGATTAGGAGTGTGTTGCGTAGAGCTTCTCAATATTATGTATTAAAGAGGCAATAAATTGGAGCCAGGGCCTTATTTCTATTTTTTATTCAGGGTTAAATAGTTTGGACATTAAATCCAGGACTGATGGAAAGAGGTTGCATAGATGCTGCATTTCCTTCCCTATCTAACAGTTATCTCTGTATTCAGCTTGTCCATTTTTTTTCTCTCAGATTAATAAAGAGATTGACTTGCCATATATCCTCAAATACCTTCCCTCACTTTCATCAAAGACCTTCTGTGAGAACCAAAGTATACATGTGCTAGCAAGTCCTTTGGAAAGAAAGTCATTGATTTTATAATCCCATCAATAACCAGAAGCTCAAACCTGCAGGCCATTTCACATCAAAATTGTTTTTCATCTATGTAACAAAAAGAAAAAAGAATAGAATAAGAAAGAAAGATCAAAAACACATTTGTGTATTTCTTATGGAACTCTTCTTCCATTGGAAGAAGGGGACACATGGCTGTTGCTGTCTTTATCCAACAGTGGAATACTTTAATCTGTACAAAGCAATATCATTTCTGGGTTAATTTCATTATACCATATAGAGAGGTCTGAAATTACCCCTTGGTTTTTTGGATTAATTTTGGGAATATGAACTGGAAATGCTGTTGTTTGAATTATCTCCTTTTTTCATTTGATTAACTGAAAACATAAACTATTCTGTATCGTCTGGGTTTAATTCACCATTTAAAAATGGAATCATAATGATTACATTTTAATAGCTTGTGATATAGATGGGCAGAGAGAAGGAACAAGAGAAAAAAGAGAAAGAACAAGAGAAAAAGAGAAAAAAGAGATAGTAGCAATAGCAATATACTGCTTCACAGTGCTTTACAGCCCTCTCTAAGTGCTTTACAGAGTCAGCCTCTTGCCCCCAACAATCTGGGTTCTCATTTTACCCACCTGGGAAGGATGGAAGGCTGAGTCAACCTTGAGCCTGGCGAGATTCAAACTGCCAAATTACAGGCAGCCGGCAGTCAGCAGAAGGAGCCTGCAGTACTGCATTCTAATGATGATGATGACACAGAGAGTAGGTAGATAGTAGATAGATAGATAGATAGATAGATAGATAGATAGATAGATAGATATAGATAGATAGATAGATAGAAAGGAGAGAGAGAGAGAGAGATGGATGATATAGGAAGGAAGGAAGGAAGGAAGGAAGGAAGGAAGGAAGGAAGGAAGGAAGGAAGGAAGGAAATAGATTTCCACTCAGCAGTAGATACCTGGTACCCATTAGCAACTTCCAATGGTTTAGATTCTATGGCCTTCTCAAAGCTGTACATAAATGCAGTTAGCCTGAGTATCTATTGTCTTTCTCCCTTTCTCTTCTTTCTTTCCCCAATAATATAAAGAGCTCTACATGTTTTCAAGGCCAGTTTTGAACCACAGCTATTGCTTCTGTTTCTGCAGTGAAATTGAAGGACACATTTGGGTGCAATATTAAATATCACAATCGGCAGCAATCTGGGCATTTCCTATCACCAGCTCATTTAAGCAAACAGGCACTGACTTCTTAAGACCTTGATATGCTTGTCATTCTGATGAAGCAGATTCAAATAACTGAATTCATTTAAGTGTCTGCAAACAATAGATTATTAATATTAAAAAAAACCCAAAAACAAAAGCATCCTTACGTGATCTCAAAACTTTGTCTGGAAGGAGAAAATAAATTACAAATAACCACCATGCACTCTTATCGACTTTTATTGATGGTCTGATATTTTTGCTCAATGAACCCATAGCTTGATAGGTGATACATCACTCACTCCAGTGTTGGGTTCGTCAAACTTTCTCTGATTGAAAATAATGTTTTGCTTTGTATAGATTCTCCAGCTTTCCACCTTCCTTGCTAAACCCAAAAGTTGTCAAAGAAACTTCTGGGTGCACAATTTATTCAGATGCAGCCTCATTGTGGAAATACCTTCATCCGGAAAGTTGTTCCAAAGAATCTGACAAATTTGCCTACCTTTTAAGAATGCTTCACACATGGAAGTGTGTGTGTGTGTGTGTGTGTACATACAAGTGTGTGTGTACAAGTGTGTGTGAGCATATATACACCCATATAGTATATATTTACTTACACACACACACACACACACATACACAATAACAGAATTTGGAATGGAATAGAATGGAATGGAATAGAATAGAATACCTTGCAGATCTTTATTTATTTATTTTTATTTATTTATTTGATTTGTCAATTGTTTACAAGATAATAAGTATAAGGGTAAACCTAGTTATGAATACATGAAATGAATACATATAAGAAAAATAAAAGAAACAATAAAAGAAACAGTAGGACAGGGATGAAAGGCACGTTGCTGCACTTATGCACGCCCCTACAGACCTCTTAGGAAAGGAGTGAGGTCAATAGTAGACAGTCTAAGATTGAAGTTTTTGGGGTTTGGGGAAGAAACCACAGAGTTGGGTAGCGTACAGACCACTCTGTTGCTGAAGTCATATTTCCTGCAATCAAGTTTGGTGTGGTTTACCTTGAGTTTGTATCTATTGTGTGCTCTTGTATTGTTATGGTTGAAGCTGAAGTATTCATTGACCGGAAGGAAATTGCAATGTATGATTTTATATACTATACTTAAATTGGACTGAAGGCGGAGTAGTTCTAGGTTTTCTAGGTCTAGAATTTCAAGTCTGGTGGCATAAGGTATTCTGCAATGAGTAGAAGTGGAGAACTCTTTTTGTGAAATATTTCTGGACTTTCTCAACTGTGTTAATATCAGATACGTGATGTGAGTTCTAGACTGATGAGCTGTATTCGAGTATTGGTCTAGCAAATGTTTTGTATGCCCTAGTTAGTAGTGTGATATTACCAGAGAAAAAGCTACGTAGGATTAGGTTAACAGCTCTTAATGCCTTTTTGGCTATGTAGTTACAGTGGGCTCTAGCACTTAGATCATTAGAGATGAGTATTCCAAGGTCCTTGATGGAGTTTGGATCATCAACAAGGTCTTTACTATTCAGCTTGTATTTTATTTTCTGATTTTTTTTTGCCAATATGTAAGACCGAGCATTTATTCATTGAGATTTGAAGTTGCCATTTGTTTGATCATTCAGATACATAGTCGAGGTCTTTTTGAAGGGTAGCAGTATTGTCTGTGGTATTGAATAGCTTTACATCATCAGCAAAGAGAATGCAGTTGCTCTTAATATGATCACAGAGGTCATTTATGTAGAGTATGAAGAGAGTTCTAGAGCTCTTCTGCTCAAGCAGGGGATCTTATACCATTCTAGACAAATGACTGTGTAATCTTTTCTTGAAAACCTCCACTGATGGAGCACCCACAACTTCTGAAGGCAACTGGTTGATTGTTCTCACTGTCAGGAAATTTCTCCTTAGTTCTAGGTTGCTTCTCTCCTTGATTAATTTCCATCCATTGCTTCTTGTGTTGCCTTCTGGCACTTCAGAAAATAAGTTGACCCCTCTCTTCTGTGTGGCAGCCCCTCAAATATTGGAAAATTGCTGTCACCCCTAGCCCTTCTTTTCATTAGACTAGACATACCCAATTCCTGCAACCGTTCTTCATGGGTTTTAACCTGCAGCCCACTAATCATCTTTCTTGCTCTTCTCTGCACTCTTTCCACAGTCCAGAGTTAAAACAGCTTAGCACTTTCAATCTTGATTTTTATTTTGATTTTTCTGCATGTGCTTGTGTGTGCACACATACACAGTTTTAATTTTCAAATGAATTTCTTGGTATTGTTTTATTCTTATATTAAGTAAACAGAGATCTTGTTTGTATTTGTATGAGAGCAGGAATAATAGCAATAGCACTTCGACTTATACACCACTTTATAGTGCTTTACAGCCCTCTCTAAGCAGTTTACAGAGTCAGCTGGATTATTTATGGATAGAGATTCTATATTTGGAAAGATAGGATTGCGCTGTTGATAATATTTTTTTAAAAAATACATCCATCATAGTTTTAAATCAAAATTCCATAACTAATCAATGTGGTTGCCTGTGGCGCAGTGGCCTAGAGGGGGAGCTCTCACCTCCCAATCAGGAGGCTGTGAGTTCGATCCTAGGCAGAGGCAGATATTTGTCTCTCTGGGCACAATGAGAATATATCTGCTGAACAAAACTCTGCATTGGCAACAGGAAGGACATCCGGCCATTAAACACTCTGGTAGCTGCATTCAATTGCCCAGATTCCAGTCCACAAGATATTATGGGGTTATTAAAATATGATGATGATGATGATGATGATGATGATGATGATGATGATGATGGAGGAGGAGGAGGAGGAGGAGGAGAAGAAGAAGAAGAAGAAGAAGAAGAAGAAGAAGAAGAAGAAGAAGAAGAAGAAGAAGAAGAAGAAGAAGAAGAAGAAGAAGAAGAAATAATCAGTATGGTCTCCACAGATAATAGACAAGAAAGCAGTCTGGTACCATTCGTGTTCTTTAGAAATGTTTGCCCAGTTAGTTCCTTTGAAGGAAAGTGACATAAAAGTAATTACCTTGAAGAGGATGATGATGGCTATATTGATGATGATGACAATATTGATGATGATGATAATGATAGATTGAAGCAAAATAAACTCAGCATTCCCTACCCTATCAATGACATCACTGATTTTTACAATAAGCCATAACATGGAATCCATACCAAGAACTCTCCTCTTTGCTTTCTTAACGGCTTGTCTACACTCATTCACAACCGTCATTTTTGCAAGATGACAAGGAAATGTTATTTTTAAAACAAATGTAAAAAGGTAGGCCTGCGATCCATTTTACTGCGAAGTCTCACCATTTATTTTTATTTGTTTCATTTTTGGCCTTCCACCACCCCATCAATTGAAAACACTCTCAAAAGCCTTGCTTAGAACTGACAACCTGGTTTGTGACATTCTCATTATAGTCCTGGATTTTCTGAAAAGCTGGCAGGCGTAGTAAACAACTCGGGATGTTTCGTTGTTGATGTTGTGGTGGTTGCTGACACAATGCAGCGTGATGAATCCCAGATTTGTTTACTAAAACATACACATTAGTACGGTACACGTTTGTTCCAGTCACTTTTCAAGGATCGTTTCTCAGACACAGTAAGTATAACACAGTTAGTATATAAAAATAATGGGATTGTTTATTTTCCACATATTCTAAGGCCTCAGAGCTGCAGGGAGACATACAAGCTCATCTTTTCTCTCCCCAAATTCTGTTCAGACCACAAGTGCCCAAGCTTCATTGTACAGCTTCTTGGCTGATAGAGTCAGAAAATAAAATAACCAGGTAATGCTCTAACATAGAAATATTTTTGAATGCAGCATCTCGCCAAAATCCAGAGGAGAAAAAGCAGAGCATTTCAGCTCTATCCATTGCTTCACCCATTTTTCATGCCTATGCTATTCAACATATACTCAGTATTCAAAAAAATTAAGTCCAGCCTGTAGCCCTAAAAGGTTATTCAACCAGTGAGAGCAACGGAATAGTTTGTCTTCAGAAGTTGTGGGAGCTTCATCACTGGAAGAGACTGGACTGCCATCTGTCAGAAATGGTATAGGGTCTCCTGCTTTGGTGGGGGGTTGGACTAGATGACCTACAAAGTCCCTTCCAACACTTTTAACCCGATCAACACCAAAACATAAGATGAGCAAATTAAGGCCCCAAACCTGCCACGAACCAGCTTAGACTATTTTGAGCTGGGAGTATTTTGAGCAAGTTAACATCATGTTGCAGGAAAGACTAGAATGGGGCAAGGTATTTTCCCATTAGTTGACAATTTTAATACTCGTGTATTGGTGATAGAGAGGGCCTAATGGCCTAGCAGTTAAGACATTGGGCTCTTGACAGTTTGAGACCCAAGCATGGCAGGACAGGATAAGTTCCTGTTCTTCCCTCAACTCCTGCCAACCTAGCAAATGAGAGGAGATAAATAGGTACCGCTTTGGTGAGAAGGTAACACTGTTCTGTGAGGCTTGGGATAGAGTCATGCTGGTCACATGACCATGGAAGTGTCTTTGGATAACGCTGGATTCCTTGGATAGGAAATGGAGGTGGACACTGCCCCCTAGAGTCAGATATGACTGCACAGGGGAAACCTTTGCCTTTGCCTATTGATGGTGTGTTGTGAAGAAACATGCTGGCTCTGTCTGCCCAATCCCTCATGGTCTAAATCAGGGGTGTCAAACTCAAGGCCGGATCATGGGGTGCTTAGATCTGGCCCATGGGGCCACCCTGGAAACAGTAATGGGCTGGCCTGCGGTGCCTCTGCCAGCGAAAATGGAGCTCAAGAGGGGCACATGTGGCCCTCCTGGGCTCTGTTTTAGCTAGCAGAGGAGGCTGTCGCAGCTGAAAAAGGAGCCTGGGAGGACAATGGATTCCCCCAGCCCTGCCTGGGCCACCACAGGTGCCCCCAACACCAGATTGAGTAAACATCAATCTGGCCATGCCCATCCAGCCCCCCAAGGTCAAACGCAATCCTGATGTGGCCCTCAATGAAATCGAATTTGACACCCCTGGTCTAAATCAAGTGGGTATGGAAACTGTAGGCCCAAAGGAAAGGATGGTGATAAATGGATCTTCTGAAGACACAAAGAAGGAGATGAGGCCAGTAAGTTTGGTCCAGCTTCTCCCACTCACATAAATACAATCATCAGAGAGGAGACCTTACCTGAAAGGAATTAAGAATGCGGTCTGTTGACATAATTTACTGTTCTGCTTATTGGAGACATATAACCAGAGGTGGTATTCAGCAGGTCCTGACCAGTTCTGGAGAACCGATAGTGGAAATTTTGAGTAGTTCAGAGAACCGGTAAATACCACCTCTGACTGGCCTCACCCCCATCTATTCTCTGCCTCTTGAGTCCCAGCTGATTGGCTGGGTCTTCTTTGGTTGCCCTGCAGGAGAACGGAGCTGGAAAGCAGGTTAGTGGGGTGGGGAGGGAATGGGGATTTTACACTAACCTTCCCCTAGAGTGGGGTGGGAATGGACATTTTACAGTAGCTTTCCCCTGCCACGCCCACCAAGCCATGCCCACAGAACCGGTAGTAAAAAAAAATTAATCCCACCACTGCACATAACACACTAGAATAGAATAGAATAGAATAAATAGAGTAGATTAGATTAGATTAGAATATAATAGAATACAGTACAATACAATAACATTGGAAGGGACCTTGGAGGTCTTTTAGTCCAACCTTCTGCTTAGGCAGGAAACCCTACACCACTTCAGACAAATGGTTATCCAATATCTAAACAGGGTTAACTGATTTTTGGATAACTGTCCTGTTGGAACCCAGCCATTGCTTCAGCGGGTTGGTAGATCCAGACCATTGTGTTAAACTAAAGTGTGTTTATACTTTTTATGGGTGGATGAATGTAGCAACTGTTTCATCTAGGATTACAGATTGGCATGCTGTGTGAATTCATCCAGTTAGCAAAGAAATACTGGCTGAGTTCAAACATTCCTTTCAGCTATGGATTTGTTTGCTATCCCTGGTTTATTAAAAAGTAACTATATTACTATATCTTTTCTTCTTTTTGGTTTGCATAGTAAGCTTTTTTAAGTTTACCATTTCTGCAAATTTAGGATGAAATATATATGCTTTGTTCTTAATTGCTATTATTTGAACTATTTAAAACCCTGAATGTAATTTAAAAAAAACATGTAAAGGTCCTTTTTTGAGTTGCTTTATAAGAGGTTCTCTTTAATTGTCTTTTAGTTCTCAGATTTGGCACTCAGACAAGGTCTTCTGGTATCTCATTGTCCTTATCGGAGAAAGATTAAGTGTTCATTAATTGGCAGCCATTCAGAGCTTTGGCTGGGGTGAGAAGTTTCTGACTCAGCACCTTCGGATTTTTCCTCCACAGCAAAATTTGTGTTTATCGGATCTTGACCTTCTGCCAAAGATTCAAAGAACTACATGATATACAGTATATCTATAGATTGGATTGGATTGGGATAGGATAGGAATAGGAATAGGAATAAAATAAGAATAGAATAGAATAGAATAAGAAGCAGATAATAGAATAGAATAGAATAGAATAGAATAGAATAGGGAGTAGAGTAGAGTGGATAGAATAGAATGAATGGAACGGAACAGAACGGAACAGAACAGAATAGGGAGAAGAGTAGATTGAATAGAATAGAATAGAATAACAATGGGGATAAAGGATCTTGGAGATCTTCTAGTCTCACCCCCGCTCAAACAGGAGACTCTATACCAAACCAGACAAATGACTTTTCAATCTTTTCTTAAAAACCTCCAGCGATGGAGCACCCATAACTTCTGAAGAAAAGACATTCCACTGATTAATTGTTCTGACTGTCATAAATTTCTAGGCTGCTTCTCTCTTTGATTATTTTCCATCCATTGTTTCTTGTCCTGCCTTCAGGTGCTTTGGAAAATAGATTCTCCCTCTATCCTTTGTAGCAGTCCCTTAGATATAGGAACACTTGCTGTCATGTAGCCTGCAGTCCTTCTTTTCATTAAACTAGACATACTCAATTCCTGCAAGCATTCTTCATAAGTTGTGGCCTTCAGTCCCCCAATCATCTATGTTGCTCTTCTTTGCACTATTTCTAGAGTCCCAAAATCTTTTTTATAATGGTGATAATGAAAACTATACTAGTTGGTTGGTGAAATAATATAAGAAACAATATAAACATGGGAGAGTTGTTGATGATTATGATTTAATATGGCCACCCACTGCAAATGATTCTGGATGATGATGATGATATATTTTTCTTTTATATGTTTTATATCTGATCTTCATCCCTCCTTTTAATCTTAAACAATATCTTAATTGTTTGATTCTATGTCGACTGGAACAAGCTTTGACCAAACTTTGATGCAGCCGTCCATTTTGTCAAGGATCTTGGCCAAGTTTTGGATTGCCCTAAATTTGGGTAAAATCAAACTAGGCTAAAATTCCCTCCCACATCATTCGTGGTTTTTCTTCTGCAATTTGGTAAAAAAAATTAGAAAATGATTTTTTTTCCCAAAAGGAAAAAAAATTGTGTTAAGTAGAAGGATTTGTGTTTTGACTAGTTACAAAATAGCTTCTTATGTGCTACAGAAGACTGTGATTTCCACCAAATATAATCTGAGGAATTCATTCTGCCATTGGCAAATTCTGCCACTAAATTTTGCTGACTGTGTAGACCAGACTTAACATACACAAACACTGGTTATAAAAATCCTGTATGTGCTTTTCCCTGGTTTCCCTAAGTTTTTATCTCCACATGCCCTTCATATTAAAACATTCTATTTCACACCATTATACAATAGACTTTGTCATCTAGCTGCTGTTTTGTGTGTGTTTGTGTGTGTGTTATAGGGAGCCATTTTCAATTAGGTTCCAAGCATCTTATCTCTAATTCCCTTCAGCTTCTGCCATTTTGAGTCATGGTGGTGTAGTGGTTAGAATAAATATTGCAGGCTGACTCTGTTCACTGCCAGGAGTTTGATCCTGACTGGTTCAAGGTTTAGTCAAGGTAAGCTACTCAGAGAGGGCTTTAAAGCCCTATAAAGTGGTATATCCTGCTTGTGTTGTATCCATTGTGCTGGTATCCCCTGTCAGCACAATAAGGGAGGGGTATGGTAACAGCAGGCCTGTTCCCCATTGGCCTAGACATGAGCAATTGCTCCTCCCAGATGGGAGGGGAGCAAAACCTTTGCACATGTGCAGAGCTCATTCTGGCTTGGCCTTCGCAGAAGTAGGAGCTTGTCGGTTGAGCTTCTGAGGTAGGCCTCTGGCCTGCCTTGGGAGGTTCCAACTGGGCATGTGCAGATGCCATTTGAAGAGGAACGATGCTGGAGAAGGGGCTCTTCGCTGGGGCTTCTCCAGAAAACCTCGGGCCAGGTAAGCAAGCTGCAGGGGTGGTGCCTGGGTAGGCCAGGGGTTGGCAGCATAGGGAGCGTGTGCTGGGAGCCTTCCTTGCAGGTCGTGGTAGCCTGGGGCTCGCCTAGATGACCACAGGTAGAACGGTCCCATCTCGGCTGCAAGTAGACCAGGGCCTCTCGGGTGTAAGAAATTTGTTCCAAAGGCCGTGTTTAGAGTTTTAAGGCCTTTTGGATTTCTTCTTCAGTAGGTGAGCTGTTTTCTGCTTGTTGCTGGGCTGTCATTGCTGGTGGGGTCAGCCTTTGGGCTGGCTGGCTATTGTGGGCTGCTGCAGTGGTAGGCTGCCAGGAGAGTAGCTCTTAAGCTGTAGCCATGCTGGCTAGGCAGGGTCTGTTCCTCAGCTAGGAAGGTGGCAGGCCATTTTAAAGTGAGATTTTTGAATCTCCTGCCTTTGGGCGCCATTTTGTTGGGTGGGAAAGCAAAGAGAGTGCTTTTGGCTTTCTGCACTTGTCATGCCAGCAGCTAATGGGGTTTCAGGGCAGGACTGGGTGACCCTTACCAGTCTGCTGTCTTCATGGGCCTCAGTCCTGGCCCTGACTGCTTCCTCCGGTGCAATCTGGTGGGCTGGATTGCAGAGATCTGGAGCCATGAGTGAGTGAGAGGTTTTGACAGCTTTCAGGTTCCTTTCCACGTCGCTTGCTGTCTCAGACTCTGTTTCTGTTCCGTTTTATGATGCCAGGAGCCTTGCTTTGGCTCTGGCCATCACCCTGGCACTTTTTCGGGTAGTTTTTAGAGTTGGCATTTTTGAATGACTTGAAGATAGATAGGTTTAACTAACCGCCCACTGCTACCAAATTGTTAAATAATAATATTAATTGAATTGGCCTGGATCTTTAAACCTATATCTATTTCACAGAGTCATTCAATAAATTGCAATGCCAAGTTGTGTCAGATCAAAACAGATTTATTTATAACAGAACAATCAATAAATATATTATTCTTAAATATATACAGAGTCTTTTCTTCTTTCGTTCCTCTTAAATAGTCCTTCAAGGAACTAGAAGTCACTATGAGGGATTCACAGTTCTTCCTCTCATAACCTCTTCTTAAATATAGCTAACCTCTTTAGAAAGACCCTTTCTCTTTAGGTTATAGATCTTCTCTCAGATCTCTTTGCTATATCTTCTCATACACAGACCTCAGTCTGTCAGATCCTAATATCTCCTCAGAGTCTTGGATCTTCTCAGTATCTCCAATCTCCTTAGAATCTCCTCATTTTGTTTTTCTCACTTTTTCTCACATTGAAAATGACAGTTGACAGCCCTTTTATACTTAGGGGCGTGTCCTACAGTATCACAGTGAGGTGCTCAATGCCACCCTGTCATTGGTAGGTTTGATCACCCCATCAAACTCTACTAATTTGTAAACTGCATAGTAACTCCAGAAAGTTCTACTTTCTGTCAAAATCTAAGTGCTATTGATATTGCTATTTCCTTCATGATTAAAGTAGAACTTATCCTCATTCTCCTGGGTTGCCCTCAAGTGGAACTTAAAATTGAATAGGCATTTCCAGTGGATAATACGCAAAGTGTATGCTAGCAAAACAAGGGCCATTCATTTGGGAAGATAATTCAATGTATGATTTATTAATGTATGAAAATGGCCATCGTATCGCAAAAGCCAAGGTACTGGGAAACAAAGATGAAACACAGAGAGAGAGAATGGGGAGAGAGAGGGAGAGAGGAGAGTGAGTGAGGTTGGGGGAACAATGAAATATCCTTGAAGTCATTTGTATCTTAGCAGAACAAAAAACCTTCATTGTTCTAATGGGCTTTTTGTTATACAAAACGATTTGAAAGCCAGATGTGAAAAGGAAACACAAAATGCTACAATTTCATTAGGTACATTGTGTTTGCTAAGATAGAAAAGGTTGCAGGTCAAATTTGTACTTAAAAACAGACTTTGCTTGGGTTTTAAAAACCCAAAGAGAGAAGATACAAAGGCAGAATGAATTTTGAGCCCAGTTGTCAACACGAATTAAAATGCAAAAGTATTTGGGAAGTTGTCAATTATTATTATTTTTCATCTGCTTTGTATAAGATGACCATGACCCTTCCATCAATGCTTCCCCCCTTCTTTCTCTCTTTCTCTCTCTCTCTCTCTCTCTCTCTTTGTCTATCTATCTATCTATCTATCTATCTATCTATCTATCTATCTATCTGTCTATCACTACCCCTACCCCTACCCCTATCCTTATCCCCATCTCTGTTTCCACCTCTATCCAGGGATGGGATCTGACCAGTATAACTACTGGTTCTATTGCTCTGCATCGCACGAGTGCAATTTACGACCTGCTGAGCTGCCTGGACAGCTGAGCAGCGCTGCTTGTGAGTGTGCAGTGGTTGGAAAAGCCCCTTTTTCCTGCTTTTTCAACTGCAGCTGTGCTGTGCAAAGCAGCTGCGATTGAAAAAGCAGGAAATAAAGGACAGGTAAGAGCCCAGGGGGGGGCAGGGGGACCAAAACAGCAGCAGATACAGAACTGATTCTGTGTCTGCTGCTCTTCAGAGCTACCGGTTCTGTAGAGCCGGACAGAACCGGTAGAATCCCATCCCTGCCTCTATCCCTATCCCTATCTCTGTCTGTCTTTCTGTCCATAGCACTTAGACTTATATACTGCTTTACATTGCTTTACAGCCCTCTCTAAGCAGTTTACAGAGTCAACCTATTGCCCCCAACAATCTGGGTCCTCATTTTACCCACCTCGGAAGGACAAAAGGCTGAGCCAGCCTTGAGCTGGTGAGATTTGAATTGCTAAATTGCAGGCAGCCGGCAGGCAGCAGAAGTAGCCTGCAGTCCTACACTACTGCACCACCATGGCTCAATAATCATATCTATCTATCTATCTATCTATCTATCATCTATCTATCTATCTCATCATCTCTTTCTATCATCTACCATTCTATCATCTATCAAATATCCATTCATCTATTATCAATCTATCCATCTATCCATCCATCCCTCCAAACAACCAACCATCCACCTTTCCATCCATCTATCCTTAATCAATTAGTAATTTTTTAAGGTTCTGCTCCATATGAAAGGAGTTCTTTTCTACATAAAACTTTATTAAACTACATTCAAAAGAGTTCTGCGGCAATAAAAAGAAACATCTCTGGATGGCCCTTGTAGGCTGAGGCAATTTCTTTCCTATCAGGTTTTATTCAACGTGATGAAAGCTACTTTCAAAAATCCCTTCAAAGAAGAGAATTTTGGAGAAACTCTCACGGTGGTCTTCCATTTTCCTTCCTTGCAGTTGGCCAAAAGACATGTACAAATGTCTTGTTTTTCCTACCGCAATTAACTTTGAGGCCTTCTCTCTTCCCACACATCCATTAAATCCCCAAGGCCTCTTTCATTAGTGCTCCTACTGTCACTCCTCAGGACAGGTCTTCTATATGATTTCCCCTGGGAAATTTGCTGACATCATAGATCTGATTTCTTTGCCCACAAATTTGGCGAAAAGCTTCAAAAGGCCAGATTAACTGGTTGGGAACAATAACTAAGTAAAGAAGTAGAAGCTACAACATATTCAGGATGTTACAAGGTCACTTACTTTTGTAGATGCTAAAGAACAAGACCTAAGGGGTAAAAATTAGGAGAATTAAGCACCTGAAGGCCTGACAAGGAATAATGGATGGAAACTGAACAAGGAGACATTCAAGCTGGAAATAAGGAGAAATTTTCTGACAGTGAGAACAATCAACCCATGGCACAGAAGTTGCCTTCAGAAGTTGTGGGAGCTTCATGACTTGAGACTTTCAAGAAGAGATTGGACTGCCATTTGTCAGAAATGGTGTAGGGTCTCCTGCTTGGGTGAGAGGTTGGACTAGATGACCTCCAAGGTGCCTTCCAACTCTGTTAATCTGTTAAGAAGCACTGCCTCATTTGCTAGAGAAGGCAGGGAAGAGCAGGTCTGGATTACCTGAGCCATTAACTCTGAATCTGCATTAATGGTTTCTGCCTCCAGGTGAGGTTTTATGTCCAGTTAAAGGTCTCTCTACAAGTGTCTTAGCAAGTGAAATTGCTAGCCAGAAGATGGTTTTAGAAAATTCTCCAGGATAAAAAAGAAAGAAAGAAATCGAGACCAGATGGAGGCTTCTCGTGACCAATGCATTAAGCCCAGACCCATCTCAAAACCAAATGCTCAGAGTACAGTTTTTATTTCAAGCGGGGAACAACTCAGAATAGTTTTTTTGAGAGTGGAAGCATTTCAAGCTTGGTGGATTCCTAATGGAAAGAGATCATCCATTCTTACAAAATCAATCCCAGTAGAGATGATCCTCAACTTAACGTTGAGGCCAGAATTTTGTTGCTAAACAAGGCAGTTGTAAAGTGAGCCATGCCTGATTTTGCAACCCTTTTTGACACGATTGTTCAGTTGTTAAAACAGTTGTTGAGCAAATCCAGATTAACAGAGTTGGAAGGGACCTTGTAGGTCTTCTAATCCAACCCCCTGCCCAAGCAGGAGACCCTACACCAGTGATGGCAAACCTTTTCGACAGAGAGTGCCCAAACCGGAATACACATGCATGCACATGTGCCAGAGCACGGAAACCTGAAGACAGCTGGCTGGTACGTGCATGCCTGTTTTTGGCTGGGTTTTGGCCATTTTCAGGCTGTTTTTTGGTCCTTTTGGGGGCCAAAAATGGCCTGAAAATGGCCCTGAAAATGGCCTGAAAAACAGCCTGGTTTGGGGGCTCTTTTGGGCCATTTACTGGTGCTCTGTCACCCCTGAAGACCAGCTGGCTGGCACACATGTGCACACCAAAAACCAGAAGAGCAGCTGGTGATGGTGTGCGTGCTCACATAGAGGGCTGGGTGTGCCACTTCTGGCACACGTGCCATAGGTTCGCCATCACGGCCCTACACCATTCCAGACAAATGGCAGTCCAATCTCCCTTGAAAGCCTCCAGTGATGAAGCTCTCACAACTTCCAAAGGCAAGCATGGGTTGATTGTTCTTACTGTCAGAAAATGTCTCCTTGTTTGCAGATTGAATCTCTCCTTGATCAGTTTCCATCCATTATTCCTTGTCTGTCCTTTGGGTGCTTTGGAAAATAGCTTGACCCTTTCCTCTCTGGGCAGCCCCTCAAATATTGGAAGACTGCTATCATGTCTCCCCTGGTCCTTCTCTTCACTAGACTAGCCATAGCCAGTTCCTGTAACCATTCTTCATATGCTTTAGTCCCCTAATAATTCTGGTTGCTCTTCTCTGCACACTTTCTAGAGTCTCAACATCTTTTGTATAGTGTGATGACCAAAACTGGATGCAGTATTCTAGGTGTCAACTCATAAAATATTGCGATGGGCTTTCCAACAGAAAAGGAGGGGGGAAAGGGGTTTGAAAGAGCAGTGCAGCAGCTTGGAAACCAAAAGTGTATTCCATAAATAGTTTTCAAAGATAGTAACTAGGTGACTGAAGTTTCTGCCGCACAAAATTCTAACTGGAGAACATGATTGATGATTCTTGGCTATGGATGTGTCCCATTGGAGAATTTGAATTATGATGCACCCAGGGAGTGGGGGAAAACCAGGGTCAAGGGTGACAATGAATTATGTGTCTCAGAGTCAGCTATACCCAGGCAGTGCCAGACATGTTAACTCCCAATAAATCTTTTTGAAGTTTTGGAAGTTTGGCTCAAGGCTCATGATTTAATTGGGGTAACTGTGGGAATCCTGACACTAGGGTTCTCCCATTGATTTTACTTATCAGAAACTGGCTGGGAAGGCCATAAATGGTGATCACACAACCCTGGGATGCTGCAACCACCAAATACGTGCCTGAATTTTTGATCACTTGACCATTGGGATTCTCATGACGGTCATAAGTGTGAAGACAAGACACAAATGACTGAACTATCTAGAACTATCTGTAAGATTGAACATACATGCTGTTCTTTCACAGCATACATTCCTTTAAAATGGAAGGAGTTTAGATGCTAGCAATTTTCTTATAGTGCTTCTAAACTCCGGCACACGACGGAGACATTCTGAAGGTGAGAAATCAAGTATAAAATGTTAAGTATATAACTTTAGTAGTGACAGTTAATGGAAAAGTTTATTTTACACCCACTGCAACCAAGTGCAAAATGTGTATTGTGCTTTTCACTGAGCTGCTAAAATCTCTTATTTTATCTAAACAGCTTTCCATAAATCATTGCCTTCAATTTGATATCCCAAAATAGACACCCACTCTAAAAATCCTGTATTTAAAGAACAACAAATCTGGAAGAATGGCAAAGTAACTAATAGCTATTAAAAGCTGTGATGCTTTAAATTGACAGGGTTTTTTTGTCTCTTTCAAGTGAATAAACGTTTATTTGAAAGGGAAATATTTGCCTCTCCTAGAGATTGGTACCCATCCATCAGAATGTCCAATGTTTGTCTGGAAAGGTCAAATATTCAATCATTCAAATCTGGAAATCATCCCCTGAGAGACTTCCTATATGTGGGGAACAAAGCCCCCTCAGGTGTGAAAATCAAAATAACAAATTTCCTAATGATAAGTTTATTTGACAGGGAGACAGATGTTTTGGAAAGTTTTGACTTTTCCTTAGTGGAGACATTAACAGATGCTAAAGTTGTAACAGTGGCAGAATTCTTATATTGGCAAATTGACTAGATGCCTTCCAAGTGCCATTCACCATCTTTATTCACTTTTTTCCTGTGAATTGCTTTATGATAGCAATCACACTTGCAGACTTATATACCACTTCACAGGGCTTTATAGCCTTCTCTAAGTGGTTTACAGATTGTTGGGTGCAGATTGTTGGGTCCTCATTTTACCAACCTCATAAGGATGGAAGACACTGGTGGGATTCAATTTTTTTTACTACCGGTTCTGTGGGCGTGGCTTGGTGGGGGTGGCTTGGTGGGGATGGTTTGGTGGGCATGGCAGGGGAAGGTTACTGCAAAATCCCCATTCCCTCCCCACTCCACTAACCTGCTTTCCAGCTCCGTTCTCCTGTGCAGGGCAACCAAAGAAGACCTAGCCAATCAGCTGGGACTCGGGAGGCGGAGAAGAGATGGGGGCAGGGCCAAAATGCCATCCGTAAAACATCTTATGCAAATTTTCTTTACAAGCTGTTGACATTGTTAATTTATAGTTTCTACCCCATAGTTTCTGCCATTTATCCAACTCTATCCCATAGCCAAAATTTTCCCCCCAAATTGATAAGTGATGCTTTACAATTGCATTGCTTAGCGATGGAAATTACAATTGCATTGCTTAGCGATGGAAATTCCTCTTCCAGTTGCCTTCATATCTCAAGGACTACCCTTACTTGTTGTGATGAAGGTTACATACATACATACATACATATATACATACATACATTCATACAAGCAACAGGAGCAATGGGCAAGACTGCAGCTACAGTGACAGGACTTCTGGGTACTGTGCTGAACAGCTGATCGCTCGCCAGCTGATCACTCTAATGGACCAGCATACGATCGGGAGGGAGTGCTGCGAGAGGCCCAACACATGCTTCCCATCAGGAGGGAGTGCCACTGCTGCCTGAGGGACAATGAGGCTGAAACCACTGGCTACCGGATGTTGGGTGACTGGTGGGTATGACCTGATGGCCAGAGGACATGGTCCCTGGACTATAAAGTGTGCTGGGAGGTATGAGCTCCCAGGGCTGACTTTGCAAGAGTCTCTGTTTCCTACTCATTGTGTACTGAGGTTCTGGACTGCTTTTGAGGACTAAAATATGGTTTGCTGATTCCTTTGGGTTCCTGAGCGTGTTTGCTTCAGCCCTAACCAGGTCCGGCTTTGGACTTTTGAGATATATATGTATATCTTTTCTTTTCTTTTTTCCTCCATATTTAATTCTCTCTTTTCACTTTTCTTCCTCTAAGTTCAATTTGTATTAGTTTGAAGTATTGTAGTTGTTTAATAAAAATCATACTGAAAAAAAATGTGTTGGTATGTCGTATGTGGTGTAGTAGTTCCCAATTTCTGATTTCATATATTTTAGTCCTGGCACAATATTTTTCTTATTGTTGTTCTTTGATTCCAATGAATCTCACTTTTATGTAATAGTGTATGGCATTATATAAAGGTTACATATCCAGGGATGAAAGTGAATTGAATTCCTCCTATTTCTAGCACTAGATACAATAAAACCGGTGACTCTTTTGTACATTTTCAAAACAGGATTATATTTTTAATTATGTATTTTTCTCTGAGGGGCAGGAATTAGGATAAAATTGCAGAAATAATGGGAGTTTTTTACTCAGAAAAAATAACCTTCAGCATTAAACAACGACCTTATGTGTTCTGCTGAGTCCCCTTTCCTGCAATAAATTATTATTCCATTGATGGCATAATTATGTAACAACAACAACATATTCTGTTCAGAATGAGATTTCAACAATCAGTACAAAGTATAAAATGGAGAGAAGTTAAAATGTGAAGGCTCCGAACAATATACAGGTTAAGGACCTTTATGGCTTACAGCAAAGGTGGATAGGGAAGTCATGCATGATATGAAAATATGGTAAATAAAATGTTTTTCTGAGCCTTTCACAAGATTAGTTATGTTCACCCTTTGAAACTAAATGAGGGGGGGATTGAGAACCAAGAAAAGAAGCTGGAAAGCCACAGACTGCAATCAAATCTAGTAGCAGCCAACAAAGTTTGTGTGTGTAAAGTGGACATGTTAACATTTACAGAGCATTATATACAGGGCTAGATGACAAACAAGAGTCAAACAGCAACATGTGATCTGGAACCTATGTGAGGATGCTCTTAGTACCTGTCCAGAACACCTTCACTCAAACACATCTTTTTTTTTCTGAGAATATATACTTGCTACAGAGAGCAATTGTCCAGATCAGGGAAAGAGGCAACGAAGGTAAGGTTTTCCCAAGTGGTGATGCCCCATGTCTAAAAATTGAATGTTGACCTTCAAATCCACATCAACACACAACTGCATCCACAACCCTTCATGGCTACTTTTTTTTGACTGTTCACTATCCATGAGCCTTGGTGGCACAGTGGTTAGAATGCAGTACTGCAGGCTACTTCTGCTGCCAGCCAGCTGCTTGAAATTCGGCAGTTCGAATCTCACCAGGCTCAAGGTTGACTCAGCCTTCCATCTTTCTGAGGTGGGTAAAATGAGGACCCAGATTGTTGGGAGCAATAGGCTGACTCTGTAAACTGCCTAGAGAGGGCTACAAAGCATTGTAAAGTGGTATATAAGTGTAAGTGCTACCGCTATTGCTATCCCCCTGTACTGCAGGCAGCACACTTCAGACATCAGGTGCTGAGGAACCTATTTTTTAAAAAAATGGCCATCACCTCCTATCTAGGTCTGTTAACTTCCCACATATATCTGGCTGGATCGTATGTGATGTAAAGTTCTGAAGTGCTTGGCTTGATTCTTGCTGTTCTTTGTGCACTTTGACTGACTTTAGGAAGTAGGATGATGAAACAGGCTCAGGTGGACAAAAGGAATCTGGATGGAAAGGGATAAATGAGATAGCTTTTGGAGGTTTAGATGGATAAATAGAGAACGCAGAACAGTTAGATGGATTCATTCAGCAGGTGCTGACTAGTTCTGGAGAACCGCTAGCAGAAATTTTGAGTAGTTCGGAGAACCAGCAAATACCACCTCTGACTGGCCCTGCCCTCATTTTCTCTTCCTCCCATTGAGTCCCAGCTGATCGGCTGGGTCTTCTTTGGTTGACCTGCACAGGAGAACGGAGCTGGAAAGAAGGTTTGTGGGGTGGGGAGGGAATGAGGATTTTGCAATAACCTTCCCCTGGCATGCCCACCAGGCCACACCATGCCCATGAAGCCACGCCCACAGAACCAGTAGTAAAATAAATTGAATCCCATCACTGGATGGATTGCAGACCATGATAATGAAGTGGAGGTTCTATGATTTGGAAATGGCTAGACAATGAGGTTTGTTTTTGGAGACTGTGGTTTCTTGGGATACACATTATTTGGCAGCTTCCATAAAACTGATGATTGGTTGGCTCACTGGAAGATAGCATCTTGCTCTTCCAGGTTTGGCATCAAACATAACGATGGTTTGAGTATCTCTAAATCTCAGAAGAGCAGAAACTGCGACCCAGAATCCCTTTGCCAAAAAGCTTCTGTAACCTTTAAGCCAACCTAGCTGCTCGATGCAAGGGTAATTTAAATCATCTCTTCTCTGAATTCAGAAATTATTCATTACCTATAAATGAAATACATGAGAGATGGGGCCAAAAAACAGCAATAAAATGTTCTTCTTGCTTTGAGAAATAGTAGA
Source organism: Naja naja (assembly GCA_009733165.1). Lineage (NCBI taxonomy): Eukaryota > Metazoa > Chordata > Lepidosauria > Squamata > Elapidae > Naja > Naja naja. Next base: position 15,585,542 of record CM019162.1, read on the forward strand.
TATATTTGCATAAATATCTTATTGGGTACAAATCACCAGCCTACCAATAGGTCAACTATTGCCTTGATAATCTCTCTGAAGAGAAACTACAGAAAACTTTTGTTTTTATTTTAACTACTAAGGTTCACATTGATTGTCTCATGGACAGTAAACCTTTCTCGTCTTTCTCTTTCCCTCTCCTTGGTCTTCTCTTTCTCCTTCTCCTCCATTTGTCCAGGATGAAACAAGTCCTGCCTTGGGCAATAGGTTGGACCAACAGTGGGATTCAAAATTTTTAATGATTGGTTCTGTGGATGTAGCTAGGTGGGCGTGGCCACGTGACTGGGTGGGTGGCTTCTTCCTTTTTTTGCAGCAAACACCCCCCATTTTTTTCCTCCTGGGCCTCAGGGAAACCTCCTGGGGGGCATTTTGGCTCCCAGAAGGCTTCCCTAGGGCCCAAGAAGGCAAAAAACAGACCCTGGGGGAGGGCACACAGTACGAACCGGTAGAATCCACCCCTGGGTTGGATTAGAAGACCACCAAGGTCCTTCTAGCCCTATGACTCTATGATCCCTTCTTCCTCCTTCCTTAGATTGTATGACCAACCTAAGTTTATATCGTTCAGATGCATTTTATAAGCACATTATCTTTGCAGCTTTTTCTTAGAGTTTTTTTTCTCAGTTGTGTCCTGCTGCAGAAACTACACTGCTTCTTCCCATCTTCCTTTTCATCCATCTCTCTGACAGACAAAAACACAGAGAGGAAAAATAGCACCAAATTATTGTCATGCTGTATTTCACTATATTAATGTAATGACCTCCACCTTAAGGAGGAATTATTTTGCAGCAGACAACCACACTATGTTATATGTATGGGGCTTAAACCAAAGTAAGCTCTGCACACCCCAGCTAACTATAAACATTGGAGAAGGCAATGTGGGGAGCATGAATAAACCAATTGAACCTCAAACTGCAACTATTTTTCATTACTGCTTTCAGGAAAAGTTTGCATATGTTTGAATGATTCTGTTTAATATGGGACAGCGGGGCAGTTTTGTGACAAGAGTTTCTAATCTCAAATATGGGTACCATATTTGATCAACTATCACAACTTTTCTCCTGATCTGAAAAGGGCACTTTCTGTTGCAGGAAGGTATGGAAGGAAAGAAAGAAAATATTTCTAATTTATGGTTTAATCAATATATTGTCTAAAACTTCTGAAGGGAGGACAAGAAGCAATGGACGGAAATTTATCAAAAAGAGATCCAACCAAGATTGAAGAAGAAATTTCCCGACAGAATAATTAACCAATGGAATGGCTTACCTCCAGAAATTGTGATGCTCCATCACTGGAGGTTTTTAAGAAGAGATTGGATAGCTATTTGTCCAGAATGGCATTAGGATCTTCTGCTTGCACAGGGGGTTGGATTAGAAGACTTCCAATGTTCCTTCCAACTCTTATTATTCTGTTATTTCCCATGCTGATATAGACATAAGCTTTTATTAAAACGTCTTTTCTTCTTTAATCCAGAAGAAGTGTGCAGGAATGCTACTGATTAGGGTATTTTACAAATCCTTTAAAATAAATGAATAAACAATGAGTGATTGATATATTCCAAAATTAGATTGTTGATTTTTCTCCACAAGGTTCCGAGTAGGTATGATTGCATGCATTAATTTTCAGAAGGTGGAATGCTTCTATAGAACAAATGAATGGACAACATAAGAGGGGGGGAGGGGGGGTCATATTTTAGGATAGGAACATTAGTTAGAAAATTTTGATTTATTTTCTTTTTCCATTTGATGTATAGGTTTACTTGGTTTGTTTTTGTGATTACATGGTTGGAAAAAGATGAATGGGTATGATCTTTAGAGATTTGGGAGGAGCGCTAGAGGAAGTAGGTAGAGTTGGGATGGATCATAGATTGACATAAGCTGACATTGAAGTGGAGACACTATGATTGGAAATGGTAGAGCTACTGGCTGCTAGGAGACAGCTGGATTTCTTGGACAACATGATCTGGACTGTTACTTTTTGGGAAGTGGGTTGAGGATTACCTTGATTCTACCAGTGTAGCAATAGCAATAGCACTGAGACTTACAGTATATACCACTTGACAGTGCTTTTACAGTTTACAGAGTCAGTAGATTGCCCCCAACAATTTGGGTTCTCATTTTATCCACCTCAGAAGGATGGAAAGCTGAGTCAACCTTGAGCCTGGTGACATTCAAACTGCCCAATTGCAGGCAGCCGGCAGTCAGCAGAAATAGCCTGCAGTACTGCACACTAACCATTGTGCCACCGAGGCTCATAGTCTTCAGATGTAGAATAGTCTTCAGATGTGACACTGAAGTAACTGACAAACTATAGTGAATGTGATGCAATTTCCACCAGTGCTACTTACTAACTGCCAGCGCCTTGAACTTAATGCCTGTAAATGCCTTGGACTTAGAGCTGAGGAACAATCGAGAAATTCATTGCCAGCAAGAGCTACATTTGTGGTTGGAACCATACCAGTAGATAACTGGACCAAAGACCAGATTGCATTCAGATTTAAGAAGTCCCTTATTTCAGCCTTGGACTATTACAAAGTGTTTTGCATAAAGACAAATAGAAAACTGCACTTGCTTTACATGTCAGTTGGCCATAGATGACAAGAAAATATTGCACCTGTACTACGAGCTGTGGATTGGCTTTTCTTGAAATGATGATATTAGCCGATAAAATCCTTGCTTAGTTGGCATTAAGGTTCCCGTAGGTCTACTTTTTCCCCCCAGTTAGAATAAACCCAACCGATAACAGCAAGTTGGAGCAAACTGTTGGTCATTCTCAACTACTGAGAAATCAGAGACACTGAAGCTAGGAAAAAAGCAGAGGTAGTATTCATCCAGTCCTGACAGGTTCTGGAGAACTGGTAGTGGAAATTTTGAGTAATTCGGAGAACCAGCAAATCCCACCTCTGACTGGCCCCGCCCCCATCTATTCTCTGCCTCCCGAGTCCCGGCTGATTGGCTGGGTCTTCTTTGGTTGCCCTGCACAGGAGAACGGAGCTGGAAAGCAGGTTAGTGGGGTGGGGAGGGAGTGGGGATTTTGCAATATCCTTCCCCTGCCACAAAGCCACGCCCACCAAGCCACACCTCACCCACCAAGCCACACCCACAGAATGGGTAGTAAAAAATTTGAATACCACCACTGGAAAAAAGGGCTTGTCACAGCCTCCTTGTTGTAGGAAACTTTGCCATCAGAAATCAGGCTTGTTCTGATCATGTTTCAGAATCAGATTAAAGAGAGCGTGTCTTTTTATCTAGTTAAGATAGTGCTGTAAAATCTTGTTCTAGTTTTAAGGTAACTTTAAGTGTGCGTTATTTATTGTTTTTATTATGATTTCTATTATTGTATTATGCATGTGTTCTCTTATAAACTGCCAAGCCTTGGTTGATGGCAAGGTCTTAAAAATGGAAAAAAATAAATCAAAAGAGGTGAGATGGCACGTGTGACACCCTCTTACACATTCTGTGAAATATCTGAGAAAAAACATGAAGCCCTGAGCTTCTTTTGTGGTTGCCCCAAATCTGTGAAATGATCTTCTCACTTTCATTTACCTTCTGACTTCTAGTTTTTCAGATGTTTGCCGCAACATCAGATGCTGTCCTCAAAATGTAACTGGTGTTTTGTTCTTACTTTTTAATCTCAGGCTTTCAGTTTAGTAATCTTACATCTATGTTCTTGGCATTGACCTACACTTTTTGTAAGCTCTCTTGACTTTTTTTCTTAAGAGGGGAAAGAGATGGGTGAGATATACCTATGATAGAATCAGAGAGGCAATCTAGAGGGACTGGATCCAAATTTAATAGGATGTTGAAGAATGATGAAAAGTGGGTAGACATTCTGTCATGGACCTAGGAGTACTTATCTCAAATGATCTAAGCCCCAGAGCTCACTGTAACAGCATTGCCAAAAAGGCATTAAGAGTTGTTAACCTTATTTTGTGAAGCTTCTTCTCTGGCAACATTGAATTGTTAACTAGGGCATACAAAACCTTTGCCAGACCAATTCTTGAATATAACTCATCCACGTGGAATCCACACTATATATCGGACATTAACACAATTGAGTGGGTTCAGAGGTATTTCTTGAGAGAAGTACTCCACTCCTCTACTCACAATAGAATTCCCTATGCCTTTTGGGCCTGGACAATTTAGAACTGCGCTGTCTGCGGTCCGATCTAAGCATAGTTCACAAAATTGTCTGCTATAACATCTTGCCTGTCAATGACTTCTTCAGCTTCAACCACAATAATAACACGAGCAAACAACTGATACAAGCTCAAGGTAAACAACTCTAAACTCAACTGCAGAAAATACAACTTCAGCAACAGTCAACACTTGGAATGCCCTACCTGGCTCTGTTGTTACAGCCTCAACCCCTCACAACTTCAACCACAAATTGTCTACCGTGGACCTCACCCCATTCCTAAGAGGTCCTTAAGGGGGCATGCATAAGCGCACCAGTGTGCCTACCATTCCTGTCTCACTGTCCCCATGTACCTGTATTTACTTCCTTTGTTCCTGTTTATGTTCATACCTACACTTGTTATCCATGTTTGACAAACAACAAAGAAAGAAACAAACAAATAAATACATATCCTGCTTGTGAGGTAGATTTTTCTCTTTCCTTTTATCCCACCTTTGGATGCTGAATGGCAGAGTGTTTTCTTTCTCATTTATTAACCTTATTTAAAGCTCATCTTTCTGATGCAAAATGATGGGAAGCAAATATGCAGCAGTGCCATCAGATGTCATTTATGGGGTTCTGAGAGCTTACAGAATACCCTCCTCTGCCTTGAATGAGCAAATAAATGAATAAATAAAAATGGATGGGAATCGGGGAAAAAGTACTGCCAACGCTCATGTGAAATGCATGAAGGCCAGACAACGAAATATCTACTGGATCCTGCCCATAGTTATGGGAAGCCATTATTTTACTATCTACTTAAAGCATCGCTAAATTCACCCACAGAATCCCATTACTGTTTTACCTGCCTATAAACAGGAGCCATTTTGAGGCAGGCGAGCAGTATTAATCCTGAGGCTGTCATGAACGCCTACCAAACTGCTTTCAATAGCATTGATTTGGCTGTCAAAATGGGGAACATGTCAACATCTCAAGCTATCTAATTATAGTCTAGAAACCACATTACTCCCCTTGCATCTCTAACATAAACTACAGCTGCATATAGAGAGATGCTTCATAAAACCACTTGGTCTTGATCTGAAAGATCCAGGGATGGTAGACACTAGAACTATTAACACAACAAGAAAGCATCTGAGCCAGTGGTGGGATTCAAACATTTTTACTACCAGTTCTGTGGGTGTGGTGGTGGTGGCGTGGCAGGGGAAGGTTACTACAAAATCCCCATTCCCTCCCCACTCCATTAACCTGATTTCCAGCTCTGTTCTCCTGTGCAGGGCAACCAAAGAAGACCCAATCGATCAGCTGGGACTCAGGAGGCAGACAATAGATGGGGGCAGGGCCAGTCAGAGGTGGGATTTGCCAGTTCTCTGAACTATTCAAAATTTCCACTACTGTTTTTCTCCAGAACCTGTCAGAACTGGTTGAATACCACCTCTGATCTGAGCTGGAATTTAGAGGTGGGTTGGAAATAACTTTCAAAAGCTTTGTGTTTTGAGGGGTGTGGGAGATGGGAGAGAGACAACATTTTAAGAATTTCATTCTGGAAATTTAAGAGTTTTTTTTAATGGATCATTATTAATGTTGTGGTTGAGGTAATCAACCTTGTGAAATGTGATGGGGATGAAGTTTAATATAACTAAAAATACTGAGTGGTGGATTGCCAATTTTTTTTCCAATTTATGCCTTCAAGGTTGATCTTAGATAGTTTCTGTTTGTAGAACTAAACAGCTTGAAACTGCCTAATGATGTGACCATTGATGGCTGGATCCTCACTGCATCATACTTCATAATTGATGAGTCCAACTATAGGCTTGTTGTGTACTTACAGCATTTTATGCTGCCTGTCATCTTGTAAGAAACATCTCTGGAAGCTTGTATGTGGAACTGGCAAAACTGTTGCATGGTCTTGTGAAGTAATTTTTTACATGGTCTTTCTGGGGAAGACTAAAAATTCATTCAACCCAAATTCTCCAACCATGGCACATTCAAATGTGTGCTCCCTGGTCCAAGCGGGACAGGGATTCTAGACAGCTGGAGATTCAGTCATTTGGAGGATACTCTGGTTGAGAGACTCAGTGGCTCAGTGGCTAAGATGCTGAGCTTGTCAATCAGAAAAGTCAGCAGCTGGGCGGTTCGAATCCCTAGTGCCATGTAATGGAGTGAGCTCCTGTTACTTGTCCCAGCTTCTGCCAACCTAGCAGTTCGAAAGCATGTAAAAATGCAAGTAGAAAAATAAGGAGCATTTTGGTGGGAAGGTAATAGCATTCTGTGCACCTTTGGCCTTTAATCACACCGGCCACATGACCACGGAAACATCTTTGGACAGCGCTGGCTCTTCGACTTTGTAACGGAGATGAGCACTGCCCCTAGAACCCAGAAATGACTAGCATGTATGTGTGAGGGGAACCTTTACCTTTTACCTGTTTGAGGTTGTTATTTTGGAGCATCCCAAAATTTTAATCTAGTCCTTCTGAAATGAAGCTGAGGTTGATCTAGTCTTCCCAGAGTAGAAATAGAAGCTACTGCTTCCATTGTCTATGGAGACTCAGTCATCCAGGTCATCATGTTGTCCCAAATCTGCTTTTTCAAGAGACAACTAGACTCTCTGGTTTTTCTTTGAAGATGTTTCATACTGCTTCCATTGTAGCTAAAGAGAAGAACTCTGGGGAACAAGTTATGTAGAGTATATTAGCAACAACCTCTCCAATTATTTGTCTCTAGATTCTCTTTCCTCTAGTCTTGAATCCCCAAAGTTGGATTATAAGCACAGATTTAGAAGATAGCACACTATATATACTAGCAAAAGTAAAAAGTTAAAAAAAAGCTTAATTTTGCAGAATTCTAATTGCAGTAAAAATAAGATTTGGTCACTCCCTGTCCAGCATACATTCCTTCATCTATTTCTGATGTTCATTTCTTACCTCCTCACCAAGGAGTTTCAAGAAGCCCACTAGGTTTCTGGACATTTCCTAACAATCCTGTGGGGCGAATCGGGCTGAGAGAGAGTGACCAACTTCAGATCAAAGTTGAGTTTTATGCTGGAGAAAAGTTTGACTCTAGTTGATCAGAATTTTGTCCAACAGCCTAACTTCAAAACAATTGTAGGTAAAAATACAAAACAACGCCCAGAACTTTTTAATTTTGTTTAGCAGCAAATTAGATTTGCCTTCTCCTCCTTCTCTTCCTCCTCTTCCTTCTCCTCCTCCTCTTCCTCCTCCTCTTCCTCCTCCTCCCTTTCAGTTTTCTAGTCATAGCGTACCATTATTCTAAAGTTAAAAATAAAAGCAAACAAACAAATAAAATCTGCGCAAACTGAAACAGCCTCCTCGTGTTTGACAGATTAAGAACAGGTGCATGATCGCACCAGGCAAACAAACAGTTCACACAGCTTCTTCTCTGTGTGTGAAACAAACAAAATGAGAAATAAAGAGGGGGAGGGTTGATGCCACAATCTTCTTAAACCCGCCCCCCATCACTTTCCCAGCTGAATTTCTCTAACATTGGCTTCAAAACAATTGCAGTCACATTTTATTTTACTTTATTTTGCATTTATGTAACCCAGAAAACAGAACTGGCACCAAAGTGCCAGGAAATGTGTCTTTATTTTTACTTATTGTCATAAGGTAAATAGGGAAAGGGAGGGAATGCTCCAGAAAAGAAGTGTTTCAATTATGCAGTAGCAACAAGTTGGAAGACCTGACATAAGAGCGAGAAAACTATGTAAATATCAGAGCAAGCCAATCCACCCTCATTTTTATGTAGTCTTTCACAACAATATATCCTACATTTTAGCTTCTTTTCCTAACAATTGTTTCAGTGGGAAATGTGCAGCGAAGGAAGGAAGGAAGGAAGGAAGGAAGGAAGGAAGGAAGGAAGGAAGGAAGGAAGGAAAAGAGGGAGGGAGGGAGAGAAAGGAAGGAAGGAAGAACAGAAAAAGAATGAATGAAAGATGGAAAGAAAGAAAGAAAGAAAGAGGGAGGGAGGGAGGCAGGGAGGGAGGGAGGGAGGTAAGTAGTAAGTAATAAGTAAATAAGTAAGTTAGTTAGTTAGTTAACAGCTCACTTTTTCTCTACTGCCCAAAATATATGTTGTGCATTCGAATACACTACCACAACTCTTTGCCATTCACATTTCAACTTGACTATTACATTGATATTTCTTCTGTGGAGATTTCCCATCTACTGCTTCCTATGAGATTGTATGTGTGAAAGAGTTTTAAACACAACCCACTTGTTGCTTTTCCAGAAACTTGGCAAAACTCCGTTAAACAGGGAGTGGATCCTCAAGGTCAGTCTTTTCAGCATCCCACACTTTGAAGGTAATTATGACATTTTGGGTGGAATAAAACTCAATGTGCTAATTTCTGTAGAATAGACATGTGCCCGGTTGAGGTGATTTCTCAAAACTGCATTCATTTTCGCCTGTGCCACTTGATTTAAACTTCTTTAACACAACAAACGACTGTATGTGTCAACTGAGCATATTGTGCATGTTATTTTAGCTGTATATCTGCCAAACGTCTTTGGATATGCAATGCCAAATGCAATTAATCTGATTTTTCTCCCTTTCTAGATAATTACTTTTTTGTATCAGTCTGTTGAATGGGGGGGGGAGTCAAAATCTATCCAAAATCATCACTTTATGGGGGCCAGTCAAATTAACCTAGAAAAAGTAGGCCAGCTTTTAGAATTCCTTAATCAGGCTAGGTTGTACTCTTTAAAAAAAACACCCAAAAAAGTCTTCTTGGCTGTCACTTTTTTTTAAACATAATTTATACAAATCTACAATTCGTTAATCAAAGTCTACATTATGGAAAGGTTGCAATGAATGGTATTTTACATAATTTTTAATGAATGCAAATAACAAATGGTTTTATTTTTCCTGTTCTCCTTGGAGACAAAACTTAGTCCTCTCTGTTTTCTAAGCATAGTAAAGGGGAAATTCTCCACACTCCTGGCTTTTAATTAAGATAGTCCATACTCAGCAGTACAGTTTGTGTGAAAGATGAGACTCAAATATTCATCCTTTCTGTATGACATCTTAGGCAGCAAATGTGGGCAATTCTTTACCATAATCAAGAATTAGCCATCGGATTAAGACGAAATGATTGCGAAACATTTATTATTTTAACGTATATTCATTGTGTCTAGCCTTACTTCATATTCAATTTGTAGAATTGTTAACCTTTTAAAAAAGAAATATAAAGTACCAAACCAAGGAAGATCTTCATCTAAAATGTTCCAGAACCTGTCTAATACCATTTACATTGTCCTAAAAGAAATAGGAAGGAAAATTTTATTCTGAACTTGAATAAGAAAACCTTAATTCTTTTTAACCATTTTCCAGCTGATCTATTCTGGTTTCACCACCAGAGAACTTAGGGTATAATATATTCACCTATAGGTAGTCCTCGACTTACAAAGTACAATTGATCCCAAAATTTCTGTGGCTAAGTGAGACGGTTGTCAAGTGAGTTTTGCCCCCATTTTATGAGCTTCCTTGCCACGATTGTTAAGTGAATCAGTGCAGTGGTTAAGTTAGGAACATGGTTGCTAAGGTGAATCTGGCTTCCCCATTGAGTTTGCTCATCAGAAGTTCACAAAAAGGAATCCCATGACCTTGGGATACAGCAGTGGTCATAAGTATGAGTCAGTTGCCAAGCTTCTGAATTTTGATCATGGAGATGCTACAAGGGTTGTAAAACTGGCCAAAAGTCACTTTTTTTCAGTGCTGCTATAACTTTGAACAGTCACTAAATGAACTGTTGTAAGTTGAGGACTATTTGGATAGGTGGAAAAGCAATCAATCGAAACTCATGATAAAAATAAGTAGGCATTAAAACATGTGGGCAACACCACAGAATTGCAAGTAGAGCAAAATAACATTCAGCCGAAACCTGCCTTAGGAATTCCCCCATTTTGTTTTCTATCGTAGACCCAAACTTGCTTCTTTCAAGAGGCAACTGGACTTTCTGGTTTTTCTTTTGAAGGCATTTCACTTCTCATCCAAGAAGCTTCTTCAGCTCTGAGAGCAGAAGAAGCTTATGAAAGAAGGATGAGAACCTTGGATGAAAAGTGAAACGTACTCAAGGAAAAACCAGAAAGTCCAACTGCCTCTTGAAAAAAGCACTTTTGGGACAACCGTGACCTGGGTGACTGAAAATCTCCATAGACATTTTCCATTGTAGAATTAGTTTCTGTTTTCCTACATATAATTAAAAAGTTCTTGGTGATGTTTTCAAATTATTCTGCATGATACTTTCAAACTGGCTTTATAATCGATGGTACCAGGAGCTGCTAAGATGGGTATTATTGGTTTTGTTACACCATATTCCCCCCATTTGGAACATTCTCCATGGTTCCCAAGCTGAAAATCTGAAAATGGAAACCTCCGTCCTTTGGAGGTTTAGTAGAAGTGTTGGAGCTGGACTGTCTTCAAAATCCTGGAGAGATCAGTTTCGATTACGGTCATGGAGTGGCATAAAAGACACATTAAAAAACAGAACATCCATGCCCTTCTCCACCTCCTCTTAACAAAATAAGTAGAAAAACATCCCACCCTATGTATGAAAATGTCCAAAATCAATTTCTGTCATCGAATTAATAAGAACAGTAGGGAAGAAATGTGGACAACATTTTGGCACAGCTTTGGTTTTTATAAGAAAAATGACATATAAGCTCCAGTTTGTAGCCAGCTTGTTTTCTCATCTTCTTTCTCTTAAATGAACAACATAAGTCAGCTTTATCATATGCTCTATCTCTTCCCTGAAATATCTCCTACAGCAATACCTATTTTGGAAGCAACTATTAAATATCATTCATTTATACAGGATATTCTTTCTTGTATTTGATCCAGCACTCCTAATGGAACCAGTTGTTATTGTTAGTTGTGAAGTCGTGTCCGATCCATCGCAACCCATGGACAACGTTCCTCCAGGCCTTCCTGTCCGCTACCATCTTCTGGACTCCATTGAAGCTCACACCGACTGCTTCAGTGACTCCATCCAGCCACCTCCTTCTCTGCCGTCCCCTTCTTCTTCTTTTGCTCTCAATCTTTCCCAGCATTCGGCTCTTCTCCAGGGAGTCCTTCCTTCTCATTAGGTAGCCAAAGTCTTTGAGCTTCCTCTTCAGGATCTGGCCTTCTAAAGAGCAGTCAGGGTGGATCTCCTCTCGGACTGACCGGTTGGTTGGCCTTGCAGTCCAAGGGACTTGCAGGAGTCTTCTCCTCCAGCACCAGAGTTAAAGGCCTCCATTCTTTGGCACTCAGCCTTTCTTATGGTCCAACTTTCACAGCCATGCATTGCAACTGGGAAAACCATAGCCTTGACTATACGCACTTTTGTTGGCAGGGTGATGTCTCTGCTTTTTAGTATACTGTCTAGATTTGCTATAGGTTTCCTCCCCAGTAGATGCTCCAAAAGGATTGAAACCTAAATGCAGTTCTGGACAAGACTTCCTTATTAGTATTGTAGGTCATTTGTTGGAGGATGGAGAGATAAATTTGGGTGGATTTACTGGATCAAAAAATTCAGATCGGGGAGGCAAAGACCTCTGACAATGAACGGAACAGGACTGCTTGTTGCAGTCATTCTTCCATAATGCTTTCCCTCCTCCTCCCTGGGTATTAAAAAAAAATTCTGCTTGTCAAATTGTAGACATCCCATGTGTTTTTCTTCCTCTTTAAGGAAAGTCTGAGAAAACATGTAATTTAAATGCAATAGCACCTGGCTAATACAGATCTATGTATGCTCTCAAATACTAACACTTAAGGCAGAATATAGTCTCTGCCTTGAAATAGCTTTACCTCCCTCCCTCCCTCCCTCCCTACAAGCTTGCATTTATTTACAATTGGGTACAAAGGGCACAAATAGTCCCCAAATTTACACTATTCAATATCACAATAAAATCCTCCTAGTCAACCACCTTGACAGCTACTTCAAGGACACCACTAAAATGGAAAACTTTACACCAATAGTGTGGGGTTTCAGTTAAACTAGTATAAAGCTAAGTGAGAAAATTCTATCTATCTATCTATCTATCTATCATCTATATCTATCTATCATCTTTCTGTCTATGCCATCTGTCTCTCTCTCTCTCTCTCTCTCTATCATCTCTATCATTTATATCTATCATCTTTCTGTCTAAACCATCTATATCTACCTACCTACCTACCTACCTATCTATTTATCTATCTGTCATCTCTCTATCATCTATGTCTATCTATCATCTTTCTGTCTACACCATCTATATCTACCTACCTACCTACCCTACCTACCTATCTATTTATCTATCTGTCATCTCTCTATCATCTATGTCTATCTATCATCTTTCTGTCTACACCATCTATATCTACCTACCTACCTACTTAGCTACCTACAGTATCTATCTATCTACCTACCTACCTATCATCATCCATCATCTGTCTGTCTGTCTGTCTGTCTGTATATCTATCTATCTATCATCTATATCTATCATCTTTCTGTCTATACCATCTGTCTCTCTCTCTCTCTCTCATCTCTATCATTTATATCTATCATCTTTCTGTCTAAACCATCTATATCTACCTACCTACCTACCTATCTATTTATCTATCTGTCATCTCTCTATCATCTATGTCTATCTATCACCTTTCTGTCTACACCATCTATATCTACCTACCTACTTAGCTACCTACAGTATCTATCTATCTACCTACCTACCTATCATCCATCATCTGTCTGTCTGTCTGTCTGTCTGTCTGTCTATCTATCTATCTATCTATCTATCTATCATCTCTGGACCTAGGCTTTTGTAAAATATAGATGCCATAAAACTGTAAACCAACCTCTTACTTTATATCACTGTAATGATGCCACTTGGAAAGCATCAGTTTGATTGTAGTAGATATAGGTGTTAGTAAGAAGCAGTTGGGAAAATCCACTTGATCTAGCACCAATGAATAGATAGGGAAAAGCACATTTTTATGCTGCTGTTTCTTTTTGGGGGAGTTTGTAAAGGTCCAATTCACAAGTCAAGAGGAACTGTAAATTGAGGTTGTGAAGAGAGATATATTTGTTGAAGGGCTGAGTGTCACATTCATGTATTGTACACCCAGGAAATCATTTTGACCCCTTTTTAAAGGAATTGCAAGTGTTATTGTATGATTTAATGCTTTCCTACCCATGTCTGGTTTCAAATGGTCAGTGGTTACCTTGGTTTACCTTGGCACATGGTTACCTTCTTTGTGAATTAATGGAATGAAATTATGCAAAAAATTAGGTTTTTCTCTTTCTTTCTTTCTTTCTTTCTTTCTTTCTCTCTCTCTCTCTCCCTCCCTCCCTCCCCTTTCTTTCTTTCTTTCTTTCTTTCATTCATTCATTCATTCATTCATTCATTCATTCCATCATCTGATACTCGATTAGCTTCAACTCAAGATAGAACAAGAACACAGGATAGATCCAATACCTGTAAGTAGAGCTATTTAGGCCTTCTGAGTTCATCATTCTGTTTTAACCAAAGATCAACCAGAAGCTTCTGAGAAATTCTCAAGGACATAAACCTCTGGGGGAAATGCTGCTTCTATACTCCATCAATCAGAAGTGAAAGGAATAATGCTTCAGATCCTGGAAAGAGCACATAGAGATTGGAATACACATACATTCCCCTTATACTTCTCTTTTGGAAAAGTCCGAAAAGCCCAGATTCCAATGGAGAATCCAATCTCTTTATCCAGAGGAACCACTAGCACAACTCAGGTGACCCTGAAGACACAGATAAACCTCCAAGTGGCCTCAACGACCCTCTAAAAGGATGCAAATGACCAGCTGTCTGCAAGGACCATATAAATCCTTCCATTCCCCACCATCCAGTCAGAGCTGAAGAAGCTTCTTGGATAAGAAATGAAACGTCTTCAAAAGAAAAAAAAAACAAGGAAGTCCAGTTGCACCTTTGGGACAACCATGACCTGGATGACTGAGAATCTCTATAGACCAATCTCTTGATCATTTTGGCTGTTTTTCACTCTACTTTCTCCAGTTTTACCCTGTATGAATGGCAGTGGGATTATGTCGGAGAGGAGAACTCCCTCTTGATCCGAGAGCATGGAGAGTGGAGAGAGGGTGAGAACAGTGCAGACTGAGCAGGCTACTTGGGAGGAGAGCACCCCAATCATCTTCACAAGGCATACCTGGGGAATGAGGCTTAAGGAGACGGTGTGGGGAGGGGCATTTGTCAGGAACAAGCACAGAGTTCCTGAAGTGTTGAGTGCCAACATTTGAACTCTCCAAGAGTCCTTGCATTCTTTCTGGCTTTCTGGACTAATTACCTGGATCCTTTGCTTCCTGCTGGATTTATTGCTGTGTAGCCTTGCTGTACACAGCGCTGGGCTGGACTATTTGCAGCCAGAAGCTGTCTGAAGGGTGTATGTGGGGTTTCTCATCGCTTTGCTCTGGGACTTGCCAGAAACATGGGAACGTTTGGGAAATTTGGAGCAATGAAGGGGTGGTTTGAATCGCCAGCTGTTGGTGTTATCTCTGTGCTGTGCCCCGGGTCATCACACTACCTTCCTCTCACCCTGCGTTCAGATTCCCGGCTTCTGAATCCCAGGCATTAACAAATACAAAATGTGCAAGTAAGCCTGAACAATCTTACCCCAACGGTCAAGTCCATTGTAATTTGAAATGAAACATTTCCAAATATAGGACATAATTATCTGACAGGTAAAAAGACAAATCAGTGTGCAAGTATTTTTTGGTAAGGTTGAACTTGCATTTGCCTTATAGCACCTGTCACTAACTTACAGAAACCTAACCCTGGGTTTTCTAAGTACTGATCATAACAGGGGACTGTCAAAATCTGGTGATGACCCAATGCTTAATAATCTTGCCGGGGGTGGTGGGGAGGGGGGGAGAAAATGTGATTTACTATTTGTCCATATCTCATTATCTGCTGTGAGAATCCTGGCAGGGCTACTGTGCCATCTGTGAGAATCTTGTTAGAATCTCCACTGTTCCTTCACATCCTTAACTATGTCATCCATGTCATTTAATTCATATGCAGAGAGAGAAGAGAGACAGAAAAGAGAAGATGGCAGAACCAAAAGAAAAAGGCCTTTTTAAAAAAAAATCAACATTTTCAAAAGAAGGTTGGTTGAGGAGATAGGCGTTGGCGATAAAAGCAATGAACAACTTTTTCTGGATGTGGCTGTGCAATCTGCTTTTCAAAGGAAATTTGCATACTATGCAGCTTAGCAAAATCTACATGGGTAGTCTTCAACTTATAGTCATTTATTTAGGGAGCGTTCGAAGTTGAAACAGCACTGAAAAAAGCAACATGACCATTTTTCACACTTACAAAAATTGCAGCATCCCATGGTCACATGATTAAAATTTGGGTGTTTGGCAACTGGCATGCATTCATAGAATAGAAATAGAATATAGAATATACAATACAATACAATACAATTGCTGCAACATTTTTTTTCCACAGTATATATTGTGTTGGTGATCCAAGTCGTCAGCTGGAGCACAACCAGTCTACTTTGGCATTCAAAAAAAAAACTTCTCCATATTTACTCTTAATTTTTAAATGGCTTTTCCCCACTTCCCTGTTAGGGAATTTTAAAACACTTTTTGGCATGCTGATATCAGCCGGTGAGTAACACCGAGTTGGAAAGACTTTCCCACTGGAATAACAGCTGAACATGGTAGCTTGTTAGCCCCAGAAGTTTAAATAACAGGCAGTGTTGTTCGACATGACTGTATTAAATCAATTATTAGAAAACAAATATACAAATAAGCAGGTTAAGAAATTATGTTAAAAGGAAGAGGAGATGACTGTTCAGATTGATATTTGATAAACGGCTTAAAAATGTGACCCACCTATGGTAGTATGCTCTGTTTCTGCTCTATGGTTTAATATGTTTAAACCAGCCACACAATGATTATAAAGTGTTTGATCTTAGGACCTCAGGCAAGTTAGAATAGTTGGAAGGGACTTTGGAGGGAACTTTGGAGGTCTTCTAGTCCAACCCCCTGCTTAGGCAGGAAACCCTATACCATTTCAGACAAATGGTTATCCAATCTCTTCTTAAAACTTTCCAGTGTTGGAGCATTCACAAGTTCTGGAGGCAAGTTGTTCCGCTGATTAATTGTTCTGTCAGAAAATTTCTCCTTAGTTCTTGATTGCTTCTCTCCTCGATTATTTTCCGTCTATTGGAAGGTTTACATAATTACCAGGGATAGATTGGGTGAGATGTTTCTCCCAAATGACTCACTCTGACAATACATAATTTATTTTCAATTGGATGCAAACAAGCCACAGTAGCCTGTTCCATCCAGCAATATGTTATGAACCATCCTTTATAAATCACAATGGCTAGATTCATGAAACATCAAGCCAAAATCCAATAGTGGCTTAGGATGCCTAGGCAATGAAACTTGCCAGGATGGTGAATAAGAGACAAAGGGAATAAATAAATAGAACCACGGCTGTGAAAATTAGTTTAGAACTGTAAATTATGTCTGCAGAGGTTCTCACTCATTCTGGTCATAGTTGTCTCTTGAAAAATTAGAATATCATGCAAAAGTTCATTTATTTTAGTAATGTAACTTAAAAGGTGAAACTAATATATGAGATAGTCTCATTACATGCAAAGCAACATAGTTCAAGCCGTGATTTGTCATAATTATGATGATTATGGCTTACAGCTCATGAAAACCCCAAATCCACAATCTCAGAAAATTAGAATATTGTGAAAAGGTGCGATATTCTAGGCTCAAAGTGTCCCACTCTAATCAGCTAATTAAGCCATAACACCTGCAAAGGGTTCCTGAGCCTTTAAATGGTCTCTCAGTCTGGTACAGTAGGAATCACAATCATGGGAAAGACTGCTGACCTGACAGTTGTGCAGAAAACCATCATTGACACCCTCCATAAGGAGAGAAAGCCTCAAAAGGTAATTGCAAAGGAAGTTGGATGTTCCCAAAGTGCTGTATCAAAGCACATTAATAGAAAGTTATGTGGAAGGGAAAAGTGTGGAAGAAAAAGGTGCTCAAGCAGCAGGGATGACCGCAGCCTGGAGAGGATTGCAAGGAAAAGGCCATTCAAAAGTGTTGGAGACTTTCACAAGGAGTGGACTGAGGCTGGAGTCAGTGCATCAAGAGCCACCACACACAGACAGATCCTGGACATGGGCTTCAAATGTTGTATTCCTCTTGTCAAGCTGCTCCTGAACAACAAACAACGCCAGAAGCATCTTACCTGGGCTAAAAAAAAACAGACCTGGTCTGTTGTTCAGTGGTCCAAAGTCCTCTTTTCTGATGAGAGCAACTTTTGCATCTCATTTGGAAACCAAGGACCCAGAGTCTGGAAGAAGAATGGAGAGGCACACACTGCAAGATGCTTTGAAGTCCAGTGGGAATTTTCCACAGTCTGTGTTGATTTGGGGAGCCATGTCTCTGCTGGTGTTGGTCCACTGTGCTTCATTAAGTCCAGGGTCAACGCAGCCGTCTATCAGGAGATTTTGGAGCACTTCATGCTTCCTTCCACAGACGAGCTTTATGGGGATGCTGACTTCATTTTCCAGCAGGACTTGGCACCTGCCCACACTGCCAAAAGCACCAAAACCTGGTTCAATTACCATGGGATTACTGTGCTTGATTGGCCAGCAAACTCATCTGACCTGAACCCCATAGAGAATCTATGGGGCATTGCCAAGAGAAAGATGAGAGACATGAGACCGAACAATGCAGAAGAGCTGAAGGCCGCTATTGAAGCATCCTGGTCTTCCATAACACCTCAGCAGTACCACAGACTGATAGCTTCCATGCCACGCCACATTGAGGCAGTAATTGCTGCAAAAGGGGCCCAAACCAAGTACTGAGTACATATGCATGCTTATACTTTTCAAAAGTCCGATATTGT
Organism: Naja naja; assembly: GCA_009733165.1. Classification (NCBI taxonomy): domain Eukaryota; kingdom Metazoa; phylum Chordata; class Lepidosauria; order Squamata; family Elapidae; genus Naja; species Naja naja. The sequence goes on from CM019162.1 coordinate 15,603,616, forward strand.
TCTATGTACAATCCTTGTTTTATTAATTGCATGTCATATTCTAATTTTCTGAGATTGTGGATTTGGGGTTTTCAAGAGCTGTAAGCCATAATCATCACAATTATGGCAAATCATGGCTTGAACTATCTTGCTTTGCATGTAATGAGTCTATCTCATATATTAGTTTCACCTTTTAAGTTGCACTACTGAAATAAATGAACTTTTGCACAATATCCTAATTTTTCGAGTTTCACCTTTAAATGTAAGAGGTTGTCATGCCAACCTAGCTAGTAATTCTTAAGTTGAGAAAGGCCAATCTTTTGGTTGATATGAGCATGAACTCTGCATTAGAGAAGCCACAGAAGGATGAGTAGAGGCTGAAGTAAGCTTTAAGGTTGAAAAGCCATTTTTCATTCCAAGGGAATTGCTAATTCACTTGGGTTTAGTTGATTATATTCTGGAAACTGTTCCCTTCAGATGTTTCACTACAAGCTTCACCAGATACATGATTCTTAATTGCCTGATCCAGTTTACTACATACCTGTAGTAAACGGGAAGAGTATTTTCATCCTAGTTGTTGAAGTTTGCCTCTTTCCTCACTTTCCTCTTAATGTACCTTACACACAGCCTTTCATAGCTTCTTCTCAAGGTCATTCCCTTGATCTTATATCTTTTTTCCCCTTATTTATTTTCTATTTTTAATAAGGAGAGAGAAATGAATCTACAGGAGAAGGAAATCAGGAGTCGCTGTTCCCAGTAATTCAGGCACTTCAGTGAAAACAATAGGCAAAAAACCAAACCAAGCCAAAAATGCTAGATCATAGTCTAATTGAAAGAGAGAGAGGGAGAAGGAGAAAGGGATAATATTGCTTTGTCTGCTTATAGATAGGAACATTTTCAAATAGACGCTGCTCAGCATGTGTAAAACTGTTAGATGTTTGTTCTGTGGGATGCCAAATCCATCCAAGGCAAAAGAATGAGTTACGAAAACAAAGAATCTTCAACTCTGCTATTAAATGCTTTTCTCCATACCAAGATTTCTTCCTGATCCAGTCTCTTATGAGGTATCAAGGATGCTTTTTGTCCCTAATTAGTTCAGACAGTCCACGAAGCAAGCCAAGGATAGAAAAAGGATGGCCAGTAAGATGAACAATCTCATTCTCCCCAATATCCCCAGTCCTGTAGGCAGAGGAGGGCTGCTGGGGATTCGGAGGGGTTCGGGAGAGCCCCTAGCTAAGTTTCTGCACAGTTCAGAGAACCTCCAAATCCCACTCCTGGCTGGCCCTGCCCACTCTGCCCCTCCCCTCCCGTGAGTCCCCACATGGCCCGTTTTGGATGCAGGTAAGCGCAGGGCACATGTGGAGGCTCGGGGAGGGTGAAAAACGGGCCTCCTGAAAGTTCAGGAAGGCTGGAAATGGGTCTGTTTCTGGTTTCCAGAGAGCCTCCGGAGTCAGAGAGGCTGTTTTTGCCCTCCTGGCGGCTCAAAGAAAGCCTTTGGAGCCCAGGGAGGGAAAAAACACCCTCTCACCATAGTGCAGGAGGCTGACTCGGCCATGCCCATCATGTCCATGCCCACCCAGCAACCAGGCTGAGAACCCCTTGCTAAAATTTCTGAAGCCCACCCCTGCCTGTAGGTACAAGAAAGCAATGTTATTTGGTGAACTAGAACACTAGAACTGCTATAATCTCAAAAGCAATTCTATTTGTTGTCTGTCTGTCTGTCCTCTCAGTCTTGCAGAAAACCAGGAGATATATATAGGGAGTTGCTGGGTATCAGCACTGACTTGAAGGCATGTATACACACAGAGACATAGATAGACGCAGGCAGGCACCGTCTCTTCAATTCAAAGTTGACTCCTGTCAACTGCCTGGACAATTCCTGAAGTTTTCTTGGCAAGATTTTTCCAGAAATGGTTTACCATTGCTTGCTTCCTAGGGCTGAGAGAAAGTGACTGGCCCAGAGTCACCCAGCTGCTTTCATGTCTAAGGTGGGATTAGAACGCATGGTTGTGTGACTTGCCCAAAGTCACCTAGCCTTCTTTTATGCCTAAAGCAGGACTAGAACTCATGGTCTTCTGGAGATTGGCCCCAAGTCACCCAGCCTGCTGTTATGCCTAAGGTTCTTTCATAGTCTTCAGCATCTCTTGTTTGGCTAAAGTTTCTTTCCAGTGCAATTCTTTCTTTTGTACACTTTCTAAAACACACCTTGTGTCAGTTATCAGCTTTTTGCAAAGCAGCAAATATAGTAGGTAGGAAATGGTAGGAAAAACAAAAGACAAGCAACAAGGCTCAGTTGACAAACTTGTGGCAGCATGAAATTGACTGTTGTGTGAGAGGGCTCTGTTTAGGTTTGTATGAGAGATTTGCAAGCAGCTTTTCAGTTTGCACTGAATGTCCAGAGCAAATGGGCGAAAATAAATAAAGCCCTTTTATTTTCCATCAGGGATTAAATCATGCACTGGCTTATATAAGATAATACAAATGAACAAAGGCTAATTCAAAACTTAGGACCCAAAGGTGCTTTTTTATTTTTCAAGAGGCAATTGGACATCCTGTTTTTTCTTTGAAGACATTTCGCTTCTCATCCTAGAAGCTTCTTCACCTCTGACTGGATGGTGGGAAATGGAAGGATTTATACTCCTTACAGACAGCTGGTCATTTGCATTCTTTTAGTGGGTCATTAAGGCCACCTGGAGGTTTATCTGTGTCCTCAGGGCCACCTGAGTGGTGCAAATGGGTGTGGAGCCTTCTTGGAACTGTTGAAAGGACTGTGCTGTAGACTGGAGATAGATGATGTCATATCCCCCCCTTGTTGAGACAGGGTTCAATTTTGACATAGATGGCCTCTTTGACCCTTCTTTTCAACCAGCAAACCAGAAATCCTCTCTGTCCAAAATATGGACTTTGTTGTCTTCAAAAGAGTGGCCTGTGACTTTAAAATGCAGGTGGACTGCTGAATCTTAGTCCTGATGTGTTTGTTCTCCTACATTATGCCATGTGTTTATGAAGTGGTTGTTTCATTTCCCCAATGTACTGATTAAGAATCACAAAACAAATGTGCACCATGGCACACAATTAAAGGAAATTAGAAAAAGTCATTGTGAACCAATCAAGATACTAATGTTTTGGGTCTGAATCCCGAAATAAAAGTATATATCCTGAAACTCCACTCAGCCCCACAAAATTAAGGCACTAAATATATTCTGACAAGATTCATGGCTTTGGAGACCATCTTCTGTTGATTTATCATCTTCAAAACCAGAGGCACAAGCTCTCTTACAATCAGAGTTTTTCTGTGATTTCCAAACAGTTCTACCATAGGGTAGACATTAGAAGGTCCTTCTGAAATTGGAGATTGCTATGTAGGAAAGATAATCACTAACTTTAGTGAGTTATAGCTTTAAAAAAAAAGATAACCCTGGGCCTCAGAAGGAAATATCTGAACAAATGAGGACAGATTTCAGCATGCTGTTGTATCAAGCTGAATGCAAAGAATTGTTTCTTAACTTTGTGTATTTTACTCTTTTTTGTATAGCTTTTAAATTATTAATTGTTTGTATTCTATCCTTCCTATGTTGGTCTATGGCCGTAATGAAGATATGATTGTTTGATCAAACTGGACAGCCTGTTTGGTGTAGGGGTTAAAGCATCTAGAAACCAGGAGACCAGGAGTTTTGGTTCTGCTTTAGGCACCAAGTCAATGGGCTGACTGTGGGCCAGTTCCTTTATCTTAGCCCTAGGAAGGAAGCAATGGCAAACCACTTCCAAAAATGTGCAAATAAAGCTTTTCAGGAACACGTCTCTTTCTCTCTCTCTCTTTCTTTCTCTCTCTCTCTCTCTCATCTATCTATCTATCTATCTATCTATCTATCTATCATTATCTATCTATCTATCTATCTATCTATCTATCTATCTATCTAATCTATCTAATCTATGTATCTAGCCTTCTGTCCATACCATCTATCTATCTGCCTGCCTGCCTATCATATCTATCTATCTATCTATCTATCTATCTCTATCATCTATCTATCTATCTATCATCTATTTCTCTCTCTCTCTCTCTCTCTCTCTCTCTCTCTCTCTCTCTCTCTCTCTCTCTCTCTCTCTCTCTCCAGTACTTTGATTCTTTTGTACAACTCCAGTTCAGTAAAACAGTAGATTTGTAGGATCCCATTATGGAAAAAGAAAGAAAGAAAGTGAAAAGAGGGGGAAATCAATGAGCCTATGGTTCTTAATTCCACCCCTGGGCCTTTCCTACACTAAAAATAGTGCTAATTTGCTCCCCTTCTACTGTTGTAAATATTGCTCCCTGAGAAAATAAGTGATTTATTTGACTGGAACAAAATCTATCTTGTGTTTCCAAGTGGTTTTAGGGTTGCATGATCTATGCTTGGATTGGTTTACTTAATGCTATTTATTGCCATATGAATGATATTAAGATAAATTTCCTCGGTTGGGTAAAATTACTTTTTCCCCCTGCAATTTTTACTTGCCATAGCAAACAAGACTCTGTAGATCAATAACATAATTATTACTTTCCCTCTGCATTCTTTTAATATAAAAAGCATTATATTCTCCACTTTTTGAAAGACACAGAAGAGCACTGATCAGCTGAATGGGTCTAAAAGCTATAAAGGACACGAACACAACTACCTGGATTTAATCACAGGTCCTTCAACAGGTTACACAATGAATATGAGTATCATCAAACAAGTCTGAATATCTTGTCTGAACGATCAGAGAAAACAGCTACACAAGCTGTTTGCCTAGAGCTTCAAAACATCTCAAGCTCATACAGTACAATATATATGGAAGGGGAGCGGAATCACATCTTTACCTTGGACTGACAAAGCTTAAGAATGAATTTGGGGATGTATAGATTTTCATTAGTAGCTTTCAACAGGTCACAACCTCAGGCCAACTTATTTATTTTCTTTTTAGATTATTCCAGCCTGTCTTTATTTAATATTTGTGGTACAAAACATAAGAAAGATATTTATAGAAACTTGGCATGCCATGGCAAACTGCAGCTAACCTCAGTTTGCTGCTTGCTATCCATTTGGGAGGGGGTAGGAAGAGGAGGAGGAGGAGGAAGAAGAAGAAGAAGAGGAAGAGAAAGAAGAAGGAGAAGAAGAAGAGAAGAAGAGAAGAAGAAGAAGAAGAAGAATCTCAGATCTAAGTATAGTATATAAAATCATACATTGCAATGTCCTACCTGTCAATGAATAGTTCAGCTTCAACCATAACAATACAAGAGCACACAATAGAGACAAACTCATGGTTAACTGCACCAAACTTGATTGCAGGAAATACGACTTCAGCAACAGTCAATGTCTGGCTCTGTGGTTTCTTCCCCAAACCCCCAAAACTTTTACCTTAGACTGTCTACTATTGACCTCAACCCTTTCCTAAGAGGTCTGTAGGGGTGCATAAGCACCAATGCCTACAGTCCCTGTCCTGTTTCTTTTTATTTTTCTTGTATGTATCCATTTCATGTATTCATAACTATGTTTATACTTATACCTGTTATTTTATAATCACTTGACAAAATAAAATGAGGAGGAGGAGGAGGAGGAGGAGGAGGAGGAGGAGGAAGAGGAGACGAAGAAGAAGAAGAGAAGGAGGAGGGAAGGGGGAAGGGGAAGGGGAAGAGGAAGAGAAAAAGAAGACTGAATTTATTTATTTATTTATTTATTTAGAAAATTTATATTTATGGGATACATTATCTAGTAGAGTTTGTACCAATTTTTGTTTCTGTTGTGGGATGGGGTGGAGAAAACTATCAAAAAACTGGAGATGAGAGTTTAGATCCGAGTGCTGTATTAATCTTAATTTAAGGAATATCTTATAAACCACATAAAGTGACTTTCCAGAACATTAGCAGATACTTTAGATATGGCCCTCTCAAATTATAGGAGATATTGACATACCTGTTTGGCTTCCCAAACATCCTTCTGAAAAGATACCACCAAACAGTACTTTGGCTGATTTTTTTTTCAGGTATTGTTCTTTGATCAGGATAAAAATAATCTCTTGGCTCCTTTTGTAATAGCTTGTCCTAGCTTATCAACCTTTGTGAATACTTGGCTGAGTGATATATGTCCTCTTAGGAAGGTTTCTGAATCATCCTCTAAAGCAGAATTACTTTTTCAGTGGAAGCGGTTAGTTTTTCTCTTTAAGGAGACTCTATTGAATCATCAGCACAGAAAGTCTGCAATTACCACTGCATCACCCCACCACAAATTCTCTTCTTGTGGGAAAATTCAAAAGTACATCTGAAACTCCATTAGAGGCAGATAGCATGAAGATGTTTGGACTTGTAGGGTGTAACCCTCTTTCTCCTGCCTCCTAAACCATCCTGTAGAGGCTCACTGAGGCTAACTAGTTCTCATTGTCCGAAGTACAATGGGAATGATTGTTGGTTATGTTGTCCACTGTACTTCGGGCAATGGGAACTGGTTGGATCCAGTTAAATTTAATTTAACTAAAAATTGCACACTGAAATCAAAAGTCTTTCCCCTTTTGAGCATAAATTTGGGATCTTCTCACATGAAATATGGAGCTGTGATGGGGCAGTGATTAGAATGCAGTATAGAATACCAGGAATTTGTGTTGTGGCCTGTTGGCTGCCAGTCCCTCCAGCAGCCAAATCAAATGAGGAGGAGGAGGCATGGGAATGGAAGAGGGAATGGAGCTGTCAGAGATAGACACAGAGGCAGAGCCCTCAGATGGAGAGTTAACAGCCCTCAGGTCTAGAGGTGGCGATAAGGAAGAGAAGGAACAGATGGGTTCAGTGCCTGATGCACAGATGTGCAGAAGGCAGAGGGGAGGAGAGCAGTAGAAATCTATGGGCTGGTCCTTGGGCCAGAAGAGCTACTGCTTCTAGCAAAGCCCCATCCCCCTCTGGGGATAAAAGGCAGGTGGAGGAGATGAATAGGTGTGGCAGACAACTATTCATCTCCCTGCTGGATGAGAGAGACAGAGACAGAGACAGAGAGAGAGAGAGACAGAGACTTTTTGATGGAGCTGATGGTGCTCCTAATAAAGGGAGCTGAAGGTTGACTCAATCTTCCATCCTTCCAAGGTTGGTAAAATGAGGACCCAGGTTTTGGGGACAATACTATATGTTGACATTTATAAGCAGCTTAGAGAGGGTTGTAATGCAGTATATAAGTTTAAGTGCTATTGCTAAGTATAGGCTAACTAGAGAATTATAGACCTTTCCTTGAAAAGGTTCAGTGGTGAGCTATTCTAATAGTGTGTGAGAAAGACCTTGGAAGATGGGAAACAGAGATTCTGCCTAGGGAATGGTAAGATAAGAGACAACATAGCCTGAGGCTGCATAATGGGCAGAGCAAGAGGCTCAGAAGAGCTTCAGCAGGAGATTTTACTTTCAAACTTGCAAGAATCTGTCAATGTAGCTTTACCATAAAGTAGAATTAGCTTATCTGGGCATCTTTTCTGTCTGGTCTGCTTGGTAAAGCTGACAGCAATTTCAGAGGCAGTTCCTAATTAAATATTTTTGCATTTTTTTCCCCCATTGGATTGTCCCAAAGGTGCTTTTTTTCAAGAAGCAACTTGACTTTCTGTTGTTGTTTTTTGAAGACGTTTCACTTTTCATCCAAGAAACTTCTCCAGCTCTGATGGATGGTCAGGGAATGGAAGGATTTACACTCCTTGCAGACAGCCTGATATTTGCATTCTTTTAGCGAGTCATTAAGGTCACCTGGAGGTTTATCTGTGTCCTCAGGGTCACCTGAGTGGTACCAGCTCCCCTTGGGCCTTCGTTTGGCCCCTGATCTCCACTCCTTCCTCCGTGACCTGAAGACCTGGCTCTTTCAACAGGCTGGTCTGGTACATTGAGGTTTGAAATGATTTGTATTTCTTAATTTTGCTTACCCACAAGCAGCCTTGGGACACACTGCGTGTCAGAATGCCATTGCATGAACGGAGCTGCTGAGAGGGGCAATTGGCAGAGATTTCGGTGGTCACAGATGTAATTAGTTTTTCCAGACAGAACCATAGGAACAGATGTACCTGGGTCTGTTTTTAAAAACCTGAATTGTCTCAACTCTTGGCAGGATACACTTAGACGAGAAGAGTTCTGGAAGGGAAAGTCAGTAAGTAAGGAAGGTAAACTGCTTCTAAAATGATTTAATTGGCAATTTAAATGAGCCATTTTTCCCCCTTTCTCTAGTGGGATAATTGCAGTTATTTTGTGGCAGCATCGTTCTATGAAAAGACTGCTGTGAATGGAGGCTACTTATCATATACAATGCTCGATCACTGCCAAGCAAACAAAGATGGAATAAAGGTTGGATTTTGCCATCCTGTTTTTAAGATGATTTTGTAGATTAGGCTGCATTGTAAAAGTGAGCCATTGTCAGAAAGCTGGGTGTAATTTCTGAAGACAGTCTGGGTGAGGGTGCACACATAAAAGCCCACTAGAAAATGATATTTTCCACCATTGTAAGATAAAAGAGAATTTTATGGAGGGTAAAGGTATTTATCTGAGAGTCAGGTTGGTGTAGTGGTTAAGGCTGGAAACTAGGAAACTGGGAGTTCTAGTCCTGTCTTAGGCACATGTTATGGTCTATCGGCCACTGGCCCCTCCAGCAGCCGGGGAGGAGATGTGGGGGATCAGGGTCAGCATCAAGGCCTGGGACCTCCGAGGGGAAGAGGGAATGGAGCTGGCAAAGAGAGAGAGAGAGACAGAGATGAAGCCTGGGCCGTCCATCAGCCCTCAGATGGAGAATCAGCAGCCCCAGGTTTGGAAGTGGCTGATGAGGAAGAGGAGGAACAGCTGGGCCTATTGCCTGATGCGTGGATATGCAAAAGGCAGAGGAGAGGAGAGCAGTGGAAATCTATGGGCCGGTCCTTGGGAAGGAAGAGCCACCATTGCTAGCAAAGCCCCAACCTAGTTCTGGGTATAAAAGGCAGGGGGCAGAGATGAATACATGTGGCAGACAATTATTCATCTTCCAGATGGATGGACAGGACGTGTTAGCCTGCAAGATAAACTTTTTACCGGGGCTGCTGACATTCCTAATAAAGGAATCTTTTGAGTTCACATCAGAGGGATTGTTGTGTTTGGTGAACTGGTTCAGAACAGCATAAAGCTAGTTGGGTGACTTTGAGCCAATCACCAGGAGGCAGTGAGTTCTAGTCCTGCTTTAAGCAAGAAAGCCAACTGGTGCACTCGGGCCAGTCACTTTCTCTCAGCCCTAGGAAGGAGGGCAATGGCAACCCACTTCTGAAAAACCTTGCCAAGAAAACTGCAGGGTTGTATCCAGGCAGTCTCTGAGAATCAGACATGGATATGTTAATGAAACAAAATGAAGTGAAACTCTTGCCAAGAGCCTTGGTGGTGCAGGCTGTCAAATGCCTAGCACTTAGTTCCAGCTGCCTGCATTTAATGCAGGCTCGAATCCCACCAGGCTCAAGGTTGACTCAGCCTTCCATCCTCCCAGGGTAGGTAAAGTGAGGACCCAAGATTGTTGGGGGCAATAAGCTGACTTTGTAAAAATGTCGCTTGGGGGAGGGGCAAAAAAAGCCCTAGTAATGGAATGAAGGCTATTGCTAAGTGCATTGAGTTGTGTCCCAAAAATTGTAAGCCGCCCTGAGTCTTCAGAGAAGGGCGGCATATAAATGTAATTTTAAAAAAAATCTCTAAAATTGATTGCCAGAAGTATCAGTCATATCTATTTTGGTTAAATAATAATCAAATAATAATGTATCTATATCCCAATATTGATGAGTGTCTGCTACCTACCCTAAAAGTTGTGGTTCCTGACTATTGAGTGTCTGCTTAATCCTTTGCATTGACACACAATAAATAAAATTGTGTGATTGTCTACTCAGGTGGGGGAACCATGAACTCATTCAAATCCCTACAAAAAAGAGCGTCTAGATAAGACTTATGCTTTCCCAGTTGCACAAGTGGAAGAAAAAAAAATCAGCCAATCTCAGATGAAGAGGGGGGAAATAACATTTTTGTGCCAACACCATCAGACACAACATGTGAAGACCAGCATTCTGGAAAAGGTTGTAATGTTGGAAAAGATGGAAGGAAAGAGAAGACAACGACCACTAGGAAGATAGATGGACTCAGTTCTAGTGGTGATGGTGCAACTTTAGGAATGGATCCTTCTGGAGAACATCTATCTATGGCTGCTAAGAGTTGAAAAATGGCTTGAGGGCCACCTCATCAATCAAAAAATCAAAACCACCAGAAGTATCTGCAGAATCCAGTGGAATGAAATTAGGATTGAGAGACATTGTTTTGCAAACTCTGATCCTTCTAGCTGGGCCTGTGATATCACAACGCAAACCCAAAAGGGACACAGCTTAAGAGTGCCTTTTTGCCCACTTACCTACCCTGTAGACACCCAGGGGTGCCAAAAGTGGTATTCATCAGGTTCTGACCAGTTCTGGAGAACCAGTAATGGAAATTTTGAGTAGTTCGGAGAACCGGCAAATACCACCTCTGACTGGCCCCGCCCCCATCTATTCTCTCCCTCCAAGTCCCAGCTGATCCTCTGGGTCTTCTTTGGTTGCCCTGCATAGGAGAACGGAGCTGGAAAGCAGGTGAGTGGAGTGGGGAAAGACTGGGGATTTGACAGTATCCTTCCCCTGGAGTAGGGTGGGAATGGAGATTTTACAGTATCCTTCCCCTGCCATGTCCACCAAGCCATGCCCACCAAGCCACACCCACCAAGCCACACCCACAGAACCGGTAGTAAAAGTTTTGAATCCCACCACTGGGGGGTGCCACTATTTGTAATAAATGAACTATGGCAACTAGGAGGCCTACAAGAGAATGGCTGCATTTTCACAGGATATTCAACTTGTTTGCAGTTTAACTGGGAGAAACTGTGGGGAAAAAATCAAGAGATTAATGGTGAGGCAGCTGACAGCTCATCTCATCACAGACAACTTAGCCCAGGTAGAAGAGAAATCCAGGGAAAAAATGGCATTTTAGCATATTCAAAAAGATTCTGCCTCAATTAACTCAGTATAAAACACACCGAGAAAACTAGGAAATTCCTATTAGGGGATTTCCAAAATTCTACATTTAACCCCCAAATAGCATTAACGATCCCTTCCTGTGATTTGCATAGTTCTGGCATAGTTTCCCACTGTGTGGAACTTGATACCTTGAGGAATATATTGAATTATAAATGAACCAAATTCACAAAACGTTCTATTCTAAAAAAAACAACTAACCAGATTTAGAACTATGCAAGGCTACATCGCTTGGCCAGCACTGTGACTACGTCTTAGATATGGAGCAAAATTTTGGGGACGTTCACATTGGTTCTGGTCCCCCCCTTATTTTTTTTTTAAATTCTCATCACACTTAAGAGAGCCAGAAAGTCTTTTTTTCCCCAGTTCATGTTACAATTCAAGTTCAACCAAATCCGGTAACACATCACAATCAAGAGTGCAAATACTGCTTTGATGTCAGAAGCCAGCCTTATGATGTATTGTTCTCCTTTCCCTGAAAAGTTCTTTCATGCTTTTGTAGGCACAGTTGATTTGAAAACCATTGAAGAGTTCCAACCTTTGAGAGCCTCAGATGGAGAATGGTTTATTTTGGCTGGAGGGGGGACATCATTTTTTTAAATTCACAGTACAGACAGACACACACACACACCCTTCCACAAGCCAGCTGTCTCCAATATGCGAAGCAATTTGAATTGCAGAAAGATTGTTCCTATAGAGTTGAATAGGGGTGAGAAACAACTTTTGGTAGGATGGGGTTGGTCTTTTGCTCTCTCTCTCTTTTAAACACGGACAACCTTGAACAATATATAATCAAAGAGCAAAGTGGAGTTATGCATAGTGGATTATACGATCACAGACAGAATGCTCATCTGTTAACATATTAGAATTAGAATAGAATAGAATAGAATAGAATAGAATAGAATAGAATCCTATATTGGCCAAGAGTGATTGGACACACAAGGAATTTGTCTTGGTGTAAATGCTTTCAGTGTACATAAAAGAAAAGATACATTCATCAAGAGTCATGTTAGCATTAGTTACCGTACTGTATTTGTCTTTCATTATCAACACACGCATGACAAAATGTAAGGATATGATATGTAGATGACACCATCACCATAATCGAAAAAGGAACAATTAGAAAACAAACACATGAAACAATCACCATCTTCAAAGAAATAAAATTCACAAGGGAAGAAGAAAACAAAATTTACTGTAAGAAATGCCCAGGCTGAGCCCAAGGGAGGGGTAAAGAGCATCATTAGTTTGGAGTCCAGCCATTCTTGAATTCAGTTTACTTTTATCTACTGCCAGTTTTCCTTGACCATTAGTTCAGATTCTTGTAGCATGGAATAAACTTGTACTCATTTGAATAACCCTGGTGCCTAGTTTCTTATGAATCTTGTGTGCTACCCTTCCTGGATATTCTCACAGCAGAGAAAAAACTGACAAATCAGAAACACAAGCCTACTGAACCCAACCCAGACTAGCCAAGTATCTCATTAACAAAGTAACAACCCAACTTCCCAGAGTAGAAACTGTGTATGAACCTTATTCAGATAAGTACAAACACACTGTGCCAAAACAAGGAAACAGTCTGCCTAAAGAACATCCTCCAACAAAATGGATACTCACACAGTTCTGTGAAAAAGTGCCTGACTACTCAACCCAATAAAGCACAATCAACCCAAGCTATGAAAAGGGTAACATTCCCATACATAAAAAAATCTAAGAAATAAACTATTATAACCGCAAGGCATAATTGTAGCTTACAAAACAACTAAAAGACCTTCAGTAAACAAAAGAATTCAGTAGCCCCAGACGGGGGAAAAACAGGAGTCATTTACAATGTACAGTCTGAGGACTATAATTGCTACTATGTAAGTCAGACAGGTAGAAGACTAGTAGAGGACATCCATAAACACCTACTACTAGTTAGAAGCCATGATAGCAATAGCGATAGCAGTTAGACTTATATACCACTTCATAGTGCTTTACAGCCCTCTCTAAGAGGTTTACAGATTCAACATATTGCCCCCAACAATTTGGGTCCCCATTTTACCAACCTTGGAAGGATGGAAGGCTGAGTCAACCCTAAGCCTGGTGGGATTTGAACTGCCAAATTGCAGGCAGCCGGTAGTCAGCAGAAGTAGCTTGCAGTACTGCACTCTAACCACTGCACCACCTTTTAATCTCACAACAAAGACTCCATAATAGTTTAAACTGGAAAACGTTGAGCATCCTAGACTGAGCAAAATCCAAAAATTTGAGGGAATTCCCAGAAGTTTGGCATTCATGCAAATCAGCCATCAATAGATATATAGAGATAAACCTCATTTACACACTGTTCAAAAGAGATAATCCAAAAGCTAATGAGGAAACAAGAAGATCAGAATGCATTCTCTCCAGCAACCAACTCTCAGATAAGCAAGGATTAACACCAGACAAACAAAGAAGCAGAAAGCAATGTCCAAGGGGGAAAACCACACTTCAACCAGCACTGGCAGGGCAAGCTACTGTATATAAATAAGAAGCAAACCCCACGTTGACCAGCACTTATGACCAGCACATTATGTCTGCACAGAAAGAACCAAGCTCTGAGTGTACCAAGGACTCCACATATCAAATGAATGTTGATTGTACTGGATCCCACTAGCTTGGTTGACTTATTTCTGGTTGCCCTGAATTTTCTCACTTTTAAATTGACTTTAATTTATCTTTCCTCAGGTTCTTGTGTCTGGCAAGGATAGACTCTTCCACCTCTATTATTCCTCTTGCAGTTTCCTGATTAGCTGGTCTCTTTCTCTCAGGTTCCCTTCTCTCTATTAAAAGGATGAATTTAACAACTAGTTCTTGTGGTCTCAGCCAGTGTGGTTGACTTTATTCTTTCTTCAAAGAAAAAAAATGTGGAATAAAGAGGAATGAAAGCAAGAAGGGAGAATAATTACTCCCAAGAAAGAATGAATGCATGCAAGAAGACGTGGTTATTATGATTTCCACTTTGAATATGATACCTTTAGGGCTTCAGTTCTGCTTTTCACGATACAGGGTAGTGAGATGATACACAAGGATGCATGAACTATTTTATTAGCAAAAGATAACAAAGGAAGAGGAAAACTTTGGTGCTAACTAAGGAAGACTTTCTTAAACTGAGATATTCCCAGGACATTCTCACAACTGTGGCTTTTCAATTTTATTTGCCTCCTTCCTCCTGATGCTTACAAGAATGTGATAGCATAGAGACTGAAAGAATGTGGCTCTTTCTTGTGCACTACCAAAGCTATCTCCAGCTGAAAGTCTTCTGGAGAAGCCCCCCAATTTGATGAGCCTCTAATGTGGCTAGAGAGATCTTAGAACATCTAACTAGCATAGGAAGGCTCATGGAATGAGATCATTCCAAAAACCAGTACCCCCATCTACATGCAGAAGTTATGAAACCATGGAACAGGTCACTGCTGATCATTGTCTCTACGTCACTGCCTTCTCAGTTGTCCACTCCAAACACTGCAGCCAGGGACAAAAGAAAGAGACACAACACAACCTTCACAATCAATGCTCTATAGCGGGGAGCAGAAGCCAGGAAAGTGGCATGGGGGGATGCCAAAGGAGCTCAAATGACTGTCAGGCATGCTCAGTGGATTATCAAATATTAACATACTGTTGGGGAAAACAAAACAAAACAAAAAAAATGAAAATGGGCACAGAAAGGATCCTCGTGGAACAAAACATGGATGGATGGAACTCTTTACTGCAGGTGCCACATTGTGCATTCTGAAATAACAGCACATGGAAGACTAAACTCAGTTATTTCTCAGTGTGGGAAGATGCATAGTGGGGGCAGAGATTAGCAAAGTGGCAATAAAGTGGGCAAACACATTTGTCATTCTTTTTCTGAATGTCTTATTCTGAGGCAGCTCCAACCTTTATCCATTAATGCCTGCAATTGTTTTGCCCCTGTTGAATCTTTTCATCACTTTAGTTCCATCAAGATGGAACTAAAGAACGAATAATCGGAACTAAAGAACGAATCAAGATGGAACTGAAGAATGAATATCATTTAACAGCTTGAGGACTGGTCACAATCCATTCTATAGGCAGCTGGGGGAGAAAAAGCATATGACTTTTCAGACTCTTAATCTGGAAGTCCGTTGTTTAGGAAAGCTGAAGGAGGCAATCAAACGGTTCTAGTCTGATTAAGTGTGGCAAATATGCTAAGCAACGCCCGGTGAAACCACAAAAGGAGACAAGGCCAGCTTACATCAAGCCATGTCCAGGCTGACAAATGGAACTGCGAGGATTATGAGAAAAGGATCGTTGGCTCAACTAGGGCAGTGGGAACCCAAAAATCGAAGACTACAATCAGAAATTAGCAGAGCTGCTAATTGTGCAAGAAGCCAAATTTGGAATCTTGTGTTGGATACCTAACCCTGTGTGTGGAAATGCCATGCACGCCCTTTCTGTCGGGTTTTCACTGAAAAAAATGAGTGCAACCTGAAAAGGGGGACACAAGGTAGACAATGGCATAGTTTACATCTGTCTGTCTGTCTGTCTGTCTGTCTGTCTGTGTCTCTATCTATCTATCTATCTATCTATCTATCTATCTATCTATCTATCTATCTAAGTGAAATACCACTCACGCATCATCATCAAAATCTCCAGAACTGTAAAGCCTATAAATATGAAATTTGGCATGTATGTTCCTCTTGGTTTTTAGGTGCTCACTAAAAATCTAAGAAAAGATTTTTCAAAATGACCATCACAGCATTATATTTCCTACATTATTATTAACACGCTCTGATGCTAAGGAGTTCTACTGCCCCTCCCCCCCTAAAAAGAAATCTCTTCCAAATGGGAAAAAAAGGAGAGGAGAGGAGTTTCAATTTTAGCTTCACAGCAGCAATCAGCTTTAATACAGAACAGTTGAGCTAAGCCACGCCCAGGCTCCTTGCTGTCTCCTTGCTGTGCTCACACAGCAGATACTGTTTCAGTTTCCAAACAGCCCTCAACTCTCACACACTGACAGGACGCTAGCCAGATGAATACCGATGGATGCTAGTAGGGAGAGGCAGAATTTCCCCCCCTTATTTGTCCTCCCCAAAAACTAAGCCGATCACATAGTTTCATAGCGAAGCATGGGTATAGAGCTAGTAGCTAATACAGGAGTTGAAAATCCCTTTTGTGTAGGCTGCAAGCAATAAGTTGGCCTTCACTTGTGTTACGGTGCAGAGATTGAATGGAAAGCCGGATCAATGAGGAACAAGAATATTTCCTCCCAAGTCCACAGCTGTGGAGGGTAAGCTAGAAAAGGGGAGAAGTTTTGAATGCTAAGCTTGTTCTTTTCTTTGTTTTTTCACCCATGTTTGAAACATGCAGGAAGAGACAAAAAAACTATTTCATTTCGTACTTTTTGAAGCCTGTCTTCTACCCCTGTGGGAGCCCTTTTGCTAAAGGGGTCTATTTAAAAAAACATAACATATAAATATATTTATTAGTTAAATTTTATGTACTGCTGGAGGCCTTCAGGTTCTAGGGAAAACTCAGCTCACAAGCACATGACCAAATAGCTGTTTTTTTTTAAAAAAAATTTTTTTTTATTTGGAACAATATCAAACCCCGCTCCCACAGCAGAGAATTTAAACCTAGCATGCCCTTATCCAGGAGATTCTTTCTTGGGTCACAACATTGTGAGTTGTATGAGCTCACACCTGGCCATCAGGACCCTGGCAATTCTCTCAAATCAGATTCTTCAAGCAACCTTCATTAAGAATTGGGTGATAAACATCATCTGGCCACCTTGACTTTGTTGTTGTTGGGTCACTAAGTCATGTCCGACTCTTTGTGACCCCATGGACCATAGCACACCAGACTTCCCTTCTTCTCCACCATCTCCATGAGTCTGCCCAAACTTGAATTCAATCCGACCTAAATGTAGAACATAAAACTATCCATTGCAATGTCCTACCCTTCAATGACTACTTCAGCTTCAACCTCAACAATACTTGAGTACACAATAGATACAAACTCAAGGTAAACTCTACCAAACTCGATTGCAGGAAATATGACTTCAGCAACAGAGTGGTCAATGCTGGAACTCATTACCTGACTCTGTTGTTACATCCTCAAACCCCCAAAACTTTAACCTTAGACTGCCTACTGTTGACCTCGCCCCATTCTTAAGAGGTCTGTCCATAAGCGCACCAACGTGCCTACCATCCCTCTCCTAATGTTCCCCATTTATTCGTATCCATTTCATGTATTCATAATCATGTTTATACTTACATCAATTATCTAATACATGCTGGACAAATAAATAAGTAAATAAATAAATGTTCATTGCATCAATGACACTACCTAACCATCTCATCCTCTGCTGTCCCCTTCTCCTTTTGCCTTCCATCTTTCCCAGCATCAGGGTCTCTTCTCATTTGGTGGCCAACATATCTGAACATCTTGACTTTAAAAGCAGTCAAATACATTGTCTACCATAGCAAGTATATCTTCTCTGGGCTGCAGAAGTTAGGGCATGTCTATTTAGATGCAGAAAACTCTTGCTGCTATCTAGTTGTCCTTTGGATTTCTACCAACTGGATGCTCCTGGTGATAGATACCCCAAGACTAGAGAGAACATTGGCTTATACAAATAGGAACCACTATGTATCTTCAGATGACTGTGTCAAGGACAAGTGTTTTGGGTAAGGTGAGTACAAGGACTCAGAGGGAGACGATCCAAATTCTATCTTCTTCTGTGCCAGAAGGCTGCCGGGGACAAATAGGGGTTAATTTCCATTTCAAGCATTTCAGCTCCTGGATGTTAAGTCAACCTTTCCAAGCATATGGCCGGCCATATATATGCAGAGTAATCCCTTCTGTAGCATGAAAACAGTTTGGGATTGTATGCTAGGTCTCACATGGATGGATATACAAATGAGTGGACTTTGCAAAGTGACATTTGAAAGAGCAGAAAGCTATGATTTTTTGGCAGACATTTAAATTCTAGCCATGCAGAGCTATCACCTCTCCGAGCAACGTGGGGAAAGGGGCAGGATTGCCTAAAATTCTCAGCTTTTTACTGTTCATTAAAAATGGCCTTGAGCTTCCCCCAAAGGGCGAAATTCACATATCTCCCTCCCTGCCCATCGTAAACAAATATGGATGTGCCAATTAAAGAAGACAGTTGCTTGATAGAAGTATTTCCGGGCTGGTCTGTAGACCCTTCAAACTGGAGGGTAATATAGCATCATTTTCTGCCTAGCACCCAACAAAAATGATATTGCAGAATTTACCAAGATGGAGAAAGCAACGTAAAATGCTTGAATGCTTTCAACCTTGGAACTACCACTACTTAGATCTTTGAAGTGAAGGAGAAGGTATTGAGGTAATAATCTCAAAGGTGCTTTTTCAAAAGGCAACTGGACTGTTTTTCCTTGTGGAAAAAGAAGATGTTTCACTTTTCATCCAAGAAGCTTCATCAGTTGTGACTGGATCAGTACCCATCCTTCCACCTCCTTCACCATCCAGTCATAACTCAGGATGTTTCTTGGAATAAACCACTCATCCGCAATCGTTATGTCCTCTGAATGTGGTGGACTCCAGCTCTAACGATCATTGTAAGGCGCCTGAGGTACTTCATTCATGAAATTCCTCCTTCTACCCAGAAGAATTTTCCCTAAGGAATTTTCCAAGCACCACTGGGTTCAAAATGCAAGGAGGTACATTTTGGGCTGATATCAAGAAATGTTTCCTAAGAAGTGCTCAATGGTGAAACAAACACAGGGCATAGCCTGTTCTTTGCTAAAGAAGTTTAGTGGCTGATGGCCATTTATGAAGGATGATATAGTAGTTTTTTTTTTCACCTGGAAGGAAACAGAATATAATCTCAAATTTTCTTTTCAACTCTAAAATTCCAATCGATGATTGCAAACATTGGCTTGTCTATTTGGATAGTGTAGGTTGGGAGGGTTAGTCTTATTTTGGGACAACTAATATTTTTTTATATAGTGCATTTTTATAGACTGCATTTCAAAAAAAAAGTTTCTAATAGTTGTGTAGAAGAGAGAAGGGAAGCTTGTGAAAGTATATAAAATTGACTTTGGCCATTAATCAGTCTAAGCCACTGTTATATTTCTGATCAGCATTTTCTCAGCCCTGTAATCTGAGATCTTTTAATTGCATTTTGTTATCATGAAACCTGATTATAGTATTATAAATAACCAGAAATGTCAGCTGTGCACTATAGCACTCACATGGAAAAAGATATCCAATATTCTTGAGAAAATAACAGGGCAGAAACATATTAGTTGCTGCATTATGATTACTGTCTTTTCATATCAAATCTTAGGCCAATATATTTCATCATTTCATTCTCATAGCTGAATCTAAGTTCTCCAGCTAGCTGAGAAGACATTCAAATATAAAAGCATCTTGGGGAAACAAGATGGGTCATCATTATTTAATCTCATTTTGTGGGTTCTAGGAGCTGTGAGCTCTTTGTCCTATGGAACAGGTCCCATGGAACAGTATCCTGCTGGAGATCTGATGACCTTCATTCTTTTGGCTTCTCACAAGGCATTAAAGACCTATCATGTTTCCCAAAACATTTGAGTTGGGAGGTTACAGTGAAACCAGATCTTACAATATTTAAATGGATTATACGAAACAAGTAAGGATGCCATCAGTACATCCATTTCATCAAATCACAACAGAGAAATAGGAGATGGAAAGCATCTACGCCAAGACCAATTAGTCCAAGACCAATTAGGGACCTTCTTTTGGGACCCAGGTTCAGACTGTCATCCAGTAAAATATTCAATTTTAAGCATTGGCACAGGGCAGGGTTTTTTTTCCTGTTCTCTCTCTACTCCTTTTTTATCCATTATTTTTATTCCGCAAACTTTCAGCATTTTGCTTTCATTGATAAGGGGGAAAACTAATTTTGTTTCAAAGAGTGTTAAGAAGGCAGTATAAATAAACTAGACTAATGAATTAATGCAAAGCTGCATTGTTCTCATGTACCAATTCCCCCTCCCCCCCAAAAAAACCCACACTCCAGAGGGATGTCATCTTTCTATCACACGCTTCCAACTTGAATGGAGTTTGCCACCATGTCCAGCTTTGAGAAGCCCTGGAGATCTTCCAAATGACTAGTTTTGCCTCTCTGGAACAGAAACAGATGTTTCTCTTTTTGCTATACTAAATAACAGACTGAGCTGCAGGGTCAATATAGAATCAAGATCACATGAAGTGTCAACACTAGTTTATAATGTCTTGGTAAGACCACATTTGGAATACTGCATCTAGTTTTCATCGCTACGGTGTAAAAAAAAATGTTGGGACTCTAGAAAGAGTGCAGAGAAGAGCAACAAAGAGGATTAGGGGACTGGAGGCATGTGAAGCGGTTGCTGGAATTGGGTATGTCTAGTTTAATGAAAAGAAGGACTAAGGGTAGCAGTGTTCCGATATCTCATGGGTTGCTACAAAGAAGAGGGAGTCAAGCTATTCTCCAAAGCATCTGAGGGCAGGACAAGAAGCAATGGGTGGAAACTCATCAAGGAGAGAAGCAACCTAGAACTAAGGAGAAATTTCCTGACAGAGAGAACAATCAACCAGTGGAACAACTTGCCTCCAGAAGTTGTGAATGCTCCAACACTGGAAGTTTTAAGAAGACATCGGACAACCATTTATCTGAAATGGTATAGAATTTCCTGCCTGAGCAGGGGGTTGGACTAGAAGACCTCCAAGGTCCCTTCCAACTCTGTCATTATTCTGCACACACAATGATGTGACTAATGAAAGGTATTTTATTTTTATTTTGCCCTTTCTTCTAATGCTGCATCTTTTTTACAAAGGAAACAACGGTGGAGAAGAATTGGTCCTGAGAAATGCCACAGAGTCAGCTTGCCTGCACTGCTGCTTGAGGCTATTGTCAGTGTTGCTAAGTAAGCAGTGAAAATCGTTTCTTTAATAGGAAAAGGCTTAGGTACCATGGTGATAGCTTTTTATAGAGCACCTAGCAAACAGTTGCAGGAGGAAGAGAGGGGGGAGTGTCCGCTACTAAGACAAGGGTTGAGAATTGTAACTATTGGAGATGTTTTGCAGCTCTCTGTTTGAAAAAGCAAAATTGACTTGGAGATTTATGTTGTTAAGATGTATGGATATACACCAGTAGCAGGATCCAAAGGATGACAAACACATGCCTGAATAATTTCAGCATGCTTAAAGACACTATTTGTCCTTCACCTGCATTTCCTTGCTCATGATATCCCTCCAGAAATGTCACCAGTCTTCAAGAGTCCCACCTAGGAATGTAAAAAATTCTGGTGCACATGAAGAGTATTATCCAAGTTTGGGGGGAAAAAAAGAGATATTCAGGATGACAATAAAAGCGTCCATCATTGATCATTCCATTTTCCAAAGTGGTCAACCACATTGGGGAGCTTGGCTCAGACAATGGGGGGTCATAAATGGCTTCTTTGAAAATGTCCACTACTGAAGAAGCCTCTGGATGGAGTTTCTTCTTAATGCTTTCCTTGGATAACAGATAATCAGAGTTGGAAGGGAATATAAATTCAGTTTGACCTTGTAGGTCATCTAGTCCAACCCCCCGCCCAAGCAGGAGACCCTACACCATTTCTGACCAATGGCAGCCCAATCTCTTCTTGAAAGTCTCAAGTGATGAAGCTCCCACACTTTCTGAAGGCAACTTCAATTGCTTGATTGTTCTCACTGTCAGAAAATTTCTTCTTATTTGTAGCTTGAATCTCTCCTTGATCACCTTCCATCCATTATTCCTTGTCTGGCCTTCAGGTGCTTTGGAAAATAGCTTGACCCCTTCCTCTCTGTGGCAGCCCCTCAAATATTGGAACCTTGCTATTATGCCCTCCCGGTCCTTCTCTTCACTAGACTAGCCAGGCCCAGTTCCTGTAACCGTTCATTGTATGTTTTAGCCTCCAGCTCTCTAATCATCCTGGTTGCTCTTCTCTGCACTCTTTCTAGAGTCTCACCATCTTTTTTATAGTGTGATGACCAAAACTGGATACAGTACTCTAGGTGTGGTCTTACTAAGGCTTTATAGAGTGGTATTAGTACCTCCCTTGATCTTGATTGTCACCCTCTATTAATGCAATTTAGCATTGGCTTTTCTGACTGCTGCTGTACACTGCTGGCTCAAAATTAGCTGGTTGTCCACTAAGACTCCAAGATCCCTCTCACAGTTACTGCTATTAAGCCTGGTTTCACCCAGTTTATAAGTGTACTTTTGGTTTTTCTTGCCTAAGGGTAGGACTTCACTTTTCTCTAAATTTTGAACTGGTTTTCCATTGCCTGCTTCCTAGGGCTGAGAGAGAGTGACTGACCCAAAGTCACACAGCTGGCCTCATGCCTAAGACAAGACTAGAATCCACCATCTCCCAGTTTCTGGCCTAATGCTTTAACTATTGCACCAAACTAATTCTACTTGCTATCAACTGAGCTATTTTATTAATGCCAGTCACAGATCAGCCTTTCTACAGCCGCTTGTGCTTCACAGCTGAATGTCTACCTCTATCTCAATTTCTTTGCCTTTACAGAAAGGGGAGCATGAAAGCCCAATGAAACATTTCTGCAACTGACAACATGCACACACAAATGCCACCAGAAAGGATAATTTCCACAAGCCTACCAAGTAGAGAAAAGTAATAGAAAAGCAGCCATTCTGTACTACTTGGGAAACTACTATAAAGTGCTCTTGAGAGAGGAAATGAATTTTTAGTCACAAAAAGAAGGAATTCAAATGTCAGGCCTTTCCCTCAATATGTGTGTGTGTGTGTGTGTGTGTGTGTGTATGTATATATATATATATATATATATATATATATATATATATATATATCCAGCACAATAGGCTTTCTTCCAAATCAGAATATGAGAGAAATAGCCATTGCAATTATGTTCTTGTTTGCTATCAACCTAACGCTGGGAGTATTTCTTTTCAATTGCTGCAGATTTTATATTGCCCACTTTGGATAATAACAGCTGCAAGTGGTTTGGTTTCCATAGTTTTTTTTCAGATGGTAATACGAATTTTCTGAGTTCCAGTAACCATTTCTCTCAAAAGCATTTTCAGGATTTGCCTCTTTAGAAGGGGGCACAGAGCCTGCCTAATCAACTGTTTTAAAAAATTGTTTTTGGAAGACATTGGTTCTCAACCTGTGATCCACAACCCCTGGGGTCCATGAATTGTTGAAAAAATGTTATGATTTTAATCTTAAGTCTTGAGGACCTGTGGCCACAAAATATATTTAAAGAGGGTCCGTGTGTCAGCATTCCAAGTAACGCATCCAAAGAAATCAGAACTCCAAGGCAGGAACGTTCCTCAGAGAACAGAGGGATAAAATCAAGATCACATGAAGTGTTAATATCACTTTATAATGCCTTGGTAAGGTCACACTTGGAATACGGCATCCAGTTTTGCTCACCACAAAGATGTTTTGGTTGTAAAAAAGATGTTGAGACTCCATAAAGAATACAGAGAAGAGCAACCAAGATGATTAGGGGACTGGAGGCTAAAACGTATGAAGAACGGTTGCTGGAACTGGGCATGTCTAGTTTGATGAAAAGAAGGACTAGGGGAGACATGATAGCAGTGTTCCAATATCCAGGGGCTGCCCAAAGAAGAGGGAGTCAAGCTATTCTCCAAAGCACCTGAGGGCAGGACAAGAAGCAATGGATGGACACTAACCAAGGAGAGAAGCAATCTAGAACTAAGGAGAAATTTCCTGACAGTGAGAACAATTAATCAGTGGAACAACTTGCCTCCAGAAGTTGTGAATGCTCCAACACTGGAAGTTTTAAAAAGATGTTGGATAACCATTTGTCTGAAGTGGTGTAGGGTTTCCTGCCTAAGCAGGGGGTTGGACTAGAAGACCTCCAAGGTCCCTTCCAATGTTGTTGTATTGTACTGTATTCCTATTCTATTCTATTCTATTCTATTCTATTCTATTCTGACATGTTTATTGGACACATTATATTGGCACAGCCAGTGAAAACCAACTCTAAAAGTTTCCCACAGTTACCATGTAATTAAAAGAGCAAACATTTCTCTCCCCAGGTGTCACAGGTCACATTATCCAATCAAAGCAGTTGGCGGGATCCCTCGATGACTTCTGCTCCTTCTTCTACTGCCACCTGTTGGGATGACCTTGGGTCCCATGGGAGAGCTCTTTATTTTGTCTATGAGACGGTCTAGCTATTTCCCCTTCATCCCCCCCATAATGCACTGTGAAGCAGCACAAGATGGCTTCAGCCAGGCTCAATTCAGAGTTGACACGGTGGTGGTGAAAAGATTCTAAGAATTTCAACCATGGTGCCAAATTACCAATTCTCTGACTAGATAGGAATCTCAAGTTAGATGGCCTAATTCTACTTTATTATAAAGCTATATGAGCCACGGTGGCATAGTGGTTAGTGTGCAGTACTGCAGGCTATTTCTGCTGACTGCTGGCTGCCTGCAATTTGGCAGTTTGAATCTCACCAGGCTCAAGGTTGACTCTCAGCCTTCCTTCCTTCCTTCCATGGTGGATAAAATGAGGACTCAGATTATTGGGGGCACTTATGCTGACTCTGTAAATCACTTAGAGAGGGCTGTAAAGCACTATGAAGCAGTATATAAGTCTAAGTACTATTGCAAAGGGAGGGAGGGAGGAACTGTGGTGGCACAGTGGTTAGAATGCAGTATTGTAGCCTGACTCTGATGACTGCCAGCAGTTCGATCCCGCTGGCTCAAGGTTGACTCAGCCTTCCATCCTCCTGAGGTGGGTAAAATGAAGACCCAGATTGTTGGGGGCAATAGCCTGACTCTGTGAACCGCTTAGAGAGGGCTGTAAAGCACTGTGAAGCAGTATATAAGTCTAAGGTCTATTGCTAAGTGCTACAGCTACATTGTCAGGATCTCCTCCCCACATCCTCTTTGTAGCCCGAGGACCTTGGGAAGGTCCCTTTTGAGCCTCTTGCCCTGTTCACTATCCAGCTGTGGGCTATGATGTCTCTTATCCAACCACTACCTTGACAGCATCTCTTGGCTTAATCTTCCAAGGATCCATTGCATGGAAGCAGATGAAGGAGTTAACAAATGGACAGGGATTTCTCAGGACAGCTTTCTTTCCATCCTGTTTACATACAGGAGTCACGTTGCTGAAAGAAGCTATGTGGAAAAGCCCTAGACAGTATAGGTAATGGTTAGGAATAATAGCAGGTGAAAACAGCAACATACTCCTTTTGAAATAGGCTAATTTAGGCAGGAAGAACTGATGTTGACTATGAAATTAAAAGAAAAAAAATATCAGCCAAGAAAAGGGCATCTTGACTGAATGTGCTTTCCAAGCAGCCTTCAAGAAAAGAACCTATCAGGAAAGCAACCTTTCCTGTTTTTCTTTTGTGGAACATGTTCTAAAATTAATAGTTTCTTTCAGCTGTAAGCTGCCCAAACATTGGTACATTGGATGTATAACTTGTTAGGCTTATTCCTTATCATGATTAATGGCAAATCACTCTGTAAAACATGGGTCATCCATCAGGAGAAGGAATGTGCCCTTAAAACAGGTGGTGGGAGAATTTGGCAGACTCTGCGGTGACAAATATTTAAAATTTTTCTGTAATAGAATTAGGGGTGAGAATTCCCCAAATGACCGAAGACATTAGGACCTTGAACGCAGAATTCAGCTGCTCATTGGCTTACTTCTGCTTCCTATTTCTCAAGGTTTCTATTTTTTTTCATTGCCTTAGAAAACCCAAACATGAAACCAGTTACTTCATCAAGGGGGCTAAATGCAAAAGGAATATAATTTGTAATTTCTGGAGAGCAGGGAGCAATATGAGATCTTGGTGTATACCGCTTTTAGAAGTTTTGAAAATTAAACATAAGGTTCCTTTCAGAGAACATCTCTTATCAAGCATGCCCAGATACAAGAATTTTTGTCCTCTGTACATTTGTCCTTGTGAACTAAACCACAACACATAATCTTCAGATGCTCAAAAGTAGCATCAATTATAGGTCAAATTGCAGAGGTCTACAAGAAGGTCCTTGGCTGATACATAGTGGATTTCCAATGGTCCTTCTATTTTTAGCTTCGTGCTCATTTCCTGTCCATTAGCTTCAACGTTCATTGTGAAATACTGTTGTGGTTAGCCGGCAGCAGGTGCGGACGGCTGAGGAGAGCGAGGACTCAGATGAGGGGCCAGGACCATCAGGGAGTGGACTGCTGCCTTCAGAGATTGTGGGGGCTGGCAGCAGCGATGAGGAGGTTCCCAAGGAATCTGTGTCAAGTGCACGTGCGTGCAGGGTTGCTCACAGGAAAGAGCAGCTGCAACAGCACGGGCAACTCGGGAGTAAGGCTGCAAGGTAATGGCCCCTCCTTCAAGAAGATAAAAGCAAACTGTGAATCAGATGTTCTTTGCAGAAGGCAAAGATGTTTTGAAACTTCAGCCTCGTGGACATTCCATATCCTGAGTTTGTGTTTGAAGATTCTTGTATTACAAATTATTTCTTGTCTGTTATTTTTTGGCAATCTTGCACAGTTTGGCAAGGCTTGTGCTTATCACAGCTAATTATGTGTGTGTGTGTAGCACCAAAGAAACATAGGTAGTCCTCGACTTACAACAATCATTTAGTGACCATCCAAAGTTACAAAGGCACTGAAAAAAGTATGGTAACTTATGACCATTTTTCACTCTTACTACCTTGGTGGCCTCCCCATGATCATGTGATCAAAATTCAGATGCTTGGCAATTGGTTCATACTTATGACCATGGCTCAAGGTCACATGATCCCCTTTTGCAATCTTTTGACAAGCAAAATCAATGGGGAAGCAGATAACAACAATCAGAGTTGGAAGGTCATCTAGTCCAACCCCCTGCCCAAGCAGGAGACCCTACGCCATTTCTGACAGATGGCAGTCCAATCTCTTTCTTGAAAGTCTCAAGTGATGAAGCTCCCCAATTTCCAAAGGCAACTTCTGTTCCATTGGTTGGTTGTTCTCACTGTCAGAAAGTTTCTCCTTATTTCCAGGTTAAATCTCTCCTTCTTCAGTTTCCATCCATTATTCCTTGTCTGGCCTTTGGTTGCTTTGGAAAATAGATTGACCCTTTCTTCTTCTCTGGAGCAGCTATCCTGTCTCCCCTGGTCCTTCTCTTCACTAGACTAGCCATGCCCAGTTCCTGCAACTGTTCTTCATATGTTTTAGCCTTCAGTCCCCTAATCATCCTGGTTGCTCTTCTCTGCACTTTTTCCAGAGTCTCAACACCGTTTTTATAATGTGGTGACCAAAACTGGATGCAGTATTCTGGGTGTGGTCTTATTAGTACCTCACTTGATCTTGCCATATTCACTTAACAATCATGTTACTAGATTATCAACTGCAACAAGATCGTAAAATGGGGGCAAAACTCACTTAACAACTGTCTCTTTAACAACAGAAATTTTGGGCTCAATTGTGGTCATAAGTTGAGGACCAACTGTAGAGATCTCTGACTGTGTGTCTGTATGTGGAGAGAGAGAGAGGAGGAGGAGGAGAGGAGGAAGGAAGGAAAGAGGAGGAGAGAGAGGGAGAGAAGGAAGGAACAAAGGAAGGAAGGAAGGAAGGAAGGAAGGAAGGAAGGAAGGAAGGAAGGAAGGAAGGAAAGAAGGAAAGAAGGAGGGAGGGAGGGATGGAGAATGGATAATTGACTTGAGCAACTAGAGAATATTCTTCTTCTGATCCAGATGCTACCTCTCATGCCTTCAGGTAGACAAAAGAAGCTATAGCAGTGTGTCTTTAACAGAGTTACATTTGGTAATTAAAATAACGGTTCCCTTATATTGCAGTAGAACTTCAAAGAGAAGACAAGCTGCAAGGTCTGCATTAATCAGGAGGATCTGATGACCTTTCAAACTCCAGCTCTGATTCCAAGTACTCTAGGAAACAGGAAAGTGGGTTTGTTGGTCTGGAACGTCAGGCTGAAGAACTGTCGAGTTTTCCCCTCTAAGATATATGTTTTAAGGAAGGGAGAAAAAGTATTGCATAAATGACCTTGTCATCTCCATTCTTCTGTGCAGCGTTTCTCAACTTCAGCAACGTGTTGGCTGGGGAATTCTGGGAGATGAAGTCCACACATCTCAAAATCACTGAGGCTGAAAAATACCATACTAAGCCACGAGGATCGCTCGCTCAAAGAAAAGAGACGGGGTAACATTCATTTTCACGCTGTCTGGAAAATGGGAAAAGCTAAAACAGGGCTTATATACATTCCCTTTCACTCTGTGATTTACTAGGCAGAAAACAAGGAACAACCTATCAAAAGCCCCTAACAAACATTTGTAATATGTCGCCTGCCTGGATACAGTCCAGCCACAATGAAAATGATCACTTAAGCTAAGGCAAAAGTAAAAATTACGAGGGCTGCAAAATCATTATACATCATAATACATTTACCACCAGCATTAAAATAGCACTTATATGAGTATAAAATCCTGCACTGATAACTTGACTTCATGAGCCACGGTGGCGCAGTGGTTAGAATGCAGTGTTGCAGGCCAATTCTGCCCACTGCTGGCAGCTTGATCCTGACCAGCTCAAGGTTGACTCAGCCTTCCATCCTTCCGAGGTAGGTATAATGAGGATCCAAATTGTTGGGGGCAATAGGCTGACTCTGTAAACCACTTAGAGTGGGCTGTAAAGCACTGTAAAGCAGTATATAAGTATAAGTACTATTGCTAAATACTATTAGCATTTACAAGAGGAGAACCTATTATCTAATTTTGCTCAATGCCATTTAACTCTTCTGCAGGATCCAGTGTGGGTCAGTCACCGGAACCAGAGGTTTGGCCTTCTGAACTTTTGGACTTGTGCTGGAGTCCATCCTCAGAGAACTTCTCTCTCCTAGAGAATGGGTTCCAGCACAAGTCTGAAAGTTCAGAAGACCAAACCTCTGGTCCCAGTGACTGACCCAGTTTGGATCCTGTGATATTATTCTGGGATTGGATCCTCCAGCATTACCCTGAGACATGTATATTCATCTTCGTTCATCTACTCTTTTACTTATTACTAAATTTGTAAACTAATATGGATTACTCAACAAATAAGCATACAACTCTTAATTGAATCCATTCAAAGATGTATGGGACTATGTGGGGAGGGGAAATGGATGAACATCTCATCACGGAGGAATCCGGTCTTGAAAAAACATGCTCACAGCCTTTCCTACCCTCTCATTTTTATTTTAGTTTAAGTAGAGGAAGCGAGAAAGCAGAGTGGCACAAGGGAGAAAGGAAGATGAGGGAAGAGGGGTAGTGAGATGGAAGGCATTTTATCCAGGGCCTTTTCTAGTCTAAAAGCCTGCTGTTTTCAATAGCCAGTGTCTCTTTAATGACACTTGAGACTTTTCAGTTACGAGAAATTGCCATTAAGAAGCAACCTTCTACTCCCTGATTGGGTTGAGTTGCAACAGTCTCTTGTTTACCAGAATTAGCCCACCTGCAAAATTGCTGTCAAAGGAACATAAGCTGGTAGCGAGCACAGATGCTGCAGAGAAGTTAAATCAAAATACTCTTCGGAAAACTAATCTTCATCCATCGCTTGGTGAAATGGTCCGAGGACAAAGAATGGAAGGTTCAAGGTTATCCAGGGTGACCTAAAGAAGCAGGGATGGTGTCAAGGTGTTGTGGCCTGCCAGTGGCCAGCAGAGCTGGTGGCAGACAGAGATAGTGAGGAGGTTGGGGAAGGCTCTGACGAAGGCTCTGCATCGGAGGCAGAAATGGGGCCAGGGCCGACTGACAGATATAAGCTGCCTTCAGAGTCAGAGATCAGTAGGGCAGAAGAACAGCTGGAGCCTGTTCCCAGTGTGCACATGCGCAGAGCTGCCAGCAGAAGGGAACAGTTAAGGAACAAGGGTCGACTCAGGAGTAAAGCCACAGATGGATGGTGAATGGCCCCTCCCATAGGGAATAAAGAGGAGTGAAAGGGGAGTGGTGGAGACAATTAGTTCAATTCGTTAGGGTGAAGATCTGTTCCTGACTTCTTGCCAAGCATTTCAGTTCCTCAAAGAATAAGTTTATTTGGATACCCCATATTGGCACTAACTAGTAGAAAGCCAGTACTGAAACTTTCCGGCTTTCCACATCACTATAACTAGAATTTGCTCAATTTTCCAAAACAATATATGTCACACTGTCCAACCAGGATGTGAGATGGTCTCCTGGCAACTTTGCTCCTCCTTCCCCTGGCTGAGCAGCCATTTGAATCACGGCTGACTCATCATCCAGCTATGTTGTTTCGACAGGAGCTCCATCCACCTCCGTCTACCTCAGCTTTCATCCAGCTCTCAAGTGTGTCAAACTGAATTTATAGAAGGCCAGAGGTTTCCTCAAAGTATAGATTTATTAGGCATGTCATATTGGCATAGCTGGTGAAAACGCGACTGTGAAGCTTCCCACCCAATTCAAAATCCAATGTTCATCCCCTCCCACCCATTACACACAACCTGTCAAGCCTGAATTTGGTTAGGTAGTGGAACTACATAAATTCAGTTCGACACACTTGAAAGCTGGACGAGAGCTGAGGTAGACTCCTGGTTCATCCTTCAAGGCTCAGAGAAGAGGTCGAAGGGGTGTCCAAGGGATAGAAAGGATGACTTCAAAAGAAGTTGAAACTAGGTTTAGTTAAAGACTTCAAAATTGGATATGGGGGAAGGAGAGAGGGAAGGGGGTATGGAGAAAGAAGGGAAACAGGAAGAAGGGAAGGGGAAGAGGAAGGCAAGGGAGAAGGGGAAAGAATCTGGAGAGAGGGGAGGGAAGGAGGGAAGGGGAAAGGTGAAGGGGAGGGAAGGGAAGGGAAGAGAAAGAGGAAGGGGCAAGGGGAAGAAGAAAGGAAGGAGAGGGAGTAGAGAAGAGATTAATCAAAGACGTAAGCTTACTTTTTGCAAACCGCTGCAGTACCATGAGTTGAAATGAGCTTTCCTGTACGTGGTCCAAAAATCTAATCACTCATTATTATTGCCAATTTATTGCTCTCGCCCTGATTCTGCATCCTTCCCTGCATTAGCATGCAGAGACATTTCTCTGTGTCTGGCTTCCTGATACAAACATCATGGGTGGATTTGGATCCATAAGCTACCAACAACAGAATGATTTGTTATCTCTTCCCTTGTTGCAGACACCATTCCTTACACTTCAGTAATGGTGTAAAGAATCATAACATCCATCTATATTTGCTCATTGCGTAAACATGCACCAGACAGGCATATTGTTCTGCATAATTTCAACGTGCAGCTTCTGGTTGATGTGAAAGCATTTAACTGAGTTCTCAGAATTGGAAGCCTTTAATCTGCTTTTTGTGTGTTTGTGTATTTGTGTATGTGTACACACCAACTGGTTATTACAGAGATATATTGGTTCCTATTTGCTCTTGCTGATACACCCTATTATTATGATTATGATTGGATGCACAGTCAGCCATATATTGAGGCCGGATTTGACATTTTTCTCAACCGATCAAGACCTTCTCAGTGACATGGGATAGGCAGATGTTGTTGTTTATGGAGATTCTCAGTCATCCAGGTCATGGTTGTCCCATAAGTGCTTTTTTCAAGAGGCAAAGCTTTCTGTTTTTTCTTTGAAGACATTTCACTTCTCCTCCAAGAAGCTGAATAAGCAAAACAGCTTCAAAAAACAACAAGAAGAGAAAATCCAGTTGCCTCTTGAAAAAAAGCACCTTTGGGACAATGTTGTTGTTGTTGCACATAATGAACATACATGTATCTGTGGAGCTGAAGAGGTAGAAGAACTGACTCATATATTATTTGATTGCTGTTCGTATAAGGGGGCAAGAGATATGTACCTTGATCCACATATTAAACATATGGCCCAGTGGAATGCCCATATTAAAACAACTCATGTGTGGCCAGAATCTGAAAATGACATTTAATACAGCACAATTTCTGACTAAAATGGTCTAGCTGAGATTGGCATATGTGGGCATGATTGGGGTAGATTGCAGGGGGGATACAGAAATATAATTTTACATCATTTTATTCTAGTATTAAATTATTGTATTTTATCCTATAACTATCGTATTTTGCTCTACTGTTATTTTAAATAGTTATTTAGAATTTTATTGGTAATATATGTTTGATCCTGTAGATCGATATGGCCTATCAATATATACCATGTCTCCCTAAAAATAAGGCTGGGTCTTATATTAATTTTTGCTCCAAAAGACACATTATGGCTTATTTTCCGGTTAGGTCTTATTTTGGGGGAAATACGGTTCCAAATGCATCCATCTGGCTGACAATTGTAACTGGGGCTTATTTTCAGGATAGGGCTTATATTACAAGCATCCTGAACAATCATGCTAGGGCTTATTTTCCAGTTGGGTCTTATTTTCAGGGAAACAGGATACACAAACGCACACACACACACACATACAACACACACACGCAAAAATTTTTTTTCCTGAGGTTTGAACCCTGAACCTGAAATTGCCAAGCTGAACTTCCTGCAACACATTGCAGATACCTTGTGCTACATTATTTTCATTTGCTATTCATGTATGCAAGGAAAATATATTGCCTGGGGTGGAGGAAAAGAATTCGGAAGGTGTGAATTGGTTTGTATGCACGGATTAAAAAAAAACAATAAAAAAAGGCTGAGGTAAATCAAGTTATATTAAATTAACCTTCTAGGTGTCTTGAGTCATTTAACATATGTCCTATAAAGAAGTTCATCGTACGGACTTTGCACGTGTCATGTAGGAACTAATGATGAGCAATAACTCTACTGCTCCTCGCCAGATTGAGGATCCACCTGCAAAACCTGAAATGAGCTGTGAAACATCCATCATGTCTGTCTGTCTGTCTTCTATCTATTTCTATTATCTATCTAGCAGTCTACCAATATATATATTTATTATCTATCAGATCTATCTATCATCTACATCATCCATCCATCCATCATCCATCGATCATCCATCTATCCATCTATCCATCTATCCATCCATCCATCATCCATCTATCATCCATCCATCCATTCATCTATCATCTATCATCAATCTATCATCTATCTATCATCTATCTATCTCTATCTATCTATCGGATGATATATGATAGATAGATAGATAGATAGATAGATAGATAGATAGATAGATAGAAAGAAAGATAGATACTGTAGATAGATATACTGATCTATGATCCTCCTAAAGACTGATTCAATTTACTTTCTGGTCTCTTCACTAGACTATTTGGCATCTGTCATTATTACAATTGGACTCTATTCATTATTTTACAGCAGTCTTTTTTTTTTGGACCTATACTTTCTTCTCTAATCCTTCAACATTTTCTCCCTTACTAGGTAAAAGCTGCTCTGTTGAAGAACAATTGCCACACAGAATCTATGTCAAGCTCTTGTAACCTCATCCCCCTTCAAAGGAGCATAATGCAGCCTAACACATGCTGGGGGGGTATGGGGTTGGGAGGGGTAGCAGGTTTGGTTTGCCACTACAGTAATAGTAAAGGAAGAAGGTCTTTAAAGCCATGTGGTGATTGAGTGTATTTTCACATCTAGACAAAGATGCAAGTTAGCATCTCTCTTCACTAGCATCCAGTCACACCCTGAAGTGTTTCTGATAACAACTCTGGGAAAAGGAGGGCCGAAAGCATTTTTAACTATCAGGGTGCAGTTTCGCTAATGTTTCAGCCATAAAAAAAATAGATTAATATGTTTTGCTTGAAGGTTACTGCACTCAAGAGATAATTCTTTCTATTCTCTTTCTTCCCCCCACCTCATCTCTACATGCAAAGCTTCTTTCTGATTCATCTGCTTTATGGAATTTCAATCCAGAAAGCTGGCAGACAAAGCAAAACTGGGTTTTGCAAATCAAAGCAGGGGAAATATATATATTGGTGATTATTCTATATTCCATTTGCAGAGGCCTCTTTGCTGTGCAAACCACTTAGCTGGAATATTTATTGGACTCTTAATTTCTATTCCCGGCGGAATCAGAACTCAAACAGCTTGTTACCCAATAAAATCTCAATGGGCTTTCTCCCCTCGTCTTACTTGTAATCTGATTACAGGAGCTGTCATTGACTTAAGAGTGTCAGCAGATGATCTGACTTGCATCTCTTATTGAAAAGCTCCGTTAATGGTTCCTTCTTCACAAAAGGTGATCAGTGACTGACATACTTAAATGCTATAGAACGCAGAGATTTAAATGTACGAGTGATGAAGTAAAGTTTCTGAAGTTATATATGAATGGTATTCTCTCTCTCTCTCTCTCTCTCTCTCTCTCTCTCTCTCTCTCTCTCTCTCTCTCCCTCCCTCCCTCCCTCCCTCCCTCCCTCCCTCTCTCAGATAGATGAGAATTACAGTGTGTCACTCCAAGATTGGAAACCTCTTGTGAAAACCTCTTCAACAGATGGTCCCTGCCAGGGAACAGATTCTACTATCAAACTGCTTTTACTATTAAGAAATCTATTTAATATCCAGCCAAATGTATCCCTCAAACCCACTAGAGGTGTAGCAGAGAATTAATCTGACACATCATGTTACAAATCACAAGGGCTGGTCTTTAGAGTTGTGATAAACAGGTTGCAGAAATCTGAGTGTCAGATAGAAAGCAGCAGAGAAATTCAAAAATCTTTGCTACCATCTAGTGGTAAAGTCCAAATTGCAAGTCATCCAATGACCATTTGAATGGTGCTGAATAAGTAGTACTTATAACCAGTCTTAATAATAGTAACTGTACTAAAAAGGATCCATATTCATGAAATCTACAAATCCAGGCTCATTTGGTAAACATCTGGCAAAGAAAGATGGTGGTTTGGTAAGTTTGAAGATCTGTTCTCTTTTCTTCTTGATAATCATTGTTTCCCTTCAGTGATTTTTAAAATCTAGGGTACAGTATAAATTTAGTGGGTATGTGTGCATTTTTAATTTGACTGGTTTACTGGTCCACTCCATGGTCAAGAAGAGCTCAGATGTAAATAATAAAACACATCTCTATTTTGTCGCTCAGTTCTGAAAACTCTTTATAATTTTGGGAAACCTGTACCATTTTTTCCCCAGTGACCAGGATTCAACTTTGGGGCTGATCAGAAGCACTGCAAAACTAACCGTATTGCCAGCAAAGAAAGCAGAACCTCAAAGCTACTGGTTTTCTTTTTCAAATCTGCAGGAGAGGGCAGATTCTTGGGAATCGGCATGATTTGAGATTGGGTATAAGGGCGGAAGCCGTAATAAAAGGCTTCGTGCAACCTAATGAGACCAAGTTGAGGGGCTGCATTTGATTTGTCTCCAATGCTTCAGAAAATTGGATTTTTATTAAGTTTTTGCACCTTAATTTCCTCTCCCTACATTCCTACAAAAGATTATTACATAAAACACTGGTTTAAAAGCTGCTGCACAGCCGGAAGGAAAGATAGTCTGTGCACTTCAAGATGTTTTATTGGTTTCTGTGAACATTAGGCATGGTGTTCTCACTGGCCACCTACCAGCAGACTCAGAGAAAGGGGAAAAAAATGAAAGAAGAGAAAGAGAGCTGAGTTGCAGCAATACAATTTAACAAAGTTTGCAGGACAATTCACCTTCCCTTTCAACTCCGCCTTAACTTTAGCCATTGCGCAATTTCTTTATCCGTTATTCTATTTGTCATCTTCCTTTTAACAGATTCCTGAGCCCTTACAGCTACAGA
This sequence comes from Naja naja, assembly GCA_009733165.1. Lineage (NCBI taxonomy): Eukaryota > Metazoa > Chordata > Lepidosauria > Squamata > Elapidae > Naja > Naja naja. The sequence continues at coordinate 15,639,297 of CM019162.1, forward strand.
AAGCTCCGAATAAATTCAACTCACTTGTTTCTTTTAGAGATTAGGCTCTTTTTAAAAAAAATATCCCCTGCTATGCTATGTTTTAGCATTTGTCACATTTTCAAACTCTAAAAGGAAATGTTCTTCTTTCTGTAAATTAGTAGGGGTTTTATGGGTGATATAAGCACAGCTATGGCTTCTGATTAAACTGCCTTGGTCTTTAGTGGATTGGAGTTAGTCATCTCTTGGCAGCAAAAAATAGAAATGTGTCTTTTGTCAGCGGATGCATTACCTAGCAGAAATGAAAGGCTATGAAATGGCCAGAAATGGTACACACACACAAAAGTAGATGTTGATAGATTTGGGTACAACCATTCGTTGAGTCACCACTGAAGTCACAACAGCACTGGAAAAAAATGATCATTTTTCAAACATATGACCGTTGTAGCCATTTTGCCATCCATCTTTTCTACATGCTGATCTTTTTGTATGAGATGACAGATATGGATAGATATGAGAAAGGCAACAGATCCCTGAGTAGCATTAAAATAACGGTACATTGAAACATACTGCATTCCAAATCTAAAATGATTTGATAAAGACAATTATCTTGGCTGTTTGTCTCTTCTTTCCTACCTAGACCTTAAGATTTCCCAGTTGGTATTACCTGTTCCAAAACATCTTACCGTGTTTCAGGTTTTTCCTACGTATATATTTATTTGATCATAACAGTGTTCCTACCAGATATTTCAATCTAATAGATCTTCCCCAAGGCAGTTAACAATATAAAAGTGATAGTAATAACAAGCACAAAACAACTCAAAGCCAAAAGCTATATAAAATAGACATAAATTTACTGATAGTTCAGAAGTCATTCAAATCTATTCATAAAATCAGTTCAAATTAGAAGCAAAAGTTTCTTGAATGAGCTATGTTTCTGTTGCCTCTGCGATAAGGGAATAAGAGGGGAATGTAATGAGAACATTTCAAGAGAACATGCTAAAACTGTCACGCTTCTGATAATTGAAGGACACATGCACACACATGTCAGGCATGAAGAATCAGGACCACACATTATGTTCCAGTTAAGATGATTTATTGCTCATGGTTGTTCACAAATATCTGGTCAGCACTAGACAAGAGTCAATGAAATTCAAGATGGTTTGGACTTAAACCATTTGTGGGAATGTATTGACTCTAGGCTGATTCCTCTCTTGACTCTACCCTGCCTGTTCTTCTACAGCACCAATGCTAAGTATAAGATAAGGAAATGCTTAAATAACAAAACAGAGAGAGAGAGAGAGAGAGAGAGAGAGTTATAGACATAGGAAGGATAGAAAGGAGCACGCTCCAAAAATGCTCAGGTCCAAAGAATTCAGAACAAACTCTAAATCAGGGACAAGACTTAGTTTAAGTTAATATTAAATGTGAATCAAAGTAAAAATGAATGATTGAAATATGCTGAATACAATTTTCCAGTAACGGTTTCCCAACGTCACGTGCGCTCCCATAGGCAGGGCCTCCTTGGGGTACCGTCGACCAGACAATGTCGGCTGGCAGCCCCTAGGGGTAGGGCCTTCTCTGTGGGAGCACCCACCCTATGGAATCAACTGCCCCTGGAGCTTCGGGTGGCTCCTGACCTCCAATCCTTCTACCGTGGCCTAAAAACATGGCTTTTTCAACTCACCAATCCGGACTGATGGAGGGGATGGGATTTTAGCAATAGTTTTATGAATTTTTACTGACTTAGTGAGATTTTTGTATTTAATAGTTTTTTTTTAAATTTTTGTATTATATTCTTTTATTATTGTAAGCTGCCCTGAGTCCTTCAGGAGATAGGGCAGCATAGAAATCTCATTAAATAAATAAATAAATTTTCCACCTATTTAACCATTTCTTCTCATGTCACGTCAATAACAAATGTTGAAGCATGAGGGCTAAAACTTTGGGACTTTATAGACAGAATGCCTATCTCTGAACACAGCAATTATTTCTCACTTTAATTTGCAACTCTTTGGCTCAAGCATTCTCTCACCACCATCCTTTATTTCCTTTTAATTGAACTTCTTTTTTTTGGTGGTACGTGAAATTAAATGTAGATCCCCTAGTGTGTATACCATGTGCTCAATTACTGAACATTTGTCAAGAGAAAGTTGGGGCAACCATCAGTGTGAACAATCCATAGAGAAGATGTTGGTGTAAAGAATAATTAGGAAGAGGTGGACTAGCTTTGAAATCTAAGAGCAGATTTGACATGGCTGGATCCTAAAAGCAGAGAGGAGGTGTGCAATCTGTGGCTTCGTGTTTTTGATTGTCAGTGGGGTGAGAATCCATGCAGTCAGTCAAACAGATAATGGTAATTTAAAACAGAAGCTTAGGAGTCACAGATATACAGGGTTGACAACTTTGAGAACAAAGAAAAGAAGTTGGAGTGGGGAGAAAAATAAACAAGAAACAAAGGGCCAAAAGACAGAAGGTAGTGTCACTAACTATGCACTCACAGCAATTGTTTGCTTGAATAAAACTGAACTGACTTTGTAAAATATTCCCTTCTTCCATGGAACAAGAACTGAAAATAAGAGAATGATGGGAACAATAATCAGGAAAATTGTGCACAGAGGATGACCTGAGACATTGAAGACCACCTGCAAAGGAAAGTCCTTTCAAATTATCCTTTTTATAGCTTCTTTTCTGCACACTGCCCTGGGTTCAGATCTTTTCATATCTCTCATGCCAGATCTGTGATTATTAGAATCCCGGTAATGAACTGAGTGATGGATTCTTCAAGTAAATTATTTTGATTGCTGAGTGGCTGTCATTGGGCTGCGATGCATATTTACCAAGTCTATCCGCTTGTTTGCTGATGGCAGGGAAGCAGAAGGGAAGGGGAGAGAAATCAATTTGACTACGATAGCTGAAGACTGCTAATTTTACTAAGTGACTTAATAGTTCCTGTAAATTCCTGTCTGACATTCATTTTGGCCCTCTTCAAAAGACGCTTAGTTAAATTGATGGCCGCACACAGTATGGAGCCAAACAGCAGGGCCGTTCCTTCCTCTAGTGAGGAGGCCAAGAATCAAATCGAGCAAAAGATACTGGGTGTAGAGTCAGCTAAAAAAGAATGGCGAAATAAACGATGCAAGGAGAAGATTCTGTAACTTTTCAATGACTAACTGTTACTTTTAATAGATTCTGGGCACTCAACGAAAAAAAAATGAAATGGGGTGCAATCTTTATTGTTGGTTGCAGTATTCAAAGCAAAGAATCCATGAAGTCCAAGATGAAAACAACCAGCAATCCAGAACAAGTAATAAAATCTTGATATTAATTGACAGGCTGCCAAGATTCCCATGCTGTAATTTTTATAGATTTCAGGTTTTACAATTTCCATTCTTTATGAGGTTGTTGAATGTTCAGCTCTACCTCAAAAGAGTCAAAAAGTGAGGTGTTCCCCCCCACTTACCTTTAAAGTTTTAGCCTTACATGATGTGAAGGTCTCCAGATATTTTCGGTTGCAATTCCCTTCCTTGAGCTGTAGGTCAAAACACATTGAAGAATTCAGATTGAAATTGTGTTGGAGGCAATAGGTAGAGAAGTTATTTCCAATGATGAAACTCTTCCTCTTTGTTTATTGTATGACTTTTTGGGTGTCACAGAAGAGAAACACATTTTAGGGTGGGAAGGGATGTTGTTTGTGTTTACTCTTTCTGTGGGATACTTGGTGCTCTCTGAGCTGGGTTCAGATTCTTGCAGATCCTTCATTATCCAACTATTCATTACCCAATTATTCTTTCTTGCTGCCATTGTTGGAATCTGGTAGAACAACATTCCATCATTTTTCAGTGGAGAGTATGGAAAGCCAATAATGTATGCTTTTAAATGTTTAGAAAAGAAAGAGAAGTGCCCAAATTTTCTATCCAAAACCAAGGGAAAAGATTAAAATCCCATTCTCCTTCCATGCTTATGTGGCTAATTTCCACACTTCCCTAAAACATAAAAAGCATTTAAAAGATGTCTATCCATGTTTTAAAGGCTGGCAGTTTTCTATCTTGCTTCCTAAACACCATAGAATTTCTATTATCACAGTCAATTTGCATTTCCTGGGGAATCATGAATTACAGCCGGACTTAATCGTGATTCAATAAATCTTTCCTTCTAACAGCAAGTTGAAATGGTTGGGTGTCAGTCAATTTGGAAGAGACATCAGACCACACAGAAGCAAGACTGGGCATCCTCATTGCATATTCAAGGAATTTGCAGAAATTACTTCTAACTCATGTTTTTTTTTGCTGGTTTGTTTTTAAATACAAGCATCTATTAAGAAAACCACAAGAGAGACAACTTTTAAAGTGGGACTTAGAAAGCATGCAGTTCCATCTACAAAGGTTGTGCTAATTCCTTAGTAGTTCTAATTAGCTACATGTTTCTTTCTTTGCTTTGCTCTAACACCTTATTTTGTTAATTTTATTTCATCATCTAACATTTTAACTTGTTACCATCACATCCAAAGCTGCTGTACACAACAGCCCCTGAGCCAGTCCAAAAAAATGAAAGTTTCAATAAGCCAAAGGCATACCAGTCAAGGAAGGAAGACCTACATGATTTAAAAAAAATCTCATTATTTTTGTGAAAACTGGCCTCTGTTTTTCCCCCCTCTTCCATTTCACTTTACAAATGAGGCAGTATAAAAAAACCAGTATAATATAAAAAAGCAGATGAATATTAACAAGGGTGGGGCTGAACTGTGCAGAAATTGTGAAGTACGTTGACTGTAGTTAAAACTGATTTTTAATATTAGCTTCACAAATATGTTTAGGGCTTATAACAACCACCTCAGGATTTTGTTTGCAAGTTAAGTATCTAAATATTCCGAGTGGAGGATTGTTTTCAGATTGATTCCCCAAAGTCCACATGTAAAAAATTTAATTCTGTATCTAATTTGTCAGGCTGCTTGTGGTGGTTTAAACATTTATCAGCACTTAAGGCCAAGCCAGGGTTGATAGTATCGATCACTTTGTACTTAGAATAGCTAAAATGATCAATTTTAGGCTGGAAATCCGAGCGGCCCCAGTGAATCCCCTTAATAGCCTTCAAGCACGGACAGTTGTCGATCTAATTATTCCACAAAATGACATTATTTCTTTCAAATATAATATCCGTGGATATGATTTAAGGAAGTTTATCAAATCGATGCTTTCTCTTTTTTTGCATCTTGCATTTCTTACAAGCTCCATTGGACAATTTGTTGCTGCCTTGGTATAGCTGGGAAAATTTAGGAAAATGGTTAGCAGCACCCTGTTATCCCCTACTTTGAATGTTGGGATAAATATGAAAAGTGGAGTGCAAATTTATTTATTTATTTGTAAAATTTATTACTGCCCGACCTACCATGTGGTAACTTTGGGAGGCTTACAATATTAAAAGATAAAACTATATAAAACCTAATACTGTTAAGTCCTTGACTTGCAACCATGAGCCCAAAATTTATGTTGCTAAAAGAGACTTTTGTTAAGTGAATTTTGCCCCATTTTATGACTTTTCTTGCCATAGTTAAGTTAGAGTTTACTTCATTGATTAGCCCATAGGCCATATCCAAATGCAGAGTTCCAAACACAAATTATTACTAAAATCCGATAAAAACAATTTAAAATGAAATTGGAATAAAATACAATTTAAAATGAAATTGGAATAAAATACAATTTAAAATAAAATTGGAAGCTGGTGGTACCTATAAAGCCATCCATGGCTTAGGGCCAGGGTACTTGTGGGAACGTCTCCTGCCAGCTTTGAACACCAATCGCCTGGTGCGCTCCCACAGACAGGGCCTCCTTGGGGTACCGTCGGCCAGATAGTGTCGGCTGGCGGTCCCTAGGGGGAAGGCCTTCTCTGTGGGGGTGCCCACTTTGTGGAACCAGCTTCCCATGGAGCTACGATTGGCCCCTGACCTCCGCTCCTTCCGCCGCGGCCTAAAGACTTGGTTATTCAAACAAGCTGGTCTGGACTGAGGGGGGGTTGTTTTAAATGTTTGTGGTAGGGTTTTAAATATTTATTTGGTCCTAATCGATTTAATATTTTTTAATTTCTTTTAACTTTTGTATTCGTTGTTTTTATGTGAGCCGCCCTGAGTCCTTCGGGAGATAGGGCGGTATATAAGACCAAATAATTAATTAATAAATAAATAAATTTAAAATGAAATTGGAATAAAATACAATTTAAAATGAAATCGGAATAAAATAATTAACCAAAGAGACCAAAGCATTGTAATCGTGTATTCTTTCTGTCCGTTAACATTATATTCTACTCCCAAAGGTGTTTTTTCAAGAGGCAGCCGGATTTTCTGGTTTTTCTTTGAATACATTTCACTTCCCATCCAAGAAGCTTCTTCAGCTTTGGATTCTACTGTTCATTGCTACAAGATTTTCTTGAAAATTGGTGACAATCCATTATCATGCTTTTCCTACTGAACCCCTACTCTGTTCATCCACAAAATAATTTTTTCCCTGATCGATAATGTTCAAGGATCAGCTCCCTTTCTTGTGGGGATTGCATTTTCAACCTCTATCTTCCTCTTCTTCCTCCTCCTCCTCCTTCTCCTCCTCCTCCTCCTCCTCTTCTCTCCATAATCCATCATGTTGTGATCCTCTTTTTATCAACAGCCACACAAAAAAGAGTAGTTGAGTTTTAACCAAACCAGTCTCTTAGATTTTGAAGCCATGATGTTCTTCTTCTGCCTGGTCCTCGTTGCCTCAATCTTTCCTTGGAGGATTGCATTTCCAACTGCATTTTAATTTAAGAGGCATAGCTGTTAAACCTTTTCTCAACTTTCAGTGGATTGACAGATCAACCTAAACTAACTTGGGCCACTATTTGAGGTGAGGGTTATTGTGATGCTATCAGCCCCCAAATGAAGTATAGGCAGTCCTCAACGTATGGCCACAATTTCCAATGCTAAGCAAGACAATTGCTAAGTGAGTTGAGCCACATGTCATGACCTTTTCAGCACCCTTGTTAAGCACATCACTGCAGTTAAGTGAATCATGTTATTAAGTGAATCTGGTTTCCCCCATTGACTTTGCTTGTTGGAAGCTAGCTGGGAATTGTATAAACACTGATCACATGACACCAGGACAGTGCAACTGTCATAAATACATGACAGTTGCCAAATGCCCGGATTTTGATCACGTGACCATGGGGATGCTGCAATGGTCATAAGTGTGAAAAAAGGTCATAAGTCATTTTTTCAATGCCAGCGTAACTTTGCATGGTCACTAAATGAAGGACTACCTGTATCCAGTGGTGGGATTCAACATTTTTTACTACCGGTTCTGGGGGTGTGGCTTGGTGGGCATGGCGTGGCTTGGTGGGTGTGGCGTGGCTTGGTGGGTGTGGCAGGGGAAGGTTACTGCAAAATCCCCATTCCCTCCCCACCCCACTAACCTGCTTTCCAGCTTCGTTCTCCTGTGCAGGGCAACCAAAGAAGACCCAGCCGATCAGCTGGGACTCAGGAGGCAGAGAATAGATGGGAGTGGGACCAATCAGAGGTGGTATTTGCCAGTTCTCCAAACTACTCAAAATTTCCACTACCGGTTGTCCAGAACTGGTCAGACCCTGCTGAATACCATCTCTGCTTGTATCCAGGAGCAATGACAATTTAAAAAAAAGTTGATAATAACGGCTCTCCATTCTGTCCTCTCCGTTTTCCAAAGATCCAGCAAGAGAGAAAAACAGCTTTTTAAGAAATAGAATTTCCATCCAGCAACTCCCAATTTATTTTCTCATTCTATTCCAAAGCACTTATTCCAAACATCTATCTTACCCCAAGGCACCCCAAAGTGCAAAATTATATTATTATGTAAAGATATGCTGCCACAATCACGGAAACTCTGCAGAATATTCAGAAAAAGCGACTTAAAATTTAAAAAAAATATTCCCACTGTAGTAATTTGGCTATCTCATCAAGCAGAAATTAATTCCATTTCTAGAGAAAAGAAATACTACAAGGATAGAATTTATTCTCTGCTATTTAATAGGGAAGTAATAAAATTTTCCTGCTGTAATGTATAGGATTAAGAGACCCCAGTGAGGGTGTAACAATCAAATTTGATCTCATCTCACTCCTGGTCAAATTATCTATAATTTGGAGGAATGCCTGTACAGCATAACAAATGTTTTAAGTTCCAGGGAAAAAAAACAAAAAGAAAAAGAAAGTGAATGAATTTAGGATTTATTCAGACTTTGTGGTGTTCTTCGGTGCAGTTTGGTGGTGGTTATAAGAGAATCAAAACGTTTAACTGTAAGGGGATGATGATTCATTTTCAACAGTTATAAAAAAAGTTATTTTTTTCAATGCCTTTATTTTCTGTTCCCACTGAAGGAAGGAAGGATACAGGGAGGGAGAGAAAAAAGAAGGGAGGGAGGAAAAAATGGAGGGAGGATAAGAGAGGCAGTGAGGGAGAGAGACTGGGAAATCAAAAATAACATCCCAGAAAAAGAGAGTGTAAAACCATTTCTATCCCCGTTAACATATCCATGAAGTTACATGGAGACAAATTAAACTTAAGGAATTTTTGACTTTATCTTCTGCTGCCTCTAACCTCATGTTTAATTACACAACTACTATGCGATGCCTCCATAAATATAGGGGGACTAAAAGAGGTTGCTTAGGGGAGAAATTCAGGTTAGGGTTAAACATTAACTCCTGATATAATTCAATCCCTCCTAATACATTTTTGGGTGGGAGTCAGAGACCATCAAGGGAGGACAATATGATCGAAGTATCTGTTTGAATGCCTCTTGGCTTATGTGCATGATTTATGGCAAGGCAGCCAGGGAGAAAGAAAAATTCAGGCATAAAACACAACTTTCAGGTCCAGACTGCAACAAAGAATATGTGAAACTGAAACTCAGATTTGGAAGAATTAAAACACACCCAACAGAGGGAAAAAAAGGAAGCTGCACTCTTGAATAAATATGATCAAAGTTTGCAGGCCTGGTAAAGCTGTGTATTTTTGTCAAGGAATATATTTAATACCTTGTGAGTATTAAAATTGGGATCTTTGTTGTTTTCAGTGGAATTATTCAACGTCGTTCCCAAAACAAACCAGTTCACAAAAAGGGGCAAAGTTTTATTTTGTTTGATGTTTACCCACTCTCTTATCTTCTAACAGATTTCTCTTACCAGTCTGTCACACTACAAGTGGTATAACTAAGCAAAAGAAATTGGTGCATTAAGTATCTATTTATTTTTAATGCAACTTTCATACATTAATTCATTTCTGTGGGTGGTAGAAAGATGAATGGTATTGCTGTTCCCTGAATGATGATTCTGATTTGATTTAAAACAAAGCAAAGATGATCCTTTAGAAAATACACCCCCCTCCAAAAAAAGTTTGCACTAAATCACTGGATTTAACTGAGCAACAACAGCAAAAATATATTCATACTGATTTGCAAATGGGCCAGCAAATAATGTCCCCCATTTGTTGTTTATTTTTATTGTACCTTTATTATTTTTATGAATAACTCAAGGAGGGTAATAATATCTAATATCCCTTCCTCCTCCTACATTCTGCAGAATAACAACCATGTGAGGAAGGTTGGGCTGAGAGAAAAGGACTGACCCAAAGTCCTCCAGCTGGCTTTCATGGATAAGGCGGGACTAGAACTCACCATCTCCTGGTAAATGGCCTAAAATTGATCAGCTGGCTTTCAAGCCTAAAATGGGACTAGAAATCACCATCTCTCCTGGTTTCTAGCTTAGTGTAATGACCTAGGGTGGGGATACAAAATAAACTCAATTGCAAAAACCCGGTGAAGCCCCTTTTATTCCTTCACGTTGCTTCCAAGCTCCAAATATCCTTGACGGAAGACACACAAGCAGTTACAAGAAGGAGGGAAAAAACACACAAACCAGGCAAGATAAGGGCTGGAGGACGCCCACAGATAATAGAACACACACTAGGAAGGATGCCAAACTCAGAGAGGAACCATAAACTAGAGATATTTCCACGCTTTGTTTCCAGCGCTTGCCCGTACACATGTCAGTCCTCTTATTTAGTTGTCACAGCTGCAGCCCATGAAAAGGATCAAGGCCTTCTCCTCCCCCATAGACCACATCTCTCCCTTATCCTCTCCTCCCTGCATGCCCTAAGATGGAAAGGGGATGGGCCTGGGTCCTCCTTTGATTGCTCAGCCAGCCTCTGCCCTTCCCCAGCCTCCTCCACAACCTCTGGAGCCACACTTCCACTCCCTGTCGGCTGTTCCTCCTCTCCCTCAGAGTCAATCTCCACCAGGGGCATGACACTTGGTGCCTTCACTACTAGAACACTTGCAGTCCCCGGAAAATGGCTGTCCCTTTTAATTGAAAGCAACTGTCATCTAATAGACAGTGCGGAACACAACTACAGGCATAGCATTTCAGCTTACCCAACAGAGAAATTCTATTTCTTTCTTTTTTTTTCTTTTTTCTTTTGCTCCTTAGAGTAACATTCAAGCTGCTATCACAAGTTCTCCTTTTCCAGAGAAGGAGGTTGAAGGCATTCCTCAAAATTTCCCTCAAAGCCTCAGCATCTTTTCGTGCTGTTTCTATTTTAAAGAGGCATTGGGGAGGGGGGTTGCAAGAGCCACTTTGGGGCACTCTATTCAAGGCGGGTGGGAGGAGGGGTTTCCCCTCCATTTCAGGCTCTAAAGCACAGCACTGCAATAGCAAACAGCTGCTGTGCTCCTTCCCACAGGTAGCAGTATTTCAACAGTGAGGAAAATCAGGTCTGTGGAAGAAAGCAGACCATATGCTTCATATATTTTTTTAATGGAAAGAAAGAGTGAGCGAATAGCAGGCGACATACATCCTTAGATCTCCAAGCTACATCAGGTATCTATCTCTTTCTCAGAATCATCCAGGAATGGGTCTGCCTAAGCTTTATTTAGGGGGGAAAATGAAGGGAGAAAGAAGGGAAAGAAAGAATGAAGGGAGAAAGAGTCAGGGAGAAAAACCTTGTAAATTGTGTGAGCAGAAAGAGTGTTAGCTGCTGCAGCTGAACTCTCGAAGGCGTTGTTTGCAGCATGCACAGCATCTCAACTATATTTAGACATAACTTGCAGTAACCTATAGTTCTGGGATGAAATGTGCACCTGGAGAAGGAATGGGAGCACCCAGGAAAGAGGCAACATATTCCAGAGAGGGAGTCAAGACAAGTGACTTCACAGTCCTGAGCTGCTGGTTTGGGGAAGAAGGCAAGAGATTTAGGGTAGCCACACCTTAGAATCTCTCAGGATTATCTAGTAGGTTAGAAGGTTGCAATTTGAGTTTGCCAAGAGTCTGTGTATTGTAAACAAAAAGAAAGAAAGAACTGAACTCGACTGAATTTTACTGTGTTGTCTTAGGTTTGGGTCTGAGCAACACGGATGATTAGGGGACTGAAGGCTAAAACATATGAAGAATGGTTGCAGGAATTGAGTATGTCTAGTTTAATGAAAAGAAGGATGAGGAGTGACGTGATAGCAGCGTTCCAATATTTGAAGGGCTGCCACAAAGAAGAGGGGAGTCAAGCTATTCTCCAAAGCACCTGAAGGCAGGACAAGAAGCAATGGATGAAAACTAATCAAGAAAAGAAGCAACCTAGAACTAAAAAAGAAGAAGAAATGTATTGACAATTAGTACAAACAACTGGCTTCCCGAACTTGTGGGTGGTCCAACACTGGAGATTTTAAAGAAGAGATTGGACAACCATTTGTCTGAAGTGGAATAGGGTTTCCAGTCTAAGCAGTGGGTTGGGCTAGAAGACCTCCGAGGCCCCTTCCAACTCTGTTGTTCTGTTATTCTGGCAAGGTCCATGTGACCATTTATATTTTAGATAAAGAACTCAAGCGCCTACTTAAACTATTAAGACATTAAAGCTACACCCATTAAAATATTGTTAAAAACTGTACTGAAACATCCATCCCTTCTGCTGTGGTTTAATTGTCTAGAACTTAGGTACAACATTTCTAGAGGTCAAAGGCTGCAGGTGGGTTGGGGGTTGGTGAATGGATTGTTTTTTTCTTTTTTAGAAATGGCCCAAACAGGAGGGACTTGAATGTGGTTACACTGTTATAAGGATGCAATTGTGTCTAATAAGGGGAGTGTGTATCTAGATCTTCTTTAAGATTTACTTCTTCACAAAACACCCTCACACTTTTTAGGTTAACTTGCCTCTTCCCCTCTTCCTGGTTTATTTTTCTTTTTCGGATTTAAACCCCACTAAACTACTTGAAAATCAACAGCGATAGCTGACATTTCTTCTGTAGCTTGAATTCATTTTAGAAAACTGGCTGGCTGTGAAATGTAGAAAGTGAGGAAGGGTCTTGTTTCATGCCGCTGTTCTCTTTTCCTCTCTCTGTTTGTCTTTTATGTTCTTGCCTGGCTGAGAAGAATGAGCACCTGCTTGAGGTGGTGTCAGCTGAATTTCATCCTTTTAAATTAAGCATCACTTGTTGAAGTGGCTTCAACCTGTATTCTGCTAAAGCAAATGCAATTCCAGATTTATTTTGTTTGCGGACGTGCTAACTCAATCAGAAGCAAGAGCAACTTGCAGACAAATCCCTCGGGGTCTTCCATTCCACCGTGATTTGATTGGGTTTCTTGTAGGACTCTCAAACTTTTTTTGCCTGATTTGATTTCGGGCTGGTGTGTGTGTGCGTCTCTGTGTGTGTCCGACTGCAGAATGGAGAAGGCAAACTGGAAAATATGAGGTAAGTTTTGCTCTCTGTATAATAACAGCGGTAGCATTTGCAATAATCAGATCTGATACTAATAATAAAGGCAGGGGTGGGATTCTACCAGTTTGCACTTATTCGCTAGAACCAGTTGTTAACATTCTAAGCAGTTCGGAGAACCGGTTGTTAGAAGAAATTACTGGCCTAATCCTGTAAGGAAGGCAGGAAGGAAACATCTGGTGTTGCTTACAGAAACTGCCTCTCCATTAACCCTTATTACATTCTTGGCAGGACTGGACTTCCTGTCTCAGGAACATCTCTGGAGTTTTTCTTCCCTCCTTTGCTGGTACTTTGCTTGTGTGGAGAGACCATTCAAACTTACAATGGCACTGAAAAATGTGACTTATGACCATTTTTCACACTTGCGACTGTTGCAGCTTCCCCACAGTCATGAGAGGCCAGGCGAGGAGATGCGTGCCTCGATGTGAGTGATATTGAGTTGGCCACGCCCAGCCAATAACATGACCACCAAGCCATGCCCACCAACTAAGCCACGCCCACAGAACTGGTTGTTAAAAAATTTGAATCCCACCCCTGAATAAAGGTAAAGGTTCCCCTTGCATATACGTGCTGGTCGTTTCCGGCTCTAGGGGGCGGTGCTCATCTCTGCTACAAAGCCGAAGAGCCAGCGCTGTCCGAAGACGTCTCCATGGTCATGTGGCTGGCATGACTAAAGGCCGAAGGCACATGGAACGCTGTTACCTTCCCACCAAAGGGGTCCCTATTTTTCTGCTTGCATTTTTTACGTGCTTTCAAACTGCTAGGTTGGCAGAAGCTGGGACAAGGAACGGGAGCTTATGTGGCTTGCCTTCAGAAGTTGTAAATGCTCCAACACTGGAAGTTTTTAAGAAGAGATTGGACAGACATTTGCCTGAAATGGGATAGGGTTCCCTGCCTAAGCAGGGGGTTGGACTAGAAGTCCTCAAAAGGCCCACCTCTGTTATTCAATTCAATTCTATTCTAGAATAGGGAGCAACTCTGATCTTAGAAAAGGACAGGTGTGTCTTTTGTATATGAAAAGGATAGAAGGGGAGGGGAAAGTTTTGTTGTGGTTGTTTGGCTTTTGAAAACTCAATTCCTTGACATCTCAGCTTGCTCAGAGGTGCCAAAACCTTGAGACTGCTTAAGAGGTCCTTCTATAAAGAGCTGCGCTGAGCGAAACCAACAAGGAGACTCAACAGCTTTCTCTCCTACTTTGCAAAAGGAAATTGGCACTTTTAAATCTCATTTGGTCGACAGCATGCTACTCACCTTTCCCAGGGTTTGTCACCTTGTTGCATGTGCTCACTCCATTTGTAGCATTACCTGAGTGTTTTCAATCTCTTTCTCTGTTTGTGTGCGTGGGTTGGTTTTTTTTCTGTTTTGGTTTTATTTGGAAAGAAAATGTTTGGGCCAGTGGTGGGTTTCTAAATTATTTCCTACCGGTTCTATGTGTGGTTCTATGCACATGCACTTTGTGCGCACACAGAGGGCTAAAAGAATGACCTCTGCCATTGTGGGTAAGCTGAGCTTCACACACACACACACACACACACACACCTAACAAACTCTTTGCGCATGCACAGAGGGCTCAAAGGCCGACCTTTGTCAAGGCTGGTAAGCTGAGCTGGTTTTTTAGCTCAGCTGGCATGCGGCAATCCGCTCTGCCATGCGAATCAACTGAGCTAAAAAACAAGGGAATATAGGAGAGGAAACAGGGTGGGTGGGTGGGTGAGGCCAACCAGAAGTGGAATTTGCCAGTTCTCTAAACTAGGCAAAATTTCTGCTACCGGTAAACCAGAACCAGTGTGAACTGGCTGAACACCACCTCTGGTTTGAGTGAAGGAAGGCGCCCAGACAGCATAGCAAATTCTGCAGAATGGACTTTCTGAACGTATGTGTGTATCGTTACAAGCCATAAGGACGATTGTGAGTAAGACCGATTAGTGTACATATTCTCTTCCCTTCAATGGGAACAACTACCAGTGTGAATTACTGATCGATAGGTATCACTAAGAAGAAGAAGCAATAAATTGCCCCTTATTACCTTAATCATTGAGAGATTGCTGAATAAGCTTCCTTCCACCTCTAGAATTCACATCCCAGCGGTTGCTACAGCTCTTTTAAGATTAGCTGCTTGCTTCCAAGGAGCGAAGTATATGAGTTAATCAATATAAAAGGCATTAGGAGTGCATCGAGTATCGTGGGCGACCAACTCTTCCATATAGTTCAGATTCCAATCATTATCTCTGGGGAGTTTACACATTTGATGTGAATTATTTCAGTAATAATTTCCTCAAAGGTATTTCCCTTGCAAATTGCTAATGAAAAGCTGCCAGGTAGGCTGGATTTTTCTTCTTAGGTCTCCTTCTTAAACCCATTTCTCATGGAGTTATCCTCCTCCATTTTCTTCCAGAGCTTGGAACCATGCCTGAATGAGGAGAAGTGTGAAGATAAAAATAAGTGATGTAGACTGCCTAATGAAATAAATTATCCAAAATAGTTCTCAGGTTATCAAATATAATCAGAACTTGTCTTGGCTGTAGGCTAAAACTTACAAATGATTGCAGGAACTGGATATTTTTTCCCCAGTGCCATCACTCTGCTAAACAACTAATTCCCACAACACTGTCAAACTATTTACTAAGGCTGTATTACTATTCTTCTTCTCATCCTTCCTATTACCTATCTCCTTCTACTTAGGACTATAACCTTGTTGCTTGTATCTCTATGATTTACATTGTTTTATTTGTTTCCTAGTATGATGTGATAGCTTATTTAATAACCTATGACTATCACTAAGTGTTGTATCTTATGATTCTTGATGAATATATTTTTTTCTTTTTATGTACACTGAGAGCATATGCACCAAAGACAAATTCCTTGTGTGTCCAATCACACTTGGCCAATAAAGAATTCTGTTCTATTCTATTCTATTCTATTCTATTCTATTCTATTCTATTCTATTCTATTCTATTCTAATTCTAATTCTAATTCTAATTCTAATTCTAATTCTATTCTGTCTAGTCTAGTGAAAAGGAGGACTAGGGATGACTTGATAATCTTCCAATATCTGAAGGGTACCACAAAGAAGAGGGGGGTCAACTTATTTTCCAAAGCAAAAGAAGGCAAGACAAGAGACAATGGGTGGAAACTAATCAAGGAGAGAAGCAACCTAGGATGAAGGAGAAATCTCCTAGCAGTGAGAACTATTAATCAGTGGAATGCCTTGTCTTCAGAAATTGTGGTTGCCCCATCGCTGGAATCTTTTAAGAAGAGACTGGATAGTTGCTTGTCTGAAATACCGTAGAGTCTACTGCTTGAGCAGGTGGCTGGACTAGAAGTTCTCCAAGGTCCTTTCCAACTGTTATTCTATGTTCTACTAGAAGTGGTTCATCCAAACAGCCATCATCTCTGCCAGCCTTTCTGAATCAAAGAAGGCAAACTAATCTTTACAGGGGCTGCAGTTTTCTACCTGCTGGCAGCTGCAACATGCTATGCTAACAATTCATTGTGGTACATTATGTTCACCACAGGATACCTCTGTCAGTTAGCAATTAAATGCATTATTAGTGGTAGCAATAAAGCTTGCTTGACCAGGGCTTCCATTTGATGTTTTATTTCAGTCGGTAAAACATGGGCCATCACGTTCCAAAGTGATTCTCTGGTTAGGATGTAAGCAATTTGCACTAAAAAATGGCATAAATACTGGAAAGCATTAGGTATTCATCTCAGCTTGTTTCTTATGTTTGCATCCACATGAATATCTGAAGGTTATAATTGATGAGGCAAAGGAGATACTAGACTCTCATCTCCAAAATATTTGGCTGTGATATTTAGGCTGCTCTAAAAACCTTTGGGTGTTCAATAGGAGACATATTCAGAATCTTAAAATCACTGAATGAGGTTGCAATAGCAATAGCACTTAGACTTATGCACTGCTTCATAGTGCTTTACAGCCCTCTGTAAGTGGTTTACAGATTGCCCCCAACACATTGGGTCCCAATTTTACTGACTTTGGAAGGATCGAAGGCTGAGTCAACCTTGAAACAATGAGAACCGAATTGTTGAACTCCTGGCAGCCAGCAGAAGTGCCCTGCAATACTGCATTCTAACCACTGCACCACCACAGCTCAAATCATAATCATAAAAAAAAATGAGTCAACTTTGAACTATGTTAGAACTCCAGACTGTGGGCAGAATTAGCCTGCAATACTCCATTCTAACTATTGTCCCACTAGGGCTTTTAGGATTAGTTAGGAGAGTCAAACAGCCAAAATGCTGGCAGTCAGCAGAATTAGCCTGCAATACTATGTTCTAACCACTGCGCCACCATGATTACTAGCAGAGGTCTTTATGTACCAGAGGTGAAGGGATTGTCTTACATTTGTGCTCCTTCTCCTCCAGTTTTAGCTCTGACATGGAACAGCGAGTTCTCAATTCTCACATATCTAATCTAATCTAATCTAATCTAATCTAATCTAATCTAATCTAACCGAATTCTAAATCTTATCTATCCAGATTTTAGCACTTTAAATCAAAACTTCACAGCAATAAGAAACATTCTTTGAATAGGAAAGAAAGCAAGAAGTTGATCATTAGATGTAACTGAGTTTATTGATATCTTTACTGATCATTCATTTTTATCCTTGTTCTGAAATATTTCTTTCTTCATAAACTGTCTTGTCTAATCCACAACTCAATCCTCAATTCTTTCAGGAGCAAAGGGGCAGCTGGTTCACCAACGGACTCATCTACTCAGCCTGACAACAGCAACGTACACTGATTTCATGACTTATGTTCAAAAGTCCAGCAGCCTAAGAGATGAACGTTGTCAGCTTTTAGTTGGGTTTCATCAACTGCCAATGCAGTTTGATTGTCCTCATGGGCCATTTGAGAACTGAAAAAAACCCCATTGCTTGGGATTTTACCATTTTCGGTGACAGCTCTTTGGTTCGAGAGAGATCAAAAGAATGCAACAGGAAAGTCAAGCTTTTGAAATAGCTTGCCATCATGCCCTCCACCAGCATCCTAACCAACTGTCCACAAAATCGATCTCCGCTTTTACATGGATGTGGAATACGGGCAGATGACTGCAGGCACACCAGCCAAATTGAAAGGTTTCACATAAACTATGTTGTACTGTAGGTCTCCTGGCAAAACTCTTGTCAGATTTTACAGCTGTTCAGAGAAAGAAATGAGATCATAAAGGCTTTGATCTTGGTGAGTTCGTTTCTTGCAATGACCTGCATCAATGTTACACTAATGCTCTAATCCAGGGTTGGTCCTTTTTGGATTTAGCCATCTTAGATTGCTGGTTGGCTATGATGTGGGATAGTTTCAGAACAACATGCTCCTACTGTTATTACCTTAGATAAAGACTAGTGTGCATAATAGGAAGAATGGAGAGTAAATACAGCTCACCTAACAAGGTTGTCTATTCCTTAATTATTTTTAACAATAACGTAGCAACTACAGCTAATTTTCCTTCACCTCCAGCACATTATTAAAATGCAGAAGCTTAGGCTAACAAGAATTGTTTATCCTAGGAATATTCACATAATTATTAGAATAATAGAGTTGGGACGGATCTTGGACGTCTTTTAGTACCTCTATACAATTTCAGACAAGTGGCTGTCCGGTCCCTTCTTAAAAACCTCCAGTGATGAAGCACCCTCAACCTTCTGGTGCTTTGGAAAATAAATTGACCCCTTCTTCTTTGTGGCAGCCCTTCAAATACTGGAATACTGCTATCATGTCACCCCTAGCCCTTCTTTTCTGTAGACTAGCCAAAACATAATCCTGCAACCATTCTATCTATAGATCCCATCTCATTTTAGACAAAGGGTTGTCCCCTCTCTTTTTAAAAACCTCCAATGTTGGAACAGCCACAACCTCTGGAGGGAAGCCATCCTGTTGATTATTTGTTCTCACTATCAGGAATTCCATTGAAATGTTTGGGTTTCCAATTCTTAAATTTTAATTAAAAAAAAAAACCTATATATTTCACCTGGCAGATGCACAGCTAAACAACTTGTGAAAATCATGCAGGACTTGCATTGACATGACGGGAAAAAGGAAGAGTATTGTTATTATTTCCCTGTTTTTATTTGAAGAGTTTCTTTCCTATGGCAATCTACAGCAGGGAGCAAATCTCATTTGTGCTGTTTTATTTGCTCTTTTGCCCTGCTACATTTTTTTACACAATGGGAAGCCTTCCTAGAATCAGAGTTGTAGGAATACTTTGGGGAATTCTTCGGATAAGAATTTAGATAACCACTCTGTTAACCTTAAAAGGGAGCCTCAAGTTGATTAGCTTTCTCTCTCTCTAATGCCCCTTATTTGTGTTGGAACTTAGCATCTATTTTTGTTACACTGTGTGATGTTGTCTCCTACACTAATACTTCCATGTTGGAAGCACCAAAGTGCTTCTGTGGTGAAAGGATTTGCTGGTAACATCACCATTGCCTGGGGAACATCCAGTTGGGAGCTCATTTCATGTCCCTGTGAAGTTGCCCACCAAAATGGTACCCATTTATCTACTCGTGGTTGCCTGCTTTCAAACTGCTGGGTCAGCGGGAGCTGGAGCGTACGATAGGAGCTCAGCCCACGCTGTGGCAGCAGCAGGTCTTGAACGTGGACTTGTTGATTGTCAGGCCAGCATTCTAAGCTTGTGAGCCACCACGCTCCTATGTTGTCTCCTGCGATTGCTGCACTCAGTGGTCAACAAGGTCCTGAAAGGGGAAGAAATATCTTCTCTTTTTCCTCCCAAGTGTTCTGACCCAGCCTTCACAAGTAATGATAAGCAGCTTACTCACAAATAAACCAAATCCCTTTTCAAAACAGGGCAAGAAGAGTCTTTTATTCACGTGGATAAACAAAACAACCAAACATAATTAGTCCCAACAAACCTGGTTCTGGCTAAGGAATCCAAATTGCTTGCTGTATACTAGAAAATGAATGGTTGTTTGTGACAACCGCCCCTCCCAAATCCCTACTATTTATTTCTCAGCCAGGGAGGGCAGGTTAGAGTCTACATCTTCTTTTCCCTGAGATCCGGCTTATTGCTTTCCTTTGCTCTCCTCTCCTAACTACCCATATGCACATCAGGGATGGGCCCCATCTGTTTCACCCGCTCACTCAGCTCAGGCCCCGAAGACAGCTGCCTCTCCACCTGTGGGAGGAATGGAAGACTCTGACTCTGTTTCTGATGCTGTTTCCTTATCAGAGACTTCCAAAGCTGGCTCAGGTTCTCCCCCGACCTCCTATTCATCTGATTCTGTAGCTAGCGCTGTTGGCAGCCGATGGGCCACAACACCAAGAGACTGAATGGGAGGCATTTGGATAGTGATACAGTATGGTGATCGCCACCATATGGGTATCAATATTGAAGAATAAATTCAAGTTAACATGGTTTGAGATGCTCTTAGAAACCTAGAGTCATCTAGAAGATCTAGGAAAGGGGTGGGAATGTCTGGTTCTTATGTAACATCAGATTCTGTCCTCATGATAGTGCTTCATCTTCCACATTCAGAAAAAGAAAATCTAGAACATCCAGTAAATGTCAGTTTTTGGAAAATAAACTTGCTACTCTCGATTTCATCTGCAGTAGTCCCAGGGAAGCTTACAGAACTGAAATATAGTTGCTGATTAATATTGGTGACTGGCAATGGAGACGGAAGCAGAACTAATAAGGAAAATTACTGCGTGCGCGGAGATGGACAAATTGACTATGGAAATTAAAAACAAGGAAGAAACGGACTATTATAAAATATGGAACAATTTTTATGGATGGCTTGATAGGAGAAAGATCCAATAGCTCTTTCTGAATTGGACTTGATAAACAATGGACAATGAGTGACACGAGCTCAGCAATACCTGTTCAAACTTAATGTATGTTTTATGTTTGGTTATGTGTTGTTTACGTTTATGTCTGTTTATGTGTCATTATACAATAAAAATTTTATTAAAAAAATATTGGTGACTGGCAAACACACTGTGGATAATCTGATTGGCAAAGGACTCTTTTTGTATTTCTCAATCCTCATAATCCAGGATAAGCTCTCTTCTCAAAACGCTTCTGTTTGTGAAAACTTCTCCAAGTTTCCCGTCATGTTCTCAAACTGCTACCTTCCTTCTAAAGCATTCATTTGGTGTCACCAATTGTTTGAAATCAAATGGCGACTTTTATTATCTTATCACAAAAATCTCAGGAACTCAAGGCAATCTGAAATAAAGCAGACTGATTTTAATGTGTTCAATAAGAGCATTGTTATATTCTTAACGTGTATCACCAGCAGTTGACAGTTGAAAAAGAATAGAATTGTTTAGATTTTTTTTTTAAATTAGTTATTACAGAAGGCATTCTCCATTCTAAACAAATATATATCTAATCAAGCAAAAACAAACCTCCCTCCAAACCCACCCCCAATCTTTAATGGTGTTAAAAATATTAAATATATACAATATATTTGAAAGCAAAAGCAATTTCTTTAAAACAAGTTTAGAAGATCAGTGGTTTGACCCAGCTCTAAAATAATTGAAACAAGTTTTCATTTGCAAATAAGGAATGTTGGCATTACATAGAAATACTTTAGGCTTTTTAGTGCACATTAATAATGTACTCTTCTTATCAAAAATATTTAATACCAGCCAAAAGAGAATTTTATGGTTAATGTATATTGAAACAGATCTGACCTAGAAGATGATTTTTACTAGATTGAAATTTAAATACAGCTTTTAAAGCTGTTCGCCCAAAGCACATGGAAGAATGATCAGCATATATATATCCCCAGCCCCCAAAATTCTTTCTTCAAACTTTTTAAAGTGCAAAGTTCTGTGGCTATTACTAGCAAATATAAAGATTTGAAGAATGTCATGCATTCTGAAAAGCATGTGGAAGAATTGCTTGCAAAAAAAGATTATTTAATGAGAAATCAGAGCTCAGATTAGAATCAGGTCACAGAAAACAGTTGGTGTCAAGTAGATTTTTTTTGTAGTTATTTTTTCAGTGGTATTTATTCAGATGTGGGAACTATGAAGTATCAGAAGTTCTCACACTACTAAGTTGTTAAATGAAACATTTTTTTAAGTATTAGAGCACAGTAATAATAATATTCCAGATTTCTGCTTGTATACATGATTTTATATATGTTAGAATATACACAGCAAGTACCTCATCTCTTACTTAACATGTTGATATAATGTGTTATAGTGAGGCATTTACTGTTTATAATAGCATTTGTGATTATTAATACAACTTCAGAATAATGCTGGAAGCAGAGCTGTAGAAAGGGAAAATGACCTCAATATACTGATATACACTTACACTCACACTTATACACACACACACACACACACACACACACACACACTTCCAGCACTGACTGCTATGCTATGAGACAAGATCCTAACAGGAACGGGACAACACTGGGAGCTGTTATTTACTTTATCTCTATTTCTATAATAAAATAATAGTGGGTGAAGAAACAAAAAGAAACTATCTTCTTCAATTCACGGTGGTCTCGTTCAAATTCAGATTTTCAGGTTTAGGATGCATTAGATTTAAACTCTGACCTAGGTTTTTGTTTTAATTGAGGAGAAGAAGAAAAGAATAGTTCATGTGTAAAAAAACAGCATTCTGAGGTAGTATCTATATACAACATGTATGCATGCATGTATGTATGCATGTCGGTATATAGGTATACAACATTAGAGAGTGTGTATGTGTGTGTGAGAGAGAGAGAGAGAGGAAGGAAAGGAAGGAAGGAAGAGAAGGGAAGGAGGGAAGGAATTGGTACATAGTGGTCAGCACTGACAGGTAAACTTCAGTCACAGTCATCTACATATGTTACACAGATCTAGAAGCCATTTAAGGTGACTTATTTATAAATTTTTCATAGTGGTTTGATTACAAAGCATCAATCAGCGTTGTCTAAAAGAGCTTTTAGCAAATTTTTATTTCCACCTTTGTGCTATCAGTTAGATCAGGGGTGGGCAAACTTTTTGACTCGAGGGCCACAATGGGTTCTTAAACTGGACCGGAGGGCCGGAACAAAAGCATGGATGGAGTGTTTGTGTGAACTAATATAAATTCAAAGTTAGATTACTTCACGTAGCCTTCTGGGAGAGCAAGAGAACCCTCCGCTCTTTCGGCTCCACGGGCCGGATAGAACAGCTGAACGGGCCGGATCCGGTCCCCGGGCTGTAGTTTGCCCATGGCTGGGTTAGATGCTGGGTATGATGGTTGCAGGATCAAAGCACAAACTATGTTTATAGTCTCCTGAACACCTGTGGACAACTTTATTTGAAAAGCAACTAGTAAAGGCTAAACCTTACTGTTGATTTATTTACTTTTAAGAAAATGAAAGTGTGTATGTGTGTGGTATGGTATATGGTGTGCACAACAGTATAAAACCACAGAATTTAGCTTTCTTTCATACACCTAATGAGAGTTTCAGAATAATACTTACAAACAGCTCTATATGCTATGAATATTTTGAAGCCTTGCCATTAATTTCTGACTTCTTTTTCTTGGTTTATTCTTTTAAACATCTTTCCCTGCACACAAATATGTATGAGTTATATGTGTGTACATGCAAATGTCCATGCATTTATATGTCTCCATGTGTATTTGCAAGCAATGAATGCATTTGGTGCTTTTCCCTTCTTAAAATTAGCAAATAAGGCAAGGCAGATTTGGAAGATGTTTTGAGTTCTAGACTACATTTTCCTAGGTCACCAAGTAAACATATGACAAAACAGGAATAACATCAATAGCAAAATCAAGGTTGTTGTTTTCTTGTTTTTTTTTTAAACACCTTGAATATTTAAAGTGAATAAAAAGTATCAAAAGATTCAACAATCCAACATGAAGTTCAGAAAATACTTCTTGGATTTTTTTTATAAATACAAATATCCTCTATTTACAATATATATTTTTTTCTTTGCTTTATTAAGGTACATGTCTTTTAATTTACAAAAAAATATTCCAGCAGAGTGAGTGGGCTGAGAAAGTACCAGAACATATTTAGATGATATCCTGCATTTGTTCCATTTTAGATTTTTGTTCTCTAAAATCTCTAGTTGCAAACTAGTGGTTGGCAAAATGTCAGCAAAATGTCAGCAAATGAAAAATAACATAGCCAAATCAGTAATGGTCAGAAAAAAAAATCTGCATCAAGTAAAGAAGGTTATATTTAAGATGCTCTGATAATTGCGTGAACATTTTGGCTTTCAATTAGTAGGAAATGACTTATGTCATCTTTGAGTTTTAATGTATAATTTGTAAACGTTGTACATCAAAAAACACTTTGGCCATTCACATAAGTTATCATTTTGACTTTATGTATTAAACAACATTTTGAATCTCAACGTGTATGCTAGAGAAATGTAAATCTGACTGATAGGAACATCATTGTTTGCTTATTTATAAATTCTTACAGAGATGATTTCAGAATTTTAGTAATTCTCTTTTAGTAAAACTATTAGTGATTGTCGGAAACATCTGGAGCACTATGTCAAGGATACTCTTTGCCTAGTTGACATCCTATTTCTACAAAACAACAGATTGTATCAGTTCCCTGTGACATTAGTAAGAGGTTTTGAACTTTATGCCAGATGTAAGTAAAGCCCTCAAGGTATTGGTTCCACACAAACAACTTTGCTTGATAATGAAGTACCTACTGAGGTGTAGGTTTTGAACTTAGAGACTGAAATCTCCTCAGACAAGGTTGACCCCCTTCTTTAGCTGGAATTCTTACATCTAGTTGTCTACTGTAATTAGTTAACATCTATAAAAAGGTAAACCATGTTTTTCAACTTGCCCTGTGTTCTTTGAACAAGAGTGGGCAGTATTGTAAATCATTTTTTTCTTGGTCTAATAGGAAAATTAATCTATAATAGGATCTATTTATCTATAATCTCTCTACAAGGCAGACCTACGTACTTGCCAATTTCCTCTGTAGCCCGTGCAGAAGCAATAGGTTTCAATAAGCAAAGAATATATAGACAGGTATCTATTATACTTGCTTTGTGATTGATGTTCTATGAAGCATAGAAATGCTTCAGAAAATTAAAATGGAAACTTCATGCCTTAATGTAGACAATTGATGTACACGGTAGAAGTTTTGAAAAAGGAAAAAAAAAACAACTATTTAGGAATCTTAGATGTGGTGTTCTATTTTTGTTGCTGGTTTGCCTGAGTTTCAAATAACACTTAAAATGGTAATATCAGCCTTCCTTTGCCACCTCCAAAGTGCATCAAAGTTACTTCTGTAAACTTATTGGTAAGAATTGCTGTAAATAATAAAATAGTCCAAATACATAAGGGGAGTGATATGCTTGTGAGTGGTGTTTTGCTAGCCCAAAAATTGTGTAAACTTTGAGTAAACCAAAGAAAACTAATTCTGATTCCTTACTCATTGATAGATTTAAACTCCAAAACATTAAACCAGAGGTCTCCAAACTTGGCAACTTTAAGACTTGTGGACGTCAACTCCCAGAATTCTGGGAATTGAAGTCCACAAGTCTTAAAGTTGCCAAGTTTGGGGACCCCTGCATTTGGGGACCCCTGCATTAAACAAAGATAAAACAAGCAGTGTGGATTCCCCCCCCTCAAACTATAGGTGTAAAGTTTATATATGTGCCCAATTTAAAAATCCTTCTTTAGTTGAATTTGCAAATGGTGCAGTCTAACTTTGGGTCAATCCTATGATCTTGCTTTAAAGCAGCTATAAATATCTTTCTACCGCTGAGGCTGAAGAGTTGTAATAAACTTTTGATTGAAACTCAAAGAGCTGAATCCATCCTGCTTGAAACCCTGAAATAGGAATAGAGAAAAATTGATGGCATACTGTTCCCCTGTGTTTGCAAAAGACAGTGTCTTATCTCAGTTCGTCTAAATTCATTAATATGCTGATTTTTTTTCCTTCTATGTTAAAATAAGGATTAAAACTGAATCGCTGACCTGATCTTTCGATACTGTTAATATAAACTGGGGAAAAAAGATATCATTCCCATCGTTTGTGGGAGCTGCAAATAACTCCCTCGTTCATATTTGCATCCTTGTATTGCTCACAATGGCAATACTAAAAGGAGAAAAACAGGAGGAGGAAATAGAACCATTTTATAACACTGCTTTTAGCTCTTGAAGTTTTTCTTCTAATATACACTACGTTGTTGTTTTTCTCTTCTGTACAGGAAGCTTCATAAAAAATATTTTTAACTTCTGCTCACGGCTGCTCTTCACGATCTGTCTGCATCATGTTCTCCATCTGAAGTGAACAAAATAGCAGTTTTTTGGCATGGGAGGGTGGGGATCATACCACTGCAATTGTTCCATTCTGACGAGAACGGGATCTTTCTAAAGTTATTTTCCGGTTATCTGGAATATAAAAAGGAAAAGAAAAGAACAACGTTAAGATTTTAAAACATGGGATACTGCAGTGTCAAGAGGTTTTTTTTTTTCAGGCAGATGGAGATTCGAATCGAAGGAATATCTAAACAAATTATTAGGATATTTGATCGCAGAAATGTTAGACCGCCACAACTTGGCGGAGTTAAAGAGGTATTGCAATCAGCACGAAATTGCTTTCCTGATCAGAGGAGATGGGGTGATAAAAGCATTGGAAAAAAACCCACCCAATTCTCCCCCCCTCCCTTGGATAGGGCAGGCGACAGTTAAGTGCTACAGAAAGTGCTACTATTTAAAATAGCTTCTCTATCCAGATGCTCTGCGAAAGAAAGCGTAGCATTATTATTATTTTTTTCAAGTGGAGGAAATTCACCAACCCTCACAAGAACGATTCCGACATTTAGAGTATTCCCTACACACATTGCCAACAGAACAAGATAGGATCTTCAATTTAGAAGTAGTAAACAGTCCTATTCCTACCCATCCCTCCGACAAGTGATATTAAACAAGATACGCAGCAAATTCAGGATGAAATTTTCATACCTGGCAATTATAACAATGCATGATCATCATGGAGGGGAGGCCCAGCTTAGTTTTAAAAAAAAGGTCCAGTTTGAATTAAGCATAACTACAATACAGGCAGGGGGGAACGTATTCATATTTGATATAAATGTGCTCTTTCCTCAAATTTGCTTAGCAGTTTGTTTGTCCGGAACATTCAAGTGATGAGTAACACTTTTGCTTCATCCCTCAGCTTCAGATCACATGGGAATGAACAATTTATCAATTTGGCAATAAATTTGGCGGCTTCCCTCTTGAGGAAATAAATTACTGGTAGACATTGAAACGAGAGTTGAACATCTGTTGGGCAACAAATGGCTTCAGAAGTATTAGTTCCTTCATCCACTCTTAATTAAGGTACCAGAACCAAGTCTCTGAGAATTCATCATCCTTTGCTCTCTACCATTTTCCAATTTTTGGTGGTCTCAGAACATCTTACATTCATGATTAGTACTGAAAAAACACACAACATGATCTGGGTGAGTTGTATGACAGAACATTCTAAATCAAGGTTTTCAAGGGGCTTATAAACAATACATGTCTATTTTACTTGTATCAAAATGTGACTAGAAAGGGGATTTATATATGTATGTATGTATGTATATATGTATGTACCGTGTTTCCCCGAAAATAAGACACTGTCTTATATTTTTTTTGGCTCCCAAAAACACACTAGGTCTTATTTTCAGGGTAGGTCTTATATATTTATGGTGCCAAATAGTGGCTGTGAGTGTGTAGGGGGTGTTTGTGGTGCATGGTTGCTCCCTGAAAAGTCTTCCTGGAACTGAAGATTTACACTAGGTCTTATTTTTGGGGTAGGTCTTATATTAGGGCAGGTTTAGAAAATAGTGCTAGGTCTTACTTTCAGGGTAGGTCTTATTTTCAGGGAAACACGGTATGTATGTATATGTATAAGTATATGTATATGTGTGTGGGTGTGTGTATATGTATGTATGTATGTATGTATATGTATGAGTATATGTATATGGTGTGTGTGTGTATGTATGTATGTATGTATGTATGTAGGTCTTGGTGTATTCGGGTCTTGTCCCGTGTAAGGTTGAAAATACCTTGGCAACGTTTTGACGAGATCCCACTCGCCATCTTCAGGCTGGTGTCTTCGGCTTTGTGCTTTGTACGAAAACAAGTATGTATGTATGTATGTATGTATGTATGTATATAATTGAATAATTGAATTATGCCATATAATATATGGCATAATTGAAAATTAAAAAGGGGATAAACAATGAAAAATTATAATTTAATATAAATTCATGAATTGTTATTAGAACTATATAATTTGTTAAACATTACAAATATGATTCGTAATATATAATCTGTAGTAAAAGGAGTGATGTTAAGAATATAGAGACACACAAATATAACATGCTGTAATATTGAATAATTAAGATTGATAATTTAACAAAATATATGTATTAAAATTAAATGGTAAAAGATTGTTAACTGTATTAAATACAAAGAATATTGTCATATTTGTATCAAAATGTAAGACACTCTGGATCCTACCAACCTACCTACCTACCTACCTCTCTCTGTCTCTCTGTCTCTCTCTCTATATATATATCCTACTGAACATGGGTAAACGGGTTGATTGTGTTTTCTTCCTGAATCGGATTCTTTCTCCTCTCAATGCCTGTTGCTTATATTGTCAAAAGTTACTGTTTTCAAGGAAGAGAAGCAGGTATTTGGACTCCAAGGTGGGGAAAACATTTCCTAGGTGGCTTTGGAGGTGAATATATAAGTAAGCGCAACTCTTGGGTGCTGACTGGGTGAGGTGTACTGAAGCAGCTCTTTTACACATATGGTCAAATAAATATTTTAGGCAGAAACAAATGCACCATAAATGTCAGGGGGTCTATGAAACAAGTGGTTGGTATATGTTTCACAAATCTGCAGTCTTATGCCTTGCTCCTCTCAATCATAAAAGAACATTTTTGGAAATGGAAGGTGTAAGGAAAACAAATGTCTCCAGGGCATCAAAACTCTCTTGACATTTCTGCTGATTATGCTGCCTTGAGGCTAGGTATCCTGGGAGAACAGCAAATTCTCACTGTCAGAACACAATAGAGAACACATTGCTTCAGACAGACTTACTTGGCACATCCAATTTTATCTGCTGGAACCCCAAAACTAATCAAAGTGGCTGAAAAGGAATCGGATACAAACAACAACAACAACAAGATGGGAAGCTCACCGTAGAGTGACATGTGTCTCCACATCAAGGCACAACTTATATACTTTGTTCCTTTGTGTGTGTCTGTGTGTATGTGGGCAGCAACACAAGACCCAGCTTTTGATAAGCTCTTGGAGCCAGAAATTGCTTTGCTATTTTCATCTTCCTGACCTCACTTCCAGAGGAAAGATGGTGGTGGATAAAGGAGAAGGTGGCTCTGAACTTTCTTGAGCTTGTGTTCTTGTTATGGGTCGTGAGAATACTGAAGGGAAAATGCAGGATTGTGAGAAAAAAGTGGGGGAAGAAGAGTGTGGGAAGGGCTGTGTGAGTGAGCTGGTACTCAATGGTGGCTTAGAGAAACTGACAGTTCAATCGTTCAAAACTAATCAAACTAATCAAAGAGAGATCCAACCTAAAATTATGGACAAACTTTCTGACAGTGAGAACAATTAACCAATGGAATGGCTCACCTCCAGAAGCTGTGGGTGCTCCATCACTGGAGGCTTTCAAGAAGAGACTGGACAGCCACCTGTCTGAAATAGTATACGGTCTTCTGTTTGAGCAGTAGAAGTTCTCCAACTCCTTTCCAACTCTGATATTCTATGTTGTATGTTCTATGTCTTCAAACTTGGCAAGCTTAAGACTTGTGATCTTCAACTCCCAGAATTCCTGAGCTAACATGACTGGAGGAGGAATTCTGGGAATTGAAGTCCACAAGTCTTAAAGCTGTCAAGTTTGAAGACCCCTGTTCTATGTTATTAGCCCATGGATTTATAAGCAGAACTGCATTAGTGGCATGGCAGCAGACACCTGAAGTTTGATGATGAAGTCCTTGCCAAGTGTGTGTGTGTGTGTATGTGTATTTCCCCTCTCCCTCTTCTATTCAATTTGTGTCTGATTCTTGGAGACTGCCTGGATAAGTCCCTGCAGTTTTCTTGGCCAAGTTTTTCAGAAGTGGTTTGCCACTGCCTGTTTCCTAGGGCTGAGAGAAAGGACTGGCCCAAGCTCACCCTGCTGGCTTTGTGCCTAAGGCGAGACTAGTACACAGGATTTCTCAATTGCTAGTTGATACCTTTACCATTACACCAAACTGGCTCTTTGCTTAATATAGTCTTTAATTCACATGTATGAATAAATGCACGCAATTAAACATTGGAATTCAGTATCACAAGATGGTGGTGGCTACCGACCTGGCTGGCTTGAAAACAGATTGGGCCAGCTTATGATAACGGAATGGAATAACAGAAAAACGAATTGGAGATTTTCTAGTCCATCCCCTTGGTAAAGTAGGAGACCCCCATATCATTTCAGACAAATGCCTGTCCAGTCTCTTCTTAAAATCCTCCAGTGATGGAGCACCCACAGTGTCAGGATTCCAGCAATTGCCCTAATTAAATCATGAGCCTTGAGCCAAGCTTCAAAAGAAACCAGAATATTTATTAGGAGCAACATGTCCAGCATTAACCCGTATGAAGCCAACTCTGGCATACGTAATTTACAGTCAGATGTGACCCTGTTTCACCCCTCCCACCTGGGTGTGCCATAAATCAGATTCTTCAATGAAGCATGTTCAATCACGTTCTCCCATTAAGGATTTTCATGGGCAGAAGATCTGGTAGCTTAGCTACAATCTTTGTAAGATAAGTGTTGGAATGTACTTCTGGTTTTAAACCACACTGCTCCTTCAGATTTCCTTCCCCTGCTCCTTGGTTATGGCAAATCTAAAGCAGGCATAGGAATTATTTATGAGCTGACATTACCTAGAATCTTCTGTTTTAAGTTGCCAAACAGCTTCTGAAGATAAGCAGTTCCACTGGTTAATTGTCCTCACAGTTAGGAAGTTTCTCCTTAGTTCCAGGTTGCTTCCTGGTACCTGTTCTTATTGAAAGTCCTGAGGATCAATGCCTATGGTCTTTCATAGCATTGAGCCACAATGGCACAGTGGTAAAATACCCAATTAAAAACCCCAATCCCCCTCAATCCAGGCCGGCCTGCAAAAACAGCCAGGTCTTTAGATCGCAGCGGAAGGAACGCAGGTCAGGGGCCAGCCGGAACCCCAGGGGCAGCTGGTTCCACTGGGTGGGTGCTACTTCTGCTGCCTGCCAGCTGCCTGCAATTTGTCAGTTCAAATTTCACCAGGTTCAAGGTTGACTCAGCCTTCCATCCTTCCAAGATTGGTAAAATGAGGACCCAGATTGTTGGGGGCAATATGCTGACTCTGTAAACTGCTTAGAGAGGGCTGCAAATCATTGTAAAGCGGTATATAAGTCTAAGTGCTATTGCTATTGCTAAACTAGAAGCTGCCACTGAGCATCCTTGTTCAGTTGGTTGATCCCTCTTGAGAACACATTGCTGGACCAGATGGATAAGGAACCTGACCCAGCAGGGCACTGCTTTAGTTCTTACATTTTCAACCTATGCTCCACCTGTAGCATGTCTTAGGTGTCACCTTAACATGATTTATGATTGACCTCATTATCTTTTCCCATGCTTCTGCTGCAATTCTCTAACTCATGTTTGAGATGGTTCAGCTAGATATCATGCCGTTTTTAACAAGATAATTCACCAGCTATCTTAAAAATATATTAAGGATGGGCATGTTGAGAAGTGCTAAGAAGTAGTCATTGAGTCATTTTTCTGCCTTTAATAATTTTAGCTGAAACTTCCAGGGGCACAGACAGATGGGGGCCCAGTAAATCTGCCACTTTTGTAATTGGGAATAAATTTAAAATATCTCTGTCTGCTGGTCCCTCCTTGCAGTATAATAGAAGCTTTTAAAAAACCCAGTGAAAAAAGGGATTCTATGCAGAAAATGAAATGAAGATCTTCTTTCTAGCTGTAAATCTGACTTAGAGCTCATTTTGATTCTGTAATAAAAGGTGCCAATGTAGAAGTGGAATGATATCTTTTAGAGTAGAATGGAGCCGGAAAGGACCTTAGAAGTCTTCTAGTCCAACCCCTGTATACCAGGGGTCTCCAACCTTGGCAACTTTAAGCCTGGGGGACTTCAACTCCCAGAATTCCCCAGCTGGCTGGGGAATTCTGGGAGTTGAAGTCCTCCAGGCTTAAAGTTGCCAAGGTTGGAGACCCCTGATCTATACCATTTCAAACAAGTGGCTGTCCAGTCTCTTCTTAAAAATCTCCAGTGATGAAGCACCCACAACCATCTGGTGCTTTGAAAAACAAGTGGACCCCCTCTTCTTTGTGCCAGCCCCTCAAATACTGCTACCATGTCCCCCCCCCCCCCAGTCCTTCTTTTCTCTAAACTAGCCAAACCCAAATCCTGCAACGGTTCTTCATATGTTTTAGTCTCTGGGCCTTTAATCATCTTGGTTTGCTCTTCACTGCACTTTTCCCAAAGTCTCAACATCTAATGAGGTGACCAAAAATGGATGCAGTATTCCAGGTGTGGTCTTACTAAGGTTTTACAAAGGGGTACTAATACTTCACGTGATTTTGATTCTATGCCCTGTTTATACAATCAAAGATTGTATTAGCTTTTTCAGCCGCTGCCGCCGCACATTCCTGGCTCTTGTTTAAATGGTTGTCCACTAGGACTCCAAGGTTCCTCTCCTAGTTACTGTTTTTCAGCCAAGTTTCACTTAATCTGTGCTTGTACCTAATCCGTACCGCATCCAATGTGCAATGTACATGCTTCCATTCATTTCTTTTTTTCCCCAATTATTCAATTTTATTTAGTTTTCAAAATTTAAAAACATAAAATAAAACTTTATACATCATTCTATCAACATCAAGACATCTTTTACACTTCCTTATCATCTTCTATATACACATTTCTTTCATTATACAATTTGAACTTAATATATAAATAAATATAGATAGATATGGATATAGATATAAGTATTTACATAGTTTCTTATTTTTTACCTAATTGCCATTTTGATTTTTTTTAATTCTTAAACCATTTATACCAGGCATCCTAAATATTATAATATATCAACTCTTCTTTGTCTCTTAATTTCATTGTTAGTCTGTCCATCTCTGCACAGTCTAATTTTTTTTTATAATAACATCCTCTGATGGTATATTTTCCTACTTCCAAAATTGTGCGTAGGAAATCCTAGCAGCTGTTAAGATATGTAGCATAATGTATTTATCTTTTTTATTATATTTTTCTGTTATTATGCCTAATAGAAATAGTTCTGGTTTGGGT
The DNA here is from genome assembly GCA_009733165.1 of Naja naja. Lineage (NCBI taxonomy): Eukaryota > Metazoa > Chordata > Lepidosauria > Squamata > Elapidae > Naja > Naja naja. Next base: position 15,672,351 of record CM019162.1, read on the forward strand.
TCAATTTTCTGTTTTGTTATTTCTTCTAGCCACAATCGAATTATATTCCAATGTTTCTTGACCTCTGGGCAGGTCCACCACATATGAAAATATGTACCTTTTTCCTTTTTACACTTCCAACAGCTTGGGCTTAGGTTGAACATTTTTGCTAGTCTAGCAGGAGGAAGATGCCACCTACAAAACATTTTATATAGATTTTCCCTGTATGCTTGTGGACATAGTTAATTTGTAATTTAGTCCCCACATTTTTTTCCCAATGTTCCAAATCTATATTGTGTCCAATGCTTCCATTCATTTCTAAGCTTTGTCAGACATGGCTCTTGTTCTTGCCACAATGAAACACAAAAGGGCTCCAGCAACTCAGCTGAAACCTGAAAGGAAAGCTGTACTTAGCTTGTAAATCCTAGTTGGAGAAAGTATCGTTTTTGCAGATACTCATGGCTGGAATTTTTCAGCCTGTAAAATACAGCAATTCCAACCTATCATTCTTTCCTTGAAGGAGACAGACACTTTACTGCACTCAATTAAAACTTAAAGGCGGATGGCATTTCTCAAAAGATGTAACAGCATTTTAATTTCCCATATCTATCAGTCAAGTGAAGAGTCACTCAGATCAAAAAGGGAGTCCTCAACTTACAACAGTTCATTTAGTGACCATTCAAAGTTACAATGGCACTGAAAAAAGTGACTTACGACCAGTTTTTCACACTTACAACCATTGTAGCTTCCCCATGGTCATGTGATCACAATCACTTGGCAACTGACTCATATTTATGATGGTTGCAATGTCCTGGGCTTACATGATCCCCTTTTGTAACCTTCTGACAAGCAAAGTCAATGGGGAAGCCAAGATCACTTAACCACAGTTTAATTAATTTAGCAACTATTGTAATTCACTTAACAACTATGGCAAGAAAGGTCGTAAAATGGGACAAACTCACTTCACAAATGCTTCACTCAGCCACAGAAATTTTGGGCTCAATTGTGGTCATAAGTCAAGGACTACCTATATTTCAAAACTAGATTTATTTATTTTTTTTGCAGGTTTTAAAAAAATTGGATTTGTGGGGCTTTTTATACTTGAAAGTTACACACCAGAGACAAAAACAGGTTGTTAGCATCACCTGAAAGTGGAAGATAGAGGGGAGAGGGGAGGAGGAAGTAAGAGAAAGAAAGAAAGAAAGAAGAAACAGAAAGGAGGGAGGGAGGGAAGGAAGGAAGAAAAGAAAAAAGAGAAAAGTAAAGAAAAAAAAACTCTCAAATTTTAAAAGCTGTGTTAGGCAGCTTGGGAGAAAATATAAAGATACCTAAGAGAAAAAAGAAATCTGCTCCCTTCTCCCAGAAGTGGGAATTATTTGCAACAAGGCAAATACAAACAGAAGCTTTGCAAAATTTAATGTAATACCCAGTGAGAAAACCAGTCATCTGCACTTTGCAAGGCAGAAAAGAAAAGGAAGGTACAGAAAAGTGTGAAATTGATCGAAAAGCCAAAACATTAAGGACAGCAAGGAAGCCATCTAATTGAATTATCTGCACAAATTCCCCGAGAAATTAATAAGAGCTGCAAATAAACTTAGCCTCCCTTGATCAAACGTGAGACAGAGGGAAGGAGAACGGATCAAGAATGTCTATTCGCTTATTTTCATTTTAGGAAGGAGTAAAATGGAATATTGTATGAATTCAGGTGAGACAAAACGGGAAAAAGCAATGTGAGCTGACTCGGATAAGAGAAGTGGTTTGCTGTCTTATAATTCCTCAAGAATACAGAATTCGGTGTCTGGGGAATATTACTTTTAGTTTGTCTGAACTGGGGGGGAGGAGTAAGTTCAAAGACTGCCATAATAGAACAATATCAAATTGTTAAATAAAAGCCAATCGAGTTAAGTAAACCATTTAAAAAAAAGAGAGAGAAAAAGAAACGAAGGCTTCTTCAAGCAATAACTTTAAAAGCTTTGCAAAAACCGGCTCCTGGGGGATTACCTGTAGTTGAAACAGCAGAGAAAGATAGAAAGGAAGCATGTTTATAAAGGCATTCACATTGTGAGGCTGTAAAAGTATATGTATCAAATATTTATTTGTTCATGTAAATCTCGGTTCATTGAAATGCCCTAATGAGCTATCTGTGTTTTTAGATAGAATAGATAGAATTCTTTTTATTGGCCAAGTGTGGTTGGACACACAAGGAATTTGTCTTGGTGCAAATGCTCTCAGTGTACATAAAAGAAAAGATACATTCATCAAGAGTTAAGAATCATAAGGTACAACATTTAATAATAGTCATTGGGTACAATAAGCAATCAAATCATACTAGGAAACAGACAATAAAAACAGTCAACTTCATACAGTTCCCATATGAGCAATCCAATTGAGAGCCACTTTGGTAAAGACAACAGTCTAGAAACTAGGAGACTGTGAAATCTAGTTCCACCTTAGGCACAAAGCCAGCTGGGTGACCTTGAGCCAGTCCTTTTCTCTCAGCCCTAAGAAGCAGGCAATGGCAAACTATTTCTGAAAAACCTGGCCAAGGAAACTGCCAGGGACTTGTCCCGAAAGTCACTGGAAGCCAACATTGACTTGAAGAGTCAACGAAAAGAACCAATCCTAACCGCAACGTAAGACTCACGTTCATTTCATTTGATGCCTCAAAACTCCGTTATGGTCTTTAAAATAAACCAAAATAAAATCTGGAGGAAAACAAACTAACAAATCAAAAGAAGATGGCAGGAAATGTGATGATACCTACTGATTCTAAACAAACCAGGAAAAAAAAAGATAAGACCAGCTAACTATGGTGTGCAATCTAAACCGACAATCATCTCTAAGAAATAATGAACAGGTTTGGCTCTTAGGTGTGAATGGAATAAAGTATGTTGTCATCATTACCCAGTAGAGTATATAATCTTCAAAAGCAATTGAAGGTTTCATAACTTTTATAATATGGCTTTGTAAACAAATGCCCATCCATCCCCAAAACTCTTGTGCAAATACTGTGCCCCTAACATATTCCACAAAACTTTTATGCAACCCTTGATTGCATAAAGAATTGGATATCCATGCTTTGGATGTCAGTCCCAGCAATATATCCACGAAACAACTTGAATAGATTCTATTCTGTCATCTTCTGTTTTCCTTCAAGAACCATCTGATGAACTTTGCAATAAGGTAGCCTGATGCTCAATAGCTAAGATGCTGAGCTTGTTGATCAGAAAGGTCGGCAGTTAGGCAGTTCGAATCCCTAGTGCCACAAAACGGAGTGAGCCCCCGTTACTTGTCCCAGCTTCTGCCAACCTAGCAGTTTGAAAGCACGTAAAAAATGCAAGTACAAAAATAGGGACCCCTTTGGTGGGAGGGTAACAGTGTTCCGTGCACCTTTGGTGTTTAGTCATGCCGGCCACATGACCACGGAGATGTCTTCGGACAGCGCTGGCTCTTCGGCTTTGTAACGGAGATGAGCACCGCCCCCTAGAGCCGGAAACGACTAGCACGCATGTGCGGGGGAACCTTTACCTAATGCTATGGAAGGTACCATCCCTTTCTTCAGAACTCCTTCCCAGGAGTAATACAGAAAGGATGGGATAAACTCTCAGAAGACAATAGCATCTCTTGGAATGGTTGCCTCTTAATTATCCATAGCTGCCATTATCTCAGTTTAAGTACAAATGCTTATTCCACATTAAGCTAGCTTAGCACCCAGATATTTGATCTTCTTTCTTGATGTCATCTGTAGGCAACTGCCCACAGGCACTGACTATTCTGACAATTGTTCATCTATTTTGCCTTGGAGGCAAAAGAACAAAGAGGAAGGAGGGAAATGCAAGAAAACTGAGCCAATATGGCCTTTATTTACTTAACTTCTCAAAGTTTGATTCAATGACATTCCCAATTGCTCTAAGGAAGGGCAGTTTTGTACTTCGCCAATTAATCTTTCAGTTGCTGCATAGTTTATGCAGCATTTTCTTTTTAGTTTACAATACTTATTATAAAATTAAATATCGCTCCAGGCGAGAATGCCTCCTGTCATCATATAATCAACCTAGGATGTCAGACCATTATTTTCAAAGGTCTCCATCTGTCCAAAGTAACACACACACACACACACACACCCTGTGGATATTTAAAGCCACCTTAGTTTATTCTCCAGCGTGCTTCTCCTTTAAGAATTAAGTCAAAACCTTCACTGTCTAAGGAAGTCCCTGGCAAGCAAATGCTACATTTGAGGTCATTTTAAAGAAAGCAGTGCATTATTAAACAAAGAAGAGATACTCTGTCAAAAAGGGATTACTTTGCTCTCTTTGCAATGGAGAGATTTCCTATATAAATTGTCAGCTGCTGAGGCTCATAGTAAAGTTGCTTTCAAGAGACAGGTTGAGGTTAGAAATGAAAAGAGAAGTTGGGAGAAATAAGTTAGTGTGAGCAAAAAATGGACAAGGGGTTTGGGGCTGAATCCTGAAAGGACCTGGGAAATACTAGTCAGCTTTTAACAGAATAACAGTGTTGGAAGGGACCTTGTAGGTCTTCTAGTCTAACCTCTTGCACAAGCAAGAGACCCTCTACCTGTCATGCCCTGGTGAGACTGACTCTGAGAGAGGAGGAACAGCCAACAGGGAGTGGAAGTGGGGTTCTGAGATTGTGGAGGAGGCTGGGGAAGGGCAGAGGCTGGCTGGGCAGTCAGAGGAGGACCCAGGCCAGTCCACTCTCCATCCTAGGGCACACAGGGAGAAGAGGATAAGGGAGAGACGTGGTCTACTCAGAAGGAGAGGGCCTTGATCCTCTTCATGGGCTGCAGCTGTGACAACTGAATAAGAGGACGGACATGTGTACAGGTGAGTGCTGGAAACAAAGCATGGAAATATCTCTAGTTTATTGTTCTTCTCTGAGTTTGGCGTCCTTTCCAGTGTGTGTTCTGTTATCTGTGGACGTCCTCCAGCCCTTATCTTGCCTGGTTTGTGTTGTTTTTCCCCTTTCTTGTAACTGCTTGTGTGGGAGTTTTTTGTCTTCCATCAAGGATATTTGGAGCTTGGAAGCAAAGTAAAGGAATAAAAGGGGCTTCACCGGGTTTTTGTGACTGTGTTTATTTTGTATCCCCACCCTGGGTCATCACACTACCATTCCAGACAAGTGGCTGTCCGTCTCTTCTTAAAAGCCTCCAGTGATGGGCATCCACAACTTCTAAAGGCAAGCTGTTCCACTGGTTGATTGTCCTCACTGTCAGGAAATTTCCCCATAATCCAAGGTTGCTTCTCTCCTTAGTTAGTCTCTATCCATTGTTTCTTGCCTTGCCTTCTGGTGCTTTGGAAAACCCTCTCTTCTTTGTGGCAGCCCCTCAAATATTGGAACACATGTCACCCCTAGTGACTAATCTTTTCATTAGACTAAGGTAAAGGTTCCCCTCGCACATACGTGCAAGTCATTTCTGGTTCTAGGGGGTGGTGCTCATCTCCGCTACAAAGCTGAAGAGCCAGCGCTGTCCGAAGACGTCTCCGTGGTCATGTGGCCGGCATGACTAAATGCTGAAGGCGCACGGAACGCTGTTCCCTTCCCACCAAAGGGGTCCCTATTTTTCTACTTGCATCTTTTATGTGCTTTTGAACTGCTAGGTTGGCAGAAGCTGGGACAAGTAATGGGAGCTCACTCTGTTACACATGGTGCTAGGGATTTGAACCGCCGAACTGCCGACCTTTCTAATCGACACACTCAGCATCTTAGCCACTGAGCCTAGACAAATCCAATTCCTACATGTTTTAGCCTCCGGTCCCTCAATCTTTTAAAGAGAAAAATCAACTGAGCAGGAGGTTCGATGGATTTGAAATAAAGCAAGTGCTGAATTTAGGAAAGGACTAAATTGTAAATTGAACTTAAGTTACAAATAAGTGCGAGGAAGGAAGGACTACAGCAGAAGCCCTTTCAGGGTGTGTCTATCAGGAGAAACTGCAGAACAGTTTAATTATTTCTATCACTTTTCCAGCACTGAATCCAAGCATAATGAAGTGGGATTTGGTCTGTACACCTCACAGAAGGCTGCCACGGACCAGTCTGAACAAAAGCTAAGATGTGTGCAATAAAGGTACTGATTACGCCAAACTGCCAATTGAAACAGTAGGTCATTTAACAATCTTTCTGGTCAACCTCTAAATATCAGCTTCCAGATTAAGGCTATTTCTTTGGTGCAAATAATGAGATGAACATTTTTTCCCCTTCCTTCACCAGATGTCTTTTTTCACACTTGTCATTTGCCTTCTTCCATCTTTAATTATGTAACGTAGCCCCCTTTTGAACTGACTGACCTGTTCGGAGGAAATGATAGGAATTTTATGTCTTTCTCCTGAAGATAAAGACGCTGTCATGAAAATAGAGTTTTTCAGAGCGATTATCCCTAATTTGCTAATGTTTTTCACAGCTTTCTACCTGCTTTGTAATAAATTGGACACAGGGCTATGCTGAGAGTTTAAGAATTCAGATGATGGAAAAGCACCAAGTTTAAGTTTTGACCTATGTACTAAAAACTCACATTTCAAAACAGGGAGAGAAAGAGACTCCATAATTGTACAATAAAGCGTTAAACAGCAGCTCTCTTGAACCAGCTAAGAATTCATGGCTTTGGCAAAGCTAATGGACTTATTGTAGTTTGTACTGTCTTGCTGCTATCATCAAGGCCCCTTTTCTTAATTCAAGCTCCACCTTTCATTCTAGCTTAAGTACATTATTGGTTGAGGTTGGTCAATTGGATCCACCTCATGGTATGAATCCTATGGCAAGTCTTAAAACTATCTGTGGGTGAACTTAGTTCAAACAAATATATTCCAAGACAAGAAATTCCATTCCTTAAGTCTAGGAACCAGTTTTCTTATTACCTCCTCTGAACTTGCAGATCAGTACAACAGTAGCCCCAATTGTATCTTGCTGATTTCTTCAATTCCTAACAGACTCTGAGACTAGAAAGAGATTTTTAATGTATCTGCCTTCTGATACCCAGAACAGTGGAATCCTTTCTTTTGGCTAATTAAACTTTTAAAACCCAACTGTTTTTAAAAGTGATATAGTTTGAATAAGGCCTCCTAAAAATGCACAGTAAAATAAATCTGAGTGTGACCTTTCAGAATTGACTTAAGATGACATTTATTGGGATTACTTTCCTTTGTAATGAGAACTCAGAGAAAGATCAAGTGACACTACCACGCAGCACGGAGTCTAGGTGGTAATCTATGGGGTGCTGTATTCTATAAGGTCAAACTTAGGGAAGTTGGCTGGTTTGGTATGTTGAAACGATTCAGATATTATACGCCTGGATCTACAGACTTGTTGGAAAAGTTATGTATGGTTAACAAACTCTTTATTTCGTGCTTTTGTTTCAACCCATTAGACTTGAGAGGTCTGCAAATGCAAATAAGTCAATGTATTATGCCTTGGCTTAGATGTTGAATTCATTATTATTATCAGTCACCATAAACATTTATTTATTTGGGCTAATTTTTCCCCTTTCTAACCAAATTGTCATTAAGGCAGTTTACAATAAAAATGAATGAAATGGAATATCATCCCTTACAAATCAGCCACAAAGCCAATGGAAGCAAAAAGACTACATCAGAGCTTTACAGGAAAACCAACCAACCAACCAACCAACCAACCAACCAACCAACCAACCAACCGTTATGAATGGATATCCAACGTGTTCCAAGATCTGGGCAGCAAAATAAAGAAGAGATTTCCTCCCCCCCCCCAATCACCCTGTATGTCAGAGAAAAAAAGAAGAGGAGGAGAAACGAGAAGAAGAAGAAGAGGAAGAAGAAGAAGAAAAAGAAATAATTTCATCTTGTACATTGACATAGGACCTATTTATCTTTAGTAGTAATTGGTCTTCATGGATAAGAATATGTTAGCAGTATGTGTTATTAATAAACATTAGGTTTTATATTTTATTACAGATAAGAAAGTTTCAACTGTATGTTATTAATAAAGATTAGATTTTATACTTTTATTATGAATTGCTTTGAGTGTGGTTTACACAGAAAATATACAAATTAAGTGACAACGAAATAAATAAATAGCACTGCACAAATACAGAGCAATCCTTTTTTATAGACAACTTGTCTTTTGGAAACTAAGATCTTATCCAACTTTGTTTGGTTTAAAGAACAAAGGGGAAAAAAACTTTGGATTTTCTTTTAAAAAAATATACTTAATATTTGAAAAATCAATTCAGAAATGCCATTACTTGGGACATCTTTTAAATGGCTGAGAGCTCTTCCATTTCCATAACTGGAGCCCAAATTAGAATTATTCCAAAACACTACCATATGGTTGCCTCAAGGGTTACAAGACAAATCAATCTCTTCCTTCCTCCCCTCCAAAGTAATTGGACTTTTAAATCACCCAGGAAAATTGGCCTCTTTGACAATACAAGCTGAGCCATGCGTGGGTTTTTCTCTTTTGGGATGCAGTGAGAATAACATGGAGTTAGAATTCAATCATGTCATCGGTATCATTTTCAACAGCACCAAAAAGCATTTCTTTTTATAGACTCATTATGACACAACATTTTCTCGGTAGGAACCGGGTTGAAGGCTGAGCTATATTCTTGTACCTGTATCTGAAGTCAGAGTAAAAGCATTCTCTTATATCCATGTTGAGCAGTATGAGAGATTCAAATATTGACTGGCATTTTAAGAACATCTTCATTGGCATCTGCTTTAAAGCCACTTTTTACGAGATGAAAACAGCTTGGGACAAAGTTAGGTCAACAGGCTCCTCCTTCCATATTTACTTATCTAAACTCTACCATCATTTTCAGAGGTCATTCTAGGGTCCCCTGTACCAAATGAGGTTTGGTGGGCAACTATCAGAGAAAAGAGCTCTATTTGAACAGATTATATTGGAGCTCAGGCAAGATGGTATTATCCTACACATTTTCAAATATTTTGTAGGAGATTACCCGGCTGACCGTGAGGGAGGAATCAAACATGTCCTCAGTCATGAGTTCCTTCGCACCACAAGAGATCTAAGTCCAACCAACCTTCAATTCCTTTCTATTATTAAGGTTTTGCAGTGAAGATAGGACACTGTAACATGTGGTGGTACCATCACATATAGTTTACAGTTTTCTCTTATTCCATAAAACAAGTTAAAACCTAGATATGATTTTTTTTTCAATACTGCTAAGTTCTCTCTCTCCTCAACTTATTCTCTTAATGATCTACTCAACAAATCCCAAAGTGTCTTATAAGTCTACCCCAAAGGTGTTTTTTCAAGAGACAACTGGACTTTCTGGTTTTTCTCTGAAGAAGTTTCACTTCTCATCCCAGAAGCTTCTTCAGCTCTGACTGGATGGTGGGGAATGGAAAGATTTATACTCCTTGCAGACAGCTGGTCAGTTGCATTCTTTTGTTAAGGACACCTGGAGATTTATCTGTGTCCTCAGGGCCACCTGAGTGGTGCAAATGGATGTGGAACCTTCTTGGACCTATTGAAAGGACTGTGTTGTAGACTGGAGATAGATGATGTCGTATTGGATGAGAAATGAAACATCTTCAAACAAAAACCAGAAAGACCAGTTGCCTCTTGAAAAAAGCACCTTTGGGACAACTGTGACCTGGATGATTGACAATCTCCATAGACACTTTTAAGTCTATGTTTTCCCTACTGATAAGTGGCATTTATGAGCAAATCCTTGACACCCTTATGACATTTGTTTTCCCAGACAGCATTCAGGCAAAGTTCTGTAAGAAATACCAAACTAGGCATTTGCATTTTACCTTTTGACATATTCCATATCTATTGTTTTGTGCAATCCATCTGTGGCGCGGGGACAACATTCAGAAATACCACTCCATAAAAATCAAACATCTGCATAGACCATGGTGCTATTAATATATCTTGCTTTTCCATTGTAGATGCAGGTTAAAAAGCAAGCTGTATTTATTACGGTAAGAGGTACAATGTTTTACTAATGTTGGAGTACCTATGAACAAAGATCACATACATGCCCTGCTAGGAAAACTTGATGAGGAAAATAAACCTAGCTCTCTTTTGCAAGGGGGTGGCATATGAGGGCAGACCTACATCATTTGGAGCCCTCTCTTAAAATTGTTCTACTGAAACTTGAGTGTGAGTTTGCTCCGTGGGGTTGTGTATACAGGTGCAGGGCAATTATTAGATGTGATATCTGAATGAGTTTACGTTCCCTTTAGAGCTTCGGTGCTTCAATGACCCCATTATTTTTCTCTCTGTACTCCCAAGCCTGATCAGCTTAATTATTTTGACTAGCGAAACATTGAAAACATGATTTGTTTAAAACCAATGGGACAACTGAAAATACTCCACAGGAAACAGGGGGAGGGATGAAAACCACCCAACAACACTTGAGAGGGGAAATGTATCAGAGCTTGGAGATAGGACAAGCTTTGTGACCCCTTTGTATTATTGGAGTTTCTATATCATGCAGCATTGAAATTCTTTTTCTGTTTAAACTGAAATATGCTCTCTATTAAGTCTTAATTAGACTGTCAGAAAGTGGCAGTCTGGTAAGATTTACACAGAGTGAGGGGGTAGCCGATGTGATGAATTAACTAAAGCAGAATGTGTGAATTTGAGGGAGAAAAGAACTGTTAGCCATAATAAGTTATTTTCCTGGAACTGTTGTTGCTTCATCGAGAAGCTGTGTTTTTCAGGGATATCTGAATGGAAGGGTTGGGTTAGGAAAAACGGTCATGGAAAGGAATGAGATGCTATCTGCTCACGCCATGGTCCTTGCCTATTTCACTCAAGATCTTCTCCCTAGTTTTCTATTAACTGTAGGGGAAGAAGGAGAAGCAGGAGGGGAAGGAAAAGGAGAGAGGGCAGAAGAAGGAGAAGAAAGAGAAGGAGTGAGGGGAGGAGAAGGAAGAGGAGAAAAAGGAGGAGGAGGAGGAGAAGGGAAAGGGGAGGGAAGGAGGAGAAGAAAGAGAAGGAAGAGAAGGAAGAGAAGGAAGAGGAAGAGGAGAAGGAAAAGGATTGGTCTTTTTTCTAACATCTTGTTGCTTCTTGGCCTTAGGATTAAGATCAATCTTGTACTGCAATAACGTCCATTTGGCTGATTTCTCTCTTTATACTTGGATGATCCAGTGGTTGGTTGGTTCTTTGGTGCTTGGAAAGAGACTTGTGTCCAATGTACCTTTCCCACCATTTCAATCATACACTAGTCAAGGGAAGAAAACCTGGGTTGAAGATGACCTTCAAATCATCTCCCCACTCCTTAACGCAAGCAAAAGACTTCCCTAATTTACCAGATTCCGAATTCCTGCATTTCCCACAGTTATTATTTTCAGTTTTTGTGCGTCTATAGAGATTGGGTGAATAGCTACTACATGAATACAACATAGTTTCTACATTGCCCATTGAAATAATGAAACCTTGGTTTTGTTTTAAATCGAGGAGCATGAAAATAAAACAAGGGCTTTGAATTTTAAGAAAACAAGCTGTCATTATGCTAATCATGTTTAAAAAAACACACACACACACACAACAGGATGCATTTATCCTTAAAGGAATAAGCTCTGACAGCGGGATTCTTCCCTTCCTTACTGTTTCTTCCTGTTATGATATGTATGTTTTGCCTGGCCATCGATAAATATGTTTGTGCCATTTTACAGCCCAATCTGGTTCTCTCTTGCTCTGTCCCCCTCCCTTTTAAAACACACACACACACACACACACATATGGAAGTCACAAGAGACTGGCACCAGCATGTGCTTAAAGGCATTTTCTGACATCAGCTTTCACTTCACACTTCAGCTGAAAGCAACGGATTTGACAAAACACAAGAAAGCATGCGAGGAGGCACTTCACCTCCTATCTACCAGTGCTCTGACAGGAGTCAATAGTAATTCCATCACAAGGCTTGCAAAGATAGTAATAATAATCATAATCATAAAAAGATGCGGCTGGATGGGAATTTTCCAAGGGAAAGCTTTTGAGCTTCAGATACGCCTTGCAATGTTTCATTGAAGATGGGCATATAATAAATGGTATATATAATACATGTATATAATAATAAATTATTGACCAGAACAACCAACAGAGAGGTGCCAGAGACATCACTAGAAGCCAAAATCGCAAGACTGAATCTGATTTACTTTGGTCATGCCGTGCTTGCAAATTCATTGGAGAAGTCGGGAATGGTGCGTGGATCAAGAAAGAAGGCCAAGCAAAGAACTCGCTGGCTTGATACCATCAAAGGTGATGCTAAGACAAACATCCAACTACTGAAAGAAGCTGTGCTTGACAGGATAGCATAAAGAGCACTGTAAAATCGCCAAGCATTGGACATAACTGTGTCATGCCCCTGGTGGAGACTGACTCTGAGGAAGAGGAGGAACAGCCAACAGGGAGTGGGAGTGTGGCTCCAGAGGTGGTGGAGGAGGCTGGGGAAGGGCAGAGGCTGGCTGAGCAGTCAGAGGAGAACCCAGGCCCATCCCCTATCCATCCTAGGGCATGCAGGGAGGAGAGGATCAGGGTAAAACATGGTCTACTCTGGAGGAGAGGACCATGATCCTCTTCATGGGTTGCAGGTGTGAGATTTGCATAAGAGTTTGGACCTGCCTGCTAACAGACGCTGGAGACAAATTACAGTTTTATTCCTAAAGAAGGTTTATCTTGATTGGAGTTCTTGCAACTGACTGTACCTGGTTATCTTCCTGAATTTGGCAATTATCTATCCTGGTCTGTTGTGGAACTTTATTCAGTGAGGTTTGTTTTTGGTTTTTGCTCTTTGAATTTGAACTGTGTTTCTGTCCTTTGAAATGTTATTCTGAAAATAGTTTAAACAGTGAAGCCAAGTTGAAGGCATTAAAGGACTTTTAGTTATGTTATGTTTAGTTAGTTATGTTTTGGGTTTTGTTATATTTCTGATATACTCTCGGTCATCACAACTGAATGGGAAAAAAATATGAATGGATGGATATAATAAATGTGTTTGTCTCAACTGGACACCCAATCGTGTTCAACAGCTGGCAGCTTAAATGCAACATATTGCTTGTTCCATGGAGCTGGACATCCTGTTTCATGGAGAAGACGATGATTTCATGCAGAAGATCAATCTTTGCTATGGAAGAGAGAGAGGTTTGGATCTATTCATCTGAACCCATCCACCACTCCACAGAAGCCAGCTGTAGCCAGCCTTTGCTGGTAGTAAAAGATAAAGGTTCCCCTCGCACATCTGTGCTAGTTGTTTCTGGCTCTAGGTGGTGATGCTCATCTCCGTTATAAAGCCAAAGAACCAGTGGTGTCCGAAGACGTCTCCATGGACATATGGCCAGCATGACTAAACACCGAAGGCGCGCGGAACACTGTTACCTTCTCACCAAAGTGGTCCCTATTTTTATACTTGCATTTTTACATGCTTTCGAACTGCCAAGTTGGCAGAAGCTGGGACAAGTAATGTGAGCTCACTCCATTATGCAGTGCTAGGGATTCGAACTGCCGAACTGCCGACCTTTCTGATCGACAAGCTCAGTGTCTTAAGTTCTGACCCAACCGGGTTCCCAAAGAACAAACACAGACAAAGGCAGCAGCCCCCACCTTTTAAGGTTTAATAATGAATTCTGTTCTGAAGGCTGCTTTCCACTAATTAGCTCCAACAAGAAAGAGCCTTGCCAACTTGTTTGTCAAGGCTGCCAAAAACCCAGAGATAAGAGCTAATTTACAAGATTCTCCAAACACGAACTAAGATGTCCACCAGTTGAGCTTAAGAGCTTCTTTGCTATCTGCAAAGAACGCTTTTCCAAGCCTGGCTTTTATCCTCTTGAGGGAGGGACCATTACCTTGCAGCCTTACTCCTGAGTTGCCTGTGTTGCTATAACTGCTCTCTCCTACAATCAAACCTGCGTGCACGCGTACTTGGCACAGGCTCCTCGGGAACCTCCTCATTGCTGCTGCCAGCCCCCACAATCTCTGAAGGCAGCAGTCCACTCCCTGATGGTCCTGGCCCCTCATCTGAGTCCTCGCTCTCCTCAGCCATCTGCACCTGCTGCTGGCTAACCACAACACTTAGCCACTGAGCCACCACGTCTGGTAGTAGCCCTTGTCAAAAACAAGTAACTATCTTCTACATCACAGCAACAACTCTTCTGTTGTATTTGTAATTAAAATATTTGTGGGGCCCTCCCTTCCAACAGTGGCAACTTTGCAACAGCCTGTAACTCTCATGTAAAATGGATTTTTTAAAAAAATACAACAAAGGCAGCCTATCTATAATTATTATTTTTAGAATAAAATAGCAACATTTTTTATTCATGCCTGGGCTAACATTTGCAATTCAGCAGTTTGCAATATTTAAATGGTACTGAATATGCAAGAAGACTTCAGAAGATTGCTAGTACAAGGAACAATAATTAGTATCTGCCCACTGACAGTGTTACAGGTGGCTAGAGAACCTTGTCACTTACCTATGATTCCTTCACTATGCCCATATACTGGAAAAACAAATAATAGAGCATGTGTCTTCAGCTATAAGTTAGTTGTGAGCAAAGACTCTTCCAGATTAAAACAAGCAAACAAACAGCTGAATGGATAATACGGTGGGGCACAAAACACACATTTCAATTCATGCTTGGAACGAAGAGAGGTCCTTCTATGTTACTAGCTATGTATTTGTGAAAAACTCAACATTTACCTGATTTATTAGACTTATACCCTGCCTGCCTTCCAAGAGTTTTCCTCTCTTCTCCAATTTTACCAAAATCACTTAGACAGCCAGTTATATAGCCAATAGTGGTCAGATCTATGTCCATATTATTTATTTATTTATTTTTATTTAATTAGTTTGTCAAGCATGTATGAGAAAACAAATATAAGTATGGACATAACATATAAACATATAAGTATTAACAGGTATAAATATATACATAATAATTGAGTATGAATAAATGGAAACAGTAGGACAGGGACGGTAGGCACCCTGGTGCGCTTATGCACGCCCCCTTACAGACCTCTTAGGAATGGAGTGAGGTTCACGGTAGACAGTTTAAGGTTAAAGTTTTGGGGTTTTGAGGGTGTAACAACAGAGTCAGGTAGTGAGTTCCAGGCACTGACCACTCTGTTGCTGAAGTTGTATTTTCTGCAATCGAGTTTGGAGCGGTTTACTTTGAGTTTGTATCTATGGTTTGCCGTGTGTTATTGTGGTTGAAGCTGAAGTAGTCATTGACAGGTTGGACTTTGTAGCAGACAATTCTGTGTACTATGCTTAGGTCAGACCGTAGACGTTGTCTAGGTCCAAAATTTCAAGTCTAGTGCCATAATTTCAAGTCTATTGCGGGCTGAGGAGTGGAGTACTCCTCTCGTGAAATACCTCTGCACTTGTTCAATTGTATTAATATCCATTATACAGTGTGGATTCCAAGCAGATGAGCTGTATTTGAGAATTGGTCTGGTGAAGGTTTTGTTTGCCCTGGTTTGCATGGCTGAACTAAGAAAGGCTCAGGTGAGATTATCCAATTGTTCCCAGAGATCTTTCTGTATTCAGCAGAAATTTGGAAATATCTTTATAAAGCTGAACATGGTTATCATTCCAGGAACACACAACTGCTCTCGATGTTTCACTACAATTTAGGCTTTAGTATGTTCTCAAAAAGATTAGCTCCGAGTGAGATTCCCTAGCTTTGACACATCGATCAGCTGATTAGAATAAGAGAGCAGCAACAGGAAAATATGTGTAACATTACACACATACACATAACCCAGATCAGTGATTGCTAGACTTAAAAATACTCCCCCATTTTCTTGCCAATGCATGCAAAAATAGATTAGTTCCAAACGACTTGCTGTAAGCTTCTGGATGCATTATACACATTTCAGTAGTTTTCTGTATACCTATTTTCACAGCAGCACAAAAACTCTTTATAAGAAGCACTTGAATGGATCTTGTTTCCATTAGATACTGAAATGGATTTTTGGTGAGGTCAGCAGTATGTATCTCAAAAGTGTCTAATGTATATGCGGAACAGTAGGAACTGCTCTTCCGTCTTGCAAGACTTATGGATCCATGGTTGAAAAATACAGTAATGATTAATAGTACTTAGTTTATTACACTGACGTTTATTTAATGAAGGAATATTTCAATATTGCCCATATCAAATTATTGGTAAACAACAAAGATATTGGAGATCCTACAAAGAATGCATAGAAGAGCAATAAAGGATCTGGAGGCTAAACCATAAGATGAACAATTGAGGGAGCTAGTATGTCAAGTCTACTGAAGAGAAGGGAACACGATAGCAGTCTCCTTGAGGGGTTGTCCCAGAGAGAAGGGGGGGGGTTTCAACCTATTCTCTAAAGCACCTGGCAGCAGGACAGGTAATGGGTGAAGGTTAATCAAAGAGAGATCAAACCTAGAATTAAGGAGAAATTTCCTACTGCAAGAACAATTAATCAGTGGAATGGCTTGCCTCTGGAACAGAGGTGGTATTCCGCAGGTTCTGACCAGTTCTGGAGAACCGGTAGTGGAATTTTGAGTAGTTCGGAGAACCGGCAAATACCCACCTCTGACTGGCCCCGCCAACTCCATCTATTCTCTGCCTCCCATTGAGTCCCAGCTGATTGGTTGGGTCTTCTTTGGTTGACCTGCACAGGAGAACAGAGCTGGAAAGCAGATTAGTGGGGTGGGGAGGGAATGGGGATTTTGCAGTATGCTTCCCCTGCCACGCCCACCAAGCCACACCACACCCACTAAGCCACGCCCACATAACCAGTAGTAAAATTTTTTGAATCCCACCACTGGTCCAGAAGTTGTGGGTGCTCCATCACTGGAGGTTTTTAAGAAAAGAATGGAGATTGCAAGTAGAAGACTTCTTTAGATATTATTCTATCTAAAGAAGTTTCCTTCATTATGATCATTGCTGTTCAAGCGACAACAATTTGAAGGCCAGGAAAGCTCATATATTCCTCCTTCAGTATCTGGCCACAGGGATAATTGGCGCTAGGTCACAATGTCCTCTGCCAGCACCAATGTACCCAGGAGCATTCCAGCAGCATCACAAAGCTGTTAAGTGCTCCTCCAAGTGCCGAGAAAGAGAGAGCGAGAGAGGGGGAGACAGAAAACTGAATGGCAACTTCAAATCCCTTGATGCCATAAACGTCCTGTGTGTTTTTTTAACACCGAAAAGTCTTACAACGTGCATTGCTTTTAATGGAATGAACTTGGAATGTGACAGGGCCAAGGTTAACTTTGCTTCTGCCAGTGCTAGTTAGCGTCATAACTGTGGGTGGCCGGAGAGCAAATCCTGCATTCTGATGTCTTAAGGAATCTTCTCAAGTTTCCATTCCATAATACTGAGCTTTGGTTTCAGTTAATTTTCAACGAATAATTTACTTCAATGGAAGATCAGAATGTTAAGCAGAATTTGTAAACTCATACAAAAAAAACCCTCACTTTTATTAACTCATAGAATATGAATTCTTTTTACTCTCAGTGAAGAAGCCTTCAGCACCTTCAGAACACATTCAACATAATAAACCTTCATTAATTAAACCTTTGCCGGTAAGCAATAGCAGTCGCACTTAGATTTATATACCACTTCACAATGTTTGCAGCCCTCTTTAAGTGATTTACAGAGTCAGTATATTGTCCCCAACAATTTGGGTCCTCACTTTACTGACCTTGGAAGGATGGAAGGATGAGTCAACCTTGAGCCACTTAGAATTGAAGAAGTGAGCAGTGAGTTAGCCCTGCAGTACTGCATTCTAACCACTGCCCCACCATGGTAAGAATTACGTTATGCTTATTTATATGTTCAGGGGTATATAAGAAGATAAACTTTGAAAAAGAAGGCTAACAGGTTTTTGAAACATTTTAACAGTATATTAATGTTTTTGCCTTCTCTTTCCTAGGGCTGAGAGAAAGAAAATCAAATTAAATTGTGCTGAACCTTTTGGTGCCTATCATTTGTCTTACTTTACAGCTGTTTCAATTGGGTCTAACTTCAGGAGATCAATGGGATTGTGCATCTAGACCATGGGTGTCAAACTCATGTCGTAATGGCGGCGTCACATGACATATTGGGACTTTTTCCCCCTTTGCTAAACCAGGCGTGGTTAGCACGTGACGCATCCGGCCCGTAGTTCAGGAGTTTGACAGCCCTGATCTAGACATATCCTGTATGAATTTTACTAGTGGTGGCATGAAACACACTTTCTGTGAAATCCATTTTGAAATGAAAGACATGGATCCAGAAACCAATTCTGATTTTTTTTTTTACATCTAGCAGGAGCTCAACAAGAATTGATTGCTCTGAATGTTAATTTGAGCTTGGAAGCAGTTGAACAGAATACTGTTTTTGTGAAAGAGAATACTAAATGGATTGAATGCATGCAACAAGCACAGCTTTTCTGTGCCCAAAAACGATCAAAATGGCTCACTGTCAGCTAAAACCATGAAGGGGAAAATTATTAGTATTCTAGGAATTTTAAAGTATCCTGGATTTAAGCAGCACAGAAGACAAGAGGGTATATAAGTGAAAAAGGAAACTGGCAGGAATATTGATTTTAACTTAGACATCGCTTTAAAAAGGATATGCAAATTGAGTGTTTCTTTGGCCTGTTGGTTAGGTGTTGACAGGAACAGTCAGCTTCAACACAACTGCTTATAGGAATCTGAATTCAACGCAAATTATAATCTTTCAGATTATCACTGATGAGCTAGTTAGATTTAAATTACTGTAAACTTACATCTCAGAAGAACCAACAGATCTTTTTGGTAGGCTGCTATTTTGTTTAGAGAGAGGAGTTTAAAGTACAAACTTTTAATGGGGATGAAAAACCAGGAACACTCTGATTTTTGGAAGATCTGTTTTAGGATCTTCTAAAACAACTAGAACTAAGGAGAAATTTCTTAATAGTGATTGCAATCAACCAATGAAACAGCTTGCTTTCAGAAGTTGTAGGTGCTCCATCACTGGAGACCTTCAAAAAGAGACTGGATATCCCCCTTTTCCCCTTTCCCCTTTTCTTAATCACACTTTCAAAGGGAAAAAAGGAAAGAGAAAAAAAGGGGAAAAGAGGAAAGAGAGTTAGAAACTTAAGATTTGAAGCAACAACCCCAAAAAGTATAAGTTGAAAAATAATCATAATACCATAAGAAACCAAAAGGTAGGATTTCAGAAGCGAGAGCTGGATAGTAAAGAGAATAAAAAGGCAAGGGAGAAGAAGGGGGGGGGAGAGGAAGCTGCAAACAACAGAAGCAAGATGTGCAACAGCAAGGGAAATATACAAGATTTAAAGAGTTTATTTATCTATTTGGGCATCGAGATAACGGCTAAATTAAAAAGAGACTGGACAGCCATTTGTATGAAATGATATAGGGTCTCCTGCTTAGCAATGGGTTGGACTGAGGCCCCTTCCAACTTTTATATTCTATGTTCTAGGATCCCTACCAGGATAGCACCTGAACAAGGTTCTAAGGAATAGCATGGAGCCCTATCAAAACATATAGCCATTTGTCACCAAGTAAAGGATAATTACCCAGAGGTTGGTCATACAGAAACAAGGGCCTTGGGTGGCTCAGGCTGTTAATTGCCTGCACTTAAGTTCCAGCTGCCTACAACTGCTGTAGGCTCGAATCCCACCAGGCTCAAGGTTGACTCAGCCTTCCATCCTCTCGGGGTAGGTAAATTGAGGACCCAAGATTGTTGGGGGCAATTAGCTGACCTTGTAAAAATGCTGCTTAGTAATAAGCAGGCATATACAATGGAATGAAGGCTATTGCTGAGCACACTGGGTTGTATCCCAAAAATTTTAAGCCACCCTGAGTCTTCGGAGAAGGGTGGCATATAAATGTAATTTTTTAAAAAAAACATGCTTTAAGATGGATTTAACACATTGTCTGCAAAAAATTGTTCTTCAAAGACTCATTTGGTAAGATGTTAATGCAAACATATTCTCAATCAGATCAAAATGGTGTGCTTGATTAGCTGGTTTACTCCTTGGAATTGTAGTGTTAAAGTGTGTTAGCAACAATTTTAATCTAGACTTACAAGGCATTCTAACTCTAACAAACTCCCTTTAAATAAAGCAGACATAATGTAATCAGCAATGATTTGTCCACACTATTTGCAATGCTAAGTCTGGAGAAGAATTCAGTAGCACGTTCAATTTCAGACCAGAGAAGAACAATAAGAAGTATGGCCAGAAGACAGAGTTGGGATTAGCTTTCTGTTGAAGGATAAAAACCTCACTTACAGTTTGTTAGAATTAATTAACTACACAACCCAGCCCAAACCTTCATTAAGCAAGCAAAAGTGACACTCAGGATAATTGCAAGGTCTCTGCATCTCAGCCCATGTAGTGCAAAATACACATTGTGAATTAATTTGAATTTTTGGTGGCACAATAAATCAAATGTGGTATGAATCAAATGAAGTATAACTTGATGGGGGGGGAGAAATGTCCTTAGAGTCCATGGTGGGAAATCTCATTCCATTTAGTGGACAGCCTAATAAGCAGGCAGTGAACTGAAAGCATTCTTTGGTGTAAAGGTTATATCAGGTTTCCCATGTACACTGTTGTAAAACCTTAGCTCTCCAGATACCATCCCTACATGGCTGGCTGAAGACTTCATAAATATGAAGCTTAGTTTCTTCACCAGAACCAACAGTGAAGCCATATAAACATAGACATTCTATTTGTTGCAGGACATATAAGTCAAATGTGTTATATATAGTATAGTTCTTGAGATAAGGTTTAAGATATAGTGTGTGTTTTTTCTCAATGAAAAATTTGTATTTCCTTTCCTGGTCTAGGTTGAAATATATGAATGAATGAATATAACTTTATTACGGTCTTAGATCAGCAATAGACATCATTATTTACAATATACATAAAAAATACTTCTCGGCCTTTTGGCTAAGATCAAGGGTAGGTTGAAATATAAGTTCCTTCTAGCATGAGAACTGCTGGTTAAGTGTTTCATCAGATTCATTCCTTACAGGTTAATTTATACCGATTTGCCTTTGAGATTCATCTAAGTCAACTTTCAATGGCTGTGAAAGTTGGACCATAAGGAAGGCTGAGAGCCAAATAATTTCAGCCTTTGAACTCAGGTGCTGGAGAAGACTCCCCCGAGTCCCTTGGATTGCAAGCTGATCAAACCAGTCAGTCCTAGAGGAGTTCAACCCGGACTGCTCTTTAGAAGGCCATATCCTGAAGATGAAACTCAAAGACTTTGGCCACCTCATGAGAAGGAAGGACTCGTTGGAGAAGAACCTAATGCTGGGAACGATTGAGGGCAAAAGAAGAAGAAGGGGACGGCAGAGAAGGAGGTGGGCGGATGGAGTCACTGAAGCAATTGGCATGAGCTTAGATGGACTCCAGAAGATGGTAGAGGACAGGAAGGCCTGGAGGAATGTTGTCCATGGGGTCACAATGGGTCAGACATGACTTCGCAAGTAACAACAAGTCAACTTTACAAAACGGAGGTTTTGCAACTGGACTCCTAGTACAAATGGAAGAAAATATTTTGATCGTACATGGTTGATATTTCACAACAGAAGTCACTTGTTTTCCCACGCTTTGAACCCCTGAAGTTTATTGGTCAAAAAGCAATGGCAAACATCAGTTGGGAGGAATGGTTCTTTGGAAGCAACAACAACTTATTTAACAAAAAGCTCATTTCTGGCTTGATAAACTCAAGTTTCTAAATGAGAAACCCAATGTAGGAGAAGAGCAGGTAGAACTGAAGGGTGGAGTTAAGCATATCATGAACTTAGAATTCTTTTGTTGCCACAAACATCTAAAAGTCCAACCGCTTTTGAATTCCGCTGATCGTCACCTGGTGCCAATTGAGTATTGAACCCTTAGTTGGCTAGATTCTTTTGTATAAGCTTGAGCTAAAATCTTTTTTTTTTAATTGCAACTTCACATATGGTCCTGACCCTTTGCACAGTTAAGAGGGTTTTTTTTCCTTACACAAAACAATTAAGTTTAGACCAAGTAGATTGTGAAAAGAGAAAATTACTCAGGGTAAAAGCAGCTCTTGCTGGTACCCTAAGCGAAAAATCCTTTTTCTGAACCTTAGCAGTATAGTTGATGAGATAGAAGGCAGGCTATGCCACTGCTAAAAACATCCCCTCTACACACAAACACACACGTGTGTGTGTGTGTGTGTGTATCTGAACATGCAGATTAGATTCATGGATTTCCATCCAAGGAATACTATCCCTGGTATATTACCGTGTTTCCCCGAAAATAAGACCTACCCCGAAAGTAAGACCTAGCACTATTTTCTAAACCTGCCCTAATATAAGACCTACCCTGAAAATAAGACCTAGTGTAAATCTCCAGTTCCAGGAAGACTTTTCAGGGAGCAACCGTGCACCCGCGAAACACCCCCTACACACTCACACCCACTATTTGGCACCATAAATATATAAGACCTACCCCGAAAATAAGACCTAGTGTGTTTTGGGAGCCAAAAAAAATAAGACAGTGTCTTATTTTCGGGGAAACACGGTAGTAATTTATATAATGCTAGAAGTTTACATTATGAAAAGAGGGATCAAATAAATAGGGAAACTGGAGAGGGACTTTTACTCATTGGATACAGCCACATACCAACTCCTTCCAACGGAAAATGTCAGCATTGTTGAAAATATGTATGTGCATAACTCAGATTAAATATTATTTCACTTCTAATTATGCAAAGGTTCCTTCTGGCCTTGCTTCAGTCTGAGTCAAGCCAGGACAGGTTCTAGATTTTGAAACCAGATTCTGCATCTCCTCTGTGCATCTAATTTACTCTCCAAGAAGACCACCATTATATAGGGTATATAGCAACAGAGCTTTTGTTTGCTTTTTTGCTAAGCTTTGTTTATAATCCAATTTGCTTTATTAGAAGATACCCTCGTGTGACAAGAAGGAAGAAGAAAGAGCTATATCTAGCGTGGCCAGTTACAACTGGATTAGAAAAATGCGAAGGGGAAATAAAACCCATTTCCTGCTCATTTGTTGTTTTAATTGATTTTCCTTCAGAGAACATGAAAACTGAAACGTAACAAAAAAAATCTAATAAAAGTATTTATTGAAAAAGCTATAAAACAACAAGCAATATCTTTGGAGCAAACCTTGTTGGACGAGTGAATAGCAGTCACCCGAAAACAAATAGCAGATAATAAAAAGGAGGAGCAGAAGCTGTCTGCCTATCTATCTAACACAATCTCTCTGTCTCTTTCTACATAAACACTCAAACTTGCTCACACAAACACACACATATAGAGAGGATACTCATGTAAATCAATAACTCCACTGCTTAATTAAATTTGCTTTGATTTGGTGAATTTGCATCATTTGTAATATGTATGTATGTGTGTGTATGTGTGTGTACAACATAACACACTGGGTTTGAAGGATTTAAAAAGTAGTTGAAGACAGGAATTAGAAATAGTTCCAATTAGGAAAAAAAAAACTGAAAATAAAGAAAATGTATACTGGATGTATATGTGTTGGATATATTTCTTAAGCTTGGTTATACATAAACTGTGTGATTTGATACTAAAATGCTTGCTTTAACGTGGCCACTCCTTGTTTTTAAATTCACTTGGAAGTCCAGCTGATTAATTTCTCTTGATATAAGATCAAGATTTAATGAACAGTTGACAGACATTGGGGATTATAAAATAAATGTAAACGATGGTTCAGAAAAAAGTGTAAGATACTATCTAAGAAATGATAGTATATTTAAAAAAAAGAGGAATGAGCATCAAATTTTAGTTTAGGCAGCTTCCCTTGGGACATTTTAAAAGTCTGAAAATGTTGATTAAATGAAAAGGAAAAAAAAAACTGGACATGTTTCAGTACGTACAGTACATGCGTACAGTAAAATAAATCTATGAATTCATGAAAGATTTTATGTTCTTTGTTGAAATACTACCACCCTTTGGCAAAGAAAGAAATAAAAAAAATTCAGAAATATTAAAAGCTAATAAACAATGGATTGATGGCCAGTTTAGCAAATCCCTTATATTTGTTGTCTCAATTAGGTTAATACTTCCAATGTGACCACTGCAGAGCTAAACAATTGTAATGAAGTATAATGGAGAAGAATAAACCATGGTCATAGAAAAAATATTTCAGTTCATACAAACTTTTAAAGTGCTTAGCCCTAATCTGTTCCCAGGGAGAAAGAAAGTGCATAGATAATGCTTTCAGCAACATGCCTCAAGGACATAACTATTGAAAGGCTGTGATTACATACTTAGATCTGATGTTAAGTCCCTAAGTTGCAGAATAATATTATTACAAAACATCATCATTTTACTGAGTGAATCTCCATGATCTGCTATCATTTTCAAAAGGTTTTTGACTGTGTTAAGATAGATCTTGTGTCTGTTCAACTGAAAGAAATCAAACCATAATTATTGAACATACATGAGAAGAGCCTAGTTCTACATAGGATAGGAAGATTTGTGAATATATGTGGCCAGTTATATATGATCTTAGGTCTTCAGCAAGAATAGCAATATGCCATAAAATCCAGCTGTTGATTTGGAGGGCATCCTGTACAAGCATTGTACAAATTTCATTCTACACATAATGTGGTAGCTTCTAATAAGTAAAATGCACGGTGAGATAATTTTATATATAAGTTTAGCTTACTTTCTCTTTAGGAAAACATATTTTTCCCCTTCTATCTTGTGTTTACAATAAGGTTAATAAAATCCACTTCTATGTTATCCACTTCTATCTACCAAACCCAAATTAGTAAAGATAGATTAAACAATTATTTCTGCAGTTTCTCAATTTAAATATTGTTTAATTTTAACATTAAAATAAATCATAGTTTCAGCATTGAGGCATATATATATATATATATATATATATATATATATACATACATACATACATACATACATACATACATACATCAGGAGGTTGCAACACAGACAACGACCCAGGAGATTACAGCACCACACCCAGGACGTCACAACAATAGAACTCAGAAGGTCATCATACAGCCCATTACCCAGGTTGTTACAACACAAAAGGCTGAGAGACACACAGCCAGCACCTCAGCCACACAGGGTCTCAGGAAAAAGCCATCCAATCTGCATACATCAACTCCATCAACCAATCAAGAAGTAACAACACAGCCAACTCTGGAGTTTAAAAGGGGAAAACAGCCACAATCACACACTTCTCCCAGGAGAACGAAGCTGAAGACACCAGCCTGAAGATGATGGATGAGATTTCGTCAAACGTTGCCAAGGTATTCTCAATCTTACACGGACAAGACCGAATACACCAAGACAGACAGACATATATATATATATATATATATATATATATATATATATATATATATATATACACACACACACACACACACACACACACATACACACATATATAAGACCCTGTGTGGCTGAGGTACTGGCTGTGTATCTCTCAGCCTTTTGTGTTGTATGCCACACAGGGTCTTATGAAAAAGCCAACTAATCTGAATACATCAACTCCATCAACCAATCAAGAAGTAACAACACAGCCAACCAACCCGCTTACAACAGAGACAGCACACCACACCTCCCCAACAGTATTTATAGAGAGACGGCAGCTCCGATCACACTTTGCTTGCACAAGCACGAAGCCAAAAGCACCAGCCTGAAGATGGCGAGTGGGACCTCATCGAAACGTCGCCAAGATACTCTCAATCTTACATGGGATAAGACCTGAATACACCAAGACCTACATACCTCTACCCGTGAAAATCTACGAAAACAAATATATATATATGTATGTATGTATGTGTGTGTGTGTGTGTGTGTATATGTATATGTATGTATATATATATATGTATATATATATATATATATATATATATATATATATATATATATATATAAAAAATGTCAAAATATTTGTTTAACTGGACACCAATGTTTATGCCTTATGGAATATGTACAATAATTGGATGTGTGAACTGAAACCAATTTTGTATTTCAATTTACCTACCCAATTTCTAGTAGCAAAAGATAAATGAATTCAAACTTCCCCCACAAATTACCATACAACCAATTTATACAAATTCAGTGTTACTCAACAAATACTATCTAAATATTTAGCAATAATTATTATTGGAATTATTTTCAACCATTGCCCTGCCCTGCCTTAAAAAAATAGACATGGTTGAGCAATGAACTTACTTACATTTAAAGGATCTTCATTATAAGAGCGGTATCAGTATATATTTATTAACAGCAATATTTTAATCATGAGGAAGCACACTCTGAATGATGATAAAAGTGACACATCCCTTAGCCATCTGTACAGTTAACTGATTATGTAGGATATTCATTAACAAACATCACAATCAGTATTAAGTAAATAAGTACACAATTAAGGAATCCTCAACACATAAAGAATAATGTTTTATGTAATGGATAATGCAGCCCACAAGACTAATTTTATATGATAATATACTTTTATTTTACTCACGACTACCATATCCAGACTAGAAAACTAGGCTGCTTATGAATTAAAAAAAAAAAGTTCTAATATATTTTGGTGTGTGCTACGTGTATGTCATTTCACTGTGAAACACATCATTTTATTTATTTGCTCTGTAAGGAAACCACTTCTCTTATCCATGCTTGTTATTTCATAATGTAAGATTCACAATATTGATTTTCTCATCTAATTTACAGGAGCGAGACAAAAAGGGACTCGCTTCCTTTCTGGCACAACCCAATTATGAAAAAGCCATGCTCCTCTGGATGAGGACTTCAGTCACCGATGGTGGGATTGGTGCACGCTATTGATTCCACCAAACCAGGAGGAGAAACAGGGCTGTTCCAGCAACCTTTTTTCAGCAACCAATATGAAATAAGAGGTATCCAGGATTCAAAGAAGAAAAATATATTGTACAACATTAAGAACCATCACCGTTTACAGAAATAGAAGTCACCGTGGAAGACAACAGTCATCCTAGCTTACAAATCCTTCTGTTATGACTCAAGCAGTTAACTAAAAATGATATTCCCACTTCAGAAGCTTAGCATTAACCAACATAATAGCTGAACGATATGAAATGAGGTGTAAAGTCTAAAAGTCTTATCATCAACTGACATATTAAATCTTATTAGCTTTATTTTGGACAGGAAGACCGGTATGTGGACATAAAATCAGTCCTGGAGGTCCAATTAAGACCGTCAACTCAGAAATAGGGTCCTGAAGGAGTGTGCAGTTATAGACTTTATACCAAATTATTTACCAATATGTATAGGCATCTATTCATTTATTTCTTGGGAAACTGAGAGGGAATGTAATCAGATTTCCAAGAGGGAGGAGCTGCATTCCAGAGAACTAAGAGACAGCAAAGTTTAGATCAGGGGTGTCAAACTCAAGGCCCACAGGCCGGATCCAGTCTTCAGGGTGCTTAAATCTGGGCTCTGGGGTCAGCCTAGAAATAGCCCTGGAATAGCCTGGAAATAGGTCCGGCCCTCAGAGCACTCTGTTGGCCAAGATGGGGCACGGTGGGGGGGACGCCTTGTGCGGCTCCCTGCACCCCATTTTGGCCAGCGAAGTGCTGCAGGAGGCTGTGCAGGCCAAGAACGAGATGCGGGGGGGACTCGCATAGTCCCCAGTGCCCCATTTTGGCTGGCAGAGTGCTGCAGGAGGCATCCATCCCGTTTCCCCCCCGCCCGACCTGCGGAGAACTACAATGCTGATCTGGCCCTCAAAGAAATAAAGTTTGGCGCCCCTGGTTTAGATAGTTTGGTCGGGGGAAAAGTGTTAAGGCATCTCCTCCCTAGAAATTCTCAGAGTATATATTTCATGATGAAAATAGTTTGCTTTAGTTTGGCAAGATTTCTGTGTGTAGGTAAGGACCAATAAAGGAAACTGCTTAGAAGAACCTCACCATGTCTTTCTTGCTTTTTGACAGAAGCTAAAAATATAGAACCTCAATTTGTTTCAAAATTAAGACAAATTTCATGTGTGTTAATCAAGAAAATAAAGCATAAAGTATAAAATATAAAGATTGTTTGGCATGATACCCCTTGGGTTTGCTCATTGTTGATGGATATGATGTAAAAAACCAGATACTCTTTCTGTCACCTTCCCAAGAAATGTGGAATGGAAACAATGCTTTGTGGCTAATTCTGGGTTTAGAAAGTCATGTGGCTAATGCATGGCATGGTATAGAAGTAAAAAGGAGACATCTCTATATTTTGGGAAAGTTTTAATATTATGAAACGTTGACACTCTTAAAGTTTAACCCAGGTAGCTAGTTCCCAACAGTTGTCTCTGGGCAAGGAATGAGTAGGTGAAATCTCTTGACAAACACACAAGTCACCTGTGAACACCATCGTATTAGTTTTCCTACGATTACTGAGTTTTATCAACTAACATCTAATAGAAAATCATGGAACACTTATTTTAATGGAGAACATTTGCATCATATCCATTTTGAAGTTATTTCCTCTTAAAATTAGATTACTGATTTTTAAGTGAGCTGGAAAAAGAAAATACAACATGGGCTTCAAATATAGAACTAATGGGATATGGAAATACTGTAATTGAGAAGTACAGATATTGTGCCATAGAAGTACTTAAAATTAATCTAAAGAAGGAACTATTTCCCAAGCTTCAGTTATTAAAATATGAAATAGAAAGCTGCTGGAAAGGAATACAATATTCAATGATGTGTTAAGACATTTTGAAAATAAAACGGAAATATACAGGAACGCCAAACTATCTCCCTCCTTTTTTTTTTGTATTTTGCAGTAATCTTTGAAGCATTTCAACTTTCCAAAAACAAGAATGAGGAATAATCTACTCCCCCAAAGCCGCTTTCCCCCTTTTACGATTCAACATATCTGACATTAATTTTAGCAGAAATTAGAATTCATTTTTTAGTATTTCAGATCAAAAACGTGAAGTAGATTCTGACTAATGCACTTTCACTGCATAATTATGCCACGCTAGATCTAAATGAGTTCATGCATATTTATTTGGGAAAAAATTGCAAAGACTGTTTGCCATCTTTCTATTTCTTTCTCACGGTGTCCAAACCAAACAGGTTTCATTTTTTATCGTTTTTGGCAACAGCGTTTGCTTTTTAAAGCGTCTTCCGTGCAGCATTGGGTAATAATTTTTTTCTAGAAGTTTTTATCCCCTAAGGTTGTTTGAAAGATTGGAATGCATATCCTTTTAGAAATTTCTTATTGCCAAAACCCTCGTTATATGATTTACAGTCATCACATTTTGTACCTGTTTTTTTTTTGCTCCTTAGAATCACAAACTGTAAATGTTTGCAAACCTCTGACCTATGTTTTAATTCTGCATTTGTGTGTGTGTATGTGTGTGTGTGTGTGTATGTGTAAATGGTATATCATGAACACTTTAGTTGAGAATGGGGAAGAGAAATCCTGAATGAATGTTAGCATCACTTACACTTCAGGGTTCAGGTTTTGCAGAAAAGTCTACTAATTCAATTCTTGAGCATATCTTCTCCCATTTCACAAGAGTCTCGTATGTATACTTCTTGTTCTAATGTGCACAGAACTAAATTATATTAATTACATACCAGTCCCGTACACGTCTGAAGTGATGCTGTGCTGCCGGTTGAAATTAATTATAAGCACAAATAAATGGTTTTTTGTTTATACACAAGAAAGATACTAACCATCTTTGTGTAACAGGTATTCATGCTAGCCTGGGAAATTAAATAACAAATGAAGTGGCTTTTTTTGGGGGGGGTGGAATTACCTTTGCTCAGAATAACTAAGGGCTTCTCAATTTTGAGTTATAGGGAACTTTATAGCCTAAGAAAGCAATAGGATTAAGTGTTCCTGAAAGTTAAGACTGGAAATAAGAGTGTGGACCAAGGGTGACTAACTCAAAGCCCAGGGTCTGGATCCAGCACGTGGGGTGCTTAGATGTGGCCTGCGGGGCCACCATGGAAATAGTGAAGAATTGGCCCGCGGTGCCTCTGCCAGTGAAAATGGAACTTGTGAGAGCCACACACAGCCCTCCCGAACTCTGTTTTCGCTAGCAGGGCATTCAAACCACAAAGCCCCTCCCGACACAAGTGACATCATGCTGGCCACGCCACCCTGGCCACGCCCACCCCAGCCCCCCAAGGTCAAACACAACCCTAATGACATCATGCTGGCCACGCCCATCCTGGCCACCCCCCAAGGTCAAACACAACCCTAATGCAGCCCTCAATGACACCCCTGGGTGTGGACAGTCAGAATTTCTAAAATACCAAGCTTTCAGTCAAATTTGATCTGCACATAATAAATAGGCATCTGCACCACATCTGCTCTATATTAGCAGTTAGAAGTATTCTAGCCTGCAAATCAATGGAATTTCCATTTTTATGAACAATATACAGTGAGTTGCAGTTGTGAATGGAATTTCCATTTACAGCACACTACAAGAAGTGGAGATTTGGAGGTACTGGCATACTTTATTTAATATTTTGTATGTTTTTTGTCCCCATAATGCAGATTCATGGATGAAAGTAAATGACCGGTCTCAAAAGCAATAAGGATAAATATATTCTGAACGCACAGGATACAAAAAAAAATATTGAACAAATCTTGAGCTGAAAAAAAATGTATATAGGCTAAGAAAGCAGTAGGACAAAGTGATGAAGCCCTCCCAAAAAGTTAGACTGGAGTTGTGTTGTATACAGTCAAAATTTCCAGAATATTAAGTGCTAAAATACAGTCTAAATTCTGGTCCAGGCTTTATATTTTTATTTTTGGAGGAAACAAACAAACAAACCCCAATATGCAGCTCTAGGCATCTCTGCCACATCTACTCTATATTAAGAGAAATATATTCCAAGCCCGTTCTTCTTAAATCACGTAGCTTTAATTATTTATGAACATTATATAGTGAGTTGCAGTTGTGAATGGAAATTCCATTTATGGCAGGCAGTAAAATGAAATGTGGAAAGAGTGGAACATTTTATCTCTCTGAATATGCCGAGGATCGTATTTTAATTTGTATGGTTTTTTTCCCTCCGTAATGCATGTTAATTGATGAAAGTAAATGACCGGTCTTGAAAACAATAAATACAATTCTGAATGGACCGGATACAATGAGAGAAAATATAGAGAAAATTAGGCAATGTAATGAGGAAGATAAAAGCTCACGTCGCTTTACCATACAGGAGTGCAACCTGCAGGTCTTCATTCAAAACATATTTTTAAAAAAGCTAAATGCTGCTCATCCAGTTGAAGCAATGAACACCTTCAACTGCTAATACCAATTTACTTTAAAAAGGAGGGTGATACAACTTTGAACATCAGTGCCTTGTTCTAACCTGCAGGACTGTGGTGGAATGTAGTCTGGATTTCCAGGAGGGAAAGGCTGCACTCCAGAGGATTAAGAAACAGCAAAGTTTGTGTGGGAGACAGAGGGTGAAGATATCTCCTCCCTAACAGCTCTCAGAGTATGCAAGTAGACTGCTTTAGTTTGGCAATATTTGTCTCTATAGGGGAAGAACAATAAAGGAAACAGTTCAGAAGAATCTCAGCATGGCTTTCTTGGTTTTTGGAGTCTATCAAGGACTTCCATACCAAGAAGAAAAGCTGCTTAGATGAGCTAGCTTTTGCTATTTGCTTCCCAAACCAGCAAACTGCTTCTTTGCTTTGTACAAGCAAGAAAGACAACCAACTCCAGAGTCTGATCCCACCTGGATAAGTATTTCCAGTTACTGGTTTAGCTAGGCACCCAATACCATAACTGATCCTTATTGACAGAAAAGAATATCTGTAGCTTATGTGGATACATAACTGATCCTTAGTGTTAAGTTTGCATGAAGAGTCAGACGCGGAGTGCTTCAGTGAAGAGTTTATTAGTGACTACAGCTCATAACAGACCCGATTTGGCTGGGCTGCGGCTGCTACTTATAGCCAGCAGCGGGTTGCAGCCAATCAGAGTGCAGGATTTTCCCGCACTTTTTGAACCAATCATTTTTGACATTTTACAAGAACAGTTCAAACTAAACCAATGACATTCAAACCTGCATACATAACACTTAGCGATAGAGGAGAATATTTGTAGCTTAGGTTTAGACTGTAGAGTCCTTGGGGCTCTGTAGAGTCCTTGGTTGTTTACGTGCAGATGTTTCATTACCAAGCTAGGTAGCATCATCAGTGCTAGGACCTAGCAGAGCAATGAAATGTCTGGAAGAAAACCACCAAGCTCAGAGAGCATCAACGACCTCACAATGTCCTTATTAATATGTAATTTTCCCTTGCTGATTGCTCACAGACGGGGTCTCCTTGGGGTGCTGTCTGCGACTCAATGTCGCTTGGCGGCACCGAGGGCCTACTATGTGCTCCCACTCTGTGGAATCTTCTTCCGCTGGAGCTCCACCTGGCCCCCGATCTTTGCACCTTCCACCACGATTTGAAGACTTGGCTCTTTTTACAATCTGGGCTGTGCTGATTCTCTGGGGGTTGGTCCTATTTTAACTATGGGTTTTAATTTTCAATTCAGCTTAACTTGGTTAATATACTTTTAATTAATTAATTTATTGTTGTATTTGCTGTGAGCAAGTCCTTTTGGAGAGGGCGCATATAAATCAATAAATAAATAAATAAATAAACAAACAAACAAACAAACTATGCAATGTCAGAGAGAGATATGGAGAGAGAGAGAGAGAGAGAGAGAGGGAGGGAAGGAGGGAGAGAGAGAGAAGTTGAAGAGCTAGAAAACATGACCAGAGGTGGTGTTCAGCGGGTTCTGAACAGTTCTGGAGAACCAGTAGTGGAAATTTTGAGTAGTTTGGAGAACCAGCAAATACCACCTCTCACTGGCCCTGCTAACCCGTTCTATTCTCTGCCTCCTGAGTCCCAGCTGATTGGCTGGGTCTTCTTTTGTTGCCCTGCACAGGAGAACAGAGCTGGAAAGCAGGTTAATACAGTGGGGAGGGAATGGGGATTTTGCAGTAACCTTCCCCTGCTATGCCCACCAAGACACACCACACCCACCAAGCCATGCCCACAGAAACAGTAGTAATTTTTTTTGAATGCCACCATTGAATATGACCCCCAATGACATACTTTGTGAGTGATGTACCATGGCAAACCTTGCTCATTGCTATTTCCGCTCATCATAGCTGACCATTGAGGAATCTCTTCAGTGTAAGTATCTGGGCTTATTAATAAATCTTTACAATCATGTTTGCATCCTCTGTGGTCCATGTTCGGTCTAATATCCGGTCACTTTAGCCAACAACAATAATTGGAGCAGATGACAATCTACAATAGGCTGACAATAACGGGGTTGACAGATCAGGATTAATTAACAACATAGGGCAAGGTTGATGGGGGGGAAAAAGCAGAGCTAGCGGTAACTCAAAGCGTAGGCATTTTATCTTAGATTTCTCCTTCCTGTGGCCAATCGTAATTAATCTAAGAGCATGTTAGTAGTTTTGAAATTATTTAAGGCTGTAGAAGTTAATGCTTCCTACAGCCGATGAAAAGGAAGAAGCATCTGTCATAGAAATGCTAGGCACTCCGTTGAAATCTAATTTGAAAGAACTGTAAATGGAAATTTTACCTCAGCAGATGAATCATCTCCATGGAAAAGAAGGGGGGAAAAATCCATGCAGCCTTTGCTACCTAGAGGAATAAGCTGGCACTAGGAGCACCTGTATAAACATACAAGCTAAAACATGTGTTTGTACTTAGAACTGACAAGAATGCTAGATTTAACATTAGGAGGCTATCTAAAGACTTGGGGAAAAAAAAACTGCTTTGTTACTTAACCACAAACGTGCAACTCTAAAACTAAGGATCTCACTGAGGTTGGCAAAATCATAAAGCCACCAGAAGTGACTTCAACATTGGTAAATTAATCTATATTAAACGTCTAGCTTTTAAACATTAACTTAGTTATACTGTAAAAGGATTTCTTCAGCTTCACGAAAGAACGATGTATGTACAGTTTATGAGTTTTTAAAACAAGCTGAGCCAGCTGCTATCCTAATACCAAAGACGGTGGTGTGGAAAATGGTAGACTTTGAAAACTTTGACCGCTGTGATTCCACGAACTGGGGTGCAGATTTTGTGCTGCTCTGTAGGAATCTGAAAACATCAACTTAAGGCAAAGGGGAATGGAAGCAACCCATTGAAATGGCACATGTGTTGCCACTGAAACAACACACTGACTGTGAATAGCTTGGTGTTGACATGTTCTCTCATTTCTAGAAATGTTTAATGTAATGGAAATTCATAATGGATTTGTACAGATCATATATATTGTGCAAGAAGGAGTGGTATGTGGTGGCCTAGAGCTGAAACTCTTGCCTCACAATCAGGAGACTGTGAGTTTGATCCTGGGTAGAGGCAGATATTTCTCCCTCTGTGCACAATGAGAATATATCTGCTGAACAAAACTCCACATTGGTGACAGGAAGGGCATCCGGCCACTAAAACACTCTTGCTAGCTTGCCAGAGTATATTTATGAACTGGAACAGAGCTTGGTAACAAGGTCAGCCAATGAATAGGCATAGCAACTAAGTCAGCCAATGAGGACTGTTTTGGAAACTGAAACTAGAAGTAGCCTAGGCTGGAAACAAACTAGTAGCCTATATTAAGCTCTGGTGGCTTAAACTAGTGGCTCTATATTAAGCTCTGCAGCTATGTTGAGCTCTGAGTCTGTCTATGAAGACTGTAGCTCTGCTCTG
This sequence comes from Naja naja, assembly GCA_009733165.1. Classification (NCBI taxonomy): domain Eukaryota; kingdom Metazoa; phylum Chordata; class Lepidosauria; order Squamata; family Elapidae; genus Naja; species Naja naja. Next base: position 15,707,018 of record CM019162.1, read on the forward strand.
AACTTGCAACATGTTTCTGTCTGAGTTTGCTCCATGTTGGAGAAATCTACAACTAATTTGTAAAATCTACTTATTGTGTTTATAAAGATGTTAAATGAAGCATCAGCCATCTGTGTTTATTTTTCTGGAGCTGAATTTACACTGCAAAACTCTGACTATAGCTCCATTCAGTTTTTTAAATTACATTTATATGCCGCCCTTCTCTGAAGACTCAGGCTTACAATTTTGGGATACAACCCAGTGTGCTCAGCAATAGCCTTCATTCCATTGTATATGCCTGCTTATTACTAAGCGGCATTTTGACAAAGTCAGCTTATTGCCCCCAACAATCTTGGGTCCTCAATTTACCTACCCTGAGAGGATGGAAGGCTGAGTCAACCTTGAGCCTGGTGGGATTCGAGCCTGCAATAATTGCAGGCAGCTGGAACTTATGTGCAGGCATTTAACAGCCTGAGCCACCAAGGCCCTAAGTTGCCCAGACTTCACCCCACAAGGGATTATGGGGTTGTTAAAAGAAAAAGAAGATGATGTATGTTGTGCAAGGAGAAGTAACATGGATGGATCTCTAGTCAATGTAGAGATTATATGTGTTATTTGGTCTTCAGGCTCTCCAGTGTACCTTTCTCCTTGTATTATCCTCACAGCAACAACCCTGTCATATGGTTAGGATGAGACAGACGGAGTAGCTCAAGGTTACCCAGCCGGCTTTCAGGCCTAAGGCAGGATTAGAACTCAGTCTCTTGGTAGATAGACCCAAAGTCGCCCAGCTGGCTTTCATGGCTAAGGCAGGATTAGAACTCATGTGGTCACCTGGTCTCTAGCTGGGTGTTTTAACCACCAGACCAAACTGGCTCTCCTTTTTTCTCTTGTTTTCTAAAATTTAGAAGAGCTAAGCAAGAAGTTATTCAGAAGAGTTAAAGAAAATGTCAAAAAGAATACCTTGTTCAAATGACCTGATATTTTATGACACCTTTCCTCTTCCAGATTTATGGTGGTTCCAATCAAGAATCTTTTTTTTTTAAGTAAAAATAAAACCCCAACTGGGCTCCATCCCCAAAAGATGTATAGACTTGACTATAGATTTTCAAAGTGTCAAACATCGTAGCAAAAATTACAAAAATGTCAAAACTCATCCATATTTAATACAAATTAAAATTACAGAATCCATTACTTCTCTGACGGCTTGTGACAAAATCTTAGCCTTAGGTACAGTTTCTTTTTTAGATTTATAATCAGAATATGCATGCATGTATATGTAAAACCACATTTCATATCCTGCCAAGTATGATCTAATAGGATAGAAAGCTGATTTTATGTATATATCAATAGTAACGGGATGCTGAGTTAGCTTTTCTCACCTCAAAATACAGCTGGCCGCACTTCATGTTTCCACTGGCAAATTATATTTGACATTTAATTTAAAAACTAAGCTCCCCTAATCTAAAGCTGTAGTACAACAACAGTGATAAAGCAGCAAAGCTGTCTACAGATCACATTTTTTTCCTAGTTCAAGATAATTTTATTTAAAGGTAATTGAAAATACAATTTAGAATTCATTACTTTTGATGGTTAATTACACCAGAACAGTCGCCTTTCCAAATGATGATGAAGCAATAAAATATAATAATTGTCTCCTCCGAAAATCAGATATATAACAGTCCAGAAGCAATCCAAATAATTATATGCATTTCACACGTCTCCACAAAACATTAGGGTAGTCACTTGTATTCTATCAATGGTTCTCGACTTCCGCCATTTTAAGATGTATGGATTTAAACTCCCAGAATTCCCCAACCAGCATTGCTGGCTGGGGAATTCTGGGAGTTGAAGTCCAGACATCTCAAAATGTTTGAGGTTGAGAAACACTGTTTTAAATCTTCCTCCTCCTCCTCTTCCTCCTCCTCTCCTCCTCTTGCCATATCCGTAATCGGACATTGGTGATCATATTGGAGATGCTATTTTTATCAACAGCCACACGGAAATGTGCTGCTGAGTTTTGTTCAAACTAGTCCCTTAGATTTGAAGTAAGCCCTATTTTTATGGGTGTTGCATCTCATGTCCAAAATATTCTAACTTTCACTTTTTTATGGTTTTGATTATTTCCCTTGGCTTTCCCAGGCAGCTTATTGCCTCCTCATTTCTGATTTTTGCCAACCTTTTAAATCTCATATAGTCTTATTTATATAGACTGGTTTCTAAATAAAATATTTAGTGACAATACCACTTTAAGCAAGTTACTCCATCTGCAATATAAATGCAGCTGTATTATTGTACCATTTGTGTAACACAGTGCTTTTTCCCTTTACAGCATTGTGGAAATTTGCTTCCAGAACTTTCTATTCACAACAATGGTTGACTTCAGTTTATGTACCTTGCCAGTCTCTGCCACTTCAGAGAATGGTAGGAGAGAGAGATGACAGGTTCGATTAGTGTGTGATTAGACAATATACAAAAATCTTTCCCATCTTCCCAGCTCATAGGGGAAAAAGTCAAATTTGCATTTAAGAAATGATTGCTAGTATCTCATTTTGCTCATCACATTAATAGAACAATTCATATTAGAGTTTCTTGTGTGGGCGCTCTCTATTTGTCATTGGGAAACAAATTTGAATGGTTCTTTATCATTTTCCGAGGCTTGTAGAGTGTTATATATTTTAGAAATATTTTGTCATTTGACGTAAGTGTGAATTCATGTGTGAATTTCCCAACAGACGGTCATACAAAAGTCAAAGATTATGAGAGAGTAGAAGAATGTTTGCTACTTAGCAGATTTAAGACCTTAAAAGTATCTTGGCCACATAGCTTGGTCCAACTTCTATCAACTCAGTGTAAAATCACATAGCACCATTTAGATTTACTCTGAGTAAAGTTAGTAGAAAAAACTGAAAAAAACTGTATTTGCAAAACAGAACTAAAATAATGTAGAGAGCATCTATGGCTATCTCTCTGAGTATCTCTATGTGGTGGAGGATTAGATAATGTCTTTTATTATGTTGGATTCATTAAGTGATAAATGTGCATCAGGGCTGCATTTTAAATAAAAGTTCATAAAAATATCTTAGATCCTGAAGATGGAAATGAGTTGTTGAGAGGATAACCAAGACTATGAGATGAAATAACGCTGATGATAGAGGATGTAATTAAAGATAAATAAATGTATATATGTGTATTTATATGTACAAATGTATATAAGATCTATATTATATTATATTACACTAGAATGATGACCAAAAGTTATGTCAAAACAATTCTACCACGTTCGATATTTTTAAGTATAATGTTTAATAAAAATTTAATAATTAAAAAAAAATCTTAGATCCTGGAGCAATACTGAACATACTTTTTTTCGTAACTGTGGTTCTTTGGTCCTCACAAAGTTATTGGGCAGCCTGAATTTACTGTGTTTTTGACCATAAGTAACCCTGAATTAACTTTAACTAACTAAATGGTTAGGAAAAAAAAGCAGAATGTCAGAGACAAGTCTTTTCTGTTTCCCACACTTAAAGAAGATGGTGGTGATGATGATGATGACAAAGACAATGATGATTTTCTATACAAAATGGATGAAAATGCGCAGCCAAATTTGACCTATGAGAACCAGACCCTCCCTTATCACTTGAGTTGAGGCCTAGATCTTAGATCTAAAGAGATTTATAGGAAAGAAATCCCTGGGAATTAAATTTTCTTGGGATTCTTAGATAGATTAAGTCAACCCCTGGTCCATAGACTGGCAACAGTTCATGGCATCCCAATAACTGGTCTACGCAAACAAGCAAAGTCCCATCCGCGACATGTAGGTAGCATGTGAAACCACACCTCCTTCATTCCATGGAAAGACCTCTCTCTATGGAAGTGGTCCCTGGGGCCCAAAAGATTGGGGGCCTCTGGATTAGGTATCTAAAAGCAGAGCAAGTTTAGAAACCTAGAAACGTGATAGAAGAAAAAGGCCCAGAGGTCCATCAAGTCTCCCCTTTGAGTTTTTGTTTTCTTTTTAATTCATTATTTTTATTTAACCTTTTACTTTATTATTATTTTTATTTATTGATGAACTTTTGTCAGACGAAAGACACGTGTTTATCCCATGCATGTTTAAATTCCGTTACTGACGACTGACCCACAACCTCTGCTGGAAATCGGTTCCAAGCTTCTGCTGCTCTTTCTGTGAAGTCAGGTTTTCTAACATTGACAGAAGAACTGAGTTGGAAGGGACCTTGGAGGTCTTCTAGTCCAACCCACTGCTTTAGCAGGAAACCCTACACCCAGAGGTGGTATTCAGCAGGTTCTGACCAGTTCTGGAGAACTGGTAGTGGAAATTTTGAGTAGTTCGGAGAACCGGCAAATACCACCTCGGACTGGCCCCGCCCCCATCTCTTCTCTGCCTCCCATTGAGTCCCAGCTGATCGGCTGGGTCTCCTTTTGTTGCCCTGCACAGGAGAACGGAGCTGGAAAGCAGGTTAGTGCGGTGGGGAAAGAATGGGATTTTGCAGTATCCTTCCCCCAGGAGTGGGGAGGGAATGGGGATTTTGCAGTAATCTTCCCCCTGGAATGGGGTGGAAATTGAGATTTTGCAGTATCCTTCCCTTGCCACGCCCACCAAGCCAAGCCACGCCCACCAAGCCACATCCACAGAACTAGCAGTAAAAAAAATTGAATCTCACCACTGCCTACACCGTTTCAGACAAGCGGCTGTCCAATTTCTTCTTGAAACCTCCAGTGTTGGTGCACCTACAACCTCTGGAGGCAAGGTTCTAACTTTTAACTACTTTTGAACTTCCTTCCTCTCAGTTTGAGGTTATGCCACCCTACCTCGTCCTTGCCTTTTGCTTTAATCATACATTTTGTTTCTATAACTTCAAGGAATAACCCAAAACAGAGTCTATTTAATCATAGGCTTTGTTTTTATCGTTTTGCAGAAATGTCTTTATCAGAAGAATCCTGCTACTGTAGCTCTTCTACCGACACTCTCAATTTTGTCAATATTTCTTTGTAAAGTGGATGTGGGTCAGTTAAATGCATAAGCTTCACAAACAACAAACAAACAAGACTCGTTTGCTAGACCTAGGCCTTTTTATGTGATTTCCCAGCGCTGAACCTAATCATTACTGAAAACTGCTTTCTTTATTTTCCTCATTAGAAAACATCAAGGCAGTTTGTCTTAATCAGAGGAGGCTTGTTCAGTTAAAGACACTGCCATGATTTGCTTAGCCTAATTTGTTAAATAACAGAGATCTCCTTTTCCTTATTTATAGGTGAGCAATATCACTTCTTAAAAGAAAATCACGTTTTTAAAAAATCTCATTCGCATATGCTACACTTGTCAACACAACAAAAACAGCATTAATGCTACAGCATTCAAAGGCCCCACGAATTTTCAGATTTGTTAACTGTACCAATTCTATAGCAAACGAAGCCAATTTAATCGTATTCTTCTATTACAGATTTTTTTTTAAAAAAAAGAACTATCAGGTAAGTGCATGACCGCAATCAAAAGTCACCGAAGTTGAGAAAAAACTTTTTCTTTTCATGTTTTTTTAGTAAAAAACCAGAACAAACAGGATGTGAAATATTCGTCCTTAGGCTACAAAATACACTTTCAGAGACTGCAGGGGCTGTTTATTCAGAATAGCAGCCCACTGCAGATTTTAACTTGCAAAGAACATTGGATTTTCCTAGCAATTTATTTGCTTGTACTTTGCAGAAGTATTGTAACAGAATTTTGATCCTCTTTGGACATCTCTAATTGCTTAATCTCTATACACAGACATCGCTTCTATAGGATAGTTCACAGAGGCTAAAACATAAAGCATTTGTACATTTTACATCCAGGTTTCACAAATTGTACAAATCAATCAGCAGAGTTTCTGTAAGTTCTGAAACAGCTATGAAAAACAACATTCCGTCGATGCAACATAATACACAGCGTGGAAAGCTACCATGGCAAAAAAATGGCTGAATTTAATGCCTCCCATCATTTATGAAATATAACTAGTTGAAATCAAGCTGTGACTTTGTGACACAGAAGTAAACACTACAAAAAAGAACCACCACCCCCTTTAACAATGCCAGCTACAAAAAAAACTGCAACTGCTGATACTGAGATCAATATGTCAACTGGCATGCATTATCGTGAGAAGTCAATGAAGGTGGTGTTTAGGGGCAGAATAATTCCCAGTTCACATGCTCGTGAACTCTGTAGGGCGCCCTAAGTAAATCTTGATTTATAGATTATGGATGTGGAGTTGTTTGTTTTTTAATAGGATGGAACCTGCTTTTACAGAGGGAATTGTAGCATTTATGCCTCAGAGCCTTGGCATTTCAGTAAAGCATTGGGTTAAACACATCCGCCCCAGTCACATCACTGTGAAAAATGAAATGATGCAGGAAAGGAACTTTGGGAGGGGGTTTGAGACTCTGAAAGGAGAAAAATGCAATGATGTTTTTGAAAATTTTGGCAGGGTTTTTTTTTCCTTGCTAATGCTTGAGAATCCACAAAGGGAAAAAAAACCACAATGTTATTATAGTTAAATATACAGTAAGGGGAAAAATGCATTTGTCTGGATTGAGACATTTCCTTGGGCAAAGTCTACTCAGAATAGATGGTTTGGTCGAGCTTCTTCATTGGGGGTGAAAAATATTTATTTTGGACAGGTAAATAATTATGGGTTTACTTTCCAGGCATGGCTTGGGAGAGAAATAAGAATCTATTCAACTTTTTCCTAAACCAAGTAGCCAAAAATGGCTATTCTGTGGCTATGGAACACTTTTATTTACAGTACAAAAAAATAACCCAACACAAATGCAAAACATTAAACCATTTTTAAAAAAATCTTTCTTGATCCTTGATATCTTCTGAGATCTTGGGCAATAATGGATATAGTTATATATAAAATAATTTTATTGCCATCTAATGGAATGATGCTATGTGAATTAAGCATTAAGCATGACTTACTTTGGAATCAACCACTGGTGGTATTCAAATATTTTTACTAGTGGTTCTGTGAGTGTGGCTTGGTGAGTGTGGTGTGGCTTGGTGGGCATGGCAGGGGAAGGATACTGTAAAATCCCCATTCCCTCCCCACCAGAGGTGGCATTCAGCAGGTTCTGACCAGTTCTGGAGAACCAGTAGTGGAACTTTCGAGTAGTTCGGAGAACAAGCAAATGCCACCTCTGACTGGCCCCGCCCCCATCTATTCTCTGCCTCCCATTGAGTCCCAGCTGACTGGCTGGGTCTTCTTTTGTTGACCTGCACAGGAGAACGGAGCTGGAAAGCAGTGGGGTGGGGAGGGAATGGGGATTTTGCAGTATGCTTCCCCTGCCACACCTACCAAGCCACGCCCACCAAGCCACACCACACCCACTAAGCCACACCCACATAACCAGTAGTAAAAAATTTTGAATCCCACCACTGGTCCGGAAGTTATGGGGATTTTACAGTATCCTTCGCCTGCCACACCCACCAAGCCTACAGAACCAGTAGTAACAAACTTTGAATCCCACCACTGCTCTCCATCCCACTAACCTGCTTTCCAGCTCCATTCTCCTGTGCAGGGCAACAAAAGAAGACCCAACTAATCAGCTGGGACTTGGGAGGCAGAGAATAGAAGGGGTTGGCAGGTCCAGTCAGAGGTGGGATTTGCCAGTTCTCTGAACTATTCAAAATTTCCGCTACCGGTTTTCCAGAACCTGTCAGAACTGGCTGAACACCACCTCTGGAATCAACATAAAACATTCCTTTTATTAAGGAAGAGAAGAATAAAGCAGCTTCTCTAGAATGGATCTGAAAACATTGAGACCACTTTTTTAGAGAGTTCACATTTAAATGTGCACCTTTTGTGTTTGAAAAGGTAATGGCTGATACTTTGGGATAACACGTTCCCTAAATAGAGAAAGTAGAGAAAAAAAAGGGCGTGCTGGAAAGAGGAACAAAATTGTTAACATCAAAGCATAAGTACCAAATTTAATTTAAACTGCAATTTGTTTGCGAGGTTCAACCGCTGAAAATCTAATACAATGTGACAAATCCAGTCAAGCTCATAAAGGTTTATATTTACCAATACTGCATGGTTTGCTCGCTTTACAAACACAATTTATGGTCTAAATGTATTTTTATACAAGCTTTTCACATGCTAGTGATTTAAACACTAAAAAAAGCAATCTGGGTTGCAACCTGATTATGCATTAGCAAGTCAGCCTCAACTCTTAGTGGCCACCAAGTGATACTGCACTTGGGAACTCTATGGTGTCCCTAACGTCACATGAATTTGATACTTAGTTGGGTATCACGACGATGCAAAGATGATGCCCAGTTGTGGAATTTTATACGTAAATCTAATTACAATTCCAAGAGACTTATTCAGCTTCCTAACTAACACGTGAAGAATCACCATTATGCCATCACAACAATATGTTCTGTTCTGTAGGTTGTGCAATATGACCGAGCTTGGAAGAGGCACATTTGAGAGAGTTAATAGAGTTTAAGAGAATTAAGAGGTCTATAAACCTAAATCCTTCATGCATTGAACATACTACAGCAAGGGTGTCAAACACAAGGCCCGTGGGCCAGATTCGGCCCATGGGGTGCTTAGATCTGGCCCACGGGGGTGTCCTTGAAACACTGAAGGATTGGCCCGTGATGCCTCTGTCAGCGAAAATGGAGCTTGGGAGGGCCGTGTGTGGTGGCCTTTTTTGCTGGCAGAGGGCTGCAGGAGGCTCCCACATCCGAAAATGGAATCCAGTGGGGCTGCGTGGGGCTCCCCCAAGCTCTGTTTTCACTGGTAGAGTGCTAGCAAAACAAACTACTAGCAAAAGTGGATCCCCCTAACCCCGACTGGGCCACCAGTTGTGCCACGGACACAAGTGACGTTGAGCTGGCCATGCCTACCTGGCCCCCCGAGGTCACACCCTGATGAGGCTCTCGATGAAATTGAGTTTGACAACCCTGTGCTACAGTATGAATGGGTTACTACAGATTAATATTAAAACCACTACAAGTCTAGACTAAACTCTTAATTCAATCATAAACTATCCTTAGATTGTTAGATTAGATTAGGACTCTCAATCTATGTGGCAGGGAGACCCATCCCTGACTTTTATAAGTGTCCTGACTGAAAAGGATGGATTTGCTTTTTAACTTAGTGGGGGAAAATTAATCAAAGATAATGTCTTTCTTGGGGTGGGGGAACGTCTTTCTTAAAAACACTGTTTCTGGAACATCTTCTAGGCCAGCATTTCTCTCCGACAGCATGTATAGACTTCAATAGAATAGAATAGAATAGAATAGAATAGAATCTTTATTGTTGAAGTGTGGTTGGACACAAAAGGAATTTGTCTTGGTGTAAATACTCTCAGTATACATAAAAGAAAAGATACATTCATCAAGAGTCATAAGGTACAACACTTAATGATACTCATAGGGTACAATATAAGCAATCAAAGTTTAAGAATGCAACATACATGGACTTTAAGCCCAAGAATTCCCCATTCTGATATGCTGTCTGGGAAATTTGGGAGTTGAAGTCCATATATCTTAAGGTTGAGCAGCACTGATCTAGGCAGATTGCTTTGTGCTCACAATACCTATTATATTCATTTTATAGAAGAGTGTTGGTTTAGAAATAACAAAGACATAACAAATAGAAGAGGGCTGGCTTAGAAATAAATAATTTGAACAGAGGCAGCATCTTCAAAGAATCAGACAGACTCAAGACTTCTCTTTGCTATTGTACTCCTTGCCTGTTCTACAGAACTTGAGTTACACCATGGAGTAAAATAAAGTAGGGAGTTGAAAGGATGCGTACACATGCACGCACCCCTACAGAGATGGACCAGAAACTAACTAAAGTACTTTTCTTTCTGAAGACCATTTGTGATTAAAATTCACACTGTGAGGATTTTATTTAGTTTTGCTTTATTCTTGGTGACAATAACAGACCAAACAGTTGACATGCCAGTGGAATTAGAAGGTCAGTCCCAGAACAGAGTACCTATTTCAAGTGTTTCTCTCATTTCTGGCTCTTTAGGTATTTAAGTTATTCATATCAGCAGGCAGGCCAGAGATGAACAACGCCTTCCAGAGCAAAAAGAGATGAGTTTCATTATCAAATATTATTCCAAGTAAATAAAGCCAATAGGTGTTCTTATAATCCTGGGGTGCATCTCCTGCTTTTCAAATTCAATTATTGTTTCGGGGTGTGTGTGTTTTTGGTTTTTTTGCAATACTTCTGGTTTTTTGGCCATTAATTTCGGGGTTTTTTTAACAGCTCAAGGGGGGAAAAAGTTAAAAAGGGCTTTACAAAAGAGGAAAGAGTTTTGTCCTTACACAAAGATGAGCAAGCATGAGAGGGGGAATCAGGGAGAGCCTCCTGTGGATTAGGTCTGTTAAAAATCAGATTATTCCCACAGCATTCTTTCATTATTCACCTGCCAGTAAAATATGTACTCGCATTGTCTCTGTTTGAATGCCTATTTTTATCCATCGGAGGGGATATGGTCACTTCTGCAATTTTATTACTCCGTTTCTTGAAGATCTCTCTTCCCTCACCCCTCCCTTCGTAGCAAGCAAGATTTTCTTTTCTCAAAACTGGGCCATGTGCCTCTAAGGAGAAAGTGTTGCATTATCATTCCCACCTTTTTCCTCTTTTTTTTCCCTGACATCTCTGAGCCTTGCTATGCCCAGAAGTGCTTCCACTCAAGCCGGACCATCAAATCAATTATCTCAGCAGTCTTGCTTTCTAAACATGACTGGCAACGAACGACAACAGGCGAGGCAAACTTCATCCAGGATTTGTCATTGATAATGCAATGTTTTTGAATAGACACGGCGAGATGAATGGGCTTGGTAATTGGGCCAAGCTCTTGCCCCCTCGCAGCGGCACAAAACAGGTCTCCTTTTCCTTTTTTTTTTTGCTTTTTTAATAGAGGTTATACCTTTTTGGAGTCAAAGTCACAAAGAAAAGAGGAGGAAGGAGGAATGGTATTAAGAATCACTTTAGCTACCTGGGTATGTCCTTCTGACCTCGTCTTTGGATTGCTTTGGCCTCGCAGGGAACACCGTGAAAGAGAAACGCGTTTCACCATCTCGAGTTAAAATTCTTTTTTTCTTGCACCATTGGAAAATTCATTTGTTTCCTGCTGCCAGCATTCAATTCAAGGAAGTATTTTGTGCTCTCTCTCTCTCTTTTTGAATTGCCTTCCTGGAGAGGCTATCAACTTTTTGATGTTTGATGAAAGTCTTCTTTGACCCAACTCTCCAGTGATCAAACTCTCCAAGTATATGGTTTTATTTCTGCTTCTTATTGGATGGCCAGCTTGTTTAATACAGGTAGTCCTCAATTCAAGAAGCAATGGGTGGAAACTAATCAAGGAGAGAAGCAACTTAGAACTCAGGAGAAGTTTCCTGACAGTGAGAACAATTAAGCAGTGGGACAACTTGCCACCAGAAGTTGTGAGTTCTCCAACACTGGAAGTTTTACAAAAGATGTTGGATAACCATTTGCCTGAAGTGGTGTAGGTTTCCTGCCTAAGAAGGGGGTTGGACTAGAAGACCTCCAAGGTCCCTTCCAACTCTGTTACTCTATTCTAACTTACAATCATAATTGATCGTACAAAATTTAGAAATTTGTTAAGTGGGTTTCCTCCCCTTTTACAACTTTTCTTTAAAAAAGAAAAGTGAATCACTGCAGTTGTTTAATTAGTAACACAGTTGTTAAGTGAATCTGGTTTCCCCTTTGGCTTTGCTCGTCAGAAAGGGGATCACGTGACCCCAGGACTCTGCAACCATCATAAATACGAACCAGCTGTCAATCGCGTGACCGTGGGGATGCCGCAACATTCGTTAAGTGTGGAAAATGGTCATAAGTCACTTGTTTCAGCGCCGTTGTAACTTCGAACAGTCACTAAATGAACTGTTGTAAGTCAAGGACTACCTGTTCTTTAGGGTTATGGTTTATGCAGTTAATTATAACAGGATGGTGCAATGCTCAGTTAATCTTGAGAAACGAAGAGACAGAAATAAATGACAGTGATCTGATAGCATGACTTTCAATTTTTGGTTATTCATACTTCCTGTTCTGAGCAAAGTTTCCTGAGGCCGTAATTAAACACATGCTTAGTCCAAACAACTCTTGTTTTATTGCAATGCTGGGAATTATGTTCATTCCCAGCCTGTAATGAGTCCCAAACAGTCCCTCGAGATAAGCACCCACCTTTCTTTCCTTTGAATTGCTGCCAACAACTAAAGTGCCAAAGAACTGTAAAAAACCAACTGAAGTATAAAGTCCACATAGAGCTTCAAGGTTTAATCTGAACAGAACGAAGAACTTTGCTTCCTGCAAAGGTTTCTTCACCTTTGTCTGTCCTTTATACCATAGGGGAGGGGCAATCACCTCCAAGCATTACTCCCGAGTCACCCCTTTTGTCTCAGCTGCTCTTCCCTGCTAGCAGCTCTGCGCACACGCACACTGGGAACAGGCTCCCTTTGTTCCTCTGCCTCATTGCTGCCAGACTCTGGAGGCTCCGGAGTCAGCACCCCATTCCCAGATGGTCCTGGCCCCATCTCTGCATCGGACGCAGTACCCTCATCCCAGTCCTCCCCAGACTCCTGGACTGGTCCCTGTTCTTCCCCACCATCCGATTCCACTGCCATCTGCACAGGCTGCCGGTGAACCACAACACTTCCATTGTGATGTACACACCTGATAATTTTTTTATATTAAAAGGGGAGGCACTTAATTAAAAGATCTAACATGCAGATCAGCTCAGAATTGGTTCCCCATCTGGAAAATAAAGCCAATGTATTTCGTCCCCAGGAATACATAAACTGGTCTCTGAAAACAGAATTATTTATTTTAGACTATTTATATGGTAACAATGTGGAAAGAAATTCCGGCCATGTCTCTCAGCATTTCAAGGGAGAACGTTTTATGTGTGGTCTCTGGATGATGAGCAGAAAAGACTTTTGAGAGAATAAATTACCGAATGCAGCAGTGTAAGTAGAATTTGCCAGCGATTCAGAAAGTCTGAAACATATTCAAAAAGCTCAGGTGTTAATTCCAATTCTGTTTCATGCTATGCCTTGAAATACAGAATTCAGTGACCCTGGAAAGAAAGATTGAACTACTTGTTCTACAGAATTAATTCCAACCGTATAGGTAGTAATTTCTTTCCATGGCCAGGGCTTAAAATACAATCGTTTAATGGATTTCCTTTATAGATGAACTCTTTTTCACCTGATTTTTTCTTTGCAAAATACCTTCCTTTTTTGCACATAAGTCACAATGTTATAGTACTGAAAATAGAACCAGGCATATTATAGCTAAGCGCTTTGAACAGAACTAACTATACCCCAATTACTTAGAACCCCACAATACAAATGGACCAATTTTCCTAGTTTTATCCTTTGTCAATAAACTGACCAATACTTTTAACTATTTTAAAAGATTTTCTCAATTATCATATTCAGAGATGTTCGATATGTAGGGGTTGCAGGAAAGACAGAATGGGTCAGTAATGGCCTGAAAAGAGAGTTTACTGATCTCTCTCTCTCTCCCCACCCTCTCTCAATGAATCTATTGTTTAAGAAAAAAGGCTGTTTCCATGAAAACAGAACTTCCAAATGTAATAATGCTGTTGTGCATCATATTTTTATGATGATAGAACACTTCAAATATTGCACTGAATTCTAATCTCCACATCCTAAGAAGGATATTGCAGAATGTAGAAAAAAAATTCAAAAGAAATGGCTAGAACACCTTTCCTACAAGGAGAGATGACTGCAGTTGGGGGTTCCTTACCTTGGAATAAGTTGGGGAGATAAGACAGAAGAATATAAAATTATGCATAGGAAAAATAATGCTGAGAGAAATTAGTTCTCCTGCTCAAACAATGTTAGTATTGAGAGTTAGCTACTGAAACTAAAAGTTGCCAGGAGTTGTAGGGGCAGCCAATTTACATGATTTTAAAAGAGAACTAGATAAGCTTATGTAGAATCAGGCCATAAATGCTATTAATATTGACAGTGTAGGAGATGACCAGGCTAAGCCCAATGGAGGGATCAAAAACATCGTAAGTCATGAATCTCTATGCACCCACAAGATATTTAAATCCAACCCACCTTGAATGTGTCTCTTATCTCCCACCCATTTCTCTTGACTGTTAGTTGGCCAGATTCTTGTAGAGAGCTTAAGTATGCAATAAATCTTTGTGCTCATTTGAACTGCCTGAATCTCCTGATTTCCATGGCGCTTGGCAGATAGATGCTCAGTGAGCTTTGGTGGCTCAGGCTGTTAAATGCCTGCTCTTAAGATCCAGCTGTCTACAATTACTGTAGGCTCGAATCCCACCAGGCTCAAGGTTGACTCAGCCTTCCATCCTCTCGGGGTAGGTAAATTGAGGACCCAAGATTGTTGGGGGCAATTAGTTGACCTTGTAAAAATGCTGCTTAGTAAGAAGCAGGCATATACAATGGAATGAAGGCTATTGCTGAGCACACTGGGTTGTATCCCCAAAAAATTGTAAGCTGCCCTGAGTCTTCGGAGAAGGGCGGATATAAATGTAATTTAAAAAAAAAAAGTATTTCCAACCTATTTTAAACCCTGATCAGTAGAGATCAACACCAGAAAGGGTTGCTGCCCTCTATCCTAGTTTGAAAGGTTCCCAAAATGCTTTCAGTTGGCTGCTAATTTGACACAGAACACTGATCTACATGGATGCATAGCCTCATCCAGCCAGATGAGTTTTTAATGCTCTTTCTGTCTGCAAACTCTTTTGACTTTCCCATTTAGCACAAACCATAATTTACCACTATGTCTAAATAAATGGCAGTTTCTGTTCAAACTGAAATTGAAAAATCTATTTTAAACCGTAATCCCAGCGGAGAATGGAGCCTCCAGCTTGTTTCTAATCTTCCAAATCCTGGTTGCCTGTGCTGTTCCAAAATGGACTGTTCACCCCTTCATTTCCCATTTAACAATTTGACAAAGGAATTGAAAATGATGGTCTGTAACCTCATGTTTCACTTAAAGAGCACAAAGCACATGGGGAAAAGAATGGACATGCATAAATATACTTCTGAGGCTGGCACTGGCAATGCAGAAAGATCTGAAATTTAGATACATTCCTTGATTAAGCTACTGTCATCTAGCCCTTATAAATGCAGATGTCAGGCTTGAATTTGGTTAGATGGTGGATTGGGTTACATGTGGGTTATTCATATGAATTCAGTTTGACCCACTTGGGAGCTGCAAGTGGGGAGAGCTGAGATAGATGAAGTTCCAGCCAAAACAACATAGCTGGACGATGAATCAGCCGCGTTTCAATGGCTGCCTCGCCAAAGGAAGGAGGAACGAAGTTGCCAGGCAACTGTTTCACATCCCGGTTGGACAATGTGGCATATTGTTTTGGAAAACTGAGAAAATCCTAGTTGTAGTGATGTGGAAAGCAGGGAAACTTTCAGTACTGGCTTTCCACTAGTTAGTGCCGAGATGGTGTACCTTAATAAACTTGTTCTTTGAGGAATTGAAATGCCTTGGAGTTTGTTTTATGATGGTTGCATTACTTGGAACCTGACAGCAGACAGATGCATAAAACGACTTAAATTTAACCTGAAAGTTTCTCATCCATTCCTTTAAAAACAGGCTTGCAAATATATGCTACTAATACAAGTGCTATCAGGTTTTCCTCATCCCAACGGTGCTTTGTCAAAAGGCAACTGATATTTTTTTCCTTGAAAATGTTTTGCTTCTCAACCAAGAAGCTTCTTCAAGTTCAGTTCAAGGTAAAAACCAAGAAAGTCCAGTTGCCTTTTGAAAAAAAACACCTTTGGGACAACCATGACCTGGATGGTTGACAATCTCCACAGATTTCCAGGTGTTCCTCATTAAAGGAAGAAACATAGTCCTTCCTTAGCATCTTAAGATTCATTTTCTTTCAGCTGTGACAGGCATCATCTTGGTGATTTTTTATAAAAAATCCAAACCAGAGATTGAGGAGCTGAAATCAACTTCTCATCCTCAATTTGCCTTAACTAGCTCCCTGTGCAAAGCAGCTAAACAGGTAACTAACCTGAACTGAAAAGGAACAAAAGGGAAACCTGTAGTCAGCTAAATACATAAAATGTTCAAAGCAAACAAAACATTTTCCGCTTTCTCTTAATAAAAGACACTTTCCTACCGTGTCCTTCATTCTATGCTCTCTTCTGTTAAAATCACATTGTTTGTGGCCCAAACTGCTCACTCTAAAAAAAAAAAGCAAGGTTACAGATATCTGTTGTTGAGGATATCTGTCGGAGGAAGCATAATCGGCATTAACTGAATTTGTATGCATGGGAGCTATTTTGGTAGGCTTGGCGAACAATAAAGCAACAGGCAGGCTGCAGAAAAATTTATCAGCGCTTGATGGTTTCCTGTTTGATTATAGCAATACTAATAGCACTTAGACTTATATACCACTTTATAGTGCTTTACAGCCCTCTCTAAGCGTTTTATAGAGTCAGCTCAGTGACCCCAACAATCTGGGTCCTCATTT
Source organism: Naja naja (assembly GCA_009733165.1). NCBI lineage: Eukaryota > Metazoa > Chordata > Lepidosauria > Squamata > Elapidae > Naja > Naja naja. The sequence continues at coordinate 15,723,539 of CM019162.1, forward strand.
TACCCACCTCGGAAGGATGGAAGGCTGAGTCAACCTTGAGCCTGGTGGGATTTGAACTGCCAAACTGTAGGCAGCTGGCGGCAGAAGTAGCTTGCAGTACTGCACTCTAACCACTGCGCCACAGAGGCTCTTTATTATGGTGAAAGGGACTAGAATACTTTTGAGTGTTCTTTCAAATGAATAATAATAATAATAATAATAATAATAATAATAATAATAATTATTATTATACTACACAAAAATGACAGTATACACAGCAAATGAGATAACTATGCTGGGTTTTGTATCACAAATCACTAGTTGAACACTTCCCAAGTGTTTAGGACTGTGTGATGTATCGGCGGATTATGTGAGCAGATGCTAGTAAGGTGGCCTTCTGCAGCTGACCAGTGGTGAACTTGTCAGCATCAATTGTTTTTAAGTGCTTGACTAGGTCTTTAGGCACAGCACCCAGTGTGCCGAGTACCACTGGAACCACCTGCACAGGTTTATGCCAGAGTCTCATCATCATCATCATTGTCGTCGTCATCATCATCATCATCATCATCATCATTAAATCCTTAGAGATTCCCAGCCTCTGGGGCTGGTTGGTAGCTCAACAGCTCGAGTCCTAACCTAGGACCTAGGAACTGTTCAGGTAGCGTCGGAGGATATAAGCTGTTCCAAGTAGGGTGGTTTTTTGTAGAATCAGGGTATTCAAGTCTGATAAATTCAGGATTTCCACATAGTGAGGCAGCCCTTTAGGTATTGCTCCAAGGGCTCCAATTACAATTGGGATAACACACAATTTCTTTTTCCAAAGGCACTCAACTTCAATTTGTAAGTCCTGACACTTTGTGATTTTTTTCTTGCTCGTCTCTACAATTTGTGCATCACCAGGTATTGCAATGTCAATGAACCAAATCCTTTTCTTCTCAACTACTGTTATGTTAGGCGTGTTATAGGCCAAATGCCTGTCCATCTGAATTCTGAAGTCCCACAAGATCTTGACTTTTTCATTCTCCAGAACCTTCTCAACCTGATGTTCCCAGTAGTTGTTACTATACTCAAATCCAAACCTTTGGCATAGTTTTCAGTGAAACTATTATTATTGTTGTTGTTGTTGTTGTTAATCAAATGCTAGGGGTCCTTTCATGAGTATGAGTCAGGTTATCATTCTGAATGATCGTGAACTGGGGTAGGGTTGAGGAAGAGGTTAAGTTTCTGCCTGAAATCTGGGGGGCTTAAAAAAACTTCAGTGATTTAAACAGCAGCCTTAATGTGACTCTTTTAACAGAAGCTTTAATGGATTAAGAGATTTGGAAGGGACCTTGTAAGGCCTTCTACTCATCCCGTGAATAAACAACAGTATAACTTGCGAGAAAAATCTTGTGGTTTACCGAAATCGCATACAAGTTTATTTGAAAGATAAGACATCTGTGTCGAGCTGCAAACTGTATTATTGATGCTACCACGAGACAACGGCAAACAAACAGGTGGGAAAATGTGTTAGGGTTTTAGAAGCTAGATTTTGTCAACTTGCACTAGCAGGTTAATGTCTGTAGTAACAACAGCGGATGAACCGCTGTACAAGACAATTCACAGTGGACTTTCCTTCTGTTATTAGTACTGTGGGAAGTCCCTCCCCTCCTCCGAAGAATAAAATATTTTGGGAAATATTAAAAAGGCAGAATACTATATTTCCCTAAAGGAGAAATGGAGAAACATGCTCTTAAAGAAACTGAGGAGACCACCTTTTTGGAAATGCAGATTCGGCAATCAATTCAAGACAGGATATTTCAAAACTCCTTGGCAGAATGGTAGGATTAGAAAGAAGCCCCTCACCCAAGATTCAATACAGGACAAAAGCCATTAGCGACAATAAGAATTGCCCAACACCCATTCAGAACACAAGCCCCTTCATCATACCACGCTCAGACCAGTCCAAACTTCAAAGTCACAGAAACCTGGGAGCTCAGATAAACAATAAGCTAGAGGTTGACCAGATTAGGTCAGACAAACACCTAGGATTTGCATTTCCTCTTTTGCCTGTAGAGCCAGCTATGACCCCTACATAACCCCTACATGACCCCCACAGGAATCTAACAGCCAATAGAATATTAAAGGACATGTTCTTCCACAGGAATAGGAAGTCTCGATGTGAGTGATATTGAGTTGGCCACACCCAGCCAATAACCAAGCCATGCCCACCACCCAAGCCACGCCCACAGAACCAGTTGTTAAAAAATTTGAATCCCAACCCTGCTTACCACTGGTTCTTTTCCCCACCAATTGAAGGATTTTAGGTGGCTATCATTATAGAATTGTTGCCTTTGGACTGAGTGCTGTGTAGCATTACTGCTAGTTGCTATCATTTCACTCCTTTCTGTTTATATGTCTAGCTTCAACTTTCATGCTTTTTAGGAATTGTCCTAAAAGATAGAAGGAGCAAGAGAGATAAGTGAAATACAGCTACAGTCTGGGTTTGGCCACACTTTTAAGAGAAGGAAAAGAGAGTAAGTCTTCCCTTCTTAATCATCTAAGAATCTCTCTTTGGTTCACATTCATTTTTCCCAACTCAGAGATAAGTGCTTCAGTGGATCTCTATAAGTAGAAAGTCAGAAAAGGCAAACAGAAGGAAATAATAAAAAAGAAGCTAACACAGCTTAGAGTAGGTCAAAACCCACTAGCAAACAATCTGTACAAGCACATCACTGTCTGCCATATGTTAAAAGATAAATGCTTCAGAGACTGTTTAAGAGTACAGGTGAAACTTGCAAATGCTTGGCCTTAATATCAATTGACAAGGTCTTTCCGTTATTCCCCCAGGCCCTTTGCTACAGCTGCTTTATTTTATCCATATGGAATAAAAGCTTTGCCCATAGTTCCCTTAACATACATTCTAACAATTTTTAATTTATTTGCTGGTCCTTCCTAATGTTCCCTTCCTTGCCACTGTCTAGGAACATGATTATGATTCTGTTAGTTCAATTACTGCCAGGGTGATCTCTCTTTGTCTATTAGGATAGTTCTAGTCAGGGGTGGGCTTCAATATTTTTAGCCCTAATGACTGGCTGGGTGGGCATGTGGCTGGGTGGGTATGGCCAAGTTAACATCGCTTCTTTGCCCTAATTACCTAAAAAAAGAAAATATACAAAAAAGTTGTTTATTATTTCATGCATTTAATACTTAAATAAAAGGGTGGGTGAAACCAGGCTTAATAGTAGTGACTGTGAGAGGGAAGCTTCTGGTCAGTTAAGTGATTTTTATTATTTGAAATTAATCCCCTAGGAGGCTAGGGTCTATTTATCTGATTTTCTCAATGGCTCTCCCTCAAAAGCACTGAGTGGATTGTTTATCTAGCTTGCAACACTTTTATGAGGTGTGAAATGTCCTTGGCTGAATGCCCAGAAGTTCAATTAAGCCTGTTAAGAGCTTTCCCTTGCTGCTTGTCTTTCTGAGGTTACTGGGGGCTCTCCAAGTCTCCCAGAGTCTTAGCTAGGGGCTCTTACAAGCCCCTGCGAGCCCCCAGCAGCCCACCCCTGGTTCTAGTTCCCTGTTTTCATATGCTTATGGCAGGGTCCAAAAACCAAGAAAGACAGGGATTCTTTCAAGATTCTAAGCAGGTTCCATTAATGTTCCTCACCTATAGACAGAAATCTTGCAAACTAAAGCAACAATTTGCATCATTAAAGGTGTACACTGAGAACTTCTAGGGAGGACTACCTTGACCATCTTCCTCCCAGCCAAACTAAATTTTGGCATCTTTTGGTCCCCTACAGCTTCTCCCTCTTGGAAGCTCAGAAATTTACTTCTGGGGGAGAAGGGGAATGATGGCCATATATCAATCAAAACTTTGTAAGCTTCTATGCACAGATTAAGCCCTATCCCAGATAGATATGATAGATAAGAACTAACCAGCGTTCACCAGATTTCTTCAGAAATTGAACGGAAATATATTCAGCTTTCTCAGAAGAATTTTTGGAGGAAGCTCATAATTATTGACACTTTCTTGCAAGATTCTCAATTTCCATCACCAACCTTGAAACAGAGCTCCTTATCTGCATATTTTTCCTGTGATTCCACAGAGACCTTTAGAGTCATTGTGTGTTCCTCTTTGGGCTGCTGCATCATACACTTGCAATGCAGACATGTTGTTCATTTTCCCAACTCTATATTTAAAACCTTCTTTTAAAGGAGTATCTCCAATTCTCATATTATAAGTATAAGACATTTCCAATTTCCTTTATTGTGCCATTTGTTATGCTGAGTACAACTGGATCTGGTTATTAATTCCTCCCTAAATCAAATTCTGGCTGTTTGGAATTTCAATTTCACAAGTCTTTAATGATTTGAACCATATCTGGACCTTACATTTTCCTTCCATGTTCACAAAGGATTAGCAATGAGCATGGGCATGCCAGGATACAAATTACAAATGTATAGTGACCACAACAATATCCGACATTCAATTAAGCTTTTTTTTATAAAGCAATTTCTTCAAAGTTCATACCCCAGGAGACGCTCAGAAAATAGTAGTTAGAAGATACTATTCATGAAATCAGCCTGACGCACAATAGGGAGTCGGTATGTATCGGTCTGAATTAAAGAACTACAACCTTAATCTAGGATTCATCTTATTCACCATAATACAGAGTTCCCAATGATTAAAGGAACACTTGTAGTCCTGCTCATCTTTTTGTCTGAAAGGATAAGTGAGTAGGGTTTGACTATTGTTGTGATGTATTACCGTGGTGGTGCAGTGGTTAGAATGCAGTACTGGAGGCTAACTCACTGCTCACTCCAGGAGTTCAATCCGGACTGGCTCAAGGTTAATTCTGCCTTTCATCCTTCTGAGGTCGGTAAAATGAGGACTGAGGATTGTTGAGGGCAATGTGCTGACTCTGTAAACTGCTTAGAAAGGGCTGCAAAGCCCTGTGGAGAGATGTATCATTGCTATTGCTATTAAAAGCTCTGGTGATGCAGTGGTTAAAGTGCAGTATTGCAGGGAAACTCTGCCCACAGTCTGGAGTTCGATCCTGACCAGCTCAAGGTTGACTCAGCCTTCTATCCTTATGAGGTCGGTAAAATGGGAAGCCAGATTGTTGGGGGCAAGAGGCTGACTCTGTAAACTGCTTAGCGAGGGCTGTAAAGCACTGTGAAGCAGTATATAAGTTTAAGTGCTATTGCTATTGCTACTGTCACATCTGTTCTTTGTATTTATACCTAACTCTGGAACTTCAAGGCTTCATGTGAATATTTCTACTTGCATTCAAACTGTTGGTGCATCATGAGGCAGAGTTATTCTATTCATATCTAACATGGGTTTCCTATAGATCTCCGATTGGACTCTATGAAAAAATTGCAGAATTAGAGAAGACATTAGTCTGACCCAGCATATAACCATAACAATAAAGGGAAAAGAGAAAGGACTCACTGCAGATTTTACTCCGCTAGCCATTGCCAAGTACAGAGGGTGGTGCTCATCTCTGTTTCAAGGCCACTGAGCCACAGAGCACTGTTACTTTCCCACCAAAGTGGTACCTATTTATCTACTCACGTTTGCATGTTTTCAAACTGGTTAAGTTGGCAGGAGCTCACCCCATTCTGTGGCACTTGGGTCTCAAACCTGCACTGCCAGCTTTCCAGCCAACAAGCCCAACATCTTATTCATTGAGCCACCCCAACCATAACAGTCAGGGTGTCAAATATTGGGAAAGAAAAAAAGATGATATATCTTTTTTGTCCTTCAGTTATTCTCCTCAACAGAACAAGATGCTCAAAACTAAGGCATCTGTATTACTTCTAGAATACTTCAAGCCATTTTGGTAGCGAGTGTAAAAGATGTTGCATTTAGCATTTTAACATATGAATTGTTTGGGAATGTGACACTGCTTTATAACTTGCTTTAAGAATGAGAGGGATTGCAATATCCGATAAAGCTCTATAAATCAGAATAAACAGCTTCATGAACTGGATGCAGCAATACAATAAGTTTTGACCTGACTACAATTACTGGATATAGGGAAGATCTGGATTCAATTGCATTTAGCCATTAAACAGATTGGGTCAAACTTATCTCTCTGGTAAGCCTATTTTGCAGGATCCTAGTAGAGTTTGATGAATTAAGAGAGGAGAAAAAAAGAACTGCTTTCAAATCAGCAAAAAAAAGCATTGTGTTTTTACAGTCCTGATAATCTTCCAAGGAGACTGTAAAAAATAAGGATGTTTATGTTTGCAGTTTAATGTTTGGTAAGACAAAGTTGAGGTTTGCTAGAGCGTAATGCAATAATTATGGCTGAAAACTAGTGACAATGAAGTTCGATGTGTTCATTAGAGCATTTATTAGCTATAAGAAGTAGGCAATAGTGGTGACTAGAAAGAAGCTACTCACCCGGTAAGCTTATTAAACAAGTGGAGAACACTAATAGAATAAAAATATATACTTTGGTTTAGCTCATCCATCTTTTAAATACACACAGACACACACCTAAAATGAGCATTTCCACCACAATCTGGGTTTAATATTGATACTGCCAATTTCTCCCTTTGCTAAAATGCTAAATACTAATTAGTTCCCAAACTCTTTCCTCAAGCATTATGCAAGATGCATCTGCTGAAGCAATTACAATTAGAGATAAGATTCCGGTGGCTATTTTTCTTCTCTGTTCAATATTATTTGGAACCAACTTAGTACTCTCTAGGCATACAAATAAAGTTGCTCTTTTTAAAAAAAAAAATCCCAACAGTCTTACAATAGGAAATATTATTAGGTAAGAGAGATCCGAAAACAAAAACAGTCCAATTCTAAATACAGAACTATTCACTGTGCGTGTGATATTTATGCAACAATTCCATATTAACAATGACTAATTGTTAAGGCCAATAAGGCTGCCGTGGCATCAATTTAGCTCCACTGTTTCCAATGGCAGATGATTCTTTTTCTGAAACAATTCTTCACAAAAATAGAGGGGAAGGGATGCTTTGTTTCTGTCAAACTGGATTTTCACGGATCTAGCCATCTGTTTACGGAGTAAAACTTCTCTCTGTTTTCTGATGAAGGAACAGAAGACAAGAAATTCTTTATAGATGGTGTAGATCTTCACTGTTGTAATTAGAAAGAGGTGGAAGTGATCTAGCATTACCATAATGAGGTTCTCTCGAAGGAGAAGAATATTGTACCTTGTCGGCCATTGGCCTCTCCAGCAGCCGAATCAGAGGGGAAGAAGAAGGTGTGGGAGTTAGGATCAGCATCAAGGCAACCTGAGAGCTCAGAGAGGTGGAATAGAGCTGGCAGAGAGAGAGAGAAAGAGAGAGAGAGGGAGAGGGGTGGATCAGTCCTCAGATGGAGAGTCAACAGCTCCCAGGTCTGGAGTGGCTGATGAGGAAGAGGAGGAACAGCTGGGTTCAGTCAGTGCCTGACATGTGGATGTGCAGAAGGCAGAGGAGAGGAGAGCAGTGGAAATCTATGGGCCAGTCCTTGGGATGGAAGAGCCACCGTTGCTAGCAAAGCCCCACCCTAGCTCTGGGGATAAAAAGCAGGGGGCGGAGATAAATAGATGTGGCAGACAACGATTCATCTCCCTGCCAGACAGATCTGTTAGCCTGCGGTGAAAGAGAAACATTTTGCAGGGGTTGCTGGCACTCCTAATAAAGGAATCATTGCTTCAACTACAGAGGGCTTGCCATGTTTGGAGAGCTGAATCAGAATAAATAAACAACACCAGTGTCTTACATCCGAGTTCCAAATAGCCACTCTGAGAATGAAATAACAGACATCTCTTTGCTAGTAAACATAACCGTGATTGGGGAAGAATTTAAATTCCCACTCCAAATTTAGCTGAAAGACTAGACATACATAGCCTTGACAAGCTGATATTAAGATATAGGAAACAACATCTCAGATCTGATCCTTTTATTTGTGGGCATTCAGAAAAGCAAGACGGCATATTAAATTACCATTGATGACTGTTTCCTAGTATGATTTGATTGCTTATTGTACCCTATGACTATCATTAAGTGTTGTACCTTATGATTCTTGACAAATGCATCTTTTCTTTTATGTACACTGAGAATATTTGCACCAAGACAAATTCCTTGTGTGTCCAACCACACTTAGCCAATAAAGAATTCTATTCATTCATTTATGTTTTCAAACATGGCAAAATAATCCACTGATAAAAACCAAGTAACTCTTGCATGCTGTTGAAAATATTTTTTAAAGTAATTGTATTCTTTCCAAGTCTGTCATATACATTCAGGACTAAAAAGAAACCAGAGTTTTAATCGGCCATCATTTCACTCCTAAATATCTCAGATTACAATATCTTAACAAATTTACATGTCTTCATTTATATTTATATAAAGGACTGTTGTATTCCAATATTTTAAAAAATGGGGAAAAATATGAATGAAACTACAACTCAGTGTAAAAGAATGGAGACTAACATCACAAGTTTAAATATCAAACAGAAACTGTTAATGATTCACACTGGGAAAGATGGAGAGAGCTTTATTAGAGATGTCTACCATTATACATTTGTTCAATGTTCATGTTTTCTGGTGTTGTCTGGAACTGGAAATATTTAAAAAGCAATAAATAAATTGTTGAAAACATAGTCTTGGAAGAAAGCACTTGTGTAACTTTTTTAAAAAAAATCACTATTCCATACTATGCAATTTGTAAGCAAAGAAATAAAAATACCAATGTATGATTCAAAATGTTATTTTGCACTGAATGAAACTGAACATCTGTTTGATTCAATGCTGTTAAATATGCTATGCTTTTTTTTACAGAAAAAAAGATCAATAATGAAAGTGAAATGTTTTTATGGCCTCTCTCAGACATCAATGTTCTTTCCTAAAATGAGGAGGGAATGCACAAGGATACACACTGGAAAAACAGAAATCTTGCCTGTGAGGAAGCATATAGTTAAAATTTTATCTGAGCTTCTCAGCCCTTATAGTTACTCCTCTACTCCCAGGTTAATCACACAAATCTGTAAACTACAGTATGCCCTAATCCTCTACACAATATATCCTTTGCATCTACTACTGGATCTCTGGATTAGAAGAAGCACAATTGGTTTTCATGAGTTTTATGGATAACACCAAGGCTAACGGAACCAATAACAAATATTATTTTTTTCCCTCTTGGTATGATTTGGTTCTATACTAAAGTAGTATCTGACATCCTTCCGTGTGTTAGCCTGATCCACATTGAGAATCATTTTATCTAGAAGCACTCAAGGAATTAAAATATCTCTCCTGTTTGTTTTTAGAACTAGTTCTAAGCTTAGAAATTGAATCTGCAATAACAGCATTTGGTTTTCTGAGAAGATATGTGGCAACAGATATCTGGTATCCAACTTTCAGTATTGAACAAGGCCTTCTTTGCAAGGTTGTCATAAGCAATTCTCTCTCAGATAAGCCTCTGCCCAACTTGCAATTAGGGGAAGTATAATGAGCTATACCCTAGGACGGTTGGACAAAATCAATTCATAACACTGAAAGGTTGTTCCAGTGTTAACAATGGCTCTAAGTTAATCCTCAACTTGCAATGGAGCTCTGTTGGTGTTGCAGGATTCTAAAATAGCTTGCAGTACTCAGTATAAATTAGCAGTAGAAGTAGCACCTAGACTTATATACCACCTTAATATTGCCTCTCTAAGCAGCAAAGCTGATTAGGGGACTGGAGGCTAAAACATATGAAGAACGGTTGCAGGAACTGGGTATGTCTAGTTTGATGAAAAGGAGGACTAGTGGAGACATGATAGCAGTCTTCCAAAATCTCAGGGGTTGCCACAAAGAAGAAGGAGTCAAGCTATTCTCCAAAACACCTGAAGGCAGGACAAGAAGCAATGGGTGGAAACTCATCAAGGAGAGAAGCAACTTAGAACTAAGGAGAAATTGCCTGACAGTGAGAACAATTAATCAGTGGAACAACTTGCCTCCAGAAGTTGTGAATGCTCCAAAACTGGAAGTTTTTAAGATTGGATAACCATTTGTCTGAAGTGGTGCAGGGTTTCCTGCCTAAGCAGGGAGTTGGACTAGAAGATCTCCAAGGTCCCTTCCAATTCTGTTATTCTATTCTAAGTGTTTTACAAAGTCAGCATCCTGCCCTCAACAATCTGGGTCCTCATTTTACTGACCTCAGAAGGATGGGAGGCTGAGTCAACCTTGAGCCTGTGAGGTTCAAACTCCTGGCAGTGAGCAGTAAATTAGGCTACAATACTGTATTCTCACCACTGTGCCACTGTGGCTCAGAAAATTAGCATTTTCTCCCAGCAACAGTTTCTGGAGATCTACAAAATTAAGACAAACTGCATTTGCTTTTGAATCTGAATTTGGATGAGAGTTATAACCTATTAAGAATCCTCACCCTAAGGCACTGTCAATGGAGTTTTGCTTTTTATTCCCTTCCATATTTGCTCCAGATACAGGAAGCTAAATAGATTTTGCTCAGAGCAAAATTATCTGAGAGTTGATAACCAGAGCAAATTGGGCGATTGATGGCTGTAACCATAAGTAACATGGAGGACTTTATGGCAAGGGCCACAGGGACTCATTGGGACTAGACTGTACATACCTGGAAAATCCAGGATGAATTGTCTTTTTTTTTAAATTATGCAAAGGTTGTTTTAAACATTCACAACATTTTTCATAAGATTCCCATTTCATAATACCAGGAAACAGGTCTGCTAATTTGCAACTGAGTGCAGACAGAGGGACCACAATTTGTTCTCCTCTGTACAACAGGGTTTTTAATAATCAAGAAATATGAACACAAATACATGACTAATTTGTGGCTGCAATTAATAACTTTCCCTCCCTAAAGTAGCCGTACAGGCACTCACCAACATAACCAGAGGCCTTGTGGGATACCTGTACTTTTGAGGCCGCTACTATTCTTGTCAATTTCCATGCTGTAGCCAGTAAAGATGCTATGATTAAGTGAGCACTTTAAAATAGTATTAAGCAGTGTGATAATTTTTGCATTTATTTATTTATTGAGTTTAAACCTAGAGCAATCAAAGAAGACCCTTGAGAGTTTACAATATATCTAATTAAATGCAATAGGATGATCTGTGATACAAATTAAACAAAAATATTTTTTAAAAAACAGCTTAATCATCTTCCCAATGCAAACTAATTAGTAAATAATGGATAGCTTCACTTCATATTCTAAAAGGTATTTGAAGTAGCTTATGTTTAAATAACTGATGTTTGGATCGATGGACAGATAGACAGACAGAAGGTATGTATAATTTCGTAGAATTGTCACACAAAGCACTCAAAAGATGTGAGTTTCCATCCTCTTACTTTTCTTCACTTCTTTTCAAATTAATAAGACACCTGCCTCAGAAAGGCATGAATTTTCTATGAAAATAATAGACGGTAACCAGTTTTTCTTAATGTGAACAAGGTATAATTTGAAGTAAAAGATAATGTTTTTCTTGTATTTCTGCTTTAGTTATTACATATCTTGGTCTATCAAAGAAAATATACTAGACAAGTAATTTGGATGTGTGTTGGGTTGTTTGAAGAAAAACAAAAGAAACATTATAAATAAAACATTTTTTTCTTGTAATTGTCTATCTAAAATATTATATTTCCCTGACAGACATAACTATTACCAGAAATCTTTTCCTTAAATGCTCCAATCTGTAGTGAAGGCTCAGACAAGAAAATAATCTGCCATTACAAAGTACTTCTGGATATGATTCACTCTGTTGAAGTAATATTTAAAATATCTACAAATTCCAAAATTCAACAGAAATTTCCAGAAACTATAGAGTTGTACCCTGGACTCTATTTGATGAATAAGCCTATTGTTGTGACCACAGGTTGTAATAACATTACAGAGTATTAGTAAAGAAATTAATAATTAGAAGGAGAAAAAAAGAGAAAGCATACAAGAGAATAGTGTTAAGATGGAACCAGGACTATAACTGAGAACTTAAAAATGTCATTTAAAAAAATACATGGCAAAGTAAAAAATACATGACAACTTGATTGCTAAGAATTGGAATGGCTAACAGTTCCAACTAATTAATACAGCCAAAATTAATGCAGTTAGAATAATGCTTCATTTTTATTTAGCAGTTGCTTTGCCTTGTTGGTTATATTAAATTCCTTTATTATTGTAATAAGTAATATAATAAAATAAGCCATTAAGAACCAAGATTTATATAGATCCTTTTTAACAGTTCTTCTCCTAAGCTATGCCTCTCTTCTGTCTGCATCTGAAGCTCATGTAAAGACTTTAAAAGCAGAGAATTCTCCATGTTTGCCCCAGGCACAACTGAAGAATAATACTAATGAAGAACAGAACTAAGCAAGGTATTCTCCTGATGGATCCTATTTTCCCAACAAATCAACTAGTTCATTGGACCAAACTCTTTCAGATACCGGTAGAAGGAAGATTGGATGATTTTATCTTGTTCTTCTTGTGCCACTACTGTCAATCAACAAGGATCCACCACAGAAACTGACACCATGAACTTCGATGTTATTAGAAATTCATTGATGAAGGTATCCTAAACATGTCTTCTTTGATGATAAAACTCTGCCTCGTATATCTTCAATCAGTCAGAATCAACCAACCAATGAACCAACCAGTCAATCAGAATAGAGCTGGAAGGCACTTTGTAGGTCTTCTAGTCCAATCTCCCGCTCAAGGAGGAAACCCTACACCATTTCAGATAGGAGGCTGTCCAGTCTTTTCTTAAAAGCCTCCAGAGATGGAGCGCCCACGATTTCTGAAGGCAAAGCTGTTCCACTGATTAATAGTTCTCACTGCTAGGAGATTTCTCTTTCATCCTAGGTTGCTTCTCTCCTGGATTAGTTTCCACCCATTGTTTCTTGTCTTGCCTTCTGGTGCTTTGGAAAATAAGTTGACCCCCTCTTCTTTGTTTCAGCTCCTCAAATACTGGAATACTGCTATCATACCCTAGTCCTTCTTTTCCGTAGACTGACCAATGGCCACAACCAATTCCTGCAACCGTTATTTATATGTTTTTGTCTCCAGGCTCTTAATCATCCTAGTTGCTCTTCTTTGCACTTTTTCCAAAGACTCAACACCATTTTTGTCATGTGGTGACCAAAAACTGGATGCAGTATTCCAGATGTGGCTTTATAAAGTGGTACTAATATTTCACGTGGTTTTGATTCTGTCTCTGTTTATGAAACCTATAATTGTATTATTATTTTTTTGGCTGCTGACTCATGTTTAAGGGATTGGACTCCATGGTCCCTCTCACAGTTACTGTTTTTGAGCCAGGTTTCCCCTAATCTGTATTTGTACCTTTGGCTTTTCTTGCCTAGGTGTCACACCTTGCTTTTATCCACAATAAATTTAAATTGTAAGGCATCTGAGGCTCAGAGTCCTAAACCAGATAACTGTTTAGCAATCACCATGATAGGATGCATTTCATACCCCATAATATATAGCATACCACAATAAAGAAGCTAGCCTCAACCTTGACTTTTCAACAGATTACGAGAATGATTGAATGACCCTATAAATTGATATTCTACAAAGGCACAAATTCCTTCTCCTGCCACCTCTCATCACTGAATGATATGTGGCATTATATAAATGTTTCCACTGTGTCATAAAAAACATAATGCCAATGTTATTATTTATGCTTCGGGTGAAAAAAGTTGGCCTTGACCATTTGCTGAAATCCAAGCTATGCAGAGTTTTATTCCCATTTAAATAATGTAAGGCAACAAAACATGTTTTTCTTCCTCTTTTTCTTGGACAACAAATTTGTACTTAAGGGACATCATTAAAGTGTGTGTGTGGGGGGGTATAACCTGATTCACATCATTAAAATGCTCTAATAATTTTCTTCTTCTTCTTTTTAAACACTTGCAGCTGATGAATGCCACCTCAGAACTAGAGTACATCAAAAGCACATACACAGGTTATTTAACCTAATAAGTTGGAATATGGTTAATTGGAAGACGTTTGCACTATTACTGTTTTCTGTAGCTGGCTAAGTGATTGTTTCTTATAAATTATGAAGGTTTTGAGATCTATTTTATGAATGTGTAATGGATCTTTTTTTAAAAAATAATTCTCCACAGAATTCTCTACTTGGTAAGTCTATAACATATTGCATTTCAGTAGCAATAAATAGACAGGGAAGGTTTTGCATTAGATGGTGGATATCAATCTGAAACAAAAATAGAAATCATATACAGCTAATCCTCAACTTGGAACCATTCGTTTTTATGGCCATTTTTCATACTTACAACAGTTGTAGCATCCTTGTACCCATGTGATCAAAATTTGGACCCTTGGCAATTGACTCATACTTATGACTGTTGCTGGGTCCTGGGTTCATGTGCTCCACTTTTGCAACCTTCTGATAAGCAAAGTCATTGGGGAAACCAGATTCACTTAACAACTATTGTTCGTAACTTAATAGCTGCAGTGATTCACTTAAAAACCGTGGCAGGAAAGGTTGTAAAATGAACCAGAACTGTCACTTAATAACTGTCTCGATTAGCAAAATTGGAAATTTTGGGCTCAAATTTTTCAAGAAAATTGGAGTAAGGGAAACACAGACACAACTCAGTAGAAATAAGCATGCAAACAAGCGTTGCAGATTCCATGGGTGCCTTGATTTCCAGCCGGTAACTATTTATGACTAAAATTCTGCCCCCAATTGTGGCTATAAGTCAAGGATTGTCTATATATCCAAATTTTATATCAACAGTTTTTATATAGTGTGGCCTGGTTTTGGTCTTTGCTCCCAACACTTGCTGTATTACCTATTGTCACTTTATCTCAAATGACAGCATCCTTTTCTCTACATGCAAAAGCACAATTTCATCCGCGAACTAGAAAGTAGCACTACTGTTGTTATCCAATATCTTTATAATTTGGGAAATGCTCCCCAGTCACCTGCTGTGTGTTTTAGATTTCAGTTTCACTCAATCCCTCTCTCTTTCCTAGCTTCATCTTCCTGAATTCAGCCTTGGACAAACAACCTAGAATTGCATGAAACGAAGACGATTGTCTCAAGAGCCGAATTTCCCATCGTTATTACATTAAAGTGCCAGTTTGATATTGTGAAGCTTCCCTCCATCCATTCCCGCCATCTTATTCGGTTTAGGATATCCCTCTCACTAAATGCATGCCCCAAATGCAATTATTTTTGAGAACTGGCATATGAAATTCAATGGCAGCCATGGGAAAAAGAGACTTCATAGAGTCAGGTTCGTATCCTGTCATCCACAGAAATTAAACAGAACACTTATCATATATTCTGAGCGAAATAGTTTCAGTGGTTTTTATTGGCACTTCCTCTTGAATTAGCTGAGTTTGCAGGGTCAGTAAATGAAAGAGACAAGGCAATGTCTCATGATTTACTAGTACAACCAAGAAGCGGCAGTGAGAGCAGCTAGCTAATTGTGGAAGACACCTAAATAAACAGGTAAGTAGGTTCTTACTTGAGGGACAAACCAGCAGAGAGTCCCAGTAGGTTGCATTGAGAAGTAAAGAAAAATCCAGAGGAAGGAAATACAATGGTTGACTTACAACCATTCATTGAGGGACTGTTCAAAGTTACTATGGCACTGAAAAAAAAGGATCATTTTTCACACTTATGACTGTTGTAGCTTCCCTACGGTCATGTGAACAATATTCAGATGCTAGGCAATTGGTTTGTATTTATGACGTTTGCAATGTCCTGGGATTATGTGATCCCTTTTTGCAACCTTCTGACAAGCAGAGTCTCAGAGTATACACAGCTTTACTAGGTGAGACAACCCAGGAACAGAAACAGCAAACCAAGGTTTGTAATAAATAGTTGCTTTCTCTACAAAGGAATATATATTATATATACAAGTACTACAAACAAAGGTCAAACAAGCAGAAAATTACAGCAGGGAAGAACACACAGTGAGACAGAGACACCCTAATAGGGCCTCTTATATAGGTGTCAGGATTCCGGCATTTATCCCCCAATTAAATAGACTAGACTAGACTAGACTAGACTAATGCAATGAAGAATGAATAGAATAGAATAGAATAGAATAGAATAGAATAGAATAGAATAGAATAGAATATCTTTATTGGCCAAGTGTGAGTGGACACACAAGGAATTTGTCTTGGTGCAAATGCTCCCAGTGTACATAAAATAAAGATACATTTGTCAAGAGTCAAGAATCATCAGGTACAACACTTAATAATAGTCATAGGGTACAATAAGCAATCAAATCATACTAGGAAACAGTCAATATAAATAGTAGGGATACAAGCAACAAAGTTACAGTCATACAGTCACAAGTGGGAAGGGATAGTTGACAAGGAGAGATGAGAAGATTAATAGTAATAGTAATGCAGACTTTGTAAATAGTTGAGGAGTGTTAAGGGAATTATTTGTTTAGCAGAGTGATGGCTTTCAGGAAACAAATCATGAGTCTCGAGCCAAACTTCCAAATTTCAAAAGGATTTATTGGGAGTTAACATGTCCAGCACTGCCTGGGTGTAGCCAACTCTGAGACACATCATTCATAGTCACCCTTGATCCTGGTTTCCCCCCCATCCCCTGGGTGTATCATAATTCATATTCTTCAATGGGACACATCCATAGCCAAGAGTCATCAATCATGCTCTCCAGTTAGAATACTGAGCAGCACTTCAATCACCTAATTACTATCTCTGAAAACATTTATGGAATGTAGTTTTGGATTAACAATCTGCTACACTGCTCCCCCCTCCCTTTCTATTGGCAACTCTAAGACAACCATAGACATATTTTATGAGTTGACAACAGGCTCTTAAAAGGATAGCAGCCAAAAACCTTACCGACTCATTCCCATCATTACATCATTGCATCATTTCAAGGGCTGGTCAGCTCTTAAATTACTACCCCGACACGAAGTCTACAGAGAAGTCAGATTCACTTAATAATCGTGTTACTGACTTAACAATTGCAGTGATTCACATAACATCTGGTAAGATAGGTCATAAAACAGCACAAAACTCAATAACTGTCTTGCTTAGTAATGGAAATTTGGCCAGGGGAGGGCGCTCAGTTCAAGAATCATCTGTGCTTTCATACCGTTGCCAAGACGTAGTTAAACTTGGTTCAAGGGAAATCTTATCTAGACAAAAATATTGGGGGTGGATAGAAGAAACCTGAGGGTTTAATGGCATTCGGGGCTAACGGATGTGAAATAATAGTGTGTTACAGGAGGCAGATTAAGCACAAGTTATGACATTTATTAACAGTGATTATGTTTTACGAAAATTAGGTAGCAAATCACCTCTGTACTTTAATAAAAATGTTGTTGATCGTATCACTACCGTGATGAAAAGCTGCTTCACTTTCCCCTTCTTAAGAATTCATTTTGCACAAACAAGGTTTGAAGTAACACACAAAGACGTATCTTTAGTTACAGTGTTCTCTTTGTAAGGGCATAGATCATAAAATTAATTACATTCCCAGAGTAAAATTGATTGGGGCCAAATGTTTTTTCTGCCTGAAGTATTTCAAAGGAAAAATGGCTGGTCACAAGTATATCAGCCTCATTAAAATATCACTTTGGGGCAGTCCCGAAAACTTAAGTAATAAAACAAATGTTCTGGAAGATAAATTGGCTTGTGTAATCCTTTCCTAGCATGGCTTCCACTAAAGAGAATTTGTCAAATAGTTTTCTTGTTTCTAGTTAACGTGTGTTGTTCTTGCTGTTCTCTGGGGTACTTAATATTGACAATATAGGTGGAAGCCACTTGTAAAATACTAAGCAGGTAGCATAACATGTCTTTTGAAAGAAACTCTCTCCTCTCCAACATCATTTACACTTATTGAACTCAGAGGTTTTCCTGCTTTAAAGCTTCACTCAGCAGGAACCACAGAAGTATGTGAAGAAAAGTAACAAAGGAAGCAATCAGATTAATGCGACTCTACTTTAATCTCATTAGTGTTGTCAAGAACCTTCTTTTGAAGTTTCCTACTGAGTTCCTGTTGTCTCTATTTTCCTGCCCTTGCATGTGTGAGGCTGAGAGCAAAACCACCTTAAAAATATAGATATGATACTACAGTTGTGTTGACCACATGCAAATTATTCTCTCTTTTCTGTCCACCTGGTGGCCAGGATCCAACAGGATATGAGTGAACTACCTGGAAAATCAAAATCTGGCGATTGAATTCCTAGTTTATTTGGTTGGTTTTTTTTTTATTGTGGGGAATTGGTTTACTTAAACATTATTCTGAGCGTGTACTTCCATTGTCCTTAAGTTAACCACAGATATCTTACATTGTTCCAGCTCGTATGTACTAGGGAAGTGCAAAGCTTCAGAGATGGATGCTTCTCCTTAGCTCTTCAAAATGGCTGTGATGAAGTGGAAGAATCTTTATTCTTTACTGTTCAGAGGGTAGGGCTGGAACCAATGGGATACAACTACAAGGAAGAGGGGGTTAGATTTCATATCAGTGGAGCTTATTGGCTGTACAACTTGCCAGCCATATCTATATGTCTTACTAGAGTATCCATTCTCTGTTTGAAGACTCCTGTTGATGGAAAAAATCACCATTTTATACAGTGCCTTGGTCTACTGGTTGAGCAGGGAGATAGACTAGATCAGTGTTTCTTAACCTTGACAACTTTAGGAAGTGTGGACTTCAACTCTCAGTATCCCAGAATTGTGGGGGTTGAAGTCCACACTTCCTAAAGTTGTCAAGGTTGAGAAAGATTAGACGTCTTTCAATGTCCTTTCAAACTCTACGATTCTATGTGAGTTTACAGGAAACTCTTTGGCAGATTATGCTGGAAAAGTATTTAGCGCCGATGTGAAACATGTCCATAAAAACAACTACAATATGTTATTGGCATGGTGGAAAGTACCACTCTGGAGAAAATTGTGGCTGCTTTGCTATAAGGCCTTGCATTCCACAACTGTAGAATATACGGCACAGCATCTGCATGCAATACAGAAAAACTACCAACCAGAGGCATCTTGGTTCAGACTACAATACATAATGTCTATCTTACAGCCTCAGGAGTTAGTAACTAAACCATTTCACGGTGATAACTACTCTGCAGCAGGAAGGAAATTACAGCATGGAGTAAGCCTGCCAATGCAATATTTCTGAACTAGGACATTCCTAAAAGGGCAGCAGCTTAATGTTTCTAGAAGTTTAATTTTATAGTAAAAGATTTAGCAGCATAGAGAAAAGTAAAAAAAAAAAGAACAAGTTAGCTTCGAAGGAAAAGAAATAACTTAAGCTAATATTAGAGGGAATATATTTCAGAATTGCTCTTGTTTTATCATCTGATAGCTTGTGGCTAGGATAAAAGGTCACAGATAATTGGTGAAAGTATGATGAATGCCTTCCAAAATTTGTCCCTTTCACAGTTTTAGCTGAAGCAGGACATGCAGAATTGTTAAAGGAACAGGCATTTTAGGATGTACTGACATTTTGAATGATTGAATCCCTACATCACTGACTTTAAAAAGTCTATAGAAGATGCAGAATTTACATTAAAATCTTCCTATGCCCAAAACATCAGCCATGTACTGTAAGTTGGAGGGAAAACATTCACAGGTGAAAAATGCATAGAACATGTGATTCATCTCAAGTGTATGTGGTACAAATATACCATGCAAATGTCATATTTGTAAAAAGTTAATTAAAATGCATTCCCACCATTAAAATATGAAATAAATATCTGCTGAAGCAGACATTTCATTAAAAATATGCCATACAGTTCAATTCAAATAAATCTCTCCTACACACACCCAAACACAGATATATAATAAAAAGCTAGATGTATATACACAAATTTCTTTCAGCTTTATATAGGCTGCAATCTTATACCTACTTAGGAAGATATCCAAAAATTAAGCATTATGGAAAAAAAAAGAACTTTAGGAGAAAGACAAACAAATCATAGAGGTTGTTCTTCTGAACTGCACGTATCCAACAAACTTTTCATTGGGAAATTATGCTTTCCAATTATGCCAAACTTTGAATTTGATTTCAAAAGATGTTTGGAACTACGGGAGGCAGCCAAGTGATCCCAAGAAAAGACACAGATGTTTTGAATGTTTAAAATAGCTGTGTCCTATGTTGATATGCAGTAGAGATATTTGGACATGAAAGTTTGGTATTTAACATTTTTAATGGCATTTCTATTTGAATACGGGCACCATCTATCTAGCTTAAGCTTTTGGGTTTTGTCATGCAATCTTCAAAATGCACAAATTACTAAATGACATTTGAGTACATTCGGATGGGATCAATATTACCACCTCCTAGAGTCATTTAGTTTGTTGGGGAATTTGAAGAAACCTTCTTTGAAACTATCAGATGACATTAAGTCAGTAAACAAGTGAGAGAAAACACAACCTCTTGTCTTAAATCTTCCGTGATATGTTAGACTATTCAGTCTTTGTTAATTGATTCTTTTTCTTTGCTAATTTCATCACAAGTTAATCATGATGACCTTCTGAAATAATTGAGTTGATAGTACATAACTACAATGTCCTTTCAGGAACTTGCCTACTGATTTCTCCTTGTTAAAAATAAACATGGCCCTAGGAACATAAATGCAAACAGGAGGAGGAAGAAGTAACCATATTCTCCACTCATATAATAATTCACAGTCAGCTCAGATCTTCAGAGACTGAGAACAGGGATTTACTGTATTCAATTTTCCAGCCTTTACATTTTGAACTTTGTTCCATATAAAACATAGATACATATTTCACAGTGCAACCCCCCACTATGTATATATTTACATCAGATGTTGGATTGCAAATATGTAAGGGAATAACATGGTATCACCCTGCACATGCAAACTTTTTTATATATAAAATAAACTTTATTAAAGATTAAAAATAAAAATATATACGGTGTACAAGATATAATGTTTCGTTGCAAATGAAACCAATATACAAATACAAATATAAACATAAAACATATATATTTCTAATCAGCTAAGATGGTGTGATCATTTATTGAAAACAATTTTACTAATATTCATTTTCTATTTTTGGTATATTCTCTGAGTTTAACCATTTCATTTTTCAAATCCTTATCTTTTAATTTCCTAGTTTTTCTCCTTCATCCAATTATACCATTTTTCCCAAGCTGTACTATATTTTGAGTCTACCTTATCCCTAAGTTTTTGTGTAAGTAGGTTCATTTCAGCACAGTCAAGAACTTTCTGAATTATCAAATTATTTGTTGACATTTGGTCACCCTTCCAGCATTGTGGCAACGCAATTCTTGCTGCCGTGATTATATGGAGAATTAAGTATTTTGTTTCTTTTGCATAGTCCCCTTTTAACATTCCCAGCAAAAATGTTTCGGCCTTAAATTCTAATTGTATATTTGTAATTTCTTTTATCCAAATTCTAATTTTTTTCCAGTACTTTTTACTTTTTGGGCAAAGCCACGAAGCGTGAAAGAAGGTACCCCTTGTTTGTTTACATTTCCAACAAGTCGGAATTAAATTTGGGTACATGCACATGCAAACTTTTATCTGTGCCTTCCTTAACACCAGGGGTGTCAAACTTGATTTCATTGGGGGCCACATCAGGGTTGTGTTTGACCTTGGGGGGGCGGGGGGGCATGGCCATTGGCGTGGCCAGCTCGCCGTCACTCGTGTCAGGGGTGCCTGTGGTGGTCTGAGCACTTTGCCAGCAAAAACAGGGTCCTGAGCTCCGTTTTTGGCTGCGATGGCCTCCTGCAACCCTCTGCCAGTCGAAACAGAGCTTGTGAAACAGAGCTTGCAGGAGGCCATCACAGCCAAAAATGGAGCTCGGGACCCTGTTTTCGCTGGCAGAGGCATCGCGGGCCGGTCCTTTGCTGTTTCCAGGGTGGCCCTTTGGGCCAGATCTAAATACCCCACAAGCAGGGTCCAGCCCCCAGGCACCCCCCAGACACCCCTGCTTTACACGTTGACCAAATTTAGAAGTTTTTGATCAGTCTGTAAAAAGAAAAAAAGAAAAGGAACGGCGGCTTTCAAGTAAATTACGATTTATTTAAATCACATTTCCAGACTCCAATGAGACAGCCAGCAATGGCAGACCACAAATCAAACTCAGAATAATGGTACATGAGGGATCGGAGAAGAGAAACCTGCTATGTGCTGTCGTTTAGCACTTATTTTTTTTAAAAAAACAACAAGTCAGGAATGTTCATTAGTGTGCATTTTAACAAAATTAATAGTCTGAAGGACAAGGTACAAATTTACCCATGAAAAATGAAGATTGATCGTTTTTATAGGCTGAGGATTGCGGTTGACTCAATTTAATTATTTGGAACATTTTTAATGATTTGCCACAAACTCCGGAGCATTATTTACGTTCATTTACAGTGGTATCAATCAAAACAGCAGCTCCTTGAACTTTGGATGTTTTTCCTGCGGCAGTTATTATAATTATCCTATTACATCCGTTGATTGCACACCGATGTCCCGCTGGCAATTCACTTCTACACCAAAAGACATTTCCATTGAAATTGATAAGGGGCTTCCCCATAAGAACCTTGCCCTACAACTACTATGCTTTCAAATAATAGCTCTAATGTTATACCCCTGCCCCAAATGCAATTGTTTGTCCTACCTTGAGGCCTTGGCATTCGTTTTCTGCGATCCCTGAATGCTTCCCCAGACTGCAGTGCTTCCAACAGATTATCCATCACTCCTGTCTCATCCCCTTCTGTGAATAACAGAAAAAAAGTCAAATTAATTTCTTTGCAATTAAGGCTGTAACACCGGGGGAAACAAAGGATAAGGAAAGCAAAAGTAAGGTTACATTTGCATGACAAAAAGCACCGGATTAAGGACATGGATGACAGGGTGATGAAAGTTGTTACATTCCATGCAGAGCTATTGACTTGTTTGCTTTCAAAGTGAAATTGATATTCACTTCTGTTTTTTAAGACCTTGTTTTTAATCTTACTGATAACGTGGACCATGGACAAATATACAGATGTTAATTGGCAGCTGCTGTTATCCTGTTCATATCTGTAGATTCCCTAAGGATGAAGCTGGAAAATCTCGCAGCAGAATTAATACATGTTAAGAAATTCACTGAATGTGGCATTATCAACACCAGTTTAACCTTACAGTTAATGACGAGAAGGCTTGTTCCACTATTTTTCAGTGCAAACAGAGAGCTTCTTCATTTTAATGAAAGTGTAAATACATATAAACAAGCATCTGCTTCTGTCAGTTTCATTCAACTATTAAGAAAAAAAGCTATTGCCAGCAAGACTTTTGTTTCTATTAACCCGAGAGATTAAATTCACACTTTATACTTCTCATTTCTCTCCTCTCCTGTCTTGTTCATCATTATTCACTCAGACATAATTTTACTAGAATTTGTTTACTCTGATAGAGAAATTGTGAGTAGGTCCATAAAAAGCAAAAGCCAACTGTTCAAAAATAAACAGGCAGATATTTTTTTCTTCCTAAAGCAGGGAGCGTTTGGGTGGTAAAAGTGTTTAAAAGTCTGAGGCATTCAGGGAAGTGGGCTGAAAATTTTCACTTTGTTAATCATTAATTATTTGCCCATTCATCACTGGCATTTTTAATTTCAATTATTTTATTCTGAGAGCTTCAAACAGCTTTTGGCAATGTTAAAATGCAGAATGCACCAATACTGAAATGGTCATAGAAGACCAGTTGGTTATGTTCCTTCTTTTATCCGCACAAGATTACAGAGTCAACTTCAAATAACAAAAGTTAGAGGGTGATTTTCTTGTATCCATTAGTGGATTGACTAATCAAATAAAATGTCACCACAGATTAAGGCCACATAAGTTTACATCAATTTAATTTGTCTGCATGCATTTATTATTAAGCTAAGTACAACAAATACCACTTAGTGGTGTTTATGAAGTATTAAACATGAAGTTTCCTATTCAGTGAAATATTTAAATAAAAACAATAGAAGAGAAATGTAGCATATCCATTTACCTATTTCTACAATGAACAGCAGATGGAAATGAACAATACACATATGTATGTCCATGGCTATGCAAAGATGTAAAGGCTTAAACTTGCTGGAGGCAAAATAGCAATAGCACTTCACAGTGCTTTGCAGCCCTCTCTAAGCGTGTTATAATGTCAGCATCTTGCCCCCAATGGGTTCTCGTTTTTACCAGTCTCAGAAGGATGGAGGCTGAGTCAACCTTCAGCTTGCCAGGATCGAACTTCTGGCAGTGGGCAGAATTAGACTGCAATACTGCATTCTAACCACTGTGCCAAAATACACCATTTCTTGGTATTAGAAAATTCCTTTGGTGGGTACAATAAGACAATGATGGAGGAGGAGGAGGAGGAGGAGGAGGAGGAGGAGGAGGAGGAGGGAGGAGGGAGGAGGAGGAGGAGGAGAGCCAGACAAATGCTGGAGAAACAACCACCATGAAAAGTATCAAACACAGAGGACCATCAACCACTCTAGTGAAGAAAGGGAAAGAACTATAGTTTCAGTGGTTTTTTTGAACACAACCTGGGTGGGTCCCAGATATATTGGGAGGTTGGGTATTTCAGACAGCAGGTGCTGCAGCAGAGAATGCAACAGAGAGTCAGTATGGCCTAGTGGTTAAGGCACCAGGCTAAATGCTAGCAGACAATGAGTACCAATCCCACTTTAGTTATGAAAGTCAACTGGTGACTTTGGACCAATTACTAAGAGACGGTGAGCTCTAGTTCAGTCTTAGGCATGGCAGCCATCTCGGCAACTTTGGGCCAATCACCAGGAGACTTGAGTTCTAGTCCCATCTTAGGGATGAAAGCAGGCTGGGTGACTTTAGACAAGTCCCTCTCCCTCGGATCAATCCATCTGACAAGATTTTTGTAATGGGGAAACTAGGAGAAAGGAATGTTGTGTTGTTCATTACCTTGAGCTATTTATACAAATACTGTGTTTCCCTAAAAATAAGACCCTGTCTTATAATTTTTTTGCCACCAAAAAAAGGGACTAGGTCTTATTTTGGGGGGATGTCATCTACTGACTAACCTCACTTGTGTGCATCGCCCCTGGCCTCCTTTTTGCTGTTAGAGGCTTTCAGGAACTTCTTGTTCTGTGGCCAACAAGGCTTTCTGGAAGGCCTCTGCAGCCGATAACAGAACTCCAGATTGACCCAGAGCTTTGTTACCAGCTACAGAGGCCTTCAGGAAAGCCTTGCCGGCTGCAGAAGAAGTGGGCCCGCAAGGCAGGTGTCGGGGTGTGCAAGGCCTGGCTACAACTGTCCAAAGGTAAGTAGTAGGGCAGTTCCACCATCACCCCCATCCCCACCCTAGCTTAAGTTTTACCCATGCACTCTGGAGTGGACAGGATCTGAATTAGGACTTATTTTGGAGGTAGGGCTTATATTGGGCACACATGTAAAAATCAAGCTAGGACTTACTTTCAGGGAAGGTCATATTTTCAGGGAAACAGGGTAATAACAATGAGGTTTAACTAGGTAAGTGAGCAAGAAGGCAGAGTTCTTAAGTCCCATCAGGTGACAGGCTTAACAGATTGGTGAAATATGGTTCATGGCAGAACAAGAGAGCTATCTAGTTCCAAACATAAGTCTATTCCTGAAAGGATAACACAACCCACTTTTTGCCATAAGCAGCTGCTGAGACATGATGTTCTTACAACCTGCTATTGCAATTTACATTTCTCTCGCCATAATATGTAGGAGGGAATTAAATAATGTTGAATGACTGTATTCCTGCTTTAGAAAACATATAAAATGCAATATTACTTTTTAGACTAATTACCAATTTGGTGAAAACTAATTTTCTATTGAATGCTTCCAATGTCTTCAAGTATATTTTAAAAGCAACAGACAGAAAGAGGGGGAAAACCCAAACATTAGAAATCCTTTATAAATCGGTTGCATCCCTGTTAAAAGAGGCCCACTTAATTGCTCATAAAAGCTATTTTCTTAAAGTGGATTTTTCTATTCTACAACAAGGAACTATTCAGAAACTGGAGCAATCTGCTCCACTTCATAACCAATGATAGTTTATAGCAATTTGGGAACGAGGTATCAGGTAGAGATCAGATTGGCGCCTCCTTCAATCATACCAAGTTTCTCACCTACAGGAATAACAGTATGGATCTGACATTTAATCCATCTCAGGAGCAGCTCAAAGGGATTAAACTAGGTTTGCTTTTCATAAATATAATTTATTGGGAATGTCAGTCCTTGCACAAGGCAGCAGATGTTTCTGAAGCATTTTGTAAGTCCTGGGAAGCAAGCAATTTCAGCATAGTTCACAGACTGCTAAATTAATCTAATGAAATATTTTTTTAAGACTGGAAGCCAAAGACTGGGATATCGATGACGTGCATAAATCAGCATTCTGTTCATATTCATGTATGTATGTATGTATGTATGTATGTATGTATGTATGTATGTATGTATGTATACAGGGATGCAGTGGCTCAGTGGCTAAGACATTTAGCTTGTCGATCAGAAAGGTTGGCAGTTCGGTGGTTCGAATCCCTAGCACCGCATAACGGAATGAGCTCCCGTTACTTGTTCTGACTTCTGCCAACCAAGCAGTTTGAAAGCATGTAAAAATGCAAGTAGAAAAATAGGGACCCCTTTGGTAGGAAGGCAACAGCGTTCTGTGCACGTTCAGCATTTAGTCATGCCAGCCACATGACCACAGAGATGTCTTCGGATAGTGCTGGCTCTTCGGCTTTATAACAGAGATGAGCACCGCCCCACAGAGCCGAAAACAACTAGCACGAATGTGTGAGGGGAACCTTTACCTTTACATGAATGTATGCGTGTGTGTGTGTGTTTCTTAAGCCTTAAAATAATTTATCACCATCAGTAGAACAATACGATGAATGGTTGCAAGAACTGGCCATGGCTAGTCTAGTGAAGAGAAGGACCAGGGGAGACATGAGAGCAGACTTCCAATACTTGAGGTGCCACAGAGAGGAAGGGGTCAAGCTATTGTCCAAGGCAACCAAAGGCCAGACAAGGAAGAATGGATGGAAACTTAACAAGGAGAGATTCAACCTAGAAATAAGGAGAAATTTTCTGACAGTGAGAGCAATGAACCAATGGAACAGCTTGCTTTCAGAAGTTGTGGGAGCTTTATCACTGGAGGCTTTCAAGAAGAGATTGGACTGAAACCAGCATGTATTTATGATGCTTGCAGGATCCCGGGGTCACATGATCATCATTTGCAACCTTTCCATTGGAAGCTTTTCTTCCAAGAAGGAAAGTCAATATAGGAGCCTGAATTTGCTTAAGGACCATGGGAATTGCTTCAAAACTTTAGTGTTTTACTTAACAACCATAACAAAAAACTTGCTCAACCATCACCTTGCTTAGCAACAGAATTTCTCCCGCCTATTGTGCTCATGAGTTGCGACCATTATAGCTCTAAGGAGGGGGAAGAAGGTCTTCAAACCACCTAGAGAAGTTTGAGGAATGTGTGTAGAGAGGAGAAAGGACAGGCAAGAAACTCAACTTATGGACTTCCCAGGAAACCTGATAATTGTATCAGGTGTCCAGATTCCATTTCAGAATTATTGATCAGCATTTCCTTGACAAATTTTGCAACAGAAATCTCAGCTAAGCACCCGTTTAATATAAAAAAACCGCTCTCATTCATCTTACACTTAATGCTGAAAGTATTATGATTTCCACTTGACACTGTGATAAACTAAACAATAGAAAAAAAAAGCTTCCCCCCCATTTATTACTATGTCAAGTGAGAATCATAATACTTTCAGCATTAACTGCAAGACAAATGAGAATCTCTTTATATTAAAACATAGGTGGGTTCGGGCAAATTTTCAAAACAGACAGTGACAAATGGAAGTTCGTTCAGGCAAAGAAACCAGGATGATGAAGAGTTTCGAAGCCATGTCTTACAAGAAATGGTTAAAGTTTCTGGGTAGACATAACTTACAGAATAGATGATTGATGGGAGATGTGATAGCAAATATCTGCATGGATTTATCCTATAATTCTCCAGAAGACAGGATTAAAACTACAAGAAACGAAGTTCAAGCTAAATATCAAGAGATTATATGAGTTGTCCATCAAGGGGAAGAATGTATGTATCAAACATGTGTTCTCATTGATTGGCTGATTGATTGATTAGGTGTGGGTGGGTGCTATATAGCCATCTATTTGACGAATGTGCGCCTGGGTAGCTAACAACGGTTAAACAATATAATATAAAAAATACCCATTGTGACCAATTACAAAGAAACTGCCAAAAAACCCATCCACAGGAAAGGTAAGGCTCAATTACTCTGCCCAGGAAGACAAGTCAGGTCTTCAAGGTTTTCTGAAAGGTGAGCCCGATCAGGGTCAACTTAATTTTGAGTGGCATGGTGTTCCAAAGGCCAATCACCCAGGAGATAGTGAGTTCTAGTCCTGCCTTAAGAATGAAGGCTGCCTGGGTGACTTTGGGTCAATCACCAGGAGACGGTGAGTTCTAGTCCTGCCTTAGGAATGAAAGCCGGCTGGGCCAATCACCAGGAGACAGTGAGTTCTAGTCCTGCCTTAGGAATGAAAGCCGCCTGGGTGACTTTGGGTCAATCACCAGGAGACGGTGAGTTCTAGTCCTGTGTTAGGAATGAAAGCCAGCTAGGTGTCTTTGGACCAATCACCAGGAAATGGTGAATTCTAGTCCTGCCTTAGGAATGAAAGTTGGCTGCCTGCCTTTAGGACAATCACCAGGTGATTATAAATTATAGTTCTCTCTGAGCTCATAGCGTCAGGTTGAGGCAACAAGCTGGTTGACGAATTCCTGCTGCAGCCAATGGATCAATATGTTAATAAAAAAAGAAGAAGGGAAAACACCAGGAAGAAAACAAAACCCAACATATTTTTAATTAAAATAGCACAGGCTATCCAAACATAAATAGACAAGCATCTGTTCAGATTGTAAAAGGATGTGAATCCTCCTTACATCTCAATGAAAAGACTTGACTGCAGGATGGTGTATTTTGGGTTTTTTTGGGGGGGGGAGGGGAAGGGGATCAGGAATGCACTAAGTTGAAATATTCAGGGTTATTCCAAGGAGATCCTTCAGAATGGACCTCTGGCTCTCCTCCTGGGTCTTTCATTATGTTTTAAAGCAAACAAAATGTTAATTACACAGCGCCACGAATATAGTCAGGAAGGGCAATTTGGGATTTGGGTCCTCATCAAAAATGGATATATATGCAGAAAACTTGCAGAAAGCTTGAGAACACAGGGTGACCTATTAATATGGCACATACTTTACAGAGCGGTGGGATAATTAATCTGTGTCACTCTAGACAAGAAAAAAAATAGGTAATTGTCTTGATATATTTTTCTCCCTTCCCAGTAAATTATAGATGAACAACTAAATACTGACGGCCTTCACAATATCAGGCAGAGGATAGCCCTGGATAAGATTGTAACACAACATTATTAACAGAGTTGGAAGGGACCTTGTAAGTCATCTAGTCCAACCCCCCGCCCAACCAGGAGACCCTACACCATTTCTGACAGGTAGCTAGAATTGTTGGCAAACAGAATTTAGCTTCTTGGGATGACCCTGTCCTTCTTGCAATCCTTGATCAGGTAGAACAAGAACCCAATTTGCGTGTACTATTCCGGATCACCAATAGAAGAAGCAACATGACATACTTTGCTCTTGATGGTAGTCTTTCGACATTGATCAGAGTCAGAGAGCAAGGACTATAACTTTCCAAAAGTGAGCACACAGGATCATCTTAGGCTTCAACTTCAAGACTGTATCCTGTTTTGTTCTCTTGAATTTTTGTATATGAAATTGTACTTAACACATCTCAAAAGTGCTTTTTCAAGAGCAACTGGACTTTCTTTCTTTTTTGTCTTTTGAAGACGTTTTGCTTCTTATCCAAGAAGCCTCTTCAGCTCTGACAGGATAGGGGGGAATGGAAGGATTGGTATCTACATAATGATTCATATCACTATCCTGTCAGAACTGAAGAAGTTTATTGGATGAGAAGCGAAACATCTTCAGAAGATGGGCCTTGGTGGCTCAGGCTGTTAAATGCCTGCATTTAAGTTCCAGCTGCCTACAATTACTGTAGGCTGGAATCCCACCAGGCTCAAGGTTGACTCAGCCTTCCATCCTCTCGGGGTAGGTAAATTGAGGACCCAAGATTGTTGGGGGCAATAAGCTGACTTTGTAAAAATGCCGCTTAGTTATAAGCAGGCATATACAATGGAATGAAGGCTATTGCTGAGCGCATTGGGTTGTGCTCCAAAAATTGTAAGCCGCCCTGAGTCTCCAGAGAAGGGCGGCATACAAATGTAATTAAAAAGAAAAAAACAAACCAAGGAAGTCCAGTTGCCTTCTGAAAAAAACTTATTTAAGACAACCATGACCTGGATGAGTGAGAATCTCTACAGACTTTTTACTTAACACATCCCTGCTTGAAGAACTGGATTACTAGAGATTGTCATTTCCCTGTCATTAACTGACAAACCATCTTTTGGTCCACAGCAAAATAATCCAATGTACTGGATTATTAAGGGCAGAAGAATAAGGGCAAGCAAACTCATTTCAGTACCAGGAAACACTAAGTGTAAGTGTGAAAAACAGACATAAGTCACTTTTAGTGCCATTGTAATTTTGAACAGTCACTAAAAGAAGGATTGCAAAACGAGGATTATCTGTACGGTAAAATTGAATGGAATAATAATATTATTTTAATCAGGACTCCAAAGTTTCATCATGACCTAAGCTTGCAGAGAGAGAGGGAGGGAAAGAGGGAGGGGGGTGGAAAGAGAGAGAAAAACTTGCATAAATCTACAGGACCACAAGATAACTTAAGTTTGTTATTTCACAACATTCTCGGCTCATTAAATAAATAAAAGCAGAGAACTGGAAGCCAACACAAAAAAAAATCACCTAAAGGTTAGCTGCATGACATCATTTTTTTAAAAATGTTTGGCTCCACGATATAACGAACAAGCCAGCAAATGTTGTGTACCCTCTGAAAAGCATCAAAATAAGCTTACCCCTTCTTTTCTGTCATTTTCAACTTTCTATATCAATGTAACAATATTGAATATTCTGTTGTCTTTGCCTGTTTCCCTGGAGATAAGAAATTAAAAGTGCAAGGATGCATTCCTGAAACACTGCTACGCACAGTAATATATTTAGATTGAAGTATTTTCTAGAATTGCAGAGAAAGATTATGTAATATTTTAAAATGAGAATGGTGAACTCTATTATAGCTGGGTTTTAAAACGTTTGAAACCATATGTCAAAGTCTTTTCTTCTCTCGTTTTTTCCGAATTATCTGTAAAACACTTCGAGGAGTAGTCATATCTATCTGGCAGAATTAACCATATGAATGCAGTTTAAGAGAGATGCTGTGGCTTTTAAGAATGCAGTAGCATGAGAAAATGAACTCAGTGATTTATATATAGATTGGAAATATGTATAATTCTCCTCTCTTGCTTCACCCAAGGCAAAGAAATGAGTGGCACTAGACATTATGATTTTTCCCTTAAATAAAACTGCAAATTTTGTGTGTGTGTGTGTGTGAGAGAGAGAGAAAGAAGGAGGGAGGAGAGGGGGGAGGGGAAGAGAGAGAATGGGAGAATATATACTGTGTATATGATATATATTTCATAACATGAGCCAACAGTGTGAAGCAGCAGCCAAAAAAGCCAATGCAATCCTAGGCTGCATTAATAGCGGGATAGAATCAAAATCATGTGAAGTTTTAGTATTACACTTGGTATACTGCATCCTGTTCTTGTCACCACAATGCAAAAAGATGTTGAGACTCGGGAAAGAGTGCAAAAAAAGAGACTGGACATCCATTTATCTGAAATGATATAGGATTGCCTGCTTGAGCAGGGGGTTGGATTAGAAGACCCCAAGTTCCTTCCAACTTTATTAATCTATGTTCTGTTCTACATAACTCATTGCTTAACAACATATTGTGGTCGTAAGTCAAGAGCTGCCTCTACTGCCTTCCACTGACAACGCTCAATCTACTGCTTCTATGCTTATTCTGTATGCTTCAATGCTTACCTGGTAGATTTCTCACTGCGCTCCTAAACTCATTTATTATCCGTGTGCATTGCTGAACTGAATATGTGTTTCCTCCTTTTTGATGGTTTGACCACAACCTTGATATATGCAGCAATGTTTTATAATGTTTCTGTATCCTGACCTTGCCCCTTTAAGTACTTTGAGCCCTAATCATTCCTCACAGGTGGGACAAACAGGTATCCAGTAAAAGGTGTTGAATAAAGACAGAATTTATTATATAGGAAGACAGCAATTATCTCAA
Organism: Naja naja; assembly: GCA_009733165.1. Taxonomy (NCBI): domain Eukaryota; kingdom Metazoa; phylum Chordata; class Lepidosauria; order Squamata; family Elapidae; genus Naja; species Naja naja. The sequence continues at coordinate 15,755,796 of CM019162.1, forward strand.
GGACTTTGTGTAAGGGAAGAGCGTTCACAAGATCACAGTGCGTGGAGCACAAAGCAAGGTGTATGATATTTGTGTGGCACACTACTCAGTAGAAAGGCTCAGACTGTGCCCTGGTCTTATGAAGATAGATGAGATCAAAATAACAGAGTTGGAAGGGACTATGGAGTTCTTCTAGGCAGGAAACCTTACACTACTTCAGACAAATTGTTACCCAATCTCTTCTTTAAAACTTCCAGTGTTGGAGAATTTACAACTTCTGGAGGCAAGTTATTCCATTGGTTGGTTGTTCTCACTGTCAGGAAATTTCTCCTTATTTCCAGGTTGAATCTCTCCTTGATTAGTTTCCATCCACTGCTTCTTGTTCTACCCTCAGGTGCTTTGGAGAATAGCTTGACTCCCTCTTCTTTGTGGCAGCCTGTGAGATATCTGAACACTGCTATCATGACTCTCCTACTCCTTCTTTTCATTGAACTAGACATACCCAGTTCCTGCAACCGTTCTTCATATGTTTTAGCCTCCAGTCCCCTATCATCTTGCTGCTTAGCAGTCTTGCTACTTCTGCACTTTTATACAGAGTACTGCAAGCTCTGCAACATCTTTTGAGGATTGATGATGATCTTGGTTGCTCTTCTCTGCATTCTTCCTAGAGTCTCAACATCTTTTTTACATTGTGGCATGGATGATTCCAAGTGTGGCCTTACCAAGGCCTTATAAAGTGGTATTAACTCTTCATGTGATCTTGATTCTATCCCTCTGTTTATGCAGCCTAGGGCTGTGTTGGCTTTTTTGGCATCTGCTGCACACGGCTGGCTCATATTTAAATGGTCGTCCATTAGGACGCCAAGATCCCTCTCACAGTTACTACTATTGAGCAAGGTACCATCTATACTGGATCTGTGCTTTTTGCTTTTCTTGCCTAAATGTAGAGCCTAACTTTCTTCACCAATGAATTTCAGTTTGTTAGATAGCACCCAATGTTCAAGTATTGTCAAGATCCTTCTGTATCTTAATGATTCTGTGGTGGTGGCATGGAATGGTTCCTTCATCCATCCAGATCAGAGTGACCTTACCCTCAGAAATCATGTTTTAACACCCTATCAAAACATCAATTGTCCTTGTGATGCTTCAAGACATTTTTCCCCCCTCCTGTAATCAATTATCATGATCAATGAAATCAAAGGATGTCCAAGCATGTGGTCACTGGACTGTTATAAACCAGATGGTTTCGGTGTAGGCCAAAGGCATTTAGATGTTAGATAAAAGAGTCTTGTAACCATGCTTCATACATTTCAGAGCTGCATTAGTTACCTCGATCTGTCAAGGGAAGTTAAAACCAACAGATTCATCTGTTTTAACAACAATTGGGTCTCTTTACCCCTGGATTGTTAATCAGGAGAACAGAATTAACTCTGCTGCATGAAGTACAATGAAGCTATTCACATAATGCAATTTTGAATATTAATAGACATGGGCTTAGGATTTAGCTATTTGGATGCTAATGTGTTTTCCAAGGCGAAATTCCTTGACATGCCAGATAGCCATCAATCCCCAATAATAAACTCACTCTATTATGTTCATCTGTGTTAAGGGAATGTTAATATACCTTTCAAAACAATTAATTCAACACTAATTGTAAGTGAGGCAGCTCATTCTTCCTTTTATTCTTATGCCACTAAGTAAAGTTTACAGGTGATTTTAATTGCCATGGTAATCAGTAATAATGAAGATGTAAATTGTTTCTGATTAAGTAATATTTGCATCAAAATGTTTTCTAATACATTTATTGCATTAAAGCCTGTTGCTATTATGTGGGTGGCCCTGGTTTCATTCTACGTACTTATGTACCTTGTAAGAAATTTCATAACTGAATAGTTAGATAGGCTTAGTTACGCATAAGATTATAGATTCACATTGGATTGAATGCAGATTTGTATTTACCAGGTACATAAGAGCAATTTGTATTTACCAGGTACATAAGAGCAATTTACATTTCTTATACTCTTGCCATAATTCAAAGTGGAGGGGAAAAAAACCCAGTTGACTTGTGATCTGAATTGGCAATAGCAATAGCACTTAGACTTGTATACCACTTAACAGTGATTTACACCCCTCTTTAAGTGGTTTACAGATTCAGGCTATTGCCCCCCAACAATCTGGGTCCTCATTTTACCCACCACGGAAGGATGGAAGGCTGAGTCAACCTTGAGCTGGTCAGGATCAAACTCCAAGCTGTGGGCAAAGTTAGCCTGCAATACTGCATTCGAACCACTGTGCCATCAGGGCTCCTAATAGCAACTGCACTTAGACTTATATTCTGATTCACAGTGCTTTTATAGCCCTCTCTGAGCGGTTTACAGAGTCAGCCTATTATCCCAACAATCTGGGTCCTCATTTTATCGACCTCAGAAGGATGGAAGGCTGGGTCAATCTTGAGCCAGTGAGAAGCGAACTGCCAAATTGCTGGCAGGCAGCAGGCAGCAGAAGTAGCCTGCAGTACTGCATTCTAACCACTGAGTCACCATGGCTCTTGCATTTATTATTGTCTCTTGCACCCATCATTTTGTGATGCAAAGGTGAAGATAAAGATAAAGGTTTCCCCATCCAGTTGTGTCCGACTCACAGAATGCTGTTACCTTCCCACCAAAGTGGTACCTATTTATCTACTCACATTTGCATGCTTTCGAACTGCTAGGTGGACAGGAGCTGGGGCAAGGAACGAGAGCTCACTCCATAATGCGACACTCAGTTCTTGAACCCGGGCTGTCAACTTTCCAGCTGACAAGCTCAGCGACTTTAACCACTGAGCCATCATGCCCCCACTTTTGTTATGCAATGAAACAAAAATTAAATCCAGAGGAATGTTTCTTAACCTTGGCCATTTAGGAGAACTTCAACACCTAAAATTCCCAGCCAGCTTCAATTCCCAGAATCCCCCATGGCTGGCTGGGGAATTCTGGGAATTGAAGTCCAACATATCTTAAAGTAGCCAAGGTTGGGAAACACTAACCTAGAGGAATATTGTCAATGTGGGTCTATATGTGCACACATGTTTAGTGAATTACATTAGAGAGTAGGCAGGTTGTATGGCTTGTTTGGGGGGGGTGAGTATAGGGAATGAACTACAGCAGCGGTGTCAAACTTGCATCGTCACAGCGGTGTCACATGATGCATCACAACTTCCCCTCCCCTAAGCTGGGTGTGGGCGTGGCCAGCGCATGACGCATCCGGCCTGCGGGCCACGAGTTTGACACCCTTGTACTAAAGAAAGTGGTCAGAACTTGAATCAGCAAGGAAGTAGGCATGGCAAAATGTGATCATCTAGCTTTAAAATTCCTTTTAATTCTTGGAGAGATCTACGCAACATTAATTTCGAACTAGAAGGGAAAAAATGTGAGCATAACTTTGCTAAGGTTTTTAAATATACAAACTTACTGCAGCAAAGCAGGAATACCTTCAATTTTTTAGAAGCTTTAAAAAAAACCCTCCTTAAAATAACACAGCACTAATTGCCTTGCTGAATAATAGATTACAAACCAAAGATGTACCTTTTTAAAAAAATAAAAAAAATAACCTATGCTGATTTTATCGTAAGATACAAGTGATTGGCTGAAGCCCTAAGGAGTCCCACTACCTCAATTCACACTCATTACGTGATTTATTCTGATACACAACTAATATACCTTGGCATCTTGTATAATATTTGTCAAGAGAGAAATATCGCTTTATTTTTTATTTTTTCCCTTGGACTGAATCCCATCAGATTTGCTCACTGGGTAGAAAAGGACAAGCTGCAGTCACACACTGTGCATTTTTATGTGTTTTATGATTGGGATGGATTAAGCTGTGCTTCACCACGGAACTGAAACGATCACAGAGGGAAGGAGCAGCAAACTGCAGAGTGAAGTAATCTCTCATTCAATCTCATTCATATTTGTGTCATCTCTCTTCTCTGTTTCGGAAATCCAGTGGGATGGAGAAGAAAGCATGCATTTCAACAGAGCTTTGCAACTCTGCAAAGCAGAGATATTAAGGGCCTGTTGATTCGTTCCCCGGCCCTCCTCCTCATGCCCTCTCTCAGCGAATGCCCTCGTGCACAATACAGTGTCAGTTCAGTTACCCAGCAAGCTCAGCGTGGCTTCCTTTATCATATCCAATTGTCAATCTGCACCGAAGCTGGCAGCTAAAGCCAGCTGTTGCAGCCCATAAAATATATATATATATATCTGTCGAGAGATCGTCCATCTAGAATAAGGATAGTCTCCAAGCTGCAGAAGAAAGCTACCCAACTCTTGGAAAGAGGCTTGCAAAATAGGGAACATTAAAAAAACCTAAAAGCCACACAATTGTGTTTTTAAAGCAAGAGCAACACACGAAGCTCATGTAATTCAATATGAAAGTGTTGTGGCCTGTCAGCCGGCCCCTCCAGCAGCTGAATCAGATGAGGAGGAAGTGTGGGAGTCAGGGTAGCATCAAGGCAACCTGGGAGCTCTGAGGGGGAAGAAGGAATGGAGCTGGCAGAGAGAGAGAGAAAGGTGGAGTCTGGGCCGTCCATCAGCCCTCAGATGGAGAGTCAACAGCCCCCAGGTCTGGAGGTGGCTGATGAGGAAGAGGAGGAGCAGCTGGGTCCAGTGCCTCACATGCGGATGCACAGAAGGCAGAGGAGAGGAGAACAGTGGAAATCCGTGGGCTGATCCTCGGGACAGAAGAGCCACCAAAGCCCTTCCCTAGCTCTGGGAATAAAAGGCAGGGGGAGGAGATGAATAGATGTGGCAGACATTCATCTTCCGGACAGACGGATTTGTTAGCCTGCATCTGGAACTGAACACACTCAAAACCGTAGAAATGGTGGTAGACTTTAGAAGAAACTCTCCCATACTGCCATCTCTTACAATACTAGACAACACAGTATCAACAGTAGAGACCTTCAAATTTCTAGGTTCTACTATATCACATGACCTAAAATGGACACCTAACATCAAAAATGTCATCAAAAAAGCACAACAAGGAATGTTCTTTCTGCGCCAACTCAAACTTCCCAAGCAGCTGCTGATTCAGTTCTACAGAGGAATTATTGAGTCTGTCATCTGCACCTCTATAACACTCTGGTTTGGTTCTGCAACCCAACAGGACAGACACAGAGTTCAGAGAGCAATTAGGATTGCAGAAAAAACAATGGCTACCAACCTGCCTTCAATCGAGGACCTGTATCCTGCACGAGTCAAAAAGAGGGCTGTGAAAATATTTACAGACCCCTCACATCCCGGACATAAACTGTTGCAACTCCTACCCTCAAAACGACGCTATAGAGGACTGCACACCAGAACAACTAGGCACAAGAAGAGTTTTTTCCCGAACGCCAACACTCTGCTAAACAAATAATTCCCTCAACACTGTCCAACTATTTACAAAGTCTGCACTACTCTCACTATTAATTGTCTTATCACCCATCCCCTGCCACTTGTGACTGTATGACTGTAACCTTGTTGCTTGTATATGATTTTACTGACTGTTTCCTAGTATGATTGGATTGCTTATTGTACCCTATGAGTATTATTAAGTGTTGCACCTTATGATTCTTGACTCTTGACGAATTTATTTTTTCTTTTATGTATACTGAGAGCATTTGCACCAAGACAAATTCCTTGTGTATCCAATCACACATGGCCAATAAAGAATTCTATTCTATTCTATTCTATTCTATTCTATTCTATTCTATTCTATTCCTTGTTGTATCTGATGATTCTTGACTCTTGATGAATGTATCTTTTCTTTTATGTACACTGAGAGTATTTGCACCAAGACAAATTCCTTGAGTGTCCAATCACACTTGGCCAATAAAAAGAATTCTATTCTACTCTATTCTATTCATTGAGAGAGAAACTTTGCCAGGACTGCTGGGAGTCCTAATAAAGGAATCTTTTGAGTTCACTTCAGAAGGTTTGTTGTGTTTGGAGAGCTGGATCAGAACAGAAAGTCTTTAGAAAAGACATCAAAGAAACAGAGCGAAGACAGCAAATGTGGTATTCAAAAAGAATTGTGGAAATGTATAGAAAGAGTTCTTCAGAGCCAGTTAACTGTTTTTATTTGTTAAACGTATTTATTAAATGAATATGCTGTCCCTGTCACCTATAAGGCTATTCTAGTAAAAAAAAAAAATCAACATAAAACAAGTTAAAGTTTTAAAAGCTATTTGTATACAGTGGAACCTCGGGTCGTGAACACTCCTGTTCGTGACCAAATCGGGGAGCGAACAAAAAATCCACCTGATTTTTGAACTAGGTCATAATTCAAAAATCTGATGGTGAACAAAATCACTGAGAAAAGATTCCCTTTCTCCACCGATTTCCCCTTTGGTGCCATTTTTTTTTACTGTGGGCATGCATGGTCAGTCGTGCTTCTGGACACGACCAAATAGGATCACGAGGGGAATCTAGGAATGGATAACAGCCGCAACTTGAGACTTCACTGTATATGTACCCAGGAATATCATCCCCACAGAGGTAAGATTGCCCCATACTTTGACCCTTTTTGTAACGTCCTGAAGACCTAGTTTTGCCAATGGGCCTGGACAGCTCAGGGTGGGATGGAGCCCATCCAATGGCTCATTTGATGGTTGTCACCAAGGGGAGGGATGAGTTATTGGTTTTTATATTGGGGTGGTGATCCTTGTGGGCCTGCCCAGAGTCACTGAGAGTGTTGGGCGATCACATACATTTTCCTATTAAATAAAATTAACATTTATTTCTTAAATATTTTTAATTAATTTAATAAAATTAAACCACTTCTGGACTTTGTGCTTGAGGTGGAAAAAAAATGAAACTTTGATTTTGGGTTTTACTGATTAGACAGATTTGTTGTTATAGAAACAGCTAGTTTCTATTATTATGAAAAAGTAAAAAGTTGAGGGTAGATTTTAATGCCTTATTTTACTGCACCAAAGGAGTTGGAAGTCAATGCCTTTTTTTTCCTTTTTCCCTTGCTTTCCCCCACTATTGCCTTCCCTTTTTTCCTTTCCTAATTTCCCTAATATTTGCTTTTGTATTCTTTTTGTATGTCATATTATAAATTAATAAAAACTATATATATACCGATTAAAGAAAATAAATAAAATGTACTAAATGAACAAATAAACTGGAACCAAGGAGGTGGACAATACAGACATGAAATCTTCTTCTTACCATGTCATCCACCTCCAGACGTTTTGTGGCCCCTCAGGCCCCAGGCCAACCAGCAGAACCAAGTTTCGATATCCTTCCTGAAGGCCAAATTTACTGAGCTATTAAATCTTGCTCCATCACATTGCCTTACCTTTATTCATGTCAATCAGCTGCTTTTTCTTCTTCTGCCGTTCCAATTTCTCACGTTCTGCTTTTTCTTTGGCAAGTTTGGCTCTCTTGGTCTTTTCCTCCATTTCTCTTCTTTTATGGTTTTCCTTCAACGCTTCCTGTATTAAACATAACAAACACAGGAGTGGTTTATGCAGAGAAAATTGAGAGGAACCTTGTTTGTTATAGACTTGGTTTGTTGTTGTTATAGAAATGGCTAGTTTCTATTATTATGAAAAAGTAAAAAGTTGAGGGTAGATCTAAATACATAGTAAAATACATAGTATTATGTCTGTAACAGCTTTGTTCCCTAGGCCATCTGTCTGGTAAACTCGCAAGATTCATTTCTCTCGCCATGTACTTGTATACATCTGAAGTAGACTGCATTGTTTCTCTGTAACATACAATATATGGGGATATATGCATAATTCTGTATTTATCTGTGTTTATTTATTTATTCTGTTATATTATGTATTGTACATTAGAGGTGGTGACTCTTTGAGACCTGTATGCAACAAAATTTCATTTTAATGTATGCCGATTAGTGTACATTTAAAGTGACAATAAAATTATTGTTCTCTTCTGTTCTGCTCTACTCTATTCTACTCTATCAGAATTAGAAGCCCAGCACCTAATGACTTCTTTCCTGCCAAAATGAACATAAGAGATAGTGAAACAATAATGAGGCAAGCATTTAATCTGGAAGTAACTTTCTGAACTTTGTAAACTTCTTGTTGGTCCTGGCAATTACCAATGTTAACATTTTTTTTTGCTTTTGTTGTGTTTTGCCTTTTCAATAACCTTTCAGTACTTTGTGAATTACAGTTTCCAAAACTGCCTTGGGCAAGTTAGACAAATGTTGTGCCTGCTGCCTACTTGTCAAAGAGTTCTTTTGGGGTTGTTGTTGTTGTTGTTGTCATTTCAATCAAAAAGCCAGGGAGGGGAAAGAGGGTGTAAAATGATTTCTACCTATTCACATGATGTGCTTCATGTCTTTTGGTTATACAAACAGATCTGAGCACAATGCAGGTTACGATTAACAAACTGTATTTAAGAAAAACATGGTAAAGAAATGAAACTATGAGCCACGGTAGCGCAGTGGTTAGAGTGCAGTACTGCACGCTACTACTGCTGACTGCCGGCTGCCTGCAAATAGGCAATTCGAATCTCACCAGGCTCAAGGTGACTCAGCCTTCCATCGTTCCAAGGTGGGTAAAATGAGGACCCAAATTGTTGGGGCAATATGCTGACACTATAAACCGCTTACAGAAGGCTGTAAAGCACTGTGAAGCAGTATATAAGTCTAAATGCTATAGCTATTGCCTTCCCTCTCCTTCCTTCCTTCCTTCCTTCCTTCCTTCCTTCCTTCCTTCCTTCCTTCCTTCCTTCCTCCTTCCCTTCCCTTTCCTGTCCATCCATCCATCCATCCATCCATCCATCCATCCATCCATCCCAGGTCAAGGTTCACTCAGCCTTCCATCTTCCGAGGTCAGTAAAAGGCGGACCCAGCTTGTTGGGAGGAATATGCTGACTCTATAAATCACTTAGAGAGGGCTGTAAAGCACTATAAAGCAGTATATAAGTCGAAGTGCTATTGGTATTAAGGTAAAATAAAACAAAATTAAAAAAACAGCTAGCAGGACTTAAATTATGGGTGTCACTTGCTTCAGTATCCAGTCTGGTGGGAAATGTAATAGTTGCAATAATAGCACTGAAGGAGTTGACCAATGTATTCCCAAAGTTCAGGATTTGTATCACTGTCCTAAATTAATTTTGATGCCATATGAAGTCAGAATCTCCCTTGATAGAAAAGCATGAGAGCTGATGAATGAGGACAGAAGCCTAATATTCGGATGTGTGTATATAAAATAAATAAAAACACGGAGCATTTCCACTTTAAAAAAAAAAGTCAGATGACATCCTTATCTGCCCATTCATTTCATTTGACATTTTTCTTCTTTAAAGATAAGGGGCAACGAGAAAAGGTGTGGGTTTTTTTTTTTTGTTATTAGTCAATTTTGTTCTTTAGTGTAACCAGGTGATAGCAAGTGCTCCTTTTCTAAAGCAACACCTCCTTTTCTGCGGATATTAAAGATGCACTATTAATTGAATAAATCCATAATAAATACTGATTTCCCCCCCCCGGAAAAGAAAAAAAGAACATCCATTAGAGTGAATATATAATACATTCCACACATCATATACAAACATCTTTGGTGGGTGGAGAAATAAAGTAAAAGTAACCCTTATGTTAGCTGGTTAATAAGTTTGCTGATATTCAGTCTACTTTGATAAATATTGAGAAACAATTTTTTTTTTGCTGACAGCACAAAGTCTCTGCAACGTTGTTCCATTTTTCTACAGCAGCAGAAACAGAACTCTATTTTTCTGGTTCAGGTAGAGATTCATGCTGGAAGATGCTAATGAACTGTTAATTGAAGCATGTTAATGAGAAGATTAGCTTTTGGTTCTATGCTTTAGGATAAGAATAGACAGTTACAATTCTGCCAGTCAGAGCTTTCAAGAGTTCTGTGTCTGTGTGTCCATGATGGTTGTTTGTCTGTCTGCCTATCTGTCTGTCAAAAAAACATCAGCTACAACTACAAAAAGTACAAATTACAGATGCTTGGAAAAAAGGAAACAGTAAATTGCATTAAGTAGATCAAGTAATCATGTCTATTGTGGCAACTGATTTCTGCAGGTTAACAATAAAAAGAGATGATTAAAGTATACATAATAAAATGGTAATTTTTCACTTTCTGATAAGGCACCAGGAGAAAAAGGATTAAACGAAAAACAAATGACAGGGAGATTTAAAAAAAACCCACAACTTTTGGGCAGATTTGTCATGCAGAGAAAAATAATAATAATAATAAATGAATTAAATGTCTAAGATACTGAAGTTACTGACTCATCTAAAAAAAAAAACCCAAAGTAATTGGATGGAGGGGAAATGGAATTAAAACAACACAGATATTTAGGATCTGCTTGATAAGTCAAAGGGTAAAAAAGGTCTTTTTTAAAGACATTTTTTAAATTTTCCATGTAAAATCTATCTGAAACTTCATCTGACTTAACTGAAGGAAGAAATGAATCTTTTGCTTGAGAAATTAGATTTTTAAAGCAAGTTACATGATAACACAAGGACTTCAAATGGGACTGGTGAAAACAAGATGTAATAGTCCTTTGTCTTCTACTAGGATTTACTCCACCTAAGTTGACTTTGTTATTTTGCCACTGCACCACAAATAAAACATAAATGAGCTTCTCACACATCACAGCTGTTTCTTCAGGTCCAACAAACAGACACAAGCTGACTTGATTGAGATGAGAACTGCAGTGATAAATTATTAAGATTATGAAATCACAAATCTCTTTCAGTAGGAAGTATGTGGTTAGTTGCAAAGTAGATGTGCAATCACACCCAAGACCCGCTGTAGTTCTAAAAGCCTTCTTTGAAATTTGCTAATCAAATTTTGATTATCAAATTTTGCTAATCAAAGAGTCCAGAAGTATTTTACCAGAAGAGTAGTACATTCCTCTGTTCACAACAGAATACCCTACACCACCAGACTTGAGATTCTAGGCTTAGACAACCTTGAACTACGGTGGCTAAGATTGGATTTAAGCATAGTACATAAAATCATATGTTACAACGTCTTACCAGTTAATGAATATTTCAGCTTTAACAACAACACAAGAGCGCACAACAGATATAAACTAAATGTAAACCACTCCAAACTCGATTGCAGGAAGTACGATTTCAGCAACAGAGTGGTCAATGTCTAGAACTCACTACCTGATTCTGTTGTCACCTGCTCAAACCCCCATTCATTTACCCTCAAACTAACCTTTATTGACCTCACCCCATTCCTAAGAGGTCTGTAAGGGGCGTGCACATTCATGCCTACCGTCCCTGTCCTATTGTCCCCAATTATTAGTTCCTATTTCTTATATTTAAACTATTCTTATTTCTATTGTATTGTAAGCTTTTGACAAATAAATAAATAAATAAAAAAATAAATAAATATAACCCCATTTCTAATAATAATAATAAATGGAAGAGCTTACACCCTGCAAAAATACTTTTAATACTATTAAACAACACTTCTGCCTATCCTAGGTCCTTGGAAAGGATTCAATAGGTAAATAAAAATGACACATCCAGTCTAAACATCTGCCTGATTGTGACCAACCACAATAATAATGTGGCAATAATAATAAAATAGTATTATTAAAAATTAATAATAAAAAATTCTAAAGTGCAGGTAGTCCCCAACTTACAATAGTTTAGTGACGATTCAAAATTACAACAGCAACAGTGGTGGGATTCAAATTTTTTTACTACCGATTCTGTGGGCATGGCTTGGTGGGCGTGGCTTGGTGGCATGGCTTGGTGTGCATGGCTTGGTGGGCGTGGCAGGGGAAGGTTACTGCAAAATCCCATTCCCTCCCCATCCCACTAACCTGCTTTCCAGCTCCGTTCTCCTGTGCAGGGCAACAAAAGAAGACCCAGCCGATTAGGTGGGACTCGGGAGGCAGAGAATAGATGGGGGTGGGGCCAGTCAGAGGTGGTATTTGCCGGTTCTCCAAACTACTCAAAATTTCCGCTACCGGTTCTCCAGAACTGGTCAGAACTGGCTGAATACGACTTCTGAACAGCACTGAAAAAAGTGACTTATGATGGTTTTTTACACTTATGACGGTTGCAGCACCCCCCCCCCATGGTCATGTGATCAGAATTCAGATGCTTGGCCACTGATTCATATTTATGACAGCTGTAGTGTCCCGGAGTCACATAATCCACTTTTGTGACTTTCTGACAAGGAACGTAACAACTGAGTTACTAATTGAACAACTGCACTGATTCACTTAACCACGGAGGAAAAAGAAAGGTCATAAAATGGGCCCAAACTTGCCGAACAAATCCCTTGCTTTAACGACAGAAATTGTGGGTTCAAATGTGGTCGTAAGTCGAGGACTATTTATCAGAAATGGTGTAGGGTCTCCTGCTTGGATGGCGGGGGGTTGGACTAGATGACCTACAAGGTCCCTTCCAAAGCTGTTAATCTGACTACCTGTACAAGATAAGGAAATGTCTCTCTGGTTTTGCCAGTCATTGCCTCAATAAGTTCTTAACTCACAGAAAGTTTAACAGAAAACCGGAATTTAAAATGGCTAAGCAGATATTTGTCTAATACTGCCAAAAAAACGTCCGTGTGTACACGGAAGGATCCATCCAGCCATTCATTAATTCTTATGAATCTGAAAACTCATCCCCCAAGGAGTCAATTGTTTCAACCAAACAGAAATAAACAAGCAAGACCTTTTCAGAAACCGGGACCAAAGCAATCGGCAAGCTCTGAGTTTCCATGTTTCCCGGTGGGTGGTGTGAAGCAAAACTAACAATAATAACAACAGACCCAGTTTGCACTGAACAATGCACAGAAGCATCAGGCCTGACACGGAACTTCTGAGGGATGTCATAAAAGATTATGATTCTTGGCAAGCCAAATTATTGTTGATAAAACTCTCTAACTGGCAGATAAAGAGCACGGAAGCAGCAGGGCAAAACACATCCTTCTGCAGTAATATGGATTTTTAAGCTCCCTTTCCAACCCACAGCCTTGAACTGTCTCTGCTTATAGAATGATATAATGCCTTCGTTAGGCCTTATATAATATTGCATCCAGTTTTGGTCGCCATGATGAAAAAAAGATGTTGAGATGCTAGAAAGAGTCTCAACAAAGATGGTTAAGGGACTGGAAGCTAAAACATATAAAGAACAGTTGCTGGAACTCGGTATGTCTAGTCTTATGGAAAGAAGGGGTAGGGGTGACATGATAGCAGGGTTCCAATATCTCAGGGGCTGCCCCAAAGAAGAGGGAATCAAGCTATTCTCCAAAGTACCTGAAGGCAGGACAATGGATGGAAACTCATCAAGGAGAAAAGCAAACTGAATTTAGGAGAAATTTCCTGATGGTGAGAACAATTTTTTTTAATTACATTTATATGCCGCCCTTCTCCGAAGACTCAGGGCGGCTTACAATTTTTGGAGCACAACCCAGTGTGCTCAGTAATAGCCTTCATTCCATTGTATATGCCTGCTTATTACTAAGCGGCATTTTTACAAGGTCAGCTTATTGCCCCCAACAATCTTGGGTCCTCAGTTTACCTACCCTGAGAGGATGGAAGGCTGAGTCAACCTTGAGCCTGGTGGGATTCGAGCCTACAGTAATTGTAGACAGCTGGATCTTAAGTGCAGGCATTTAACAGCCTGAGCCACCAAGGCCCTAACCAGTGGAACAACTTGCCTTCAGAAGTTGTGAATTCTCCAACACTGAAAGAAGAGATTTTAAGAAGAGATTGGATAACCATGTGTCTGAAATTGTATAGGGTTTCCTGCCTAAGCAGAGAGTCAGACTAGAAGACCTTCAAGGTCCCTTCCAACTTTGTTATTCTATTCTATTCTATTCTATTCTATTCTATTCTATTCTTCATTCCAATATCTATTCTATTCTATTCTATTCTATTCTATTCTATTCTATTCTATTCTATTTATGACAGTTAAGAAAAGACTCTGCTAATAAGGGATCGGGGAGTTCAAAATTATACTAAGTGTCAGAGTATAGTCATGAACTGGAATAGAGCATGGTAACAAGGTCAGCCAATGAATAGGCATAGCAACTAAGTCAGCCAAGGAGGACTATTTGGAAACTGAAACTAGAAGTAGCCTAGGTGTGGCTCTATATTAAGCTCTGCAGCTTTGAAGCTCTGTTAAGCTCTGAGTCTGTCTATCGAAAATGAAATTGCTTCTCTCCTCTGCTGTGTGTCTTGCTTGCCTGCTGAACTAAAGTAAAACTGATGTCTGTTTCTGAGCTCCTGAGTTGCTGTTCTGCTCTGAGCCTGTGGCATGTCTGCTTCTGTTTGAGTTTGCTCCATGTTGGAGAAATCTACAACTGGTATTGTAAAATTTACTTTACATGTTTATAAAGAAGTTAAATGAAGCCTCAGTCATCTGTGTTTACTTTTCTGGTGCTGAATTTATGCTGCAATACTCTGAACACTAAGGTCTCAGCGGTGTTCCCCATTCATAAAAGTAAGGCTTCATTATTTTGATATTTTCCAATGGGAAAATATTTGGTGAAACGTGCCTTTCACTGTCGCCAGCGATTCTGGCTTCTGTTGTACACATCTACTTAATCTTGAAGGATCACCTTCAGACCATTTCATTTCCTGTGAAATAAATAGCTATGACATGTAGACGAAGCCCGTTTGCCGAGAATACTTTTAAGATCAAATTAATTGGTCATATACAATTCATGTTCATGGATTCAGATTACATGAAAGGCCAAAAGAAATCGCCACCAAACTTCAAACAGCCCCACTTGAAACAAACTACAAATTACAAACATCAAGAGGGACTGAAATTAAAAAAAAGGAAGAAAAATGAAATCACACCTTTAAAATGTTGCTGTTTTGACTGAGGGTTGTGAATATACCGAAGGATGATGTCTGGTCTCTAAGTTGTCCAGTCCTGAAAGAGACCAGGGTCACTTCATTCATTTAAAGAAGTTGCCCTTGTTCTAACCAAGGCTTCCCGAGATCGTAATTAAGCACACTTAGTTAAAACAACTCTTGTTTTATTTTAATGCTGGGAATTATGTTCATTCCCAGCCTGTAATGAGTCCCAAACAGTCCCGAGATAAGCACCCACCTTTCTCTCCTTTGAATTGCTGCCAACAACCAAAGTGCCAAATTAACTGAAAAAAAGCCAAACGAAGTACAAAGTCCTTCGAGGTTTAATCCAAACAGAGCAAATGACTTTGCTTCCTGCAAAGGTTTCTTCACCTTTGCCTGTCCTTTATATCTTAGGGAGGGGCAATCACCTCCAACCATTACTCCCGAGTTACCCCATTTGTCTTAGCTGCTCTTGCCTTCTAGCAGCTCTGTGAACACACGCACTGGGAACAGGCTCCTCTTGTTCCTCTGCCTTGCTGCTGCCAGATTCCAGAGGCTCCGGAATCAGCACATCACTCCCAGATGGTCCTGGCCCCATCTCTGCATTGGATGCAGTACCCTCATCTCAGTCCTCTCCAGACTCCTGGACTGGTCCCTGTTCTTCCCCACTGTCCGATTCCGCTGCAAAAGCCCCTTTATGAGACATCATGAAATCCAATTCATTGTTAATATTCATATCTGAATTCTGATGTGGACAGGCCATGAGCCACTGTAACAAAAGCCTCAATTTCATCTCTGACGATTGATTTTGCTTCTGCAATGTATTAATTGAATTATTTTGTAGAGGCGGCCACGGAATCTAATCCCAGCTGCCCCTAAACAAAATCCCCTGTGTGTTGACAAATTCACAATTAGCGTTTAGTCGATCCGAAAAGCAGCTTTGATTCTGAATAACTTCCACAAAAAAAAAAAAAAACCAACCCCATCTGCCCAGATTGTCAATTATTCAACTAGCTGCTGGTTCTAAACTGTTTTCCATATATTTAGGATGCAAGGTGTATTTTTTTTAATCATCCCGTTATGAAATACAGCATGAGTTTTCTGCAGAACTGATACGGTCCAGCAACTGTTGGACACCATCCCTGTTAATTTTCTGAATGGAAAATAACTTCATGTCAACATAGTATGATAGACTTGTGGGGCTGGTGCGTTGTGCAACAAGTAGTGTAATAAGATTGGGACTGGGTTAGGGACTTCTGTCCTCATTGTGAGTTGTGTTGGGGGGGGTGCACAAAGGGAAGCTCAGCCAATCTCATTGTACACACGTTGTACTCTGACAATAAAGATAATAATTAAGATCACTATTCGGAACAGTGATTAAAATCATTCTCCTTTTAGAGAGATCGATAAAGGAGAATATTTGTAGCTCGAGGTTGAAAGGAGAGTCCTTGGTGCTGTCAGAACTTGGCTGTTCTCTGAAAGACATTTCTTTACCCAACTAGGTAATATCATCAGTGCTCTGATGATGTTACGTAGTTTGGGTAAGGAAATGTCTTCAGGAGAACAGCTCAGCTCAGACAGTACTAAGGACTTCTCTTTTTAGATATAGTGTAGAAAGACTTTGGGACATTTTCATGTACTGTTACCATACTGCAGATTCTCAAAGAGCCCTACTCTCAGCCGGTCTTCTGAAAGCTCGCAGATTTGCACACAAAGCACCATACAACAGCAGAAAGCAGGTTTCAAGATGTTTAATGTCAAAGAACAAACTTCCCATCCGGCAAGAATGGCATACAATCTGGTCTAGGTTAGCACTGGAAGCTTCTGCCTTCCAATGCTATTTAAAGGTATAAACACACCTACCTAAACACTCCTATCCCCTGTACTTGACCCTAATTAGCCCCTTAATTACCCTTTAGGTCATCATCCAGTTCTCCCTAATATGTCCATTGTTTCCTATCTCTTCAATCTATCCTTCGCCTATTAACCTTAGCTACTCGTGAGTAAACTATATTTATTTATTTATTTATTTATTATTTGGACTTGTATGCCGCCCCATCTCCGAAGACTCGGGGCGGCTCACAACTAAAACAACGCAATAAATAATTAAAAAGGAATTAAACAAATCACAAGCCCACAATAATACCTCTAAAATTTAAAATAATTTTAAAAAAACCCAACCAGATTCTTCCCCCTCCCATCATCCATTGCAGCACTACAGTCCATTCCAAAAGCTGCAAAAGGACAGGGGGGTTTCCGGATTCCCCCTCTCGTCACTGTCGACCATCTTGCTCTCCCGAAGCACAATCCTGGAAGTATAGAGTGTCAGGCTTCAGCGGCTCTTGCAAACGTGCTGACGGGCTCAGTCTATCTATCACCCTGTAACCCTCTTTGTCCAGGGGTGGGATTCAAAAATCCTAACAACTGGTTCGCCCAGTTGCTGAGTGGGTGTGGCCATTGTGGGCGTGGCCTATCAGAACTTCCGGGAGGGCCATTTTTCACTTTCCCAAGGGTCCAGAGGCTTCCCTCAAGCCTGTGGGAGGGCAAAAACGGCCTCCCTGGGCTCTGGAGGCCCTCTGTAAATTGGAAACAGGCCCATTTCTGGACTCCCGGAAGGCCTGTTTCCCCCCCTCCCAGAGCCTCCATGTGGACCCTGCACTTACCTGCATCAAAAATGGGCCACATGGAGACTCCTGGGAGGGGCGGGGTGGAGCCAGCCGGTCAGTTCAAATACTGGTTCAGTGAACCTGATTCAAATTTAACATCCGGTTCACCTGAACCAGTCCAAACTGGTAGAATCCCACTTGTCTTTGTCCCCTGCCCCATTGCAGAAAACCCTGCTGCCGATAACGACTTCCTGACGCCCAGTACATTCCCACAGGCAGGGCCTCCTGGTGGTGCCATCAGCTAGGCAGTGTCAGCTGGTGGCCCTCAAGAATAGGGCCTTCTTTGTGTGGGCAGCCACCCTCTGGAATCAGCTGCCCCTGGAGCTCCGGGTGGCCCCGGAGCTCCGATCCTTCCGCCTTGGCCTAAAAACCTGGCTATTTCAACTGGCCTACCCGGACTGATGGGTGTGGGAGGGTTTTTAAATGGGTGTTAAATGTTTTAGTTTT
Source organism: Naja naja (assembly GCA_009733165.1). Taxonomy (NCBI): domain Eukaryota; kingdom Metazoa; phylum Chordata; class Lepidosauria; order Squamata; family Elapidae; genus Naja; species Naja naja. Next base: position 15,773,695 of record CM019162.1, read on the forward strand.
TATGATTATGAGGTTTTTTTTTTTAATTTATTTTTAACTTTTGTATTATATGTTTGTTTGTTTTTTAGTATTGTAAGCCGCCCTGAGTCCTTAGGGAGATAGGGCGGCATATAAATCTCATAATTAAATTAATTAAATTTAATTTAATTCACCTTAAAGCAATGAATATGAAACACTGGTCTGGAGGTGTGTGTATGTTTAACAGATCTTTAATGGTCACTAAATGAACTCTTGGGAGTTGAGGACTACCTAGAGTTACTTTGATGTATTTTGATGACCTATAAAAATATGTCATTTCTGTGTGGCAGATGGGCAACCTTCCGAGATGCCATGGTGCAATCTCATATGATTGAATATCTTATTTTCAAAAAAAGATGCTATCTTGAGAAATAGGTAAATTTCACGAGACTGCCCTGATCTCAGTCTGAATTCTTGCGATGTCTCAATTTGGTCAGCACCCTTGAAACTCAGTGTGATTTCAACACAGGGATATTCTTTCATGCCATGGCCCATTTTAGTGTTTATTTATTTTTTTTAAAGAAAGGGTTGCTGGCATTATTTCCAATAATGTGCTGTGTTGCCAGCCTCTCACCTAAAGAAAATGTTTCCTCTTCAAATAAAGATCATACAGTCCATGAAGTGTGAAGCTGAGGTAGAAAGTGAAAAAAAAATCCTACAAAGGAGATCAAAATACCATTCAAAGTTTACTTGAAATACAAGAAAGTAATTCTCGGATACAATTCCGAAGTAGTGGAAGAAAGACAGGTAAATAAGCAATTCAAGGGCACCACAAAACTTTGTTTTTCTTCCTAAATAGCAAGTCTCAAAGGCAGAAAACGTTTTCATGTTAATCTATAGCAGCAACAAAGGAGAAAGGAACTGGGAAAGGTCTGAACCTGTAAAATCCACCCAGCTATCTTTATTCTTTCCTTTCTTCTTGATGTTTACTAATAACATGAAAATAACTTATTGAAAGAGAACATTTCTTTGGAAGTTCACCTATGAGAGAAAAATGGAAGACCCAAACGGATATACAGTTATGTTCTTGTTTTCATGCTATTCTCAGAAGAATGGTGGTTAACCTTCTTCTAATTCTAGGGGGAAAAAAAACTTCAGAGTTTTCCATGCTTTTGCTAATGCCCAAAGTGCTACTAGTGACAAACCTTTCAATCAATCTAGGATGGTGCATCATCTCTAAAATCCTTTACTATATCTACTTAGACAACCTTTAATTCTCCTACAAAGTAGGGCAAAGGTAAAGGTTCCCCTCGCACATACATGCTAGTCTTCTTCTGGCTGTAGGGGTCGGTGCTCATCTCCGTTACAAAGCTGAAGAGCTAGTGCTGTCCGAAGACGTCTCTGTGGTCATGTGGCCGGCATGACTAAATGCCAAAGGCACACAGAATGCGGCTACTTTCCCACCAAAGTGATCCCTATTTTTCTATTTGCATTTTTTGTACATGATTTCGAACTGCTAGGTTGGCAGAAGCTGGGACAAGGAACGGGAGCTCACTCCGTGACGTGGCACTAGGGATTTGAACCACTGAAATGCAGACCTTTCTGATCAAGAAGCTCAGTGTCTTAGCCACTGAGCCACCACGTCCCTGAATTCTCCTACAAAGTCTGCATTAAAACTAATACTGTAAATAGTAAATTTAAATTTACTGTTACCTAACATTTTATCATTCTCTGGAACTGATTTCCTTCCTTCCTTCCTTCCTTCCTTCCTTCCTTCCTTCCTTCCTTCCTTCCTTCCTTCCCTCCCTCCCTCCCTACTTACTTATTCATACCTAAAGACATAATTTGGGAATAGCAAACAGAGAAATAGATTAGGCATTACTTTTCAACTAACCATCCTGAAAGTGGAGTAGCATTTGTGTTCTGTAACATCTTCTAACCTCACATAAAATGTGTTGAATGCAAACACTTCATCCATAAATATAACTATCCTTCTTTGTAGAAAATAGGTATGTGCACAAGCTAGAAATAAGACACTGTGCTAACATATTAGTAAACCGAGTTGAAATTTACAAGTGGGTGATAACAGACAAACAAGATTTTTTTAAATCATCAGGTCATCCTTAGGTTTTCAATACACTAAAACAGGGGCCTTCAAACTTGACAGCTTTAAGACTTGTGGACTTCAACTCCCAGAATTCCTCCTCCTGTCATGTTAGCTCAGGAATTCTGGGAGTTGAAGTTCACAAGTCTTAAACTTGCCAAGTTTGAAGACCCTTGCACTAACAGAATGGTAATGTTCTCACCCAGGCTTCCCAAGATCATGAAGCAGACTCCTTGTCCCAATAAAACCCCTTTTATTTAGGTTAAAGGGAATCCTCTCCAGCAAACAGTCTTTCATGAGATTGCACAACTACAGACCTTTATCAGGCTTGGAGAGTTGCCAGGCCTCTATCTTCCAAACACACTGCAGCAGAAATTACTTGGCAAGAAGTCAGGAATAGATCTTCACCCTAATGAATTAAACTAATTGTCTCCTGCAAATACCACTCTCCTTTCACTCCTCTTTATTCCCTATGGGAGGGGCTATTCACTGTCCCGAGTCTGCCCTTGTTCTCCCAAGTCTGCCCTTGTTCCTTAGCTGTTCCCTACTCCTGGCAGCTCTGTGCATGTGCACACTGGGAACAGGCTCCAGCTGCTCTTCTGCCTCACTAATGTCTGACTCTGAAGGCAGCTGATAACTGTCAGATGGCCCTGGCCCCATCTCTGCCTCCAACGCAGAACACTCATCAGAGCCTTCCCCAGACTACAGGACTGGCCCATGTTCCTTCCCAACCTTCTCACTATCTGTGTCTGCCACCACCTCTGCTGGCCGCTGGTAGGCCACAACCGATAACAAGCTTGTAAGGAGAATTAATCTGATCTGTAGACATATACTACCTCTTTGTATCATTAGCTTACAGAAATCTTTACCATCACAACTTTGATATCAGTTTAGTTATGTAGCTGTTCATAAGCAGGTAAACATGTACATCTACTGTATTGTTAGCCTTATTCATCAACAATACATTCATATTATTATTACAGACCTGCAGAAATACACATAGAAACAGTAGATTTAAATTGATTGTTTAAAATATTAGCTTCCTCTCTCCCTCTCTCCCTCCCCCCCCTCTAAAATACTGCTGTTATTTAGGAGTCAACAATAAAATTAAAAAGGAATGTAGTAAAGTTGGGAACTGTTTCGCGGTGCACACCAACTGTTGATAGTTACTCAACAGATTAAAGCTTGCTGCCAGCGGTACGCTTCTGTGTGCTAAAAGCAACGGCAAGTCACTGAGCAGCCCTGATAATTCTAGGCAGTTTGAATAGTCCCTCAAGGCAAGCATCGTATTCTGGAGCATATGTCTTTTTCCATCCCTTCCTTATGATGCAGTTAATTACAACAAACCCAGAGGCAGCTGGTGGGAACAACATCTGCAAGAACCCAATTTAAAGAGGAAGGAAGTAAAACAAGGAGATGGGGTGGGGGAACCTACCTAATGGGTCCAGATTGAATCTTAGAATTCTGACTATGGTGTGGATAAAAGGAAGAACCTAGGATTTGCATGATGCGTTCTTTTGCTTTGTTGTGTCACAGGCTTCTACTAAAGCAGGGGTGTAAAACTGGATTTCTTCGAGGGCCAGATAAGCATTGTAGTTCCCCTCCATGGGCTGGGCCAGGCCGGGGGGACAGGTGTTGTGGTTAGCTGGCAGCAGGTGCAGATGGCTGAGGACAGTGAGGACTCAGATGAGGGGACAGGACCATCAGGGTGTGGACTGCTGCCTTCAGAGATTGTGGGGGCTGGCAGCAGTGATGAGGAGGTTCCCAAGGAGCCTGTGGTAAGTGAACGTGCATGAAGGATTGCTCGGAGGAAAGAACAATTACAGCATCACAGGCACAGGCTCCTCAAGAGGATAAAAGCCAGGTTTGAAAAAGCGTTCTTTGCAGAAAGCAAAGAAGCTCTGAAACTCAACTGGTGGACATCTTAATTCGTGTTTGGAGAATTTTGTAAATTAGTTCTTATCTCTGGGTTTTTGGCAGCCTTGACAAACAACTTAGCAAGGCTCTTTCTTGTCGGAGCTAATTAGTGGAAAGCAGCCTTCAGAACAAAATTCATTATTATACCTTAAAAGGTAGGGGCTGCTGCCTTTGTCTGTGTTTGTTCTTTGGTAACCCGGTTGGGTCAGAACAAAAGGACAGATGCTTCCTGCAGCACCCTGCTGGCCAAAATGGGGCATGTGGGTCCGTGCACAGCTCCCACGTGCCACCATTTTCAGCCTGGACAGCCTCCTGTAGCACCCTGGTGGCCAAAATGGAGCACAGGGACATGCGTGGCCCCTGCGTGTCCCATTTTCAGCCTGGACAGCCTCCTGCAGCATTTTGGCAGCCAGAACAGGGGGCACAGGGCCGGTCCTTTGCTATTTATACCCCTGCCCCATTTTGGCCACCAGAGACACCACCGGCTGGTCCTTTGTTATTTCCAGGCTGGCCCCGCGGGCCAGATTTGAGCACCCTACAGGCTGGATCCAGCCCACAGGCTTTGAGTTTGGCACCCCTGTACTAATGGATTAATTTCACGTACAAGGGGACTGTTCTGTTAGCTCATTGCAATAACAGTAGTCCTGGACTTGCCACCATAATTGAGTCCAAGATTTCTGTTGCTCAGTGAAGCATTTGTTCAGTGAATTCTCCCCATTTTACAACTTTTTTTGGCCAGGGTTGTTAAGTGAATCACTGCAGTTGTGAAGTTAATAACTCAGTCGTTAAGTGGATCTAGTCCCCACATTGACTTTACTTATAAGAAGGTCACAAAGGTTGATCACGTGAGCCCAGAACATTGCAACCGTCATCAATATGAGACAGTCTCCAAGCGTCTGAATTTCAATCACATGACCATGGGGGGGAATGCTGCCACAGTCGTTAAGGGTGAAAACAGTCATAACTCACATTTTTGTTGTGTATTTCCTGTAATATATTTCTCATAACTACTTATAATGGCTTATAAAAGCAAGCTATAGCTTCAAGAAAGAGTACATTATTCCAGCCTTTTATGAATAATTCAAAATTCTAGTTCTATCTGTACTCTAGGACAGTGGTGTCAAACTCGCAACGACACATTGTTGTCATGTGACGTGTCACAAATTTTTCCCCCTTCACTAAACCGGGAGGGCATGGCCAGCACGTGCTGCATCTGGCCTGCAGGCCACAAGTTTGACACGCCTGCTCTAGGATTTTAAGACAGTCCTTCCTTTCCTCTTTGAAAAGTGGGAAATATTTAATATATTGAGCAAAGAAAAACAATTGTCAGTATTCCAATTTTATTTTATTTATTTATTTTAATTACATTTATATGCCGCCCTTCTCTGAAGACTCAGGGTGGCTTACAATTTTTGGGATACAACCCAGTGTGCTCAGCAATAGCCTTCATTCCATTGTATATGCCTGCTTATTACTAAGCGGCATTTTTACAAAGTCAGCTTATTGCCCCCAACAATCTTGGGTCCTCAATTTACCTACCCCGAGAGGATGGAAGGCTGAGTCAACCTTGAGCCTGGTGGGATTCGAGCCTACAGTAATTGTAGGCAGCTGGAACTTAACATTTAACAGCCTGAGCCACCAAGGCCCTTCCCATTTCATTCAGCACTCAGAAACAAAGTTCATCCAAGTAAGAATTTATTAAAGAAGCCATATTGGCACATCTGGGGAATCTGAGAGTTCTGGGTATTCCCTTCTCATTTGAAAAATCAAAAACTCGTCCCCTGCACCCACCAGTCCATCATATGGTCCAATCAACCATCGTCCCAACTGGAGACATTCCTCCAGACACTCCTCTCCAGGTGCAGGGTGACTTGTCCTTGACTTTATGAGAAGAATGTTGCTGAGTCTAATGTTCCACATTTCCATGAAATCCTCCCCTTCCAAATTCCCACTAAAATGTATCAGCTTTAAAGCTTCTAAATAAAATATGGTTTTCAAAGCTGACAACAATGGTTGCTATATCTCTCAGAAAACTATCCTTTCATTCTATAAATATGTCCTGGATGCCTCAACTATTTTCTCTTGCATTCTGCTTTGCTGTTAGAGTAGAAAGCAGGTTCAAAAGTTACTAAACAAAGCTATTGTGTGATCCTTGAGCTTCTTTGAACATTACAAAAGTCAATTCATTGTTGGATGTTTTATGAACCACATTAAATGAGGGAAAAAACAACATTCCTCACACTGTATCTCTTAGAAGCACCCATGAAAAGCTATTTCTAAGAGTTAAGAATATTATGAATAGCCTTAGATATGTCATGATTAGCAAGAGCTGGAAGGGATAATAATTAATGGAAATTGTTAAGTGGAGTAATCCCCCTAAAAGAGGGAGAATACTTTAAATTCTGCAAGTAGTTATTTGCTCCAGCTTAACTATTCCTGCAAATTCATTCCTGAAAATTAAATATCTTTCAACAGAACAGTATATGCTGGGATTACAAATAACTGCTTTTTTGCAGTTGCTTTTGCCACTCAGAATATCTAGGGGTTTGCAAATTTCATATGCAAGTGAGAAAAATGTGGGGAAAAGCCATCAATACCCAAATCCTACTGAAATCAATTAAATCCCAATTAAATGTGCTCATACTTTAAATAGGTCTGAGAAGATATAACTGATTAATCCACCACCACTTCCCTATCACAGGATTCTTGTATAGATTTTACACAATAAAAAACTATTTCTCCCATGAAGATTTCACAGCACATTTTCACCAACAAATATACTGAAATGTAACAAATAATTATATATAAATTCCAGATCTAAAGGCAGAAAAAGGATGGAATATAGCAGAACATTTTAGTATTTTAGTGATCCATCTTCTTCAAGGATTTGAAATAGATGCTAATCAACAAAATTGTTTAAGACAAATTCTGGGGAATATCATAGAAAGAAGCATGTGCAAATATATTTATCAGCATCGGAGTGATGAATCTCTTACTTACCAAAAATAATGTCCGGAATGTACTTAGATCTCCAAAGAACTCCTCAATGGTCACAGATTTGGAATCAAAAGCATAATAGTCTCCCAAATTATCATACAGCTTTACCATGTTGTTATGCATGTTTGATAACTTTTCGTATTGTTCTCTGGCACTCTTGGCAAAACTGTGTTCTTGTGGTTAAGGAAGCTTGAATGAATAACACAACCCCCTGTTCTCTAATTTCTGCTTTACCAATATTTGATAGAAAAATGTTCTATATTTTAGCAAGCTTAATATTGCTCAATTCAAATTCACTCATGTACACTGCTGGTTGCTGAAAAAAATCACTGTTTGTTCGAGTTCCTAATCTCGAGCAATCTGTGACTAGGATGCTGGAGTTTTGAAGCGAAGAAAATAGTTAGCATTATATCCATCAGAAACGACATGGAACAACATTTGTGAGTGAAAAGTATTTGTGAAATCGGAGATATTATTCTGATGGGATCCTGTATTTTAGGATTCAGCAAATGCAGAATCATAACAATATGTTAAAGGAGTGAGCTCATACAAACCAAATAATTCTACTCAGAATAAATCTCAATAAAACATAAATTATTAACATAAGGCACGAGCATGACACATATATTGCAAATATAGTTCTGAGATGCTGCATAACTCCTAATCCAATAAAACAGTCTCTTTGCTATTCTGGAGATGCATTAAGAATAGTCTGAGAAATTTATATGAAAAGTCACAATGGGTATATAGGTAAAATGTAAAAATCTAAACCTCCGAACAACATTTAAACGTCTGAGCAGTAGTTTACAGAATTACTGTGTGTGTGTGTGTGTGTGTGTGTGTGTGAGAGAGAGAGAGAGAGAGAGACTATATGTAGGAACTTCTGCTAAGTTGTTGCTTGTGTATTACTACACTTTTGTGCTTTAGTGAACTAATGTTAAGCAGAAAACAAAAATTATATTTCTCCAAATGCTGTGATTGCAGTACAGTGAAGAAAACAAACACTGAAGGGGGCTTCAAAATTAACTCAACCTTGTTCATTTAGCAAATGGTAAGCAATGCATATTAAAGTGGCAATGGTGATTTTATATCGATGCTCAATGAATGTTCTCCTCTGTACTTTCCTAAATGCCCCATTCCAGTGGAATAACCAAGCCATGCATGACACATGTAAAAAAAGGAAAGTTGTCATGTTGTTATAGCTTCCATCATAGAAACATACACAAATGCATCCGTGCTAGATTCAGATCTATGGTTGACTGATAGTTCAGGTCCACAAATTACTTTTCCCCCCAGCCAACAAAGTTGCACAGAGCACTGGAATGAACAGTTGGCTATTCAGTCTAAGACACACGAGACACTCTGAAGATAAATCACACTTTTCCTAACTCTTCTACTCAACTTCAATCAACAGTTGCATGCAAACATTTATACTTCCATGGTCAGATTGTATTCAAATGGATCTCTCAAGTGAACAGACATTGGCAGAATGCTTTTATGATATTATAATTACATGTGGAAATGGGAGGCAGGAGGAAGAAGTGTAGCCTAGGCAGTTAAGATAAAACCTTGAGTCTTAAGTAGGAATGATAGAGAAAGACATTCAGAAAAGGCACTCCCTAGTTTTTGGGAGAGTAGATGTGAAGGGCAGGAGTACTTTCAGATTTGCAAAGTTTTGTTAATGTAACTTTACAGTAAAGGTAGAGTTATTATTTATGGTTGTGCTCCTTGTCTAGACTACCTCAAGGGGTTAAGAGATACTAATTTAAATATGCATTTTTCCTAAGTATATAAATGCATCCTTTCTACCTACGAGCAACTGTTTACAAAATTGAAACTAAGACAATAATAAATATGGCTGGTACTAAAGTTAAGATATATTTTCAGGCAGTACTTTATAATGCCTACTTCAACAGAAACAATACTTTCTAAATGTTATTATTTTTTTTTATTAATTTAATTAATTATGGGCCTTGGTGGTGCAGGCTGTTAATAGCCTAGCACTTAGCTCCAGCTGCCTGTAATTATTGCAGGCTCGAATCCCACCAGGCTCAAGGTTGACTCAGCCTTCCATCCTCTCCGGGTAGGTAAATTGAGGACCCAAGATTGTTGGGGGCAATTAGCTGACTTTGTAAAAATGCCGCTTAGGAATAAGCAGGCATATACAATGGAAGGAAGGCTATTGCTGAGCGCATTGGGTTGTATGCCAAAAACTGTAAGCCGCCCTGAGTCTCTGGAGAAGGGCGGGATATAAATATGAATAAAAAATTTTTAAAAATAAAATAAATAATTCCTTAGTGCTTAATAAACATTGTGTTGTCTTGATATTTAATGTGCTTATCAATACAAATGCCTTTCTTACTCTCCACCCCTTTTTTGCAACCACTGGTAAAATAAGTTCCAAGTTTGATAATATTATCAAACAAGTTTTTCCAGTCTCTTTATAGTCTGCTAAATGTCTTTCTTGTTTGAGGATTCTTCTCACTTTTCTTTGCAAAACTCCTCTGGATTACAAATACAGGATTATTTGTCCTTACAATAATAATCAGTAACATTCAATATTCCATTCTAAAACCTTTGTGTACTTAAATACTTCAGAGTTGATTTGCAGGTAATTCTCATTCTTAAGAACAAAACCAACATGGGTTTCGTCCTGCATGCAACAGAGTTGAATTAACTCAGCAATGAAGAATTATTGTCTTGTATTTGGAGACGTTTTAAGGCAGACAACTTAAGAAACCCCCTGGAAACTATTCCGATTCCTAAATTAAATACCTGAAAGGAAAAGCCCAATTTCTATCAATGTGCCAATGCTCAACAGAAGAATGGAAAAATGTGGGGAGAAATATGCCACGTTGTTCATATGAGCGGCCCTCTCTTGCCAGCGTGGGATATAAAGGAAAGCCGACTAACCTGATGGAATAAATTGACACAGAAATGAAGAGGAAAATGGAATTGAAAAGCTTCCAGAGCACAGCCAACACAACTGATTTACAATGGACATGTACAAAATAAATAATGAAGTTTCATTCTTCATATTGTAATGTTCTTTGGAAGCTGCTGTTTCCAAAGAGTCCTCCCTCTTCCATTTCCCCCCTTAATGAACATAGATATGAATATAAATCGGACACGTTGGCAGAAATGAAAATATGGCGGTAGCACTGTTAAAAAAAAGAAGGCAATGTCACTTCACAATACCGTTGACTTCCTTTGTCACAAAATATCTAACCATTGGCTTTTCTAGCTGGAAAAATAAAAAACAAGGAAGGTGAAGGGAAGTGGGTAAAAATAAGAGATGTTGAAAAAAATGTTTCTTCTCTTGCAAGGACAAATATTGAATGATCTATTGAGCCGCAGTGGCGCAGTGGTTAGAGTGCAGTACTGCAGGCTACTTCTACTGCCTGCAATTTGGCAGTTCGAATCTCACCAGGCTCAGCTTTCCATCCTTCCGAGGTGGGTAAAATGACCATCCAGATTGTTGGGGGCAATAGACTAACTCTGTAAACCACTTAGAGAGGACTGTAAAAGCACTGTGAAGTGGTATATAAGTCTAAGTGCTATTGATATTTCTCTCTGGCCGAGTAGCAATTCCCAAAGCTTTGTTTTCATCATCCTCAAGCATGGAGGCCTTATTTAATCACATCCATTGGATAGTAAACATCAGTGTACATACCAATCACTAGTAACAACACAGAGGTGCTTTGGATGAAAAGGGATGAGAGTCACAAACAAATGTTGTGTCATCGTGCTTTTTTTTTTTACCCAATTAAAAATAGTTAATGTAGAATGGAACACAACTGGTCCTTATTAATTTAAGAGAAGAGAGAGTCTGGAAAGTAAGATGATTGTCTTCTTTTTTTTAACAAAAGGGAGGGAAGATGATTATGTAGCAACCATGAAATGAAAGACAGCTGGAAAATGATCATGCGTACATGAAATATCCTTGGCAACTTTTTTTTTCTTTCATTGACATCAACAATGTATAAATTCACCATAAATAGAGAAAGAACTCAACATTTTAAATACTGTTCATATTCATGCATATTATTGCTTTGAAGTGGCCTCCCTCAGAAACATATATACAGATCAGGATAACTCACACAATATGCCTGCTTAATTTCAGTGACATATCCAGGAAGCAACTTAATTGTTTTTTATTCTACAGTTTTCTTGTGCACCTCAATATGACATACATTATTCTACAACCTCCTACTTTCTCCCCAAGATTGTGAGGTAAGCTGGGGGAGTGGAGGACAGAGAGAGGAGAAGAGGAGGAGAGAGAGGAGAGAGAAGAAGAGAGAGAGAACTGCTCCAGTCACCTATCCAAGTTTGGGTGCAAGACAGACCTCAGGGTCTCCAGGGTTGTACTTCATACCTTATAATATGATGTTTGTGCATCCATTATGCAGTTCTACCGTGACATCAAAGAAGTGGGCTTGTTGAGTATACAGTCTGAAGAAAGGTTGATAGTGAAATGAAGCTAATAAAGGAGAATATTTGTAGTTCAGGGTTGAAATAAAGATGAAGTGCTGATGAAGTAACCAAGACTGGGTAATGAAACGTCCGTCTTCAAGAAAACAACCAAGCTCAGAGAGCACCAAGAACCCCTGAGGTGAAGCTGTTGAGCTGATGTTGGAGTACCATAGACCAAACTGACTGTCCTTGCATAATGTACACAAGAGCATTATCCACAATATCATTCCCCAGAAACCTGCCCATCACTAGTATTTTGACTTCCACAACTTTTCTTTTGCCAGATTTCCCACATCTCCATCCAACTTTTTTTAAGAGCCTCTCAATGGTGATACCAATGGAGAATCAATACTCCCAGACAGGTAAAATAAGCTTTCAAAACCTTTCAGAAAACTAAACAAAAAGATTCCCTTGAATTGAGTTCCTAAACATTGACTTCATAAATATGCCCAGGGACTTTTCAACTGGAAAAATAGTTTGGCAATGGAACTGAGATTTCCAGACAAAGGCTTGAGATCTGCCTCCATTGCACAATTTTGCAGGAGGGTTTTTATTTTGCAAAAAAACAAAACTAAACCAAAAAAACCTGGTGGCAATTGAAATACAAAGGGCCTCCAAGATGCTCCCCATTGATCTAGCTACATCTCCCGACACTCCTGTTCAGTGTGACAAATTACTTACTGTTGCCGCTGTTTGTTTCCATATTGACTCTTCCGCAAAGGCAGACATAAAACTCTCCAGGTGACAAAGGACAGAGAGAGCTTTCTCAAAAGCAAAGAAGATAAGAAAGCAGAAGGGGTGATTGTTCAGCCACTCAGGCCCACATTTGGGCCAATTTCTTGCAAGAAAGAAACTCCAGCAGTTTAGAGACATAGTGATATAAAAGGAAACAAGGTTTATCTGCTCTTGTCGAAGTACTTCCTATGTCCCTAAATGTCATTTTAGATCCCTCCTCATGAGAAGAATTTGACTGATGTATTTCACCTAATAAATCTCTAAAAGGTATCAATGAGTAGATATGACATCATAATCAATCTCACAGATACTCCACAACGTGCAATAATTTGTATATCAACCAGGTGAAGATCTAATAGGATTGAAGAAAGTGACTTACAACCAATTGTAGCAGCCCCATGATCAAGTGTCAAAATTAGCAATAGCAATAGCAGTTAGACTTATATACCGCTTCACAGTGCTTTTACAGCCCTCTCTGAGCAGTTTACAGAGTCAGCCTATTGCTCCCAATAATCTGGGTCCTCCTTTTACCCACCTCAGAAGGATGGAAGGCTGAGTTAACCTTGAGCCTGGTGGGATTCAATCTGCCAAATTGCAGGCAGGCAGAAGTCAGCAGAAGTAGCCTGCAGTACTGCATTCTAACCACTGTGCTACCAAGGCTCTTTCAATTAAACCTGGCATGCATTTTTGATGGTTACAATGTCCCGGGACCTTCCCAGCTAGCTTCCAAAATGCAAAGTAAATGGGGAAGTTAGATTTGATTCATGACTGCATGATTCATCTAAAACAATTGCAGTGATTTGTTGAACAACTGTGGCCAAACAGGGTCATAAAATCAGGCACAAGCCACTTAGCCACTGCACTGCTTAGCAAAGGAAATTCTGCTTCCAACTGTGGATGTAAGTCAAGGATGACCTGCAATTTTCCACAGCAAATATCTTCACATGTCTTTGGTTAGGTCAAATGTTCTACACAAGAAGGAAAACCAAAGCAACAGGAAATGAGCTTGCAGATTCAGAGTAAGTACTCTGATGTTATAATAGCACTTATAGCATACCGCTTCACAATGCTTTACAGCCCTCTCTAAGCAGTTTACAGAATCTGCATCTTGCCCTCAACATCTTGCCCTCAACAATTTTACCGACCTCAGAAGGATGGAAGGCTGAGTCAACCTTGAGCCGGTCAGAATCGAGCTGCTGGCAGTTGGCAGTATTAGCATGCAATACCGCATTTTAACCACTGCACCACCATGTACTGTCATGTAATGCAATGTATTACCAATGTGGCATATTTGCAAAAACCAACAATGGGGGAAAAAAAAAATAGGGATGCAATAAAAGCGACAAACCTCCTGGATTTAAAGGACCATGAAAATTCGGCAGGGAACGAGAAATCCAATGTGACTTAAGATATTTGGCATACAGAGTGTAATCCCCAAAGTCGGCTAAGACACTTCATGCTTAACACGGTTTTGCATTCCTCAAATTATCATGTTTTGACTTGATGGGCTGTCAGGCTCACATTATCATTAATATATACAATGATGACCCAGAGGAATGGATCAGGAAAGTTCTATGCAAATTCTCAGAAATTTGATTTCCGTGTTTGGCAGTGGGAACTGAACTGAAGTTCGCTGTAATTGTACAAGACTGCAGCACCCAGAGGCTGATTGTTATCTAAGGTTCGGTCTAATGATTGAGCACTTCTGACTTGCATGAACATGTCAATGCAAATTAGAAGCAACATGTGTCTGAGTCCATCAGTGTAACAGAGGAGAGGAAGAAAGAGCAAAATCTTACGCTTGCAGGCTCTATGTATGCTTAAAATGAGGTATTAATAGAATGTCTGTCAGCAGGATAAGTTCACTTGGCTTTCCAATTTCCTATGATTTGGGTACCATCCTAAACATCATTTGAGGTTAGGTGCAAGCTTTCTTTGTTTTTGTTTCCACGGTGGGTGTGATCACCTGTTTCAGGTGATGGGTTGCCACAGTGCTTGGCAAGATCAAATTGTTCCTCACAAGCAATTTAAAGAAGCTCAAAAAATTGGTGCATAACGCTAATTATATACCACATTTATTTCTGGAGATATTCTATCTGAAATCTAATAATAACTGTACACATTAGCATCAAGATGTTAGGATAATGGCTCAGTGATGGAAAAAGTCATAATTACTTAATTATCACATCACATTGATGGAAATCAGCCACTAAGAAGGATATGTAATGATACAATTTTCCCAATGTAGGGGAAAAAAGCTACCATGGTTAATACTTCAATTTTCTTTATTTAAAAATGTGTGGGTATACATCTGCAGGCCGAGACTTATTTCATCTTAAAGTAGATTTGACGTCTGCTCGGAATAAGTGGAACAGCTTCATGTTATACTGCTAACATTTCAAGGAAATTACTATCCAGGCTCTTGACTTTAGACCAAGATATATATTTTGCTTAAGCCAGACAGTCTGACATTGTTCTAGATGCCTTCCACAAGAGTTTAGTTTTATTTCTCAAGTACAATCTTCTTTAAATGTTTTTAGAATTCTGGCATCAAAATTGATTTGTCATGTTAGGTTAATGTAAATATTCTTATTGACAGATTTTCAAAAGGTAAACACTTTTATTTTTATTAAATTGGGATTTGTGTTTAATGGGTTCTGAGCAAGGTCATCTTATATTCAAAACCAAGGAATGGGCATGGCTATATTCTGAGAGAGAGTGACTGGCCCAAGGTAACCTATCATGCCTGAGAACTCATTAACTCTCGGTGATTGGCCCAAAGTCACCCAATTGGCTTTCATGCCTAGGGTGGGTCTAGAATTCCCCATCTTCTGGTGATTGGCCCAAAGTAACCCAACTGGCTTTCATGGCTGAGGCAGGATTAGAACTCACGGTCTCCCGCCTTCTGGCTTGGTGCCTTAACCATTCGACTTATACAAATATATCAACTTGGAAAAATTATATATATATATATACTGTTGAAATAGAGAAATATGTCCATTTTGATCACAGTGCAGATTACGTGCACTGAACACATAAATTAATGGGACTATTGAAACTCGGATCCTGTTTTCCATCTTGTCTTCTGAAATGCTGATGGATGAAGGAAGCACTCAAACAAGCAAAAACGTATTATATTTCATGTACCAAGACCTTCCAGAAACATTCCCTGCCTTCTACCTTGGGAATTCAATCACATAAAGTTATATTGCAACTGGAAACTATATTAAATCACTGAACAAGATGCTTATGCTCCAGCAATCTTTCCAATCATTCTGATGATGTCCCCTTATGTGCTGGAATTTGTCCTACTGAGGACAATACAGTAGGATGTGATAAGTTTCCTTTCTCTTTCCTGATACCTTGCCATATAAATCAATCTACATATATAAAAGCGAAATACCACTCACACATCATCACAAAATCTCCAGAATCGTAAAGCCTACCAGTTTGGCACGTATATTCCTCTTGGCTTCTAGGTGCTCACTAAGAAAGGATTTTCCAAAATGACCATCAGATCATTATTATTTTTTATATTATTATTAACACGCTCTGATGCTAAGGAGTTCTACTCCCCCCTCCCCACCTGAAAAGAAATCTGATCCAAATGCAAAATACAAGCAGAGGAGAGGAGTTTCAGTTTCAGAGCATCAAGCAGCTTTAGTACAGAACAGTTGAGCTAAGCCATGCCCAGGCTCCTTGCTGTCTCCTTCTTGCTCACACAGCAAATACTGTTTCAGTTTCCAAAAGCCCTCAACTCTCTCATACACTGACAGGACACTAGCCAGATGAATACTGATGGATGCTGGTAGGCAGAGGCAGAATTTTGTTTTCCTTATTTTCCTTCCCAAAAACTAAGCCCGACCACATAGGTTCGTAGAGAAGTACGGGAATTGAGCTAGTGAATAAATAAAAGGCTTTCAACATAAGACAAAAAGGACAAGAAAAGTCATTTGGATGTCTGGAAACATAATCTTCCCATTATCCCTGCCCTCTATTTTCCTCCTTTCTTCATAAAGTCAAGCAAGATTTGGAATATTACAAGAGGGGAGAGACTGAACTGATTAGTTTATGTATATGCAAAGCCTTCTGTGAGTAGCAAGGAAAAAAAGATTGAAGAAAGGCCTGAAACAGTTGAAACACCAATCTTCCTCAAAAAGAAAAATTACATGTCATATTTGAAGTTTCAAAATAAGTCTGCAGGAGCTCATTTAATGCTAAGAGAGGCCGGTGACCTTTTGACAATCAGCACTGAAGAGTAAGAGAATAGAGATTGGCTGCATAAGCTGAGGTGTTGTTTATTTTGGGATTGCTTTTCATCACCAAAGGGTCTTTTTCCATTTCTGGAATACAATAAAGTCAAATATGGCAATGCAGCATCCTTCGAGGAAGAAATAAATAAATGAAACAAGAACTCTAGGCGGTTAATTTTGCCCTGTTGATGCTATGAAGGCTTGGGTGAAAGCATATCAAACATGAAAACATATCAAAAGGAGAATTTGCCACATTTCTTGCGAAAGAAGCACGTTGTTCAATTCTTAATCAAGAGAATCTTTCCTATTCTCAACTCTTCAACATTTTATGCACCTTAAAATGCTTTATTAAATTTACATTCTATGTTTATTTCAGTTTTCTTGGCAAGGATTTTCATAAGCCTGCTTCTTAGTGCTGGGACAGAGTGACAAGCCCAAAGTCACCCACTGCTTTTGGTGTCTAAGGTGGGACTAGAACTCACAATCTCCCATTTTCTAGCTGGATGCTTTCATCACTGTACCAAACTGGATGTCCTTCACTGAATATTCTGTTATTTCCCTATATTTAATTCTAAAAATAACAAAATGGCAACAACAAATCCTACCATGGCTGGCTTTATCATCACCATGTATCTTAATAGTTTTACAACTTTAGGTTTTGTAAGCCTCCCAAAGACTACTGGAATGGGTATTATGGTCAATATAAGGGAATAATAGCAACTTTATGGGCAACGTTTTGCAAATGATCATAATTATTCTTATTTTGCCATTTATAACTGTTGAGATATTTTACCTGGATACCCAATGTTCCATTAAATCTGACTTCAAATTACAGAAATCTGGATTTAACTGTTTCAATTCTAGACACAGAATCCTGAAGCAGTTTTTTGAAATTCCGTATTTTCATTGTAATTAGTGTTGGATGCAGTTAAAAGGGCCTTGGTGGCTCAGGCTGTTAAATGCCTAGCACTTAAGTTCCAGCTGCCTACAATTACTGTAGGCTGGAATCCCACCAGGCTCAAGGTTGACTCAGCCTTCCATCCTCTCAGGGTAGGTAAACTGAGGACCCAAGATTGTTGGGGGCAATAAGCTGACTTTGTAAAAATGCCGCTTAGTAATAAGCAGGCATATACACTGGAATGAAGGCTATTGCTGAGCACACTGGGTTGTATCCCAAAAATTGTAAGCCGACCTGAGTCTTCGGAGAAGGGCGGCATATAAATGTAATTAAAAAAAGAAAAAGAAAGAAATCTCCATCCATACACAAATTTTAAAAAAATAACCCTGGATATGAACATACAAAAAAATAAAACCAGGCAACATGGAAGAATAAGAGAGAAGTCTGGTTATCTTCCCTAGGGAATAAATTAGGTTTTAAAAAAATCTGCTGTAACAACAATGAAAAAGTTCAAGACTGAAAGTTATGCACAGGTAAAACAAGCCAAACAAATAAATACACACACACACACACACGATATATATATCTTGCGATTTACAGTTGCATATTGCTTCTACGATAATTAAATACAAACATTGTGAATGGCATTGTGAAAAAACCATGCCACCAATTGTTTACCAAAAACAATGAGAATCTAGTGGCAAAGCAAATAATTACAGAAAGAAGAGAGACTAGGTCTCTAATCATTCTTATTAAGCAAGTCAACATTGATTTTCTCATGTACTATATTGTTTTCTTGATATATTTCTGTCTTTTTTTTCTTTTTTGCTCCTGTCTCTTTCTGTCCCTAAACTCGATAAAAATGGAGCTTTTGGAACCAACAGAAAAAGAAGAAAAAATAAGAACTACAAAAACCAAGCAATTATATATTTGTTTGGGGCAGGGGTCTTCAAACTTGACAGCTTTAGGACCTGTGGACTTCAACTCCCAGAATTCCTCCTCCAATCATGTTAGCTCAGGAATTCTGGGAATTGAAGTCCACCAGTCTTAAACTTGACAAGTTTGAAGACCCTTGGTTTGGGGGAAGGAATTAGGGGCAATAGCTATTGCCTTCTTTTGTAGGCAAGGATTGTGGTAAAACCGACACTAAAATGACCATCATGTCTTAGTAGACTTAGTAGACAGAGAAAGCTTTTGCCCAGGAATGACACCAAAGAGAAAGGATTACAGTCTGTAGCGTAAACATAATTATAATTTCTCCTCAGAGGCTTAAAGTTGAATTCTTTGAGAAACAAATTGTCGTGTTAAATGTCGAAACATATTTAATGTTGATGAAATTTAGCTCTTAACCTGCCAACACAAAAGAAAGAACAGGTTAAAAACATAATGCTGAGCCTTACACTACTTGTAAAGTTCTACCCTATATTCACTCAAAATATATAGGTGGCTTGACGTCTTTAAGTGAGGTTGAAAATATAGAAATGGGTGTTTTATTGAGAACTTTCCAATTCCAACCAATAGTACTGTTCAGAAGGAATCCACTATACAAACTAGGGATATCTTTTCCTGGAATAATACAACAATAAGATTCTACAGAGAGGTGCTATTATGCAGAACAAAACAATAGAACAAAATTGTCATGGGAACAATAATGTTTGTCCGTCTGAGTAACCTTGCAAGGGATGTTTTAAGCATTGTAAGATATGAGGTGCAAAACCCAGTGATAAATAATCCCATTACTATGAGATAAATCAGAATGACTTACTTCGCTTTCACACTAAGGTCTAATTTACATGGACAATACTCTACACACTGCTTTTTTTAAAATTTTGGTGTTGTTCTTTTGCTACAACATTCCCACAGAATCTAATACAGCTACAAATAATTTAGTAGGGCCATTAATTGACCTTTTACAGACCAGGATTCAAGCCATACAAGAAACAACTTTGTTCCATTAATATTATTTATTTATTTATTTATTATTTATTAGTGGGACTTGTATGCCGCCCCATCTCTGAAGACTCGGGGCGGCTCACAATTAAAACAACAACAACAATATATACTTAAAAAAGAATTAAACTAAACAAGCCCCAGGACATAATTACAAAATACAAAGATAAGAACCACCCCACCCGAGGGTCACAGCCCGGATTGGTTAAACAACCAGGTCTTCAGGTCATGGCGGAAGGTGCGGAGGTCAGGGGCCAGGCAGAGCTCCAAGGGAAGTTGATTCCAGAGGTCAGGGACCGCGACAGAGTAGGCACGTCGTTGGGGGACTGCTGCCCAGCCGACGGGACCCCAAGGAATCCTTGTCTATGTGCTCGCACAGGGCGGTTGGTATTCGATGTCAGCAGAAGTCGCTCCCTTAAATAATAAGGACCCATGTCATGTAGGACTTTGTATGTTAGAGTTAGAACCTTGAATCTCAATATCATATAGGCAAGTAATAAAGACTCACATCATCACAAAAGATGGTTTTCTCGTCTTTGGAAAACTGCCTGGCTAGACATGATAATTCTTAAAAATAAATAATTAAAACCCCAAATCTGTTCTTTGAGTTGAATGCTCATGAGTGAAAATATTAATTAACTTACTCAAAAAAAAAAAATCCATTAGGGGGGTAAAAGTATCTCAAAAGTAGCCATTCCCTTTCATGAAAATGATATTATTTTATTTCATTTTAATTACAGGAAATGCTTTATCTGCACTTTAGGGAAGATCATAAAACTCAACAAAACCATTTAATGAGAACCAAGAATAATCGTAGAAGGAAACCAGTTTTACTTTAGGGTTGGTTTTTTTTTCAATTTGCATCTCACAGTGGAAAAAGGAAAACCATTACCCAACTAAAACAGAAATAATAATAATATGAAAAACATTTTATCTTCCAGTATTTTTTTAAAATATTTTTTTTAAAATTCTGATAAGACTACTGTGTAGTTACCATAAAGAAAAAAGAAGTCCTCCCCACATCCTACAGCAATGATCTTCCAAGTAGGATAGGGGTTGTTTTAGATTTGCAAAAATAAAAGGGGTTGCTAGGAGAGCCAGTTTGGCCTAGTGGTTAAGGCACCAGGCTACAAAGAAGGAGACCGTGAGTTCAAGTCTCATCTTAGCCATTAAAGCCAGCTGGGTAATCTTGGGCCAGGTACTCTCTTTCAGCCCAACCCTTGCTGCTGTGGGGGAAAATAGGAGATAGTGTTGGATATGTTTGCCACCTTGGGGTCTTTGTAAAAATAATAAAAGCGGATATACAAAAATACAACACATCACCCTGCCAACAAAACTGCATATAGTCAAGGCTATGGTTTTCCCAGTTGCAATGTATGACTGTGAAAGTTGGACCAAAAGAAAGATTGAATGCCAAAGAATGGAGGCCTTTGAACTCTGGTGCTGGAGAAGACTCCTGCAAGTCCCATGGACTGTAAGGAGATCCAACCGGTCAGTCCAAGAGGAGATCAACCCTGACTGCTCTTTAGAAGGCCAGATCCTGAAAAGGAAGCTCAAATACTTTGGCCACCTGATGAGAAGGAAGGACTCACTGGAGAAGAGCCTAATGCTGGGAAAGATTGAGGGCAAAAGAAGAAGAAGGGGACGGCAGAGAAGGACGGGGCTGGATGGAGTCACTGAAGCAGTCGGCGTGAGCTTAAATCAACTCCAGGGGATGGTAGAGGACAGGAAGGCCTGGAGGAACGTTGTCCACGGTGTTGCAATGGGTCAGACACAACTTTGCAGCTAACAACAACAACGAATCACAAATAGAATCAGAGATTGGTTCTGAGTCTCTAATACTGAAGTCTACAGAAACATCCAAGCATTGATATCAGACCATAACTCTGTGAATAAGCAAAAACAATTTCTGTATTGTTCAGCACCTATTTACAAGACTCTGACTGCAGTGGTTAGAATGCAGTACTGCAGGCTACTTCTGCTGACTGCTGATTTGCCAGTAGTTCAGCAGTTCAAATCTCACCAGGCTCAAGGTTGACTCAGCCTTCCATTCTTCCGAGGTGGTTAAAATGAAGACCCAGATTGTTGGGGGCAAGAGGCTGACTCTGTAAACTGCTTACAAAGGGCTGTAAAAGCACTGTGAAGCAGTATATAAGTCTAAGTGCTATTGCTATCTTCCTTCCTTCCTTCCTTCCATCCATCCATCCATCCATCCATCCATCCATCCATCCATCCCAGCTCAAGGTTGACTCAGCCTTCCATCCTTCCGAGGTGGGTAAAATGAGGACCCAGATTGTTGGGGGCAATAAGCTGGCTCTGTAAACCACTTTGAGAGGGCTGTAAAAGCACTGTGAAGTGGTATATAAGTCTAAGTGCTATGGCTATTCCCTTGAGAATCACCAGATAAGGGCTTCCATAGTCCAGTCTATGTCACTTCCTCAGAGAGACTCCATGCTGGCATGCCTCTTTACTACTACTCTCCTTTAGCTGGTAATTCCACCACAATAAATGTTTCCTGTGCTTCTTTAACTGTTCCTGACCTCAGTGAGGCAAAAGGCAACAAACTCTTTCCCCCTTTTCAGCAGATATTACTTCCCTCCTTAGCTAAACAGTGTCCCCTCCTCCACTTCTATCTTCTCTTCCATTGTCGTCTTTAGTTTCGTTCCCTTCCTTTCTACAAAGCTTCCTTTCAAGAATAATGGTTTTTTTGGAAGGAAGAAGGAACGTAGGATGAAATGGGTCTAAAGATGGCGGGCTTTTTTTGGCTTGCAAATGCAGATGGGGAATTCAAACTGATAAACAAAGCACCTTATTTTAGAGGCTACTGATACAAATCAGTAGCTATTTCTTCAATTAATATGAACTTAGGTCTGCAATCCACACCTTCTCCCTGTCTATTCTTTCTTTTTCTTGGAATTCAGGGCCGTTTTCCTTTCCAGATCTGCAAACTGGTCACTGCAAAGTATAAATCAAGGAGAGGCCTTAATTCTATTCAGCATCACAATTTCTTTGGGATACAGAGAAATAAAGAACAGCTGGATGCATATTTATGAAGCTTCAGGGAGTCCAACAGACTCGGAATTGCTTTGTTTATGCCAGCCTATTAAGAATTAAAACTATAACCTCTTTCTCTTTGAGCATGCAAATGATATTAATTAAATAATGTTGCATGTCAGCTTCATGACTTATCAATCAACCAGGGAAGTATCTCCTCCTTTCAGGAAAAGCTACTGGGGGATTCATTTGTTAGTGTGCCCTTTCTCTTCTGTTGAAAGTTGAGGTGTGGAAACAAAGGAAGCTCCTCATTAGATATGCACAACAATGTGTATGCGTGTGTTGTGTATGAATTCTCTCCTCTGAGAGAAAGGGGGCAAAACCCACTAAATTAAAGGTTTATTTGAGGCTTTAGCATCCAAATACAGCGTTCTTCACTGTCTCTTGCTCACTGTTGAAGCAAGACAACAATTGCATGATTTCTATCTGGATCTACACCACCATTTCTTCAAAGTAAGTGCATTTGTAGAATGCATTGAGTTGAACCTTTGGAATCAAAGGAAGTCCATCTTGACTCATCCTTAATGAAAATAAAAGATGTCTTCTAAGGACAATCCACGGGCAAGAGATGATGGATAGAAATAGAATACCTATTAATATAAGATTTGTGTTGTCAAGATTTATTCAAGATTTAGAATAGAAGTAGAAATTAGAAAGGGGGGAAATATTATTATGCATATTCTTGTATAATATTTTAAAATCAGTATGTGGGTGAAAGGATTGGAAGTTGAAAGATGATTGTATTATGTGCACTTAAACAACAATATCATGGTTATTAGTACTGTGTATTAAAATACTGAATAATTAAATGATGAAGGGTTATATACATGGTGGAACAAATACTGAAATGTTAACAGCTTTAATTGTAATATTTATAATGTTATTATGATGATGTGAGTATGATTAAGGTAATTAAGATTATCAATATTATCACTATTATTTGCTATTAAAATTAATGATACCCAGATGCCACACTGTTCATGTATTCAATACATATACATACATACATACATACATACATACATACATACATATATATAAATTTTAAAAATACATACTAAAAAGATAAGGACAATCCAGCAATCTTTTTAATCCGTTCATCTATTTCATACATTGTTGTCTCCTCCTACTTCCTTCAACCTTGCCAAACAGTTTCTTTTCTTTGTCACACACACACATACAGACACACACACACACACACACACACACACACATATATTGTTGGACAATCAAAACATTGAATCTGCTTATGAGAAAGCTTGGCTCCACATTTAATATTTGAGAGTTAAGTGCTAGGAATGAATATGCTTGGGTATGATCAAGAACCAACATCGCAGATCACAATAATTTACTCTAGTTTTGGAGTTTGGATGCCAAGATGTGGAGATAATTTTAAACTGCACCTTCACCCATGTGAGCTGCCTTTGCCCCTGTTTCGTCATCATCATCAACCATTTAACTATCCCCTCATTAAATTTATGTGTTCCATAAAATTTGCTGTGGGGGTTGTACAGGCCATTTTTAGATTCAACCTCCTATTTTATGACTCCCTGCCCATGTTTCAAATCTCTCTAGGCGCTCTATTATTGCTCTGCCCACCCTATAGTTTGCGCTACTGACACATTTATTATATGTGAATTTAATTAAAATTCTCTTTTGAAGTCCTCCTACAGAAAAAAAAAAAAAAAAACAAAATAGATCTACCACATATGTTGAATCTTAACAAGTGTGAAAATTATTTCTTCTTCTCGATTCATCTCAAGCTGGCATAAGGACCAGGGAGGTCTCATAGATAATTTCTTCACTTTATTACTTCTAGATAGCTATGGGAAAAAAAAACCCGGCCAAAGATAGCTAGAGGTTGTAAAAAATGTTCAAAGAAGCTTGGTCCCATTGAGTACAGGCATAATATTAATCCACTCTCCCCTACGGAATTAATAACCTTGATGGCTAAATGTAAGGTGGAATTTTTTGAAGCTGGGAAACAGTACTTTTCTATGACCTAATTTCCACAACTCAACTCAACTCAAAAAAAAGAGAGCTTTGATCCTAAAATTGTTGCAGTTAATTTTTTATCCTTATAAACGTCATTTGGTCCCAAAACCTACAATTGATCATGATTAATCTAACATGGATGACAGAACATTGTAAGTATCGATCAATCCTGACAGAGGAATTCAAAGTACAATCAGGAACATATGTCAAGCACGAATCATCAGGTTCACACGTAAAGTTTCCAATTTTTTGGAAATTTATTTTGGAAATTTATACTACTTTATTGCTCAAGCCTATACACAGGAATCTTATCAAACTAATGGTTTGAAGTGGTTAGAACTAGATAAGATTTAACGGCATTCAAGTGGAGTTAGACTTCATCCTCTGGTGATTACATAGAGACTCTAAACTAATTGCCTACTTGACTCCTCCCCTTGGCTCTACCAATCTTTCTCAGACAACATATATCCTTTATCTATGTCTATGTCTATGTCTATGTCTATGTCTATGTCTATGTCTATGTCTATGTCTATGTCTGTCTGTCTGTCTATCTATCTATCTATCTATCTATCTATCTATCTATCTATCTATCTATCTATCTATAAAAGGCAAAATACCACTCACACATCATCACAAAATCTCCAGAACCATAAAGCCTACAAACTTGAAATTTCACATGTATGTTCCTCTTGGCTTCTAGGTGCTCACCAAGAAAGGATTTTTCAAAATGACTATCAGAGCATTAGTATTTCGTATATATTATTATTAACTTGCTCTGATGCTAAGGAGTTCTTCTCCTCCCTCCCCACCTGAAAATAAATATGTTCCACATGCAAAACACAAGCAGAGGAGTTTCAGTTTTAGTTCAGAGCACCAAGAAGCTTTAGTACAGAACAGTTGAGCTAAGCCATGCCCAGGCTCCTTGCTGTCTCCTTGCTCACACAGCAAATACTGTTTCACTTTCCAAACAGCCCTCAACTCTCTCACACGCTGACAGGACTCTAGCTAGATGAATACCAATGGATGCTGGTAGGCAGAGGCAGAATTTTCCCCTCTTTATTTTCCTCCCCAAAAAGTAAGCCCAACCACATAGTTTCATAGCGACACATGGGTATTGAGCTAGTGGTATATATAACTTGATACTCCATTTTAGGTTCTCTTCCAAATGACCCAATTCCCCTTCCATTAATACAGAATTAGATTTTTTGGGGGGGGGATTGTGAACAATAACTCAATCTCAGATTGAAACAAGTCAATTTAATCCAATAAAATCTCACATCTCTCAGAGGAATTCAGTTTATGAGCAAACTTCTAAAGGAAAGGCTATAGAATTAGTCTGCCTTTACACAGAGACACATATTGTAGCCTACTTAAAATTTTAGTTATACAAAATAATTTGTACATGTTTGTATATATAGAATCTAAGTCATGTAAATAAGTTGAGAGAAAGACAGGTGCTGCAAATTAGCTCTTTAGTAAAGCCTATTATGTAACTGGATGTATTGTTATTCATGTGTAGCATAAAATTTGCAGTTAAAGGTACAGATAGTAAAGGTGAATGTAAGTCACCAAGGGCCTTGGTGGTGCAGGCTGTTAATAGCCTAGCACTTAGTTCCAGCTGCCTGTAATTATTGCAGGCTCGAATCCCACCAGGCTCAAGGTTGGTTGACTCAGCCTTCCATCCTCTCGGGGTAGGTAAACTGAGGACCCAAGATTGTCTGGGGCAATAAGCTGACTTTGTAAAAATGCCGCTTAGTAATAAGCAGGCATATACAATGGAATGAAGGCTATTGCTGAGCGCATTGGGTTGTATCCCAAAAAATTGTAAGCTGCCTTGAGTCTTCGGAGAAGGGCGGGATATAAATATGAATTTAAAAAAAAGTACATGTTAACAATTAGGTTCATTATTAGATCCATTATTACCTGGGTATATATATGAACATATTTTTAAGGTTGTTATTGGATACACTCTCTTATCTGTATCCTTTAAGCTAAAACATTGAATGGAAGGGTCAGGATTTCACTGTGTTTCTTAAAAAAAAGCAAACAAAAATCTAAATTTTCTACCTATTTTTCTCAGTTAGTGTGGATGTGCTTTTAAAGAATGCATTACAATCATTGTTCCTATTGGATGCAGAGTGCTCTGTTGTATTCACGACACAAAGAAAAGTGGAACACAGAGAAAAAACAGCTTGGTAACCAAGGGAGATTTATGAATTGACAGAATTGTACTTTGCTATTGTAGAATGGATGAGCAGATCTCAGGACCTTAGGACTTACTTTGTTCTTTGTTGGAATTGTATGACTATGGCCAAAGGCAAAACTGAGCTTGTGGTGTGTATACTTGTGTATGAGGCAAATGGAGTTCAGATTCCAAGCGAGCAATCTGCATATTTTAACAAATGGCATCCCGTAGTAGAGGATGGCCCTTTTTTCAATCTCTCAACTTTAAATTGTCACAAGTATTTTGCTTCATTTACTTTATATGCAAGATTTATATTCTGTGTGACACACTAGCTTAGCTTGGTATATATCGCCTTCCCTTCTTAAAGTCTGTCCTTCAAGAAAAGCCCTGTGGGAAATTGGGCACAAAGTCACCTGTGAATATACAATTCACAAAATCTTGAATCTTGGAATGAATTTGCCGCAGTAAACTTTTGATACTGTTCTTTGGGCTACTTTGATATTTTAATCAGACCTTCATTACTGAAGGACGAGTACATGCAATGTAATTTTAGAGATGGGTGGATGGATGGATGGATGGATGGATGGATGATAGACAGACAGGACAGCTAGATAGGATGGATGGACATATACACATGTACCATACCCTATCAAAATAATGCACACACTCACAATTAGAAAATCGTATATATAATTAGCTTCATTGCCAGGTTAATATAATATAGGGTGAATACACAGAATTTGTCTGACTCACTAAAATTGCTGAGAGAAGGAAGCCATTCCCCACTGGATATTACATTTAATCATAGCTGATGAACTGTGTATCTTTTAATTTAAGTAGACAATTACACTGTTTCCAGAGTTGCACAAAGGCAAAGTGGGGGATGAGCTTAGTAAGAATTCCCACTCTATTATTAAATCTCACCTAAATTCATTTCTACACTCACTGTTTATCGTGTTTTGCGATTCACAGTTACAAGATGCATCCTGACAGAATCATGAGCTTGAAGAGTTTTAGATTTCAGCCACTGTCCACTGAATTTGTAATTATGACAGTGGAATGCTCTAGCACTCAACTCCTGAGGTTTCTATGTGTTTCCGAAAAGCATAGTTTGTTCATATTTAAAGTGAATGTAATGTTTTGAGTCCCCAATATCACAGCCAATCCTGGGATGCCAATGGAGTTGCAGGAAGGAAGTTCTTAAAGAATTTCTTCCTTGCCTTTAAAACAACATCTTACCATTCTCTTAATTGAAAAAACTGCAGATTTAGTCTATGCTTCTTCTCTACTTTAAGAAACACCTTTGTTTAAAAATGGTCAGATGTAAAAAAATCAGGAGCCAGGATAGCATGGAAAAGCACTGTGAGTTTATTCCATGCAACCTATACACAAAATTACTAATGGTCAAGGTGAATTGGCACCAGAGTCAATGGACTTTGGGGGAAGGGGTTGACTTAGGTCTTTTATGGGGTGTAGAGACTCCAAACTAATGATGGTTTGAACTTTTAAAATTCTTTTAAAATATTTGGAAAGAAAATGTACAGCAAGGACATAACTTTTATTATGACCTTGCAATCTGCTATTCTGATCAAATTCACTGCAGAATCAACATGATATCACAACCTCAACAACAATGGAGCAGGAATGGGATAATGTGAGGGAATGTTGTCCAGATTCCCAGGAGGGACAGAGTATACTCCAGAGGAGGAAGAGACAACTCACCTTAGATAGTTTGTGTGTGAGAGAAGGTGAAAACATCTGCTCCCTCATAGCTCCCAGAGTGTATGGTTTATGAGGCATGTAGTCTGCTTTGGTTTGGCAAAATTTCTGTCTGTAGGCGAGGAATATTAAAGGAATCTTCTCAGAAGAATCGCAAGAAGGCTGGACATATAATCTATTAACACTTTCAAAGTGAACTTAAAGCCAGAGAACATGGATATAAAGTTTAACTTTTAAGTTGGGATTGCATATATTGATGAAATGGGGTGGGCAGGGCTGGAAAAAGGTGTAACTCTACTTAGGGGGTAAGTTGCAAAACATTCCTAGTTAGTCTAATTGATGTCAACCCTGAAGCTGACCTGACTGAGGCCATTTTGAGGCTTCAGTGTTGCCACACAGGAACTGAGGGATAGGGAGGGGGGAATAAAGATAGAGGGGGCTTCTAGTCAAAACAAAATACTTTCTCTTGGAAACCAAGGACATTCTCATTGATGTCCAGGGAGAGGAGGAGCAATGTGTCCTGACAACTGGAGGGGACCATGTGACTGACTGTTTGGGAAGAGGGAGAAACTTTTACTTTTAATTATGTGAAAACCGTGGGGATATTCAGTGTTGGTTTTCACCAACTTAGGCCAATATGATATGTCCAATAAATCAATTCTTTGAGAAACCTACTTGCCTCAGAGTTCTGTTTATCATGGATGATGTTGTGGCCTGCCGGTGGCTGATGGAGCTGGCAGCAGAGTCAGACAGTAGTGAGGAGATTGGGGAGGAACCTGGGCCATTCCAGGAGGCTGAGGAAGGCTCAGACGAGGGCTCTGCATCACAGGCAGAGGTGGGGCCAGGGCAGGCTGGCAGTCATCAACTGCCTTCAGACTCAGACACAGTGAGGCAGGGGAGTTACTGGAACTGTTCCCAGCCTGCGCATGTGCAGGGCTACCAGAAGACAAAAACAATTGAGAAAGCAGGGTTGACTCAGGAGTAAGGCCACACCTCGGAGATGATTGGCCCCTCCCATAGGACATAAAAGAGGAGCGAATGGGACATGAGCTTTTGCAGGAAGCTATTAGTTTATCTGGTCGATTCAAAAGTTCTGTCTGACTCTGTGTCAAGTTTGGCCTTGCCCTCATCTGGCAATTAGTTCTCTGGCAGCATTCCAAGTCCGATAAGGTGGCTGTTTATCAACATTCCCCTGAAAGACTGTTTGTGAAGCCTGGCAGGCTGTGATTGAACGTAATTCACAGCCGTGGAAATAAAAGAGGTTTTGCCGGGACTAAGGTTGTGTTTTATGCTTTCTAAGGAAGCCTAGGTCAGAACAGATGTATTACTTAGAACCCTGACAATTGAGTCTACATTGGTCCAAATCAGTACCTTGCTATAGTAGAAGGAAAGGCAGAGGCGGAGTCAAGAGAGAAATCAGCCTGGATTCCTTACGTTCTCACAAGCCATCTCAGCCTAACCCCTCTTGAATCCTGTTAACTCTTATCTAGCACCGAATTTAGTGCTGATCGTTAGCTGACCAGATTCTTGTGTATGGACATGAGCAATAAATCAGCTTAACTGGAACTTAATGTTCTTGATTCTTCACACCTGACATTGGCCTTTTTTTTTAACTGAAGGTTGCTACATTGGTTTCATTACAAAGCCTGGAGTGAGAAGAAACCACATATCCATCTTTG
Source organism: Naja naja (assembly GCA_009733165.1). Classification (NCBI taxonomy): domain Eukaryota; kingdom Metazoa; phylum Chordata; class Lepidosauria; order Squamata; family Elapidae; genus Naja; species Naja naja. The sequence continues at coordinate 15,803,612 of CM019162.1, forward strand.
CAGGTGGGGGTGAGAAAAGCTTCTTCATCCTGATTGACTTGTATGACAGTTTTTGAGTCCAGGAAGCCTCTCCATACCCGATCAGCAGGGCATCATTAGCACACCGACAAAGAACACTGACAGAACGTTAATGACATTTACACCACATCAGCTATCGACACCTGGGATTTCCTGAAAGCTCCTTACGGAGGAATAAATTCAGTTAATCTATTCTGAGATGCCCATTTCTGTACAGCACTCTCTCCCTGGCAGGCAGAGGAGGGCTACGGCATGGCATGATTGCTAGCATTAAAACCTGAGCATTTTCTCAGCAAATGACTTCCCCAAAGTGAGCAAAAGGGATAAACAGACAAATAAACCAGACCGTTGATCTGTGGTGATCCAGGTTTAATTCACCACTCAATTATGGAGCTCACTGGATGGGTTTGAGCTAATCACTGTAGCTTAAGATTCATGCCTGCTTCAAAAAGCTACAGCTGGATGACATAGAAGAGGCAGGAAGACCCCCTAATCATTGCCACCTTGAATGCTTAGAAGATCTAGGCTATATATATATATATATATATATATATTTTAAAGGGGGGAGGGAGAGAAATGTATACAATGGCTTTGTACAGACAAACTTTTTGTCACCATAAAAAAGAGCTTGGAAAAACAACATAAATGGGCATTCTAGATACATTATTACAAGGAAATGCTTCAACATATGTGTGTGTGTGTGTGTGTGTTTGTGTGTGTGCATAGATCATCTCTATATATCTCTATTTCTATCTCTATCTATCTCTATCTATCATCTATCTAGCATTTATCTATCTACCTTCTATCTATCTATCATCTATCTATTTACCATCTATCTATCATCTACCATCTATCAACCATCTATCTTCTATGTATCATCTATCTACCATCTATCTACCATCTATCTTCTGTCTATCTTCTATTATCTATCATCTATCTTCTATCTATCTACCATCTATCTTCTATCATCTATTTACCATCTATCTATCATCTACCATCTATCAACCATCTATCTTCTATGTATCATCTATCTACCATCTATCTACCATCTATCTTCTGTCTATCTTCTATTATCTATCTATCATCTATCTTCTATCTATCTACCATCTATCTATCTTCTCTCATCTATTTACCATCTATCTATCATCTACCATCTATCAACCATCTATCTTCTATGTATCATCTATCTATCTACCATCTATCTACTATGTGTCATCTATTTATCATCTATCTTCTATCTAACATCTATCTTCTGTCTATCTTCTATCTATTATCTATCTATCATCTATCTTCTATCTATCATCTATCTACCATATATCTTCTATCATCTATCTATCTATTTACCATCTATCCATCTATCTATCTCACACTGTGCTTTTCATTCATACTGGGTGAAAATCAAGTGTTCTCTTTTCCCACTGAAGGAAAGGAATCCTTTCACTGAATGCAATAGTTCTGCCAAAGTCTTGTCTAAGTTTATGTGTAGGCTACTCTGTGTCATGATTGTCTCCTTGTAAGAGGGAGGATCCCCCTATTAATTACTATCAGAGACCACCCCTCCCCCATCCAGAGGTACTGCACAGAATATCTATTTTATGCATGTAGATGTTTCTAACAGTAATCCATCTGTAACCATAATGGCTAAATAGCACTAATGTCTGTCTATCTTCTGAACTCTTCTACTAAATACTCAATTTCTTATAGAAAAGAAACATCAAATCCAAGATTTTGTCCTAGATGAAAAAAGAGGAACAGAGAAAACACGAATGGATTTGTCTTTGGCATTAAGACAAGGATGAAGTGTTTGTTAAAGAGATGGGGATTGAATCAGAGGTGGTATTCAGCAGGTTCTGACCAGTTCTGGAGTACTGGTAGTGGAAATTTTGAGTACTTCGGAGAACCGGCAAATACCTATCCGACTGGAGATTTTACAGTATCCTTCCTCTGTCATGCCCACCAAGCCACACCCAGAGAACTGGTAATAAAAAGATTGAATCCCACCACTGGATTGAATTATTTTAGATTTTAACCACTAAACCTTCCCTACTGCTAATTTTAACCAGTAAACCTTCCCTACTCCTAATCAAACATAGTTAAGAGAAACTAGAAACGTGCAGTGTTCTGGGTTTGTTTTCAAAGAAAGGTGCATCACGGTGCATTGCAGCATGAATTGTAGCACCTAACCATACTTTGTTATGAGCCAAGAATTATTTTTTCTAGGTCTAGGTGGGAAAAAAATATCCCCAAACTCTCGAGCCCTTTTTCTGCTTGCTGTTTAAAATTGCTTACAAAATATGTATATATTTGTAAGATTAAGGGGGAAAAAGGTGCCCGATGACAGTAAGAAATGGAAATTTGATCACCATAATTTCTCATAGCTGATAACATAATTTTAGCATGTATTATGTCCTAGGATTTCAGATTGTTCTGTGATGTTCCTTGGTGTTTTTAAATCCAATGCGACTTAGATAATGTGAATTCACTCACAAATTAACTATAAGTAGTTTTCCATTTCTACGAGTTAAATAAACAAATGAAAAGTATGACGGCAGTGAAAAAGTACACATATACAGATTTCATTTCGTTGTTTCCATGTTGGTAGAGAAAGTTTTTAGAGAGAAAATCATTTTCTTCTTTCGATTAACCTTTAGATTTCTATATTTCTCTATATTAGGCAAGGCATCTGTTGCTTTTTCAGATTATCCGAAACTATTCTTCCTCTCTACCATTATCCATTTTGTTAAAAAACAATCTAACAGTTTGTACTTCAAATTAGATATCAAATGTTTTTTTCTTCCTTCATGAAGATATTAATGTTATTATCCAAAAATACATAATCTTACCAATTACAGGAGCCAGAGAACAGTTAAATTAGTACAATCAGAAATAGAGTAGTCGTTTTATTGAAGTGCTTTCGGTACTAATTTGCACCATTGATGCCACATGTTTTCTTATCACTAATTGCAAAATTATGTAGGAATCACAAAATATTTGACTTTCTGTGCAACTGATAAGTAACAATGCCAGCTCTTCTCTGCTAATAGAATAATGAGAGGAAATGAGCTAAAAGTCAAAGATAATTACCTCACTGGTAGATCACTGTTATGAAACACAAAAAGCAATACATATGTCTGATCAAGAGGTAAAAAAAGGATGATAATTCAGTTATAGTACTGTTCATTGGAATACTATGGGAAATGCTCAAATTTAACAGTGTTACAGCTAGTCAAGAATATGTCACAACCATATTTCAATAGCATGAGTCATCCGAGACAACCTCAAAAAAGGATATTTTTGAGTTGGGAGAGGTATAGAAAAGTCCTACTCGGGTATCCAACAAGCATGGGAGTCTTTTTCTCTTAGAAGTAAGGTGAAGCAGGTTGGGACATGATAGATACACAGACTTGTAGAAATGATGGAGATATTAAAACTTAGAGTTGTCTTAATATTTGATTATACATATAATCACGGCAGCAAGAATCGCACCAGCTCAGGCTTGGAAGATGTCTACCACACCGTCAGATGGAGTAATAATTCGTAGAATTCTGGAATCCGCAGAAATGGATAGACTCACTTTGAAATTACATGACAAAGAGGACTCAGAATATTATATGATTTGGAATATTTGGTACCAATGTGTAGACAGTAAGATATGAAAGATATAGGTCAAAAATGGAAATACAATTTGCATACTTGTATATATGTAGGATCAATGAGAATTTGTTGAAATAGAGGGATTGTCAGGAAAATGGAGATTTATATTAATGGTATTTATATCTATATTTATAATATTCATGTAGTTATATTTATATTGTATAGATAAAATCTTATACTTTTTCTCTTTTCATGGTTATGGATTATAGAGTTTAGTGTATAGACTATATTTATATAGATTTATACCTGACTTTCTTTAGATATATATATTTATTTAGTGCTAATGTGATATTCTTTTTTTTTACTTATTGACATATCTATCTATCTATCTATATGAATTACTTACTTTATTAATATTAATTATTAATATTTATATTGCTATTAACTGTCAAGTATTAATTGTATTCATCATACTTATTGTACTGTTAAGAAATTGATGATGTATTGACATACTTTCTTTTATAGAAATTTTTGTAAATATGTTAAATTTCAATAAAGGTGTTTTTTTTAAATCTAAAAACAAACAAACAAAAAAACTTAAGAATCCTCTAATGAAGCTAAGGAGGAGACTGAAGACAATGTTACGGAATCTGCTACCAGGAAATACAGAGTCAGTCATCTGTATGAATAGGTTGAAAAAGAGGATTAAACAAATATATGGTACGTAATGTCTCCATTGCAGGTTATGCATTCAGTATCAAGCAAAAGGTCTCTTAGGGTCAACTGTTGAGGAACACAAGTAGAAGAACGTTGTGCGACTCTTCCTGGTTGTGAGCCAGATCTCTGACTTGTTGCTATGGCAACAAGGTGCTCTATTCTGATTAGTCCCAGCTGTTATGCTTAACAACTTCTTAGGAAATCAAATAACAAGCCATGTAGGTGATATTCATAAAGAAACCCTATCAAGTTCAGTGGAGCTTATTTCCTAGATGTTTCTAGAGTTGTCCTATTAAATTGTTTCACTCTTAGTTGGGACAACCCTGAGGTCCTCTATCTTTTCTTTAAAGATAAGAGTAATTTTAAAAAATGCTCACAATTGCCACCAAGTGGACAGTCACAATTAAGACCAACCAATCATCTGTAATGGATGGATATGAGATATAGCGGACTTTTCTTTAAAAACACCTCAATTATCCACAGACAATAAAACACAAGAGAAAAATCAGTGCCAAGTTTTTGTTTCCCTTTAGGATCAGATCTAAATCGCTCCAGATATTTTAACAAAAGATTTATTAAAGGATGAGTCTTCTCAATTGTTGAAAGCAGGGTGGGGAACGTCAAATACCATGGTAAACTATGTTTGAGTTTCAGTGACAAGGATAACAGATAATCAGAGTTGGAAGGGACCTTATAGGTCACCTAGTCCAACCCCCCGCCCAAGCGGGAGACCCTACACCATTTCTGACAGATGAGAGCCCAATCTCTTCTTGAAAGACTCAAGTGATGATGCTCCCACAGCTTCCGAGGGCAAGTTGTTCCATTGTTTGATTGTTCTCACTGTCAGAAAGTTTCTCCTTATTTCTAGGTTGAATCTCTCTCCTTGTTCAGTTTCCATCCATTATTCCTTGTCTGGCCTTTGGGTGCTTTAGAAAATAGCTTGACCCCCTCCTCTCTGTGGCAGCCCCTCAAATATTGCAAGACTGCTATCATGCCTCCCCTGGTCCTTCCCTTCACTAGACTAGCCAGGCCCAGTTTCTGTAACTGTTCTTCATGTGTTTTAGTCTCCAGTCCCTAAGGACTGGAATGTACTTGCATATTACAGTTACAGAATTAAATAGAAAGGTTTCTGAATTGCCCCAGATGTCAATGAAGAATCAATGAAATTAGAAACTACATCCTGGAAACCATTTCTTTCTATGACGCTTCATAACTTAAATGAAGAAGAAGTTAAAACTGATGCAGGTACTATAATCCTGAGAACAAAAGATAATAGTCAAATATGGGGAGATATATTTTGCAGAAGATAGGTTTGAGGCTCTCTTTATGGGGTTTTATTTATTTTGTGGGGGGCGGATGCATGCTCATGTCTGTTAGTCATTACTTTTTATTCCAGAATGATAGGTAATCTGATACCTGCAATAGCTGCTAGCAATTAATTAATTCAAACTATAATTATCTTCTTCAAACTGACTCTAAACTACAAACCTCGGGGCCTGTTCGCTTTGTGTTTGCAACTTTCTGTGTTTTATCTTATATTTGTTTCCTTTTTGCTTAATGAAAAATGCGGCAGAAACTGAAAAAGCTTCCCAACTTTTTAGCGTCATTACCTGGCCCAATAAAGATACTGTTTATATTCTCCTCTTTGTTAACTACATGCAGAAGAAAGAAAGAAAATAGATGCAAACATAGGATGCTCACCAATGGGCACCATTCTTATAGTTTAGCACCCGGCAGTCAGAAATGGGTCTAAGAATGGATGTTATATTTAACTCTCAAGATAGATAGCTTATTAAAAGAATATATAAATCACAAACATGAATCTTTGTGTTGAGTAGAGTAATAGAATAGAGTAGAATAGAGTAATAGAGTAGAGTAGAACATAGAACATTGGACACAGGACAGGACAGGACAGGACAGGACAGAACAGAACAGAACAGAACAGAATAGAATAATTGGTCAAATGTGATTAGACACAAAAGAATTTGTCTCCGGTGCAGAAGCTCTCAGTTAACATGCAAAGCATGTCTATCCATCCTAAACAATTTACTAAATCTGCATTACTATTGCTATTACTATTCATCTTCTCATCCTTTTTTTTCACCCATTTCCTCCCACTTATGACTGTATGAATGTAACTTTGTTGCTTGTATCCTTATGTTTTTTTTAATTGACTGCTTACTAGTATAATTTGACTTGATCACTTATTATGTTTCCTAGTATGATTTGATTGCTTATTTGTACCTTTTGACTACCGCTAAGTGTTATACCTATGATTCTTGACAAATGTATTTTTTTCTTTTTCTTTTTATGAACACTGAGAGCATTTGCACCAAAACAAATTCCTTGTGTGTCCAATCACACTTGGCCAATAAAGAATTATATTCTATTCTATTTGGCACTTGTCACCAAATCTGGCCATTACATCCCCCACTCTCCAAATTAGACCATTTTTTATATTAAAGTTGAGGTTCTTACCTTATTTCACAACCAACAAAGGACACAGAAGTTCTAGGCTTCCTCTGAAATGTCCACAAGTAGCCAAATAAAGTTGCCCTTTTTGCTATTGTCCAGAAGACACTCTGCTACCCTAGTGAGGAAATGACTGAAATATCATAATTTTGATTAGGGCAAGGAATGAATCGAGGCAAATCTCAATTTATATGTTCAGTAGTCTAACTAAAATAATGAGAAAAAGCAGATATTCCTTTGGAATTTCATATGACAACTTTCTGATCAAGCAGACCATTCTCTCATTCAAAAGTTACTCTGTGTTATATTGCTTAAACATTGTAAGCAGGACATAATTCACATATTTGACTAGCAAAAGAGCAACAACACACAAAAGGATATGATCATTTTTTCAACGAATTTATCATGAGGATCTTCTATTTTGGGGAACTTCTTGATGTCATTTTCCAAACGCTGTATCTGGTGTCCCATGGAATCAAGATTGCTTTTAAGACTTTGAGCTGAAACTGAGAGAGAAAAAATGGTAATTCAGAAATCAGATCAGGACTTACAACTGGGGGAAGAAAAAAAGCTATGTCAGAAGTAATATTCGTGAAGGCAGTGAAGATAATTCCATTAATATGTGCCCTCATTTTTCTGAATTACGGCTCATAAAAGTTCTACTATTCATAAAATAAAGGGAAATATATAATATAATATACGAAATCATCATGCTTAATGTGAGAATGTCACTATTTTATTCTTCCATTAGTTCAAACTAATCTAATTCCATTCAAATTTATTGATAGAAATGCTAATATTTCATTCCTTTGAATCTAACTTGTAGATTAAACAGAAACCCAGTTTCAAAGAGATTCTATCTTAGCAATATATATAGTTGGTGATTTAAAGAAAATCTGCAGAATACATCTTTTTATCTCTTTCTCTCTAGTCATGAAATGTAGAAATCTGTAGAAACCTGTAACTGCTGTAACTTTTTACTGGTGCTTCTAATTTAATGGCATAACACAAATTATTGATGTTCCAAATAGTGGAAAGTAAAGGCACAGGCACAGTGTAACATATCACCTTTTTAATTCATTTTTGTAATCAATTGCTAAGCAGCAGTTGCATTGTTCAGATTAATATTAAAAGTTAATCAATTAGTATTATTGTATTCACCATGGAGTATCTTATCTTTTCTCTTAAATTACTCGGGGATAGCTTATTAGCTCTGCAAAGTAATATTGTGAAGAGAAAAGAAAGATTTTCAAAGGGATGGAAAGGGTTTTGTGTGTGTGTGTGTGTGTTTGTATGTCTTAAAATACTGCTTTTGAAATGAGCCTTAAGGCCTTTTGTAAATAACAAGATGGTATCAGTAATTTCTGAAACAAAGCAAAACAAGCAAACAAACAAATCTGTAAGTGGAGTTTAGACAAAAGCACACCCCTTCTGCATTACAGATGAAAGAAACTGAGAGCGTGGAAAGAAAAATTAGGTTTTTTTTTCTCCCTAGTCATCATTTCTGAGTAGAACCAAGCAGGAAAAACAAAGTGATTGCTTACTTTGTGTATTATAAATTTCAGCCTGTGTACATTTACATCCAAGGCTGTTGTTTTAGCATATATAAAAATATCAAAAGTGCGATTGCAACAACCAAGTTATTTCTTCAGCAATACCTAGCCTCCTGATGATTAATTCCAGATTGGCTGTAAAAGTGGAGATTATATATCATGGACTCATTTCATTTAACCTGGGATTGCATCTTGAGTTTTCCATTGCCAATACTAACAGAAGTTAATGGAGAAAGAAATATATGAATGAAATGGCACCTCCTATGAATCCAGTGAGGAAAGTATGATTCTAATGATGCCATCCACAAAACTGGAAATTCTGAAAGTTACGAGTGGTCCAAGCAAGGGTCAAGCCACTGTGGATATGCCATAATATGCCTCCTAGTAATCTAGCACAGTGGTCAACAACCAGTGGGCTGGGGACCACTGGTGGTCCGCAGAGAAATGTCCCTCCCCCCAAAAGCAATTAATCCAGGCTGCATGAGAACACAAGGCTGTGCCCCATATGGTCCATGGGAACACAAGGCTTGTGTCACTTGCATTGCGAACAACACGAGGTAGTGAGGGGAGGGGGGAAAAGGCGGAGCAGGGAAACTTTCCCCACTCACCCCATATCCTCGCCTGGCCACCGGGCTGCTTCTTTCTGCTTCTTTCTTCTGCTTTTGGCTGCATGCAAGGAAAGCAGCAAACGTCTTTCTTTCTCTTCCCCAAACTCCATCAGAAATGAGTCTTTGGGACCCTGCTCCAAGCTGCACCAGCGCAACAAGTCTCACAAAGACTCATTTCTGGTGGAATTTGGGGGAGAGAAAGAAAGACTTCTGCTGCTTCTGCTGCTTTCCTTGCATGATACCAAAAGTCTCTCTCTCTCTCTCTCCCCCTGAGAACGGAGCTGGAGACGATATCCTGCAATCCCAAATAAAGAATGATCTATCGGTAGGAAAACTGGGTGGGGAATTTTCCTGCAGACTTTTTTTGGGATTTTCCCAGGGTCTCTTTTTCCGCGGGATTTAAAATTATGAGTTTGGTGGTCCCTGAGGTCCAAAAGGTTGGAGACCCCTGATCTAGCAAGTGAAAAAAATCTTCACGGGCACTATGTCTATGGAGATTCTCAATCTTCCAGGGTACACAAGTGTTTTTTTCTCCAAGTACACAACAGACCCCTAACATAAAAACTGTGATAACAAGTTGTTGGAGGAACTATTTTGCACGTAACTCTACTGTCAAAAAAGCAGACAGAATGCAGAAGGCGAAATCCAGTACATGAATAGTCACACCGGTAACCAGAAATAGAAATTTTTTTTTCAAACTCCAGGATTATATTTGTGCTTGCCAAAAAGCACTCCAAGATTCACAAATGCATTTCCAAACACACAAACCCAAATTGCTTGAATGGACCATCCATGGTGGATGACGATGGGGAAAGACAGGGGAAAGATTTCTGCCACCAAGTCATTTTCTTTTCACCGCATCATAGAAGCACAAATAATTCAAAACTAGCTTTTAAACAGATTATTACTCAGGGAGCAATTCATCGTGGCGAGTGTCTGGAATGCAGGAAAGGTCATAAGACTCATTTTGTTGTTGAGACAAGTAATTTGCTAGACTCTTAAGCATTTGGGCTGCAAAAATTGCCTACAGTGAAAAAAGAGGCAAAAGGAAGGACATTTTCTTCCCACAGATTGTCTCAGCAATGTCACTTGTGTAAGTTCTAGAATGCTAGATACTTCCTAGAACAATGTTGAGGTTACGGGTTACAGTCCTCGACTTAACGGCCACTGCTAAGCGAGGTAGTTTTTAAGTGACTTGTGCCACATTTTTGCCACAAATGAACCTTGAATCATGTGGGATTTGTTAGGAATGTTGGATACTTAACTATTGGGTTGTCAATATATCAACCAGGATTGCAAAGTATGTAACTTTAAGAGCATGCCGAAATGTGATTGGCTGATGTTACTGCAACCGGCCATAAGACGGAGCCAGAAACCTGGTTCATTCTTCTTCGTCTTGTTCGTCATTGGTTTTGGCCTTGGTTGCTCTTCGATCCGGTGTGAGGTTTTTGCTACTGTTTTTTCAAACTCCATGTTTATTAAACTGTGTATGATATTGGTAAGGAAAAGGACACTGCTATTTGGGATTATCGATTTGACTACTGAGTGATATTCTCCGTGTATGACTTGGAATGTTTTTGGACTCTGCTTAACCATGCACTGGAAGTAAAACCTACATTTCAGTATTCAGTATAACTTTCGTGTCAAGTGTGTTATTCATTATCTCTCTCCTTTCACTTCCCTGGACGTACTCAGTCTCCTAATGGGGATATATCTTAACAGGGTTTAAGCAAATCTGGACTCTAAAAGTCTGTAGAGATTCTCAGTCATTCAGGTCATGGTTGTCCCAAAGATGGTTTTTCAGGGGGCAACTGGACTTTCTCATTTTTTATTTGAAGACATTTTCCTTCTCATCCAAGAAGCTTCTTCACTCTGACTGGATAGGTGGAATGGGAAAAAAATTGCAGACTACAGGAACCGGGAGCACTAACTCAGGTGACCCTGAGGACACAAATAAACCTCCAAGTGCTTCAACGACCCTCTAAAAGGATGCAAATGACTGTCTGCAACAAATATAAATCTTTCCATTCTGCACTATTCTGTCAGATCTGAAGAAGCTTTTTTGGATGAGAAGTGAAACTTCTTCAAAGAAAACCAAAACCAAAACAAGGAAGTCCAGTTGCCTCCTGAAAAAACACCTTTGGGACAAATCCGGATTCATGTCAATAGGTCTCTTTCAAATGTACAAAAATGTGTAGGAAAACCACAACATGCAACAAAACACAAGCAGATTTTAAAAGTTTGCCTTGTGCGCAGTTATTATGAGCTACTTATTTTTGTAGTAAAACGGAGACACACCAAATAGATAACCATTTGGAATAGATGATACACAAATTACTTAGGATGAGCGTTAGAGTTGAGCCTTGTGAATATGCTTGTGTGTGTGTGTGTGTGTGTGTGTACACAAACACATGAAAGTCCTCTCGCTTGTCTCTGAGTTTGTAATGATAATTTGGAGGGCAATCAAAACTGCTAAATTGATCAAGTTCATTTTATATTGCAGATAATGATTTTATAAATCAGTTGGGTATGTGAACTTTAGACTGGAATTGCATCTAAAGCACTACACACACACTCACACAATCACCCCAAAAGTGAGAACAAATAATAATTAAAAAAAGGTGAAGGTGAAAATAAAATACAATAACATGGAATCGAATCAAATAAGTAAAAAAATAAATAAAAGCACCCTCAATATTCTCAAACCACTGTTCAGATGCTGAGAACATTAACTAGCATTTGAGGAACAGATACCAAGTAGCTGGCTACCAAAAACATAAATAAATAAAGCTACATAATTGAATTGGAATTTTAATCCAGAACGACTTTAAATCCTCACATCCAGATTGCGACATGAATACTTGACACTGCTGTCCATTCTATATATTTCACACTCTTCCTTTAGCTTCAGGACAGCAAAACAGTTGCTAGGATACTATAGGAAAGTTCTAATAACCACACTGCTCTTACCCAATTTGAATTCCTCAAATGATCTATAACCATGATGGCGAACCTTTTCCACGTTGTGTGCCAGAAGTGCTTGCGCTTGCGTGCGTGTGTGCACTCACGTGCCTGCACCCATGATGCAATGTGCATGCGACTCCCCTGCCACCCTGCACATGCACGCATGACCCCCCACACCACACGCCTCTGCGCATGCGCACACAACCCCAGCATGCTGCATTTCTGGGACGGGATGGTTTTTATGGGATAGTCTTAAGGGATAATTTTTTATGGGTCGAACTTGTAATTGTAATGGGGCTTATTTAGTTTAATATGCTCTTAATTATTTATTGTTGTTGTTGTTTTATTTGTAAGCCGCCCCGAGTCTTCGGAGATGGGGCGGCATATAAGTCCCATTAATAAATAAAAATAAATAAATTCCTCTGTGCATGCGCACAAATCTTCCCCGTGCGCATCTCCCCCACCCATGCGCGGCAGATACCCAACAATCAGCTGGCTGGCGGGGGGGTGCACACACATGCACAGTGGGGCTCTTCCGAGTGACCTCATGTGCCGGAGGAAGGGGCTCTACATGCCACACGTGCCATAGGTTCACCATCACAGATCTGTAACATACAAAATGGAGTTCTAACGAAGCAACAAATTCATGCAGGCAGTCCTTGACTTACAACAGTGACTGTTCAAAATTACCTCAGCACTGAAAAAAGAGACCTATGACCATTTTTCACACTTGTGATTGTTGCAGCCATTTCCATGGTCATGTGGTCAAAATTTGAAAATTTGCTTAGCGACCAACTCCTATTTATGATGGTTGCAATGCCCCCGGGGTCACGTGATCCCCTTTTGCCACCTTCTGACAAGAAAAGTCAATGGGGAAGCCAGATTCACTTAACAGTTACTCATTTAACAATGGCAGAGATTCGCTTGACAACGGTAGCCCGAAAGGTCGTAACAATGGGACAAAATTAACTTAACAAATGTTTCACTGAGCAACAGAAATTGTTGGGCTCATTTGTGATGGTAAATTGAGGAAACCCACCCCAAAATAAAACAAAGTGTGATGAAGGATCATGGATATGATGACGATGATACACAATATCACACAACACAATTATAACCACAATAACACATGGCAAACATCTGATACAAACTCAAGGTAAACCGCTCCAAACTCAATTGCAGAAAATACAACCTCAGCAAGAGTTGTCAATGCCTGGTACCCGACTTCATTGTTACAGCCTCAACCCCTCAGAGTTAATGGATCTGTCTTTGAAAAGGAGGATTCAGGTCAGTGGTGGGATTCAAAATTTAACCTCAAACTGTCTACTGTGGACTTCACCCCATTCCTAAGAGGTCCTTAAAGCAGGTGTGCATAAGCACATCAGCGTGCCTACCGTCCCTGTCTTACTGTCCCTGTTGATCTGTATTTACTTCCTTTATTTATGTTAATGTTCATACCTATACTTGTTATCTTGTACATGTTTGACAAACAAATAAAATAAATAAAAATAAATGTTGATGACAGATGGACTATTAATGAGCGAACTGTTAAAGGTCCTTTTGTACAGAAGATTTAAAAGCTGCTGAAGCTATGAATTATGTTGTGAAAAGGTCGAACGGCATCAAAACAATGGACTTCATATGGAAATATACCTCAGTTGACATTTTCATCATCGTGATCATGTCTTCTTTTTCACAGAGGCTTCCTAAACCCTCCCAGTGGTCTATACAAAACAGGTAAGAGGAGAGGAAGAATATGGTGCATTTAATTTCCCTTCCATATACGTACTAATAAGAAAATGCAAGTGGGAAAAAAAAACACAGTTTGCTTTGCAAGCTTAAAAAAAAACAAAGTCCGATATTTATACCATATGCTAATGGATCCATCTTTGAAAAGGAGGATTCAGGTCAATGGTGGGATACAAAAAATTACTGCCAGTTCTGTGGGCGTGGATTGGTGGGTGTGGCAGGGGAAGGATACCATAAAATCTCCATTCCCACCCCACCCCACTAACCTGCTTTCCAGCTCCATTCTCCTGTGCAGGGCAACCAAAGAAGACCCAGCCAATCAGCTGGGACTCAATGGGAGGCAGAGAATAGATGGGGGCGGGGCCAGTCAGAGGTGCTACTTGCCGGTTCTCTGAACTACTCAAAATTTCCGCTCCTGGTTCTCCAGAACTGGTCAGAACCTGCTGAATACCACCTCTGATTCAGGTTTCAAAACTGTGGAATATCAACAAAGAAACTTAGGGGACAAATCACAATGATGATCTATCCACCACTGTATAATCAGCTTATAAAGCTACTGTTTTAATTCCACTGAGAGAAAGGTGAACATACCACAAGATTTATTATTTACCTTACAATTCTTCTATGGCCTTGGTTTGCCTTCTGTATCATTATAATCTATACCAGGGTTGTCCAATCTCGGCTTGCTGGGAAATTTGAAGAGTTGGTGTCCACAAGTCTTAAATCTACACATTCAATGTTGGCTTTGGGAGATTTATCAGAACAGGGTTCCTAAACACCATGGCTCTATCACTAAAATGCTAAAGAAGAACATCACAACAGGCAACCATTCCTATTTTATGGTATCTCTATGATTAAAATAATAATAATAACAAAATCTCTGAAGCAGTACGAAATGTAAAATAAAGAACTCCTATTTAAAGCCATCGTTCATTAATCCTGTCCTTGTCTTCTGAAAATTTTATCTTGCAGAAAAATCTTAGTTAGAGAAAGTGATTTCAGGCTGCTCTGTTCATTTACCTGGGCAGGAAAGATAGAACAATATTTTAATACAAGAGTATTTCACAACCAGTTTTGCCCAGGAAGGCATCAGGCCTCATCAGAATTTAACGAGACATTTAATCTCAGAAATAAATTAACTGACATTGTAAGATCATGTTTAATGAGGCAAGAATGTAAAAAAAAGGGGGGGCTATGTTATAATGGTAGTATAACCTATGAAAAATAAGTGTAAGACTCATCAATTGTTTACTTTTCTGTACGATACAGACAGATAGACTTTCAAAGTTCATAATTAAAGCAGTGAGTCAGCTAACGTTTCTTCTTCAGCTTTACTGCAGTAAAACAGATGATACATGGAGGTGATAATTACAAGTATAAGTGTTCCATGAACATTTCATTTGTGAGCTATGAGCTGTTCAGATTTGGAGGTTAGTACCAAACCAGATGTGGTATGCACAGCTCTTTTAAGTGCTTAAAGACAGATGGAAACAGAGAAAGTAGTCGGGATCATAACGACACTAATTTAAGGTCACCCAAAAATCAAAACTCAAAAAAATCCTTCTCCCATGACCCCCATCTCCATCCTGAAAATAAATCAATATAATGTAACTTCAGTAGAACCATCTGGATGAAAACAAGACTCTATCAAACACATCAGCCATAAATGTTGGGCCTTGTAATTGGAAAGTTATCCAACAGTGATCAAGGTGGCATCCTACACAACTTCAGATATGAGCTGTGAAGGATGACAACAATTTTGTCCCCAAATTTTAGAGAACAAGCCACATGTGCTACTGAGGGTTATATCAAGTCCTCCATCATCAGGCTAAATCTGAACAACCTCAAACAACTGGAAAAAGCTTTCCTAGATAATTTGGAGACAAAAGGAGAGAGGAATAAAAATGTCTTCAGTTCCATCCTTGTCAAAGAAGTGGCTTGATGATGAGGTTGAATGAATTTGAAGTGGATTTCTTCCCCTGCAATTCAAATTGCTTCACTGTCCTGAATTTACATATTAAATGCTGACCTGGTCAGGTTCTACAGTACAGGAGATGCTACTGAGACATGGTTCTATTGATTGTCAAGAAAATGATCAAGTTGTTGTTGTTGGTGTTGGTTTCTTTTCCCCTAGAGCCCATTGGAAACTGGCAGAATTCTGACTTTTATCAGGATATAAATTTGCTCATAAGAAAATAAAAATAAAATCACCATCCTCATGTCACCATCTCTGGGCATTATACAGTGGCCATTATAAACATTTATGTGCATGGCTAGTGTCTCCTTAAGAAGAACTATGTCCAGATTGTTGAAATATGTTTATAATTAAATCAAGAGTTGATGGATCGTAAAACCTCACCTATGTCTAAAGTTATCCAGATATGCAATTGAGTCCAAATAGTTTTCAAAGTAAAGTATTTATTTACAATAAACAGTATATTCAATAAATACTTTTGAACAATATATACAAAGTCTTTTGCTTTGCTTTAGCCTGGAAATACCTTTGTCTTCCTTCAGCTTCAAGTCAGATATGATGCAGTTGTCTATGAGCAATGTTCGCCTATGCTGAACATTCTCATCCAAGTAATGTCCAAAAGGTTCTTTAGGTAAGCTGCAAACCACTGGAGAGATTTAAGTTCCTTTTCTCTTCTTTCTCTCTCAGATATATGATACAGGCCTCATGGAAACAATCCTCATGAGACAGACCTCCTTACACAAGACTCTTGTTGAATGACCAGCGCTGGATGACAGTTGGGTAACCCCTTATATACCATGGGGGCGTGGCCCGCAATGCTAAGGCAAGTACACAGTGTCACCCTGTCACTGGTGGATTTGAATTCTTATCAAATCCCCACCAGATGTAATCTGCTTAGCAACACTAGAAAGTTCTACTTTCTAACATAGCTAATGGTGTTAGCCTCACACCGAAAGAACATGTGACTGTTGTGTTTCTACTGTGTACTTTGTTTATGGTGGGAAACAGACTGAAATGAGACACCATTTTTACCTGAATGCTAGATAAAACCTAATTCTGATGTACAATTCCCAACTCAACTGCAGTCTTCATTAGTATCTGGGTCTAATTTTTGAACTTCTTTGCTTCTTCTCCATTCCCCATTTTTAATAATCTGATCTTACGAAAAACTCTGGCGAACTGAAAATTTTTTCACACACCATTATATCATGAGGGACAGTCTAATTAAAGACCAGGACTATAAATTATTCTTAACACACAACAATATCAATCACAAGTGCATTTCAGAATGGAAAGAACCAAAATCATCAGACCAAAGACGGTAACAGGAACTAAGTGGTGTTATAAATTATTTTACTAAAATAATTCTTCAAATGAGTCAAAGTTAAGAAAACACAAAAAGTCTTCCCTCGCTGGCAGTACAAAGCTTTAAAACTTTATTAAGCTTTCAATTAGCTTAATAAAGTGAGGCACGGATTAATAATCAAAAAGCAGACCAACGTCTTAATTTAACTACATCCTGAAAGTGAGTGTAAACTCCAAAGACATTATAGCATTTAAACATATGTCCTGGTACGGAAAAAGTAAAAGTATAATTAGGAGAGCAGGTAGTATACAATAATAAGGTTGATATGCATTGGAGATATTTTTTGCTTTGCAGAAGGAAGTGTACATAGTATGAAATATATCCTGTAAGCAGAGCATTCTGTAATAAAAGGAACAGGCACAAGAACAAAGCACACTAATCAAATTTTCACTGCCTTACAACAGCAGAACCCAAGGTGGGATTGCAACCATCATCTCAGGAGTGATCAAATCACCTAAGAAGCCAATTGAGGTCTTTCTGTGCCTTATTAAGCTTCAGACTATCACCTGCACGCTATTGATCTACTTGCCTGCCTATCTGCTTGACCCAACTATAGAAAGTAAAGCAAATAAACAACAGCTACTATATTACTCTATGGAACAAAAGACAAATAGGAGGGGACATTGTTGGAGCAAAGATATATTGTTCTGTTTTTCTGGCGGTTATTAGCTACCTCTTGTAGTAGGCCAGCTCCTTACTTTCAACCACATGAGTTTAATGAAAATAAAATTCTGGTAAAAATTATATTTTATGCTGCTGTGGTGTTTTTTCTTTTTTCTTTTAAAGGTTTTATTTTTTAAAGTTTTCATAAAAAGAAAGGCTGTATGTTGTCTCCCTTAGAGCTTCATAAATTAGGATATGTCCCCTAATGCTTTTGATTTTCTTTCAAAGCATCTCAAGTCCCAGCAAATACTAACTTACTTTCCCTTTAAATGCAATTGGAAGAAGTGTTCTGATGAATTGAAATTGGTTGATTGGAGACGATAGATAGATAGATAGATAGATAGATAGATAGATAGATAGATAGATAGGTAGATAGATAGATATAGAGAGATGGAGATGATGGAGATGGAAATAGAGATAAAAATGTCAGACACAGATGCATTTGGAATGTTTACATTTCAAAAGTTCATTTTAAGTGTATGGTTATTGTTATGTATGCAGGTTTGAATGTCATTGGTTAAGTTTGAACTGTTCTTGTAAAATGTCAGAAATGATTGGTTTAAAAAGTGCGGGAAAACCCTGCACTCTGATTGGCTGGCAACTACGGCTGCTGGCTATAAGTAGCAGCCACAGACCAGCCAAGTTGGGACTGTTATGAGCTGTAGTCACTAATAAACTCTTCACTGAAGCACTCTGCGTCTGACTCTTCATGCAAATCTAACACTGGCGACGAAGGTGGGATCCTTCCTGAAGAGAAGACAACGTGGAGAAAGAACTGAGAGAGATGGCTGTGCTGAACACCCACCCAGCCCCGTTTGATCAGACGGCAGAAGACTGGGACTCGTATGCAGATCATTTCCAAATGTATTTGGAGGGAAACGATCTCGCCGACATTTCCGACAAGTGGAAGAAGGCGGTCTTTCTCACCCACTGCGGTCCGGCCGTTTTCAAGATGGCGAAGGCATTGGCGGGAGCTGCAGACGTGAAGGTAAGGGACTTAGAAAAGTTATTAAGAGCCCATTACGCGCCACAAGTATTGTGCCTCATTAAGAGACACAAATTCTACTGTCGGGATCAAGGGGAAAGCGAAAACGTTAATGACTTCGTGGCAAGTTTAAGGGACATTGGGGGTGCATGTGAATTTATCAACTTAGAAGAGGCCATGCGTGATCGATTTGTTCTAGGCCTAAAAGACAAGGTTTTGCAGAGCAAATTACTAATGAAACCTAAGATCACGCTTAAAGAAGCCATAGAAGAAGCTTCTTCAGCGGAAGCTACCAAGTCCTCAGCAGCAGCCATGAAGAAAATTAACAAGGCAAGCCATCCTGATGTGGAAAAATCCACAACAACCCATTGCAAGCAAATAGATTCTGATTCAGACTGTAGTGAGGTGGAGGAAGGAATTTATAGACTCAGAATGGAGAAGAAAAGGAAAGACCTTGGAAGAAAGAGGCAAGACTTTTATTGCAGAGATTGGGGGGCACCCGCACTGAATGCAAGTTTTTGATACCATCTGTCTCCGTTGTGAAAAAAGAGGTCACCTAGAAAGAGTCTGCAAATCATCCAGAACTCCACCAAGCAGAAAGAAGTTTCCTGACCAAGATTTCAAGCCTAACAACTTCAGTGAGAAAATGGGGCAATACAGAAGCAAATGGGAAGAATGAAACTCATCAAACAGTCACCATTGGTCATTCCTCACCCTTAAGAAGCAGAAAAGTACATGTGAAGGTACTACTTGAAGGAAGGCCTTGCCAAATGGAAGTGGACTCAGGCTCCTATTTATCTATGGTGTCATGGGACACTATTCACAGGCTACTTCCCAACATTCAGAAGAAGCATTTCCAGAAGTAAGCACTGACTCTTAAAGACTACCAAGGGAACAAGATTCCAGTAGTTGGAACAAGAGAATTCATCGTGAAGTTCAAAGGCCACACCAAACGTTTGGCCCTGACCATCGTGGACAAGGACCGCCCAAGCTTGCTGGGACTTGAGTGGTTCAATCCACTAGGCATCGAGGTGACTGGCATCAATCACGTGAGCAACACTGAATGGGAGGAGGTCCTGAAGTCTGAGTTTCCAGAAGTCTTCAGCGATGGATTGGGCAAGTATATGGGGAACCCTATCACTTTCAACCTAGATCCCAAGGTGCCCCCAAGATTTAAAGCCCCCATCCTTTGCCCCAGGAAGAAATTTGCCTTAATAAAAAAATTTTCAATTAGATGCCAATAGATGGGAACACCCATAGTCACCCTGACCACTCCAGATGGGAGACACCCATAGTCACACTAGTCAAGACTGATGGGTCAGTGAGAATCTGTGGGGACTATAAGGGGACATTGAACCATGCGCTTCAACAGAGCGCATATCCAGTTCCAGTGGTGCATCATTTATTACATTCACTTGGCAGGGGTACATTCTTTGCCAAATTGGATCTGGTCCAGGCATATCAACAACTAACAGTTGATGATGACACTGCAGAGGCCCAAACCATTGTGACTCATAGAGGTGCCTTCAAATGTAAAAGGTTACAGTTTGGAGTAAGCGTGGCACCAGGCATCTTCCAAAGCCTTATGGAAAGGATGTTCCAAGGACTGCCAGGGGTAGTGCCTTACTTTGATGATGTGTTGATCTCTGCTGAAAATGACACTCAATTACAAGAGAGACTCAGAGAAGTCCTTACCAGATTCAAGAAAGCGGGGTTAAAAGTCAAGGAAGAAAAATGCACTCTTAGAACTGACAAGGTTGAGTTCTTGGGCTATATGATTGACAAGCATGGCACCCACCCTACAGATGCCAAGGTTCAAGCAATCAAAGAAGCCCCTAGACCAAAATGCAAAACAGATTTACAAGCCTTCCTTGGACTTATCAACTTTTACCACATGTTCCTACCTCAGAAGGCAACCATTGAAGAATCATTACACAGATTGCTTGACAAAAAGTCTGTTTGGATCTGGGGCAGGAAAGAACAATCAGCATTTAACAGTATTAAAAGACTAATCACGTCTGATGCTGTACTCATACAGTTCTCTGAGAATTTACCTGTTGTACTGACTTGTGATGCATCCCCCTTTGGAGTGGGGGAGGTTTTGAGCCACAGGCTTCCCAGCGGGAGGGAAGCCCCTACTGCATTTTACTCTCGCACCTTGACCAAAGCAGAGAGGAATTACAGCCAATTGGACAAGGAAGCATTGGCAATTGTTGCAGCTATCAAGAAATTTCATGAGTATTTATATGGGAGAACATTTACCATTGTCACAGATCACAAACCTTTGTTAGGCATTGTGGCAGGAGACAAACCTACACCCATTATCCTGTCACCAAGAATGCTGAGGTGGACTGAATTTCTTGCTGCTTATTCCTACAACCTTATCCACAAGCCTGGCAAGGACATTGGACATGCTGATGCCTTGAGTCGTTGCCCACTTTCTTGTCACAAGGAGGACTCTGAACCTGAGGCACACACCTTTTTCCTAGAAACTGTTGCCAAGCTTCCAGTACACGCTGCTGAAATTGCCAGAGAGACTGCCAAAGACACTTTATTGGCTCCTATTATAGGCTGGATTAAGAAAGGTTGGCCTCTTCAAGATCTACCTCACCTTGCCCAACCTTTTAAATCCAGGCAAACTGAATTATCTGTATTAAGAGGATGTGTTTTGTGGGGTAACAGGGTGGTTATTCCTGCAAAACTGCAAAGGGAGGTTTTGGAAATGCTACATGAGGGTCATCCTGGTGTTGTAAGGATGAAGGGATTGGCCAGGAGTTATGTATGGTGGCCAGGTATTGACAAAATGGTTGAAAACTGGGTTGCATCTTGTCCCAACTGTCAAGTAGTCAGGCCTGCCCCACCTCTCGCCCCCAAACAGGAATGGGAATGGCCTAGTGGCCCATGGTCTAGGATTCACATTGATTTTGCTGGCCCTACCAGAGGGTACACCTTCCTTATTATAGTAGATGCATATTCCAAATGGCTAGAGGTAATTCCTATGGCATCCACCACAACTGATGCTGTCATCAAGCAGCTTAAAAAGCTTTTTGTAACCCACGGGTTACCTGATGTTCTTGTCTCTGACAATGGCCCTCAATTTACATCCAACCCTTTTGGATCCTATCTAGCACAACTGGGCATCAGACATGCCCTGACAGCCCCTGGGCACCCTTCGGCTAACAGCCGGGCTGAACGAATGGTACGTTTTACCAAGGAAAAGCTTCAGAAATTGGGTCCTGGGGACATCACTGAGAAAGTTGAAAAACTTCTTAGTGTTTAGCACATCACTCCTAACCCATCAACTAACTTATCCCCAGCAGAGTTGTTGATGGGTAGGAAACTTAGGTCTCCCCTTGACCGCCTTCATCCCACTTACGCACCCAACGTGCCACTAGATTCCACTAGCAAAGTTTGCACGTTCAGTGTGGGTGATTCTGTTTATGCTAAGAACCTTATGGGTAAGCCTTCATGGATTCCTGCTGAAATAACTCAAATCACAGGGTTAGGGTTAGGGTTAGGTTAGGTTAGGGTACAAACAGAGGATGGAGTCCTCTGGAGCAGGCACATTGATCAGCTTAGATCCAGGTTACCTCAGGAACATCGCAATTCCTCTCTAGTTCCCATACCTAATACTTTTTCTAGGGGGGAGGGGGAGGAACATGAGGATAATCAGCAAACAAGAATCAACCCCATGTGTAACGAGCCATTACGACAGGAACCATCCCAAAACCTGTCACAATGCCAAAATCCATCCTTACAAGTGGAAGATTGCACATCACTACCTGACTTGGGTGCTGACATTGGGCTGGAGATGGGTTGGGAGGAGAGACCAGATTCTAACAATCAAACAGGGTCTTCTTTCACAGGAAGCCCAACTAGGGAAATGTCAACAGACACATTTCCCTCTCACTGGGTGAGAATGTTAAAACTTCTGAACCACGAAGGTCTCAACGTACACGTAAGAGCCCCACCTATTTAAAAGAATACATTAGATAGGTTGGGGTTTGAGTATGGACTGAACCTAGTGGGAGGGGTGTTATGTATGCAGGTTTGAATGTCATTGGTTAAGTTTGAACTGTTCTTGTAAAATGTCAGAAATGTTTGGTTTAAAAAGTGCGGGAAAACCCTGCACTCTGATTGGCTGGCAACTGCGGCTGCTGGCTATAAGTAGCAGCCGCAGACCAGCCAAGTTGGGTCTGTTATGAGCTGTAGTCACTAATAAACTCTTCACTGAAGCACTCCATCTGACTCTTCATGCAAATCTAACAGTTATAACCTCCATCACTCCCTACCAGCAGAGATCAGATTAGGATTTTTTGGCTTTGTGGACCAAACACTTGGTAGGTATAAAATACCCATACTTGGTCCTTGAGATAGATATTACAGAAAGCACACAACAGAGGGAAATGAAGATAAGTATGTATTCTACATCTTCAACTAGCAGTGAAACTATTTAGGTGAAATCAGTTCCAAACAATGTAAGAGCACAGATACCTCATCTATTGTTCATCCTGTGGCTTGCAAAGACCTAAAGAATTAAGTGGTCTAGCATCTAACAAGCAACTGTGCTTCTTTTCTGTCCAGATCAATAGGCATTTTAAAAAGGCTATATTTTTTTGCAACTCAAAATGTAAGAATAAGTATGCCTGTAAGCTTTGTAAACTTTATTTTAAATTGTATTGTTTCTTTTTCTTTTTTTCCCTTTATGTTCTCTGGCCATTTACAAATAAAGTAGTGAACCTCATTCCATCAATGGTTTGTTAAACACTGTATTTGAAGTGAGACATTTTAGCTGACTCCTCTTCTCAAAAGGAAGTATTAAGAGCAAAATGTTGATAATCCAAATCAATAAGTAAGAAGAATTGATGTCCTACTCTATGTGAAGCTGTATATCATATTGCAGATCCCAATAGCTTTCTAAATATAAATTGAAGTGCCAATAAACCTTTGTTTTCTGTTTATTTTAAGACTGCATCTTCAAGGGAAACTGACCTATCCAGTAGATTCTTAGATCTACTATTAAATCAAACTTATTCTGATTACTTATACTAATTCTCCCTTTTTAAGGATGCTAAGGTCCACCCAAACAAGTTTTTTTCCCCTGAATGGTAGGCTTTATATTATAGCATAGAATTCTCCTTTGAGGTCATCTTCACCCTGACAATTTTTTTTGGAAATTTATTAAAAGTGTTTAGAAAGTCACAAGCTGACATCATTAGGAATTATTAAATATTGCTCTGTTGGTTTATGTTTCTAATGATGAAATGTTCAGAGGCCACAGTGACTACAATATGTAGAAAACTCACACATTTAATTATAAATGACAACGTATAAATGAGCCTGTTTCTATCAAGCAGATCAACAGAAGAGAGTAATAAGAACGAAAATAATTTGTCTCATTTTGCCTTCATGGCCACTTCAATTATGGAAATGGAGAACAGTGAGAAACTAGAGATAGTGTTCTGACCCAGTTTCCCAAACCCGACAAACGCTCTGACGTAAACTCAAAATATTTTTTTTATTAGGAGCGCCGGCAGCCCCGGCAAAAAGTTTTCTCTCTCACAGCAGGCTAACAAGTCCATCCGGCCAGAAGATGAATAGCTGTCTGCCACACCTATTCAATCTCCGCCTCCTGCCTTTTATCCCCAGAGCCAGGGTGGGGCTTCGCTAGCAGTGGTGGCTCTTCCTTCCCAAGGATCAGCCCACGAATTTCCACTGCTCTCCTCTCCTCTGCCTTCTGTGCCTCTGCACATCAGGCACTGGACCCAGCTGTTCCTCTTCTTCCTCATCAGCCATCTCCAGGCCTGGAGGCTGTTGACTGTCCACCTGAGGGCTGATGGACGGCCCAGGCTCTGCCTCTGTCTCTCTCCTTCTCTTTCTCTCTCCACCAGCTCCATTCCCTCTTCCCCCTCGGAGCTCTCAGATTGCCCTGATGCTGACTCTGATTCCCACGCTGCCTCCTCCTCCTCCTCCTCCTCCTCCTCCTCCTCCTCCTCTTCCTCCTCCTCTGATTCGGCTGCTGGAGGGGCCAGCTTCTGACAGGCCATAACAGATAGTCACTCCTTACTTGTTTCTATGACTACTAGGCAAATGATTGAAAACAACTTCCTGTAAATGCTAGTTATCTATAGATTTGTTTAAAAGAAATACATTCATTTACAAACTTATTTCCTTCACACTTTCATCAACAATTAACTTTTAAAATAGAGGTGATGCGTGAAGAATTCACAATGTGGAAGGGTGAAGACATGAAAACTTCCATAATTAACTCTCCTCTATACCAGCAAAGAAGGTGGTAAGCTTTGAGATAATATGTTATCCCTTTAAACTGATCTAGTGCACTGTTGGCACACAATTTTTTTCTCTCATTCATACCTGCCAGGATAAACAATCCCTTGATAAATCAGAAACAAACTGTCTGTGCGATAGCTAATAGCACCAGACCGGCATGAACCTCTCTTTGATGGATGACAACATCGAGTGTTCCAAGTCCTGTAGGATGACGTGTGGATGAAGACCAAATGACTCCTTCACATATTTTACATTGCATTGAGGTCTTCTGCCACAAACTACAGACTTTCAAGAACACCTGATTTTCAGTGAAAGATTATTTCCAGTTTGGCTGGCATTAATGCCTTCCCTGTCAAACGCTTAAAATGAACTTTCCAGAACAAGCCTGGAGCAACTGGCTGCTCTAATGATAATCACAGGCTGTTCAATCCAATTCACCAGACTGGTGGGAAATACAACACACAGCACTAAATTCCATAGCTGCAGCATTTTAATCCCAGGATGTTAATTAGTAGCTACTTTAGACAATGCAGCAAACTGCAGTCACCTGACTGTCAATTTCATCACATTAACCCTCTGGCTTGCTTAGCATATGAAAATGATTAAGCCAACGGTTTATTAATCAGGAGATGTGAATGGAACACTATTGGAAACTTTTTAAAAGGTGATAGGCATAATCACCATAACACAGCTGTCTTCCACACAGGGTAGTTTTGAGGCTGATAAATATGCAAAGGTGTTTTGGAATTTCAACGTATAATTTTTTTTTGCATCTCTGAAAAACAAGGCAATGAAAATGTCGTAGACATGTGAATCAGAACTAGTGTGGTACATAAGGTAGATATATATATATGTGTGTGTGTGTGTGTATTTATATATCTGTTCTTGGTTTTTAACAACTTCTTTTTATTAAAATTATTCCTGAGTGTTAAGTTTATCTGAAATAATATATTTTATACTCCAGCAATTCACCTTTCTTCTGCCAAGAGGGATGAATTCTATCTTGTAGAGGTATACAAAGTTTGAATGGGTACTTCAGTATGAAGGAAGGAGACTGGGTCAATTTTTTTTTCTTTCAACTTAACTGAGGCATTGTGCACAGATAGGTGTCTCAAATATGTGCAGGTATATTCTAGAGATGCAAAAAATGGAATTTCTAACTAACCAGTAAAACCACATCTGGAATACTGTAACCAGTTTTGGTCGCCATACTACAAAATGGTGTTGAGACTTTAGAAAAAGTTCACAAAAGAGCAACTAAGTTGATCAAAGGCCTGGAAACTAAATCATATGATGAACAGCTGCAGGTTTTGGGTTGGCAAGTCTAAAGAAAAGAAAAATTAGGGATAATATGTTAGCAGTATTTCAGTATTTGAAGGGATGCCACAAAGAAGAGGGGGTCAAATTATTCTCCAAAGCACCAGAGGGCAGGACAAGAAACAATGGTTGGAAACTGATCAAAGAGAGAAGCAACCTGGAATTAAGGAGAAACTTCCTAACAGGAGGACAATTAATTAGTGGAATACCTTGCCTGCAGAAATTGTGCGTGCTCCATCACAGGAGGTTTTGAAGAAGAGACTGGACAGTTGCTTGTCTGAGATGATATATAGGTGAAACTCGAAAAAGTAGAATATTGTGCAAAAGTTCATTTATTTCAGTAATGTAACTTAAAAGGTGAAACTAATATATGAGACATTCATTACATGCAAAGCAACATAGTTCAAGCCGTGATTTGTCATAATTATGATGATTATGGCTTACAGCTCATGAAAACCCCAAATCCACAATCTCAGAAAATTAGAATATTGTGAAAAGGTGCAATATTCTAGGCTCAAATGTGTCCCACTCTAATCAGCTAATTAAGCCATAACACCTGCTGAGCCTTTAAATGGTCTCTCAGTCTGGTTCAGTAGGAATCACAATCATGGGAAAGACTGCTGACCTGACAGTTGTGCAGAAAACCATCATTGACACCCTCCATAAGGAGGGAAAGCCTCAAAAGGTAATTGCAAAAGAAGTTGGATGTTCCCAAAGTGCTGTATCGAAGTACATTAACAGAAAGTTATGTGGAAGGGAAAAGTGTGGAAGAAAAAGGTGCACAAGCAGCAGGGATGACCACAGCCTTGAGAGTATTGTCAGGAAAAGGCCATTCAAAAGTGTTGGGCATTTTCACAAGGAGTGGACTGAGACTGGAGTCAGTGCATCAAGAGCCACCACACACAGAAGGATCCTGGACATGGGCTTCAAATGTCATATTCCTCTTGTCAAGCCGCTCCTGAACAACAAACAACGTCAGAAACGTCTTACCTGGGCTAAAGAAAAACAGACCTGGTCTGTTGCTCAATGGTCCAAAGTCCTCTTTTTTGATGAGAGCAACTTTTGCATCTCATTTGGAAACCAAGGACCCAGAGTCTGGAGGAAGAATGGAGAGGCACACACTGCAAGATGCTTGAGGTCCAGTGTGAAGTTTCCACAGTCTGTGTTGATTTGGGGAGCCATGTCTCTGCTAGTGTTGGTCCACTGTGCTTCATTAAGGCCAGGGTCAACACAGCCATCTACCAGGAGATTTTGGAGCACTTCATGCTTCCTTCTGCAGACGAACTTTATGGGGATGCTGGCTTCATTTTCCAGCAGGACTTGGCACCTGCCCACACTGCCAAAAGCACCACAACCTAGTTCAATGACCATGGGATTACTGTGCTTGATTGGCCAGCAAACTCACCTGACCTGAACCCCATAGAGGATCTATGGGGCATTGATGACAGACTGAGCATCATCTTGAGGTAGTAATTGCTGCAAAGGGGCCCAAACCAAGTCCTGAGTACATATGCATGCTTATACTTTTCAGATATTTGAGCACTTCATGCTATCTTGCTTCTGCAGACGAGTTTCTATGAGCAGAGGTGCTGGCTCATTTCCAGCATTATTCTATTCTTCTTAGGTAACATCTAATCAATCAAAGGGGATCAAACCAGTCAATCCTAAAGGAAATCAAACCTGACTGTCCTTTGGAAGGACAGATAATGAAGCTGAAGCTCAAATAGTTTGGACACCACATGAGAAAAGACTTGTTGGAAAAGTCCCTGATGTTGGGAAAGATGGAAGGCAAAAGGAGAGGATGAGATGGTTTAGACACTGTCCTTGACATAATGGACATGAGTTTGGACATACTCAGGGAGACAATGGAGGACAGGGGAACCTGGCATGCTATGGTCCATGGGGTCGCGAAGAGTTGACATGACTTAGCAGTTGAACAAGTCACTTTGTAGAGGTTTGTTTCATCAGGATTAAAAAGTACAGAAAAATCAGTACTGGATTTTATGCTAAGAGTAAAACAGAATTAAAACTATCTTCTTAATCTCAACAGATATTAGTCTATTTTTTCATCAAGTTTTCCCTTATAGTTTAAATTCTATATTTTATTGCTTCAGCATGATAAATAATATAAATGATTTAAATTTAAAATATGGGGGGAGGGAATCCCAAAACTGAAACACTTAATAACAAGAGTAGGACATTCAATGCTTTTGGCAAGTTTCTGCCCTACACCATGGATGGTATAATAGGCAGTATGACACTACATGAATCATTGATTCAATGTCTCCATCTGTTCGGTGGCGCAGTGGTGAGAGTGCAGTACTGCAGGCTACTTCTGCTGACTGCCGGCTGACTGCAATTTGGCAGTTCGAATCTCATCAGGCTGAAGGTTGACTCAGTCTTCCATCTTTCCGAGGTGGGTAAAATGAGGACCCAGATTGTTGGGGGCAATATGCTGACTCTGTAAATCGCTTAAGAGAGGGCTATAAAGCGGTATATAAGTCTAAGCGCTATTGCTATCATAAACATGTGGTTATTATATGGGAAAATAATATCTTTGTTTATAATTTGTAAAACAGGTAGTGTGTACCCATTCAAACAAGGAATATTGAAAGACAAATACATAACAAGAGAGTCACTGAATCCTTGCTTCAACATGAAATAAAAAACTGCCAGACTCAATTCTGCTCTATATGCTTAATCTAGAGTTGAGAGTTCATTAAAATATAAAAAGGAGTATCTTTCTTTATTTTTCCTCTCTAATCACAGTTTGCATGGCACACTAATGTGGCTCTCCTTCTATGTTCTCTAAAAGACAGAAGGTGACAAGCAAGAAGACATTAACACAAATGATATGAAACCAATTTATTAATATCTGAACTTCAGTGTTTCTGAATTAGAAGAAGAGGAAGGTCAAGTAAAGCAAAGATAAAGGACATTTCACCCACCCACACTAAAAGTGAGATAATAAGTAAGAAGCACATTATCTAACTAGCAAAGTGACTTTTTAAACATCTTCAAGCAAAATGGGATTCACAGTTCACAAATGTGATTTGCTACTTGCAATGGAATTGGCAGAGGAAACATTTATTTTATCCTATGTTCAGAAAACTTTTTTGGGGGGGAGGGGAGAATTAGAAGAAAAAATATTATTAATCAACAAAGCAACGAACTCAACAAACTTCCCAATTTCATGTCTTGATTTGTCCTAGGTATTATTCATATTCTGGTATTTTTCTTCTAATTTTAGTCTGTCTCCAGACCTCTAAAGGATGTTATCTCTTTTAATGACATTTAGATTCAAAAAAGTACTTTACTGAAGGGAAAAAGTATAAAAATACAAGAACATATTCAGGCCAGTGGCAATATTTTGGATGAATTTCAGGGTGCCTGTTTATTTCCCAAATGTATTTATAGTCATCGTAAAATTAGAAGGGATTTGAAGATAACTCTCCATCTATATGACTTTGCTATTATGGTTGGACAATGTTTATAGGTCAGCAGGTTATATGTTTATAGATCCCATTAAATTATGCTGAAGAATTGTTTCACTATTTATAAGTGGTCTTCAAAGCCATTCCAACAAATTACAATAGTCTTATTCTAGAGATTACCAAAGTTAAGATGATTAAGATTTACCATAGGAGCCTGTAATTAACCCCATTAGTATAAAGGGTGTAATTAACTGTAATGAATAAAACTTAAGTTAATAAAACAAACACAGTTAATGCATTATGAAACTCTTGTAAATCCTCCTTTTCCTGCCTCCCACAGCATCTCACTTCATTCACACTGTTAAATTAAAAAGAAAAGAAGAAGAAAAAAGCTGTAACACAGTAATCAAAACCAGGACATCTTTCTGCATTTCAGAGGCAAATAAAAAGCAAAGAAACTACATGCCGAATTTAAAAAAATGCAGAGAATATGTCAAGCGGTGAGAATAGAAAATAACTTATTTCACTATGGAACAGCCTCATGGCAAAATTAAGATGCGGGAAATACAGTATAAAGTCTTTGTTGTGTTTGTGGAGATTCAGCAGCATAACAAGATACATGTGGGAAGAGAGAAGCGGGGGGAGGAAAGGCATGGGATTATTTTCACCTGAAATTCTCAGAAATGTTGATCAATTGTCTCTAGAGTCAAAGCAGATTCCACAGCAATGAAGAATGTGTACAGAGATTTGAACGTGTTCCACAGGATACCATATGGCATAAAAGAAAAGGATTTTATGCTGGGATGAGAGAAAGACTCTTGAAAAGTTTCATCGGAAGAATATTCTCATGTGAAAATTATTTGAGGCAACTTTTGGATAACTTCACTTGCATCCCCTCTGAATGGTCATTCCTCTGGGCAGGTCTTTTGAACTTGAATGCGGCATGGTCTAGTTTTAGAACTTAATGATACTGATAAAATGGAGTTCTTTGTGGAATCCCTTATTTTCAAGTATTCCACAAAATCCACCTATTCCACAAAATCCAGCTGAGTGGACTTGGTGTGGGTCCCTTCTATGAAATGAGGTTCATTTGGCAGAACCCAGAAGAAGACATGTCTTCTCCGTTGGGGTGCCAATTCCGCTGATGGGTGATGGGCAAGGTGTTGAATCAGCTACCTTGTAGCAGTTGGAGAATAGGTGTGTAGCAGTGGTTTGGCCTCCATTGTGCTTTGTATTTTGTTGTTTTTATTCTTGTTAGCTATTCTGCTATTGATGTTCTTTGGTTTAACCTGTTTTTGCTGCTCAGACTCAGAACTGCAAGGTGAGCAGATCACTCCAATAAATAAATAAATAACATACACTTTGCAATGTAATTAAATCAAAGAGCAAAAGGTATCATAAAAGAGAAAACAATTGCTTGATCATTCAAGGACTGAATAAAATAAAGTAGGCATTTGCTTAAATAGGCTTATCCAATCTAATTATATCCAAGTTTAGTTCACTCATATAATTCATTTGTTTTAGCGAAACAGGCTGTTGTAGCATCATCACCAAGTGCATAACAACAACAACAACAACAACAACAACAACAACAACAACAACAACACTGTACCAGGGGATGCCAGAGTCGAAGAAAAAGAACTGGAAAAACACACAAAATATTGCAACCTGCCCATCGAAACTACACGGTTATGGGTGAAACATGTAACAGTGATACCCATTGTTATCGGGGCACTTGGTAACATGTCCAGGAATTTTACAAAACACATCAAAAAATTGCAGCTTCCTGCAATAATGCCAGTGGAACTGCAAAAAACTGTGCTACTCGGAACATCGTACATTTTAAGAAGATACTTGGCCGATACCTAGGATGCTGGCAGAAATCTGTATCAACCATCAGCGCCAGTCAATCATATTTGTGATACATTTTTATTTATTTATTTATTTATTTATTTATTTATTTATTTATTTATTTATTATTTGAACTTATATGCGCCCATCTCAAGACTCTGCTTACAACTAAAACAAGAGGCAATAAATACATTAAAAAACAATTAAATTAAATTATAAGTTCAAACATTTATAAAATAATTAAAACAACCCTCCCAAAGGGTCATAGCCCAGGTTGGTCAAATAACCAGGTCTTCAACTCCAAAGGTGCGAGGTCAGGGGCCAGGCGGAGCTCCAAAGGCAGCTGATTCCAAAGGTCAGGGCAGCGACAGAAAAGTCGCTCGTGGGAACAGGCCATTGACTCACACGGGACCCCGAGTCCTTACTATGAGTCGACAGACATCGGTATTCACATTGGAAGACGCTCCCTTAAATACTGAGGACCCATGTCGTGAAGGACTTTGTATGTTAAGTGTTCAGTTGACCGAGTTTCATGTTTAATGAATAAAAGAGATGATAATAATAATAATAATAATAATAATAATAATAATAATAGACCTACAAACAGAACAACTATGGCAAAGGCAAGCAAGGGTAGTACCAATGGTAATAAGCGCCTTGGGTGCAGTCCCAAAACAATTAGAGCACCACTTGAACACCATCATTGGCATTGACAAATTTGCCATCAGTCAATTGCAGAAGGCAGCTTTTACTTGGAACTGCTTTCATCCTGCGACAATATCTGTAACACCGTCAAACAACCACATTTGCCTATCCCAGGTCCTTGGTAAGGACTCGATAGGTAGATAAAAATGCCAAACCCAGTAACTGAGCGATGATTAACAATAATAAAAATAAAAATCCTAGTTTAGAGGTTTGCATGTGAACTTGGGCACAGAGTTAACTTTGCTTCTGAAAAATTTGTAAGAATGAAAAAATAAGCTGAACAGTCCTTTTTTGTTGATTGCTATAAATAATCCTACACCTTGTCCAAAAAAACCCTGACTGCGACCGGCTCTCTTCCTTCCAAAGTATAAGAACGTGAAATGATGGTCTTAAGTTAGAGAAAGGAAGGCTTCACTTAAACATCAGAAAGAATTCAACAGAACTACCAATGAAAAAGGAGGTGGCAAGGTGGTTTTCATGGATGCCAAGGTTGGACAACTAGCAGGTAGAGATGCTTTAATTTGGATTCTTGCACAGAGAACCTTTCCAAATTATAAATTTAAGATTTCCCAAACAATTCCGGTGGGCTATATTAAGTTTGCACTCTCTAAAAGAAAGAAAGCTTCACCCTCTAGAATGGATTTCAGGTTCTTATTATTGGATTCCAGGTAAACTCTTTTTCCTATGCTTTTGAAGACATTATAAATATTTTATTTTTATTCCCTTTTTGTTTCTCAGGGTTAGCCTTGTTGAAAGGTTTTCTTTTATGAATATAGTTGGTTTTGTTCATAGTTTTATAGTTATTGAATCGGAGGTTGAAATCAAACACTGTCCAACTATTTACAAAGTCTGCATTACTATTACGATTAATCTTCTCATCACTCCTTGTCACCCATCCCCTCCCACTTGTGACTGTAGGACAATACTTTGTTGCTTGTATCCTTACAATTTATATTGACTGTTTCCCAGTATGATTGGATTGCTTATTGTACCCTATGACTATTATTAAGTGTTGTACCTTATGATTCTTGATTCTTGATGAATGTTTTTTTCTTTTATGTACCCTGAGAGCATTTGCACCAAGACAAATTCCTTGTGCGTCCAATCACACTTGGTCAATAAGGAATTCTATTCTAAATTACTTTTCAGAAATTAAATTGCTGTCAGATGAAGATGATTCAGGTAACTTCTCTGTGTGAGCATATTTTTTTTCCAAACCTAAGCATACATTTAGATTGAATTTTGCCTGATTCTATGTGCCGTGTGCATAGTTCTTTGCAACCAAAATTCAAAATTAAATGCATGGTGATTTTAAGTAAAACTTTCTGCTCCCCTAGTGTGATTTACTTCTAGACCTGAAAAATTCAAATGAAGCACACAGAATGTTTATGTGAAATCTATATTGATTTTATAGTCTTCAAGAGCCAGCCAAATCATGCAGGGAAGGAGAAAATGAACATTAGTTGAAGAGAACTCCATTCTTTCTAATAGTAAGTTCTTAAATTAATTTTGTAACATTAACTGAAAACGGTACGTGGAGAAATGAAAGCTAAATGTATACCTTTTTAGTAGTAGCATATAGGCTGTCCTCAATGGAATGGCCACAATTGAGCCTCAACTTTCTGCTGCTAAGTGAGACATTTGACCATTGAGTTATGCACCATTTTGCGAGTTTTCCTGTCACAGCTGTTAAGTGAATCACTTCAAGCATTAAGTTAGTAACACGGTTGTTAAACGAATCTGGCTTTCCAGATTCTGGGAATCCAGATTCCCATCGGTTCCCATTGATTTTGCTTGTCAGACATTCACCAAAGGGAATCATATGATTCCAGGACACTGCAATCGTCATAAATATGAGTCAATGGCCAAGATTCTAAATTTTGATCCCGTAACCATGGGGAGGCTGCAATGGTCATAAGTGTGAAAAAATGGTCACAAGTCCCTTTTTTCATTGTCGTAACTTCGAATGGTCACTGTAATGACCCAGGGTGGGATACAAAATAAACACAGTCACAAAAAACAGGTGAAGCCCCTTTTATTCCTTCACTTTGCTTCTAAGCTCCAAATATACTTGACTGGAGACAAAAAACTCCCACACAAGCAGTTACAAGAAGGAGGAAATGCTGTTTAAATTATAAAGAGTAAAAAAACAACAGAAATCAGGCAAGATAAGGGCTGGAAGACGTCCACAGCTATCAGAACACACATGATGCCAAATTCAGAGAGGAACAATAAACTAGAGATATTTCCATGTTTTGTTTCCAGCACTCGCCCGTACGCATGTCCATCCTCTTATTCAGTTGTCACAGCTGCAGCCCATGAAGAGGATCAAGGCCCTCTCCTTCTGAGTAGACCACATCTCTCCCTTATCCTCTCCTCCCTGCATGCCCTAGGATGGATAGGGGATGGGCCTGGGTCCTCCTCTGACTGCCCAGCCGGCCTCTGCCCTTCCCCAGCCTCAACCTCCGGAGCCACTCTTCCACTCCCTGTCGGCTGTTCCTCCTCTCCCTCAGAGTCAGTCTTCACCAGGGGCATGACAGTCACTAAATGAACTATTGTAAGTTGATTATTCTTGTCTCGGAGCTTCGAGATAATGTCAGCATTCCAACAAACCTCCATTCCAATCAGTAACTCCGAGACAAGCATAATCTCAAAAGTACCTTTATTAGAATAGCACCTGGCACACCTGTGGAATCTCAAAAATAAAAGTTTCCCAGACTTCCCACAATGTCCCAAACTACAATCCATTCCCTTTTCTCCCATCATCACATCACATGGAGCAATCACGATCTGTCCCACTGTAAGATCCTTTTTCTCTGCTGAGCCACACTTAATAACCTTGAACTAAGAAAATAATTTTATTTTGTCTACTTAGAACTACTCAGTTGAAATCACCCCCCTCCCACTTTCTCAGACTATGTGGCAGCGTGGAATATGGCATCCAAAGCTGACACAAGTAAGTGTGTACAAAGTGAAGAAAGAAAAAAAGTATCTTGGGGGGAAAAAAGTAAAAGATTGAAACTTGCAAGTGTTTTGGGTTTATTTGCTGTGTTTTTATTCCAGAATAGTGTCATCTAGCAGTTGTATTCTAGAGCTTGCCTTGTCTTTAAATCAGATTTGTTTATCAATAAAGAACAAGGGTGTTTTTTTTAACCTCTCCAAATTTATTTCAATCAGACAGCAGCTGTACTTTAAGGCATACAAATGCTCTGAATTTAGTTTTCACTGAAATTTTGTCGGTGTTATATTCCTGCCATTGCAAGCGAGCCTTGTTGTATGACAAAAATTTGGAATAATCACCATCTTACTCTATACTCGCACTAATTACTTCTTCATATATCATGGGTTTGGGTCATAAGACATATTTAACCTTGCTTCAAAATCTCTTACAATTCCATATCCCTAGTCCACCGACCCAGTGCATTTTATCTAGGTTAAGCTACAAAACACTCTGCTGTATTACAGGAAGCCTTAAAATGAGGTTTGGGTATTGTCCCTACAGTACTAATGAAATGTTCATGAAACAAATTCTGTTTTATATTTCTGAGTTGTTTTATTTTGCATTTTCAAGAGGATTAGGAAAGGATATCTTCCCTGAATCAAGAGAAATAATGAGAGGCCCAGTGCATTCTGATTAGAAAGCTTGTTAAAAGGAATCTGCATTGGAACTAACAGTGTAAAACTAAAGAGGATAATATTGTTTCACAACATTTTAATTAGCACTTCAGGAGTCGCATGGTCTCCCTCCTCCTCAAATGTCAAAGTTCTTCCTCTTACACTACTCATTAATACAGCAGAGGAAAAACAGAGCACTCAAGTTCAAAAAGTTGTAGTTTAACAGAGGTTCATTTAAAAAAAAACAAAAAAAGTATCACAGATCTTTTCAATGCAAGGCATGAAGTCTGGATGAACCGGAATCAACACCGTAACAAGACAACAATTTCTGAAGGTTCCAGGTTGACTGTTTAAACATGAATGCAATTCAGATTGTTTTCATTTCATGAGTGCTTTGCAAGAATCATAAACTAGAGGAAGATTTGCTTTCAGCTTATCACTCCCTCTGTAATGTGTAAGTCAGATAATTTATTTGCATTTAACTATATTGCAGAATAGTGAAATTTAGTTTTGGGCTATTGTGAGTATCACCAAGTCTGGGTGTGTGTGCCTGCTGTTAAACAAGCAAGCAAGCAAACAAACAAAAAATTGCTCTGGATATTTTATTTAATAGCAATAGCACTTAGACTTATATACCGCTTTACAGTGCTTTACAACCCTCTCCAAGCGGTTTACGGAGTCAGCATATTGCCTCCAACAATCTGGGTCCTCCTTTTACCCATCTCGGAAGGATGGAAGGCTGAGTCAACCTTGAGCCTGGTGGGATTTGAACTGCCAAACTGCAGGCAGCCAGCAATCAGCAGAAGTAGCCTGGAGGACTGCACTCTAACCACTGAGCCACCGAGGCTCATAAAATAGAACCCACAAAAGAAAATTGGCAAAGATGGGTTCATCTCAAGAATCCAAAGAGAGACTACAAACCCAGAATACCAGAATAACAGAGTTGGAAGGGACCTTGGAGGTCTTCTAGTCCAATCCCCTGCTCAAGCAGGAAACCCTAAACTATGTTAGACAAGTGTTTGTCCAATCTCTTCTTAAAAACTTCCAGTGTTGGAGCACCCACAAGTTCTGGAGGCAAGTCCAGAGAACACTTGCTAATTGTTCTTACTGTGAGGAAATTTCTCATTAGTTCTAGGTTGGTTCTCTCCTTGATTATTTTCCATCCATTGCTTCTTGACCTAACTTCATAAGCTTTGGAGAACAAGTAGACCCCCCCTTTTCTTTGTGGCAGCCCCTTAGATTTTGACTGCTATCATGTTACCCCTATTCCTTCTTATCATTAAACTAGACATACCCAACAGTTTTTGGCAGTGGTAATAGAATAGAGATGTAGGGATTGATTGGCTGTGACTAATGGAATCTCTACATCCAACCTGAGCAGAGTCCATTAATCTAAAAACCCAGATTCCAGTCTACTTTTGGATGAACGAATTCCTTGATTTTGTAATCCTAACTGAGGGAGTTAGGAAGTTGAGAATGCCTCAAAAATGTCCTCAGCCAATGCACATAGACGGCCTAGATAAATACAGAAGTGCCAGAAACAGTCTTGGTGAGGGGAAAAAAGCAAAGGAAGGAGAATAAGGAGAAGGTCATGGAATATAACTATTTCAGAAGTTGTGGAAAGCTGTGCCACAAAAATTACCACAACCTGACAATCAAGACAAGTGGAAGAACAAAACCGATCTATCCATTCAAAACTTGGAAATGAAGGCAACTGAGGAGCTAACCAAATACAGGAATGGATGGCTATGTACACAACAAAAAAAGATAGATATGAGACATACAGAGCTTCAGAATGTTATTTATATGCTACTACTAAAAAGGTATACATTTAGCTTTCATTTCTCCACGTACCGTTTTCAGTTAATGTTACAAAATTAATTTAAGAACTTACTATTAGAATGTTATTTTCCTTCAAGGTGTTAGTAACAACTTATAAAGCCCTAAATGGCTTGGGTCCAGGGTACTTGCGGGAACGCCTCCTGCCCGCATCACAGTCCATCGCCCCGCTCCCATAGGAGGGGCCTCCTGGGGATACCGTCGGTCAGGCATTGTCGGCTGGTGGCTCCTAGGGCTAGGGCCTTTTCTGTGGGAGCGCCCGCCCTATGGAATCAGCTCCCATCTCCGTTTGGCCCCTGATCTCCGCTCCTTTCGTCGAGACCTGAAGACTTGGCTGTTTTAGCAGGCCGGCCTGGATTGACCATGGGGGCGGGTAGTTTTAATAGTTTGTTTATCACTGTAATTTTATCCTTTTAGCTGTTCTTTGTAATTTAGACTTGTTTTTATTCAATTATTTTTATTGTATATGTTCTTTTTGTATGTTCGCCGCCCTGAGTCCTTCGGGAGAAGGGAGGCATACAAGTCTAAATAAATAAATAATAAATCCACAGAGCTTGTTGAAACCATCTTCAGCTTCTGAGTGGGAGTAATAGGTTAATCACAATCTACAAAATATATGCTGGTATAAGAATTGTCTTCAAAATCTGCAAGTATTCTACAAAGAGGAGAGGAGAAGGACTAAGAAACTAAATTTTAGTAATTTCAACAATGTATGTATAGTTTTCTCTCACACAGAAGGATCAATATAAATTGAGAAATAAAAATCCAATTATGGAATCTGACTTATGAGCTCTGCATCATGATTTCTTTGTATGTATTGCCCACCCTGTCTCAGCAACACAGTTAATCAGCTTTGAATTATCTACAAAAGAGCATCCTTTTTAGCCGGTCAATACTAATAGCTCAAAAGTTGAGGCTGAACAAATACCATAGAGTTTTGTGCTGGCAATAAGGATACCCAAAATATCCATTCATACTTTTCCTATGGATTTCTGTGGCTCATTTTCTACTGATTGCAAGTTCTTTTCCTCAACATTTTGCATTTGAATATATTAATGATCTCCCCCCCCCCCTCTTTCTCCACAGTAATTCTGGAAGTTAATTTGTACTATTTGGGGTGGAGGAAAGAACCTGTCCTAAGGTTTTTATCATCTTTCATTTACGGTACAAAAGATAAAAAGAATATCAACATATTTAAAGATGTAAATCGCATTAGGAAAAAAAACTCTTTTGATGTTTTTCCTATTTTAAACTATCATGTTATTGACTGCAACCAATTGTGTAATTCCACAAGCACACCACAATTACTGCTTGGTAAATCCTTTTTTTTCATCCCTGCAAAAGTGTGACATCCAATATTCTGATTTCCCCTGTGCAAGCCACTAAATGATTCCTTGTGCTTTCATTACACTGAAGACTGCTTATGCTGGTTGTACCTTAATCAATTTTTATGCACCTACATGTGGAATAATTCCAACACTTCATGGCTGCATTGCTAAGCCCTGAGTATTTTTTTTTTAAATCATCATTAGGCTAACTCATCATTAGAATATCTTAGGACCATCATTTCTAACAAAAAGACTTAAAGGAAAGAACTTTTCAACATATATCTTCCAGAGGTTGGTATTGTAGTTCTACAGTATAATCTAAAGAATTGTGAGGAATCTAGAAGAGATCAAAATGTATTATCGATGAAGCTTTTATTAATATCAAGATTGTGATACAACTCTGTTATTGAGAATGATGTATCTGTCAACCAAAGACAGAACATTTTCTCTTGTTTTCATTTGTTTGCAGAATGCTCTTTCCAGAAAAATTCACTTTTATCTTTTCAAGCAGGTATCATAATATTCCCTGGCTTAAAAAAAATTAAGCCTAGAGCTTAATTTTCTATGCTTTAGGCTATTATTGATTCCATTTTTATTTGTTGCTTGTAATATTTGTCTTTTGTTATGTGTGGTAGCCACTGAGTTTCCCTGGATGACACTAGAAGCTGGCAGCACACTGCAGCCTGGTGGAGGGGGCCTCTTTTGCTATCCCATGAGCTCATCTTCTATTCATCCTCTTATCTGTTGGGATGGGGATGGGACATCCCTGATTTTCCAGGTGTACAGGTGATCTCATTTACTAACATCACCACTAACTTCAAGGATTGGTTGAGGGGTTATGCCAATGTGATTGAAGGGTTTCACCCATGTGGATCTATTCTCCAATCCCAGTGCTGTATCTATGCTGTTCTTTTCTGCTTGTGAAAATGGTATAAAAGTAATAAACGCCACGTATGTGGTCAGACATCTTGGCACTCTGCACAATGACTGGACTTTGAAACCTATCATTATGCATTTGATTTTATTTACTGTGGCTTATATAATGCTCTGATCCAATGGCTCTCTGATTGACTTACATTTCCTTCTGCGATAAAAGGTTAAAAACATTATATAATGAAACAAAAATGTATAATAATAGTAATAATAATAATAGCACTTCAAGAAGAAAGTAGTTGGGCTATAAAGGTAATTTATCTTAGATCTTTCATGTATATTTGATTGCTCATAAAAATCACTGGCATGTATCCTTATGATGTTGTACTTTAAATGAGGTATATAATACCAGAATTAAGACAAAGGAGATTTGAACACCTGGAAGTTGCATTATATTCAAGGGTTCTTTGTCTGCCTGAAGATCTCCATTTTATAATATTCAATTTTTTAAAAAAGCTTTTTTGAGACAAAGACAGCTACCAGTGCTTATATGGGCACATCTATATACTTTTTTTTTGCGGGGAGGATACAGAAATGGCATACTCTAAATTGAGACATTCTGTTTGTCACTGTTCCAATGTCTCACAGATCTTATCTTGCTTACCTTTTTTTCATCAGCTGCTACGCCTAACCAAGGGCAACATGAAACTACAATAATGGGAATCCTTTGAAAAATAAGATTTTTTTTAAAACAAAAGACTAATTTGAAGACAAAGATTTGCCATACTTAATCCAGTACGGATTGTTAAATGTGAATGCCAATTATTATGTAGAGTACTTAAGATTTGAGTTGAAGTTGCAAAGCATGCAAGAGTTTCCACTGCTTGTCAAATAAGTATGGTCCTGGAAAATGGTGTGTGTGTGTGTGTGTGTTTGATTTATTTAAGAGTTTGTTGAGCAGATCCAAAGATTTCATGAATGGATGGATGGGTGGATGGATGGATGGACAATAGGAAAAAAAACTTATGTAACTCAACTTGAAATAAATTCAAAATCTTAAGGGAGATATGATTTCAGATTCTTAAGTCTTTCTTGCTTTTACTGGTGCAGTGGTTTTAATTAAATTTTACCAACCCCTTTGGTTTAATACCTTGAGGTGACCTTTTTACACTTCAGAGGTTTTCGATGAAACTGCCAAATGTACCTAGTAAAATGGTAATGTTTGTATGTGTGTGGGTGTCGTCTTAAAAATAGCTTACATATTTATATATTGTATTAAAGAAAAGATCATCTTTGATCACTATACAAAAAGTATTTCATGCCTGAAATCCGCTATAATTTACACCTGGATGATGGAACATCTAGTTATGAGAACATTTTCTCTAATACTGACCCCCTACAATTCAGATCCAAAACTTTCCTGAAGAATAATTAGCAAAAGCACCAGCACTGTGGTGAAAATTCATAAAAGCTATGCAAAGTTCTGCAATAGGGAATCGACCATCTGTTTCTAATTACATAAGTGATGGCAAACACTGTTAAATTCATTACATTTAATTGATAAGACCCACATTTAACCTAATCTGAATTTAATTTAGAAACCACCTTCATATTTTATCCATGTGTGCCTATAGATTCAATGGCCAGAATGTTCCGATGTCAAAAATCTGGGCTAGTAGAGTTATAGACATCATTGTCAAGGCAAATTTTTTGGCTTTGTTCCTTTGGGATCATACGAAAATAAGATTCATTTATATAGACTACATATCTATTACAACCTCTTTCGCATTTTGCAAAGCCTTTCTTTTTTTCCTCAAAAT
Source organism: Naja naja (assembly GCA_009733165.1). Lineage (NCBI taxonomy): Eukaryota > Metazoa > Chordata > Lepidosauria > Squamata > Elapidae > Naja > Naja naja. Next base: position 15,845,349 of record CM019162.1, read on the forward strand.
GTGGATGGATGGACAATTGGACAGGTTTTGAATTTCTTTATTTTCTCCCAAGGCGAGACGTGCCTGTAAAAGCTCTGATTTTAATAATTCAATCAGATGGGAAAAACAAGACACTGTCATTGCACATAAAGATAAGAAACTAGATTTTTGAGATCGTTAACACGTTGAAAGGTGACTTATCTGTGCTTTAAAGCACTTTGCTGTAACTTCTTATGCCTGCAGCTCTCAAAGATTTTGGTCTCAGCACCACTTTACATTCTTAAAAATGATCAAGGACCTCCAAAGAGCTTGGCTTATCTTGGTCATATCTATCAATATTTACTGGTTTTAATGCCCATGGAGCAGTGGTGGGATTCAAAAATTTTACTACTGGTTCTGTGGGTGTGGCTTGGTGGGAACTTGGTTAAAAATCTCCCTGAATAAAAAGAACTTAATGCCTTAGCTGAACTGAAGAATGAATATGAGGATCCCTGTGAGTCAGAACAGTTTGGAGTTGTGGTAAGTTGGATTGTGTCTCCTCTCCTCTTTCTCCTACCCTTCCTCTTTTCTCCTCCTCCTCCTCCTCCTCCTCCTCCTCCTCCTCCTCCTCCTCCTCCTCCTCTTTCTGCTTCTCCTGCCCTTCCTCCCTCCCTCCTCTCCATAAAAATTCTTATTCTACTTATACTCTAGCTAAAATTCTTAATCATGCCCAGTGGTGGGATTCATTTTTTTTACTACCAGTTCTGTGGGCGTGGTTTGGTGGTTATGACATGGCTTGGTGGGCGTGGCAGAGGAAGGATACTGCAAAATCTCCATTCCCACCCCACCCCACCAACCTGCTTTCAAGCTCTGTTCTCCTGTGCAGGGCAACCAAAGAAGACCCAGCCGATCAGCTGGGACTCAATGGGAGGCAGAGAAGAGATGGGGTTGGTGGGGCCAGTCAGAGGTGGTATTGGCCGGTTCTCTGAACTACTCAAAATTTCCACTACTGGTTCTCCAGAACTGGTCAGAACCTCTGCCATGGAGATTCTCAGTCATCCAGATCAAGGTGGTCCCCAAAAGGTAACTGGACTTCCTTTCTTTTCCTTGAAGATGTTTTAATTCTCATCCAGAACTGAAGCAGCTTCTTGAATGAGAAGCAAAACGTCTTCAAGCAAAACAAAGGAAGTTCAGTTGCCTTTTCAAAAACCACCTTTGGTTTCAAAAGTACAACCAAGAATTTATTTATTTCACTTTGCAGAACTCTGGAAGGGTTTTGAGGATTCCTAGTGCCACAGGCCACAGTCCGAGAACCACCGTTGTATCCTCTTACAATATTTAATTCCATAGTAAAGCAAATTACTTGGTTTCTAGAAAAACTAGAAAAAGAACTGTCCGTTAGCATTACCCATTTTTACAGTTTCCACGGTCCCACAAGGAACAAATTCAACGTTCAAAAGACCTTCCCACGTGTTAGCAGATCAAAATCACCCCACATTTTATCTTTTGATCTACCTTTGCTTGCACTTTCTACATGTTCAAGTTCATCAGGGAATTTTAGGATGTCTTGATATTTCTCTTCACAAATATCAGCCAGGAAATGCAGCAGGGTTGTTTTTTGATCAGTTGATTTTGTGTCTCTAATCTGCAAAAATGGAAGAAACAAGAAAGAGGTTGAAACATGATTTCTTGGGACTTTGCTTCAAGAAAGCTTTTTCAACATATGTTCTTGGATTCGCTTGCAAAGATAAGTTAATTGCATTTTTAAATTAACACCAATATGAAATGGGGGCTTCAAATATTATTTTTAAAGAACCCTTATGTTAGATATTGTTTTTTTTTAAAGCAGGCAGCTTTTAGCAGTTTATAATTTTAGTTCTAATGCTCATTGTTTGCTCTGTGAGATAAAGAAGTGCTGCAATGGAAGAAAAATAACATTTATTTTGTTGTTTTATATGACTTTCTCCTGAAATTCTGTCTAACTATATGTGGGGTGTCTTAAATCTCCCATCACTCAAACATATGACTGTGGATGATTCTAGAGTTACATATGCATATGTACACATACACACACATACACACAGAATTATCAGGATTTGTTGTTTGTTTTAGTTGAGCAATGACATGACCAGCCAAACATAATAGAGATATTATAAGTTATGCCAATATTCATTTCTTAACAACCAACTAGATAGAATCTGCCTTCCTATAACCATTTTCTATATCCTGGATTTGTGAATAAAGAAATTGTGGCTTTTTCTCTCCTTCATTGTTCTGACCCACGCTCTTTTCCAACAAATCAAACACAATCCAAAGGGAACAGAAACCTTGAAATGCTTTTACAAAATAATTAGCTGTGATAAGCACAAGCCTTGCCAAACTGTGCGAAAGATAACAGACAAGAAATAATTTGCAATACAAGAATCTTCAAATACAAACTCAGGATACTGGAATGGCCACGAGGCTGGAGTTTCAAAATGTTTTTGCCTTCTGCAAAGAACGTTCATTTCACAGCTGGCTTTTATCTTCTTGAGCAAGGGGCCATTACCTTGCAGCCTTACTCCCAAGTCACCCATGCTGTTGTATCTGCTCTTTCCAGCGAGCAATCCTGTGTGCACGCACACTTGGCACAGGCTCCTCGGGAACCTCCTCATCGCTGCTGCCAGCCCCCACAATCTCTGAAGGCAGCAGTCCACTCCCTAACGGTCCTGGCCCCTCATCTGAGTCCTTGCTCTCCTCATCCATCTGCACTGGCTGCCGGCTAACCACAACAGTCATCCCTTTAGTTCAGGGGTGTCAAACTCAAGGCCCACGGGCCAGATTTGGCCCATGGGGTGCTTAGATATGGACAGTGGGGCCGCCCTGGAAACAGCAAAGGACCGACCCCACCGTGCATCTGCCAGAGAAAACAGAGCTTGGGAGGGGCTCATGCAGCCCTCCTGAGCTCCATTTTCACTGGCAGAGGGTTGCAGGAGGCCGTCACAACCAAAAATGGAGCTCAAAAGTCCATTTTGGTTGGCATAGCACTTGGGCCACCACAGACACCACCAATACAAGTGACGTCAAGCTGGTCACACCCACACCACTCACCCGGCCCCCCAAGGTCAAACACAACCCTGATGAGGCCCTCAATGAAATCAAGCTTGACATCCCTACTTTAGTTCCTTAAAACGTCCTAGTGGACTCCCACCAATGGTCTTTTTTTCAATTCAAAAGACGCCTGGTTTTAGGTCTCTCTTTGGTTTCCAATCTTTGTCCTTCTTTGTCCACTTACCAATCTAGCTAAGTCCTTTGTAAAATGTGGTGCCCAGAACTGGTCAAGGCATTCAAGATGCAATCTAATCAACTCAACAAAAAGGAACACTGCATTCTGATTTGGAGACTGTCCTTCTACTTATGCTGCCTGGAATTGTGTTTGTCTTTTTTTGCAGCCAGATGTTCCACTTCAATTTCTGATCAAATATAATTCCAACTTCATTTTTTAATGCGTGCTATCCTCAAATGAAGTATCCTCTGCACAAATCTCAGTTTCTTTGTACTAAATGTTTTTATTCTATTCTTGCCAGGCACTATTTGCAAGGATTGTTCATACAGTTGCATCATAAATTTATTCAAGCCTATACAAAAGAATCTGATTAATTAAAGTTCAACACTAAACTGGTGCTAGATAAGGGTTAGCGGCAATTCAGGAGGGGCTGGACTTGGAGCACTTGTGGAAATGCAATGGTTCTAATGCATTCTGATGACATGCTTAACTCCACCCCTCAGTTTTGCCTGCTTTTCTTATTCTATCCTTATCCTTATCTATTCCATTCCAATCCAATCCAGTCAATCTTATTCTATTCTATTCTATATTCTGTTCTATTCTACTCTCTATTCTCTACTCTGAATTTTATTCTGTTCTCTATTCTCCTCTCTCCTATCCTATCCGACCCTATCCCTATCACTAGTCTAGTTCCTTATTCTATTCTATTTCCTTATTCTATTCTATTTCCTTATTCTATTCTAACTCCCTATCCTATCCTATCCTATCCCATCCTAATTTTTTGTTATGTACCAGAATCATATTTTTCTTTGCCCAACTCTGTGTACTTTGTTAAATAAGCATCTAAGCACTCCCCCTACCTCTTCAAACCATTAATAAAAATGCTGAAGAGCTAAGACCTAGTGCTGAACCCATCTGCACTCTATTCAACACTTCATTTCAGGTTGATGAGAATTTGCTATAAATATTATATGACTTTTGTTTTAAATGAGATGTGAATCCACTTAATAGACGTGACAACCAGCTCACATTTAACTTACTAATCAGAATGTCTGCCGCATTTTGCATTGTTCGAATAGCAACAATTGTGAAAATGCTAAACAACCTCCAGTCAATTTATAGACGCAAAACTTTGAAAGCTACCACAACGATGTGGTAATCTTCTGACTACTAATGAGGCTGTGGGTTTATTCAAATACTTTTTTTTTCCTGAACCATAGTTGTATAAATATTAACAGTTCAATGAATCAACAATCATGAATGCTTCAGTGCATATATCAAAACTACTACTTCTGCCTGCCAGCCTTGATGCAGTCCATGAATTCTAATGGAAGTCTCTTTTATTTAAGCAAAATTAAGTCCTGCAATTCTCTGCCAAGGGTTGTTTACAAATTGCTGGTTTCCACACGCTGCAATATAACATCCGGATAGATAATGCATTTTTAAGGATTTGCAATCAACATAAAGATTTTAGTTTTGCAGATAGAACCAGACACATTTCATGCATAGCTTCTGAGATGTCTTTTTTCCCTATATCCAAGGCTGAAAAGTTATTTTTCTAGGTGATTCGGGATCAAAAGTGCCCAGGGCTAGATTTGCACAAATCAACAGCACTGTTGCTGATTATATCAAAATAGTCCTTGTGACAGCTGATGGGGGAGCTTCACCACAGTCCTCTCAATTAAAAGGGTAAGGATACCTTCTGTTGTTTCTAGGAGATCGCTTCCCAATAAGGAAGGCTGAGATTAAACTCTCAGAGTACAAAACAAATCTCTTAACTTTTTCTTCAAAGTGACATGTGAACATACATAGTTATTATGCCCCTTGCATTCTAGTATAGCGTCATTCCCAGGTAGGTTGCCCTTTCAAAACCAGCAGCCTGATTTGAAACTCAAATTACAGTAGTTCAGACCAGTCATGGATTGCAAATGGGATTTTACTTAGTGTTACAGATCACAATAGCAATAGGACTTAGACTTATACACCACTTTACAGGGCTTTACAGCCCTCTCTTAAGCAGTTTACAGAGTCAGCCTATTTCCCCCAACAATCTGGGTCCTCCTTTTACCCACCTCAGAAGGATGGAAGGGTGAGTCAACCTTTAGCTTGGTGAGATTTGAACTGCCAAATTACAGGCAGCTGGCAGTCAGCAGAAGTCACCTGCAGTACTATACTCTAACCCAGAAGTCCACAAGCTTTAAGACTTGTGGACTTTAATTCCCAGAATTCCTCTTCCAGTCATGTTAGCTCAGGAATTCTGGGAGTTGAAGTCCACAAGTCTTAAATTTGCCAAGTTTGAAGACCCTTGCTCTAACCACTGTACCACCACGGCTCATTTAAATAAAGATAAAGTCGTGTCCAGTCATGTTCGACTCAGTGTTGGGGCTTCTTGGTTAGCCAAGGGAGCTAGCATTGTCAAAGACATTTCCATGGTCATGCGGCCAACATGACTGTACACTGAGGCACACGGGACATTGTTACATTCCCACCAAAGTGATACCTATTTATCTACTCACATTTGCATGGTTTCAACACTGCTGGGTGAGCAGGAGCATTGTGTGGTGCTCAAGGCTCGAACCCGGGCTGACAGCTTTTCAGCTGACAATCCCAGCATCCTTAGCTGTTGATCTAACACACTCCCCTTTGTAAAAAAATAAGGCAAAAATAACACAAAATGCAAGTCTATTCATGACCCAGTAAAAGCTACTCTACCACAAACATCTTTATTTTAGTATTGTATGTTTTCAGCTTGCCTCACCAGTCATAACTACAACCTGTATTTATGATTTACAACCCACAATTTCCAACCGTATATTAGTAGCATAATGCTTTTTTTTTAATCTGACATTTAGAGTCAGCTGCACATCTTTTTTATTGTAGTGATTATGAACTGTGACTTTTTAATTGCCCTTATTACAAGTTATATTTGATAAATAAAATGATGTGAATATACAATACAAGAATGGATTAGCCTTAAAATAATATAACCATCTTTCTCATCTCATTTTTTCCAGAGAACTATTATCTTGGCTGCCCTCATTAACACAACTAGAATAATAGGGGATAAAACTAGCATCATAACCATAGACTCAGATCTAGATATATTTTAGCTTCTAATTATTAATGATGTTCTCATAGAATTATCTATTTTCAACTCTACAAGGACATTAAACTATACATTAAAACAAAACAAAATACATGCTGCATTTCAGTAATTTTATAATCAAATTGTAAAATATATAAACAAGTTACCTCAAATATCCTCAATTTTCAAGGTTATTCTGAGACAAGGATATTATTTCTTATTCCCACTCACTTTAACAGAACTATTATAGATCTAATTTCCCAGCAGAATGTATAGTTGGACAAAAGAGACATCCACTTAGTTACTTCATACATCTGAGATCTTACAGAAATTAGTCTTTATAAGATTTCAGATCCAGGAAAGGAAGGCACTTATAAAATATAATAAAAAGTGGCAAAACTAAAGACTATCTTCCTAATTCATTAATAAGAAACAGTGACTGATGTGGAGGGTACATTCCATGTTATACATTTATTTCTTGATTAAAGTGATGTTCATTATAGATTAACGTTGACACAAATTTATTTATTTTTCTTTAATACTAGTGATTGAACAATAGAGAGAGAGAAACTACAAAAGCTGGAATCTGACGCTTGGGCCAAACCCATTAACTTGACAGTCTCATTCAAATCCACACAAATGCATATTGTACATTTTCTAAAGACTTAGTTGTAATTGCAATTCCTGATAGCACCACCACAGCAAAGCCATCTCAAATATATTTTAAGCTACTCCATCAACATTGCGATAGTTTTCTCCTTGGAAGTCTGGCACACTACATTTAGAGAAATGCACCCAGTAATTCCCGGCGTATTAATTATGGACGGGAGGGCCCATAAATCAGGTTAATCCATGCTAGAATCATCTCTGTGTCTGGATATACAAAAGATTTAAATGGCAACTTTTACAGAACATGCTCTTTCAAATGCTGCTTTAATCTCCTCCTTCCCCCACCCCAAACAGGTCTGCTGCTGTTGCTATACCTTTTCACTTTGCATTAATGCTATTATTTACTGTGCTGCAGCTGCTAAGGAAGATATTATTTCCTTCCCAATTCCGTTGGATAATGGTGAGTGAAATTAAGCTGTCCTTTGGATTAAACCTTACATTCTCATTTCCCCAGATTGGGTTCAAAGGACTGATCGCTGTTCTCTTTTTTTTCCCCTCTCTTCACACGCACAAGCGAACAGGTCTGGGATTTACACGAAGAAGCACATAAACCACAAATGTATTCAGAGTTTTGAAGCATTAATTCAGCGCCAGACAAAATAAACACAGATGGCTGATGCTTCATTTAATGTTTTTATAAACATAAGTAGATTTTACAAACCAGTAGTAGATTTCTCCAACATGGAGCAAACTCAGACAGAAACATGTTGCAAGTAACTTTAGTAGCAACTCAGGAGCTCAGAAACAGACATCAGTTTCACTTTAGTTCAGCACGCGAGCATTATACACAGCAGAGAAGAGAAGCAGTTTCATTTTTAATAGACAGACTCTGAGCTCAACATAGCTGCAGAGTTGCAGAGTTTAATACAGAGCCATGCCTAGGCTACTTCTAGTTTCATTTTCCAGCCTAGGCTACTTCTAGTTTCAGTTTCCAAACAGTCCTCATTGTCTGATTTATTATGCTATGCCTATTCATTGCCTGACCTTGTTACCATGCTCTATTCCAGTTCATGAATATACTCTGATAAAACATCTGTGGTAGTTAAGTAGTTAATCTATATCTATCATCAAAGTATCACCTGTTCCTCAGTACTTGTTACTACGGGTAGGACTTGGGAAGTAGAAGCAACATTCCAGTTTAAAAGGATATTTTATAAACACATACACACAGAGGAAATGGGTGGAGAAAAAATATACTGGCACTCGAAAAATGTATTTTTATACCGTTTACACTCACCTTGCAAAGAAAACTTATATTAAAACCCAGCGATTGGGCATTTCTTGAGCCGGAATTCATGTAGTTCCCAATCATTAGCACCAGTTCTAAAAGCCTACTGAAGCTTTCACTCTTCTTCAGCTCCTCACATGCGATCGTGACAGCCATGATGCCTGGCTTGATGTTGTTGATGTGCTCTTCAAACGTGAGCTTGAAAAGGATCCCATTGAGACGAGGCTGCAGCAGTTTCACTGAGCTCATCTGGAAAGGAACAGAAGGAACGGGTAGGGAAAAATAAGTTGCTTCAGACAATGAAACAGATGAATAGCAACATTTCTAGGGGATTTTTCCACAGGCATAGGAATGTACAACTTATCTAAATTAGCTACTTGTTGGTTGGTTCGTTGGCTGGCTGGCTGGTTGGGTGATTGGTTGGTTTTTCAACCTAAGGAAAATAAAAATTGCTCCCAGGCTTAATTAATTAATTTCATGGACAGAAAGACATATAGATGAGAGGATGGATGGATGGATGAATGGATGGATGGATGGAGATATATATAGAGACTGGGGGGGAAGAGAGATGGACATGGAGGGAGGGAGGGAGGGAGAGGGAGAGAGGAAGATGGGAGGGAGAGAGAGGGGTGGGTGGGGAGGAAGATGGAAATATTGGATCCTGGCAACTTAAATGAGCAAATACTTGAAGTTTTCTAGCCAGCAAGAAGTGGTTGAATTTTTTTTCTAGGGCCAGAGAGAGAAACTGGCCCAAGGTAACCTAGTTGGCTTTGGTCTCTTCTTTCTAGCTTTCTCTCCCCATCACTATCCCATACTTATTTGTTCATTCATTCCCTATCAAGTTTACTAGTCCTTTACGCTTAAATGGTTTACTGTTCGTTTGTTTTAGTTTGCAAAGAAGTCAGCTCATCAACATCATAAATAACTTAAGTAACCAAGAAACAAAGCCTGAGACAAATTGTACCTTCTGACATGCCATTTAATTTAAAATCTGGTCTTTGCTCAACTTTGCTAGGCATCACAAATGTTTGTATTTACCAGCATACATACAGAATAGCTTTACTGTACCATGAAAGAAGTGTGGCCCTGAAATATTGAATAAACATTATAAGGCATGTTATCTGATGATTCTTTTTTTCTGCTTTCCCAATAACACATTGTCATTTTATTTCTCCAAATAGTTTTATCAATGCCCATTTGAGATAGTAAAAACACTTTTTTCTTTTCTTGATATTTTCCAAAGTGATATTATTGTAGAGATTTCTATATACGGTGCATTTTCAAGAAGGATAACCATTATAAGCAAAACTCAAGTTTCCCATTAGCTTAATCAAAGCCCTTGTGATATGCACAGCCAAAGATTAATAGAACAATATTTCATCTCCATTAAGAAAGAGGTTGATCTCTTTTGCAGAGCTTCTATTATGGTTACTAACAGCGTAATAACTGTGCAAATAATGTTGATGTATACAAACAATAGCATGAACAGATACAATTGCTAAATGTTTTTTAGTATCGCCACAGAATTATAGCTTACCAAGCCTTGTAAGGCTGGAAAACAATTTGACTGAAAATGATGACAGTTGCCAGATCTGAATCTATGTTGCATTTCATAAGGGTTAGATTCTGGTTTTATGATTCACTATGTAAAGTGCCCATGGATACTGAATGCAATGGCATAATATGTAAGGGTTTAGACATATTATGAAGTCACTGTCCATCAAAACACCACCAAGGAAATTTCATTTTTCAACCTGATCATATTAAAAAGAGATGGCAACAATAAAAGCTGTTACAACTACTTTATTTCCCTACAGACCGTCCGACAGATTTATGATTTTGCTACTTAAAGCATTTCCAAATGGCTTTTTCCTTCTTTGAGCACCTAAAATAATCAGACTCTTTCACCCTCTTTCAAGAGGTTTATTTTTCTGTCATCCTGAAGGTCAAATGGTATTCTTAAAAGGAGTTAAATCAATAATTCATGTCAGACAGAGAAAAGTTAATTCCTCCAAATTGTGTTCCAATCCAATCATGTATCTACATGCTTGGAAAGCTGGCTTGTAATATTTAAGAACTAAATACATTTTTTTGCTTAATATTTTTTTCTGATCCTCCAATAAAGATTAAGGATGGAGCAGGGAAGAAAAAGGGAATGAATTAGAACAGTATAGAGAGAACCGAAGAAATAATAAATACAATCAACGTTATTGTACTTGAAATATGTATGTGGCAATTAAATTGTATATTTGTTGTTAATGTTTTCTTTAGATTACCATGGTGAAATTCATAAAATATGCCAGGAAGTGCTTATTAAATACTTAATTATTTCTTTGTATTTGAGAAATCCCAAATAAGAAACATTAAAGCATCAACATCAAAATTATAAACAGTTTTGAACATGTCAATTTTCATATTTGAAACTTAAGCTATCACTATAGCAACTTTTGTTTTCCATCAATTTCATCTTCCTCAAAATCACTGCAAAACTTTTTTTTATTACACTAGGATACAATTCCAAATGCTGTACCTAATTTGAAGATATAATTCATCTTAATGTTTCATCTAAATGAAAATGTGATGCTCCAATTTTCATGCACAAATAAGAATATTAAGCTAATTAGACTGTTATAATAAGTCATCTAATTAGAAAATGTGACTTTTCTAAATGAATTTTAAACATCTAATTTTGACCTTTATTAGGTTTGATGGGTATATTGATTATCCAATTAAAGCCTTATATTAATCATTAACTTACCTAATGTGTATATGCAAATACCGTGGGTGCATGCATTCTGAAGAAAAAAAACAACCTCTCACCTTCAGATACGAATTGCAAGCAACCCATACTTTTTAAACACCAGGGCTCAGGTTATTATAAGCAGGGATCCTTTTGCAATGATGTGGTTTTTAACTGCAGGCTGAATAAGAGGAATCTATAAAAATGATCAGATTTTATAAGCAGCATAGGATATTTGAAGGGTGTATTTGAATAGTGATCCTCTGATTCCATCATTTAACAAGACTCTCTAACAAAAAGCACATTTTCTACATGTATATGTATGGGAAAAGTTGATTTTCAATTAAAATGTGGAGTTAGATGTCTTGTACATTTGGGCGACTTAGTTAAAAGCTGTCAGGCTAAGGCCAAAAATAATGTAGAATCATCCAGACAAAATTCAGTTCTTTATTCGCATACATACGACAGACAGAATCTTGCCAGACTAAACTCTTCTCTCATCCAAATGGATATGTATGGGAGGCTGTAGGGAGTGGATATCCTTACTCTTTTCCTCTATCTCTTGTGCAGCTCTGGGCTGGGTTGTCTCTTATCTGCCCCCTCCCCACTTTTTTCCAGTCTCTAACCAAAGTCTAAATTAAGATAATTCTTCTTCAAAGAATACAAAATGTGGCAAAATAAGATTAGAAATGATTCTGGAAGGTTTAGCTATCATGAATGTATTTGGGTCCACATAAGCAAACAGGTTATGAGGTTGAAAACATCATCTGAGTAGGAGCTTAAGACTACCTTGAAAAAATGCATTGGAATTAAACTTCAGACCCAAGAGGTTAAATGATAATAAAAAGGCAGAGAAGGTAGGTCAAAGAGATATTGAAAAGACAAAAAATAGCATCCTTTAGCTCCTAATCACTTTCCACTCACATTTCTGCTCTGTGATCCATAAACAGGTGAATCTTTCCTAAGTCCAGCAGAATTCTTCGTAATACGTACAACAGTAATAAAAATGTAATTTGTGTGTAAACTGCGGATTTACAGATAAGTAGAACAACTGTCAGAGATTAATACTCTCTCCCAAAATAGGGCCTCAACACTGTGTGAATAAATTATGAATTTCCTACGAGTTTCAACATGGCAAAATTATCCCATGGATGTGATGGTTCTTAAGTGGACTATTATTTTGGATAATTACAGCAGTTCACCATGTAAGGTGTTGTTTCGCTTTAATCTCCTTTTTTTTTACTTTTTACACTATGTGATTATATGGGATGAACTCTGAAAAATTTACTCAGCCTAGAACATCTTGGAATCCAAAGAGACCAAAAAGAAGTTTAAATGACAAGTGTGAGAAAATATGGCGATTCTGTTCTAAAGGAAGAGACATTCACATGTTTTGATGGAGCCCAAAGGGAAGATAAACGTACAAAAGAAACAAAGACTTCTGACAGTGTAACAGAAAGAAAATCAGAGGAGCTGCAATCAACACCTATAAAACTGTTAATATAGAAATGTAGTTCAAATTGAGTGATATCCTTTTTCCCCCTTGCCTAAACTGTACCTCATAGTTGTTCCTTGAAGCAATATTTTAGCTTTGATGAAAACTCTAATATCTAGTTTAGAGGAACATACTAAATGAAAATATCCAAGTAACTTTGTATTTTGTCACATTGTTCTGGCTCTTTTTTGTTCCCCAACAATTTTATAGAAGTATTAATGGATTAAAATATTTTTATGATCGCAGGCCATTCGACAGCGAAGTTGGAAAAAGATATTCCAACTATCTTTAATTCCACAATTAATTATGCCATCTAACCAGTGATTAGGGATCCAGCTAGGTGGCAACATCTAACTAACCTTGGATCATCATGACAAATAAGGTCAGGCATGATCAGAAGTGGTATTCAGCAGGTTCTGACCAGTTCTGGAGAACCGGTAGTGGAAATTTTGAGTAGTTCAGAGAACCAGCCAATACCACCTCTGACTGGCCCCGCCAACCCCATCTCTTCTCTGCCTCCCATTGAATCCCAGCTGATTGGCTGGGTCTTCTTTGGTTGCCCTGCATAGGAGAACGGAGCTTGAAAGCAGGTTGGTGGGGTGGGGAGGGAATGGGATTTTGCAGTATCCTTCCTCTGCCACGCCCACCAAGCCATGTCATACCCACCAAACCACGCCCACAGAACTGGTAGTAAAAAAAATTGAATCCCACCACTGGGCATGATTAAGAATTTTAGCTAGAGTATAAGTAGAATAAGAATTTTTATGGAGAGGAGGGGAGGGGAGGAAGGGCAGGAGAAGCAGAAAGAGGAGGAGGAGGAGGAGGAGGAGGAGGAGGAGGAGGAGGAGGAGGAGGAGGAGGAGGAGGAGGAAAAAAGAGGAAGGGTAGGAGAAAGAGGAGAGGAGACACAATCCAACTTACCACAACTCCAAACTGTTCTGACTCACAGAGATCCTCATATTCATTCTTCAGTTCAGCTAAGGCATTAAGTTCTTTTTGTTCAGGGAGATTTTTAACCAAGTTCTAGTGTGAGAAACAGAAATTAGGGATCACTGCTCTTCTCTCTCTTGGAAGGGAAGACAACAATTAGAGGTTTTCATACTGTCCCACGTTTCTCCGAGCATACAATGGCGTCCAATAGTATGAAAAAGTGATTTGTGGTAGTTAAAAGACTGTCCCTCTTGAATGTCCTAAACTTGCAAAATGCATTATAACTTCGAAGGATTATTTTGATATCCATTGAGCAATAACTTTTTCATGAAAAGCAGATTCCTCCCCCACCTTAATTCACAGGTAGGCAATCCCCAGATATTCGTTGTTTGGGAATTATTTCATTCACCACCCGTTCAATATACTGAAAACATTTCTGCAGAGTTTTTAGCAAAGGGTTGTGTATATCCTGGCTCCAAATATAATGAGGTGATAGTGTAACCTTGAAATACGAGCCAGTGATTTATTTCTATATATTCATAACAGCGTCCATTCCACTTGTGGGTGTGAAAGATGGGCTTTACATTTCCTATTCAGCCCTTCTGAAGAACGGTTCAATAACGCCTTATATCAAAACAATTGCAAATTATACATCAGGCATCCTTTATTCCAGATTCTGGAACCATTGCTGATCAAATTCTTCTCCAGGCAGCCTTTGCTGCTGTTGCGATTGTTATGCCAGAATACGTTAACTAAGGTAGTGACAGGGGGCTCACTTGGGCTGTATTTTGGAAGACTTGGATGATAAAATAACTGTTCTGACCAAGGCTTCCCGAGACCGTAATTAAGCACACGCTTAGTTAAAGCAACTCATTTTATTTCAACTCTGGGAATTATTTTCATTCCCAGCCAGAAATGAGTCCCAAACAGTCCCTCAAGATAAGCATCCACCTTTCTTTCCTTTGAATTGCTCCCAACAACTACAGTGCCAAATTAACTATAAAAAAAAACAATCTAAGTACAAAGTCCAGACAGAGTTTCAAGGATTAATCTGAACAGAGCAAACAACTTTGCTTCCTGCAAAGGTTTCTTCACCTTTGTCTGTCTTTTATACCTTATGGGTGGGGCAATCACCTCCAAGCCTTAGTCCCGAGTCACCCCTTTTGTCTCAGCTGCTCTTGCATTCTAGCAGCTCTGCGCACTGGGAACAGCCCCTCCCCCTTGTTCCTTGGCCTTGCTGCTGCCAGACTCTGGAGGCTCTGGAGTCAGCACCCCACTCCCAGATGGTCCTGGCCCCATCTCTGCATCAGATGCAGGGCCCTCGTCTGAGTCCTCTCCAGACTCCCTAACTGGTCCCCGTTTTTCCCCACTGTCCGATTCCGCTGCCATCTGCACAGGCTGCCGGCGAACCACAACAGTAACATAAAATTATGGCTGCTTCAGAAAGATACTGAAAGCAAAAAATCCTAACTAATCCTAAAAGTACTAATGGCAGAGTGGTTAGAATGCAGTATTGCAGGGTAAATTCTGCCCACTGCCAGCAGTTCGATCCTGACAGAGTTTGACACCCCTGATTTAGTGACTGCTTGATGTTGACAACAACACTGAAAAAAGTGATGCATGATTGTGTTTTATATTTATGACCGTTGCAGCAACTCCATGGATACATGCTCGAAATTTAAACGCTTGGCAACTGAGTCATATTGCTGTATTCCGACGCGATGTGATTCCCATTTGCCACTTTTTGATGAGCAAACTCCATGGGGAAAACAGATTCACTTTACAACCATATTACTAACTTAACAACTGCAGGGATTCCCTTAACAACTATGAGAAGGAAGGTCGTAAAATGAGGCAAGGCTCACTTAACAATTGCCTCGCTTACCAACAAAAATGGTGGTCATTAAATCAAGGACTATCTGTAATCAACCTTAGATGGAATCAAGAGTGCTTGAGTGCAATCGTTATGCTCCAGAGCTGGTTCCTTGCTTCCATTCATAAAAAAGGATGAAAATGTCTTTAGAGCAGTGAGGAAAAAGGAGAACTACAGCTTTCAAAATTTGAAATCAGCATTACGAGGTGGATCATCTTTGCATTGTTTTCAGGTCTTATTCCATCCAGTACAAGAGCCTGATATAGCTCAGCACATTCATAGTTATATTACAGTTAAACATTTTACCCCAAAAAAACCCCCACCCTCTTTTTGAGTAGGACCTACACATCCAACTAGAGAAAGTGAAAAGAAGATATTTGTGACAGTATTGAGAAAGTGTTGCGTTTAATCTCTCATTCTTTATATAACTAATTTTGCAGCTCGTCAGCACAGCAATGTTAAAAACTGCCCATTAAAACAGAACCGAGACATCACTTAAACTACTTTTCACATTTCTGCAATAATTTAACAGAAACTTTTATTTTCTGAAAATGTTAATTGCACACTTAAAGGTTAGTTAAGTGAAAATATTGAAACAGGTGCCCTTTCTTGCATTCAAAAATACCACCTTTCCTTCCTGTCTCAAAACAACTCATTATGTGATACCATTCTAGGGCCTCCTCTGTGGGTTTTCATTATTAAATCTATCATAACAGATAGAGATGAGCTCTTTCACAAATTCAAATGAAAGCCTTGTTTCCAAGAGTAATTTCCAACAGACTATGAATTGGTATATTGAACAATTGTCTGCTTATTATGTTTTTATTATTATTACATGAAGCATTGGAATACTCCGTAAAATAGGGGTGTCAAAATCAATTTCACTGAGGGCCACATCAGGGTTGTGTTTGACCTTGGGGGGCAGGGGGTGTGTGGTCAAGGGTGGGATGGCCAGCTCAACGTCATCAAATACCAACCGCCCTGTACGAGCGCACAGACGGGGGCTCCTTGGGGTGCCATCCGCAACTCAATGTCGTTTGGCAGTGACTCGGGGAGGGCTTATTTTGTGGTGGCCCCCACTTTATGGAATCAGCTTCGCCGAGTCGGCTGGCCCCAATCTCTGCACCTTCCACCACGACTTAAAGACCTGGTTATTTGCGCAGTCCGGGCTGTGCTGACCTCCTGGGAGGGGGGGGGTTGATTGTGTTTTAATTTTGGGGTTTTTAAATTTTGTATTTGACTTGTACCTCGTTTAATTTGTTATTAGGTAATTATTTATTGTTATGTTTTAGTTGTGAGCCGCCCCGAGTCCTTTTGGAGAGGGGGTGGCATACAAGTCAAATTAAATAAATAAATAATAAATAAATTTGTGTTGGGGGCACTTATGGTGGCTGCGGCCCGCCCAAGCTCCATTTTTGCTGGCAGAGGCACCGTGGGCCAGCCCTTAGCTTTTTTTTAGGCAGCCCCGCAGGCCAGATCTAAGCACTCCATGGGCCAGATCCAGTCCCTGGATGTTGGATTTGATACCCCTGCCATAAAAGATCAAGCTACTACATGGTTGCCTGTTTCTGATTCTTGTTATCTGTAATTCCAAGTCTTCTAGATATGCTGAAGCAAAATTCACACAAACTACAATACTGTGATGACACAAATAATTAGATTGTTACGGTACGCTAAACAGCATCTTTAAATTATTGTGAATCAACATGCATATTTCTGAATGCGATCCTATTGTTCCCTGCTGGCAACATCAGCTGGATTTCTCCCACTCCATTTTAAGGATTATCTTCACTGAAGGTTTTCAGCATATTACTTCGGTCATAAATTAGAATTTTAAACATCCCTCCCCCTTTCAAGGCATATACTTTTGACATTTGATGCAAGTTCCACAACCAACTTGAGATGTCCACAGAGTTCCATAAAAGAGTTAAATTTCATTCAATGAAAATGGCATAGTAACTTACCTGAATTAATGCTTCACTTAGCTTTGCTTCATCTACTCCTAATATAATGTGTTTTATTTCTTCATAAGGCATGCGGAAAGATCCCAGGAAAATAGCTGAAATGACACACCATCAAAATTTGAGAGAGGGCATTAAATGCATATCTCTCGTACATTTTATGGTGAAAAGTATGGCTTTTATCAAGAACTCTTAACTCAAAAGACAGGTTTCTACCTAGTTTATGCATTCCACTGCATTGCATAAAATAAAACACCATTTTATACAATGAAGTTGTAAAAATGTAGCTTAGAAATGTAGGCAACATGGTACAAGTCTGGAGACAGATATACAATCTCCAAAAATACTGATTTTGTGTGTGTGTATGTGTCTGTGTGTGTGTGTCTTTATGTGACACCTTGGTACTCAACTGGTTTTAAATGCATCCAACACATTTTGACATTTCTTTCGATACTCATTGTTTGTTTAGTAGTCCACACGTAAGGTTGGCTGCCTTGTGACTCGCTGCATTATTTCTTATGGGAACAAAAATTGTTTGGTACTCATCATTTTTGGTACTCATCACATCTTCCAGAACCAATTAATGATGAGTACCAGGGTATCACTGTGTGTGTGTGTGTGTGTGTGTGTGTCAGTGGTGGGATTCTACCAGTTTTCCTACCAGTTCGGGGATTGCGCACTATGCACGTCCACACCTAACATGCACACGTGCAACTTTCCAAACACCAGCTGAGGCTCTGCCATCCTAAACAGCTGAGAGGATAAAGAACAGAAAAGTGCAGTGGTGGGTAGGATGGTCAATCCTGAACTTGACTCAGCCTTCCATCCTCTCGGGGAAGGTTGACTCAGCCTTCCATCCTCTCGGGGTAGGTAAATTGAGGACCCAAGATTGTTGGGGGCAATAAGCTGATTTTGTAAAAATGCCACTTAGTAATAAGCAGGAATATACAATGGAATGAAGGCTATTGCTGAGCACATTGGGTTGTATCCCAAAAAAACTGTAAGCCGCCATGAGTCTCCGGAGAAGGGCGGGATATAAATATGAATAATTTTTTTTTAAAAAACAACTTTTCTCTTCTTTCTTCTCTCAGCTGATCATCGGACCTTATTTTACTACCAATTCGGCCTAACGGGTAGCAACTTTTGCTATCCGTTTGGTTGAACCGGGCCGAAGCGGTAGCTTTTCACCACTGGTGTGTGTGTGTGTGTGTGTGTGTGTGTGTGTATAAAATCTTAATGCAGTTAAGTTCTAATGCTTTAATTCTTAGATTTATGAAAGAAAACACAACCTTCAAACTGAACCCAGGTCCTAATGAAGGGGCAACCATATATATGCCAGTCAAAACAGAGCTTTGTTATATATCTATTGTCATCCATTTCTGCTGAAGAAATTATGTCTCCACAAGGTACTGCTAATGAAAAGAAGGGCCAAGAAGACAATATAATCCATTCCTATAATAGTTTACCTCTAAATATCGAACAATAAATCTATTCTTTGCATTATGTTTGAAAATGCTGGAGAAAAATAAAGCTCAAATGAGTCCTGGATAAAATGAATATATTACGTACACAAGTTTTGGGCAGTTTTCCCATCCAAAATCCTTAATTCTTTCACTTTCTTCTTGGGCATTATTATCTTCTTTTCCTCCACATTCTCCACTGTCTTTTTCTCTACAAAAAAAGCAATGTCCTTGATTATTTACATACACAGAAACCTCTAAAATGCCAGAATTGGTTTTCTACATTTTCTTAAGATCTTGCTTAATTGAAACAACAAAAAGTATCAAGTGAACGTGCATGTTAAAAAGAATGGGATAAGACCCACAGAGAGTAACATTTGAATTTTGCTTTGGGATTTAAAAGATGGTTTTGATAAGGCTAAGCTCCAGTTGTGCAAACTGAGTGTTTCAAACCAGTTCCAAAATAGACTGGAGAATGGTCTACACTTTCCATCAACCCAGCCCTACTCAACTGGCTGTTTCCAAGACCTACAATTTCTATCTCAGCATGTTAGGGCCTCCTACTGGTTCGCATCCACACAACAACAAAGTGTGTTTGACTGATTCCACAATCAGGCAAGTTAATTTAAAACAGAGCCAAGGGAGCTGGGAAAGAGGTACAGGTGTGGGAGAAGGCAGAGTTAAATGCTTCACAAAACACAATAAAAGCAAAGTATCTATATTAAACCTGTTGGTAAGCAACCAAGATTTTGTTTTTGGTGAACACGGAGATCTATTTTGTGAGCCATCACGTCTTTGTTTATTCAAGCCGGAGAGAAAGAGCTGATGCAACATGCTGCAAGAGGTTGTTTTCCAGAATGTGCTTATGTGATGAGCTCCATGTGTAGCTGAGGAAAAAGAAGGCTGTAGTGCTGACTATCCCTGAAATTAATGGATCCCCTGGAAAGGATAATTTTATTATGACACCTGCTTTATACCTGCACTTGTAACAATGACATTTGCCAATGTGAATGAGGAAATTAAATGCAGCCAATTGTTCTGGTGACAAGGAAAACCGCAAAGAAGGTTGCAATGGTTGAGAGACTTAATTAACTAAAACTTCACTATTAGCCTAACCCAAAAATCTGGAAACACATGGGTTTTGAAAATTAACAGCTGCATTCTACTTAATGTACTCTCACACCTGATCATTAACTCAATTACTGAACACCAGTAAACATTACCTCTACACAATTTAACAGTTATAATGTTAAGACAAAGCAAAATATTGAACACTGGTGGTGACATGGTAGAGTAGAAGGTAAAATGCTTGAATAAGGGATTTTAAAGGGTAAACGCCTCAGCCTTGGGTATAAAATTGTACTGCAAAAAATATTTTGATATATCAAAAACTCTTCTCTGACCTCAAGGTGGTATACCCAGCACAGTTGTGGTTTTGTCTGTTTGTTCTCAAAACTATCCTGCCAATCAAAATCCTTTACCAATGAGGCCTGCAACCTACCTTCCCTGCCAAACTGGGGGGGTAGGAAAGGATGACATTGCCATCAAGTCTCTTCAATTCTATCTTGTCCATTTTTACACAACAAATTGTACTTAATACAACAAATTAGTACAACAAATTGTACTAAAATATAGAATAGAATAGAATAGAATAGAATAGAATAGAATTCAGAATAGAGTAGAGAAGAGTAGAGTAGAAAAGAATAGAATAATGAAATAAAAAACAGAACAGAACAGAACAGAATAGAGTAACAGAGTTGGAAGGGACCTTGGAGGTCTTCTAGTCCACCCTCCTGCTCAAGCAGGGAACCCTACACCACTTCAGACAAATGGTTGTCCAATCTCTTCTTAAAAACTTCTAGTGTTGGAGCATTTACAACTTCTGGAAGCAAGTTGTTCCACTGGTTAGTTGTTCTCACTGTCAGGCAATTTCTCCTTAGTTCTAAGTTGCTTCTCTCCTTGATTAATTTCCACTCACTGCTTCTTCAGGTGCTTTGAAGAATAGCTTGATTCCCTCTTCTTTGTGGCAGCCCCTGAGAAATTGGAAGACTGCTATTATGACACCCCTAGTCCTTCTTTTCATCAAACTAGACATACCCAATTCCAGCAACCCTTCTTTATATGTTTTAGCTTCCAGTCCCCTAATAATCTTGGTTGCTCTTCTCTGCACTCTTTCTAGAGTCTCAACATCTTTTTTACATTGTTTTGACCATAATAATGGTCAATCTCATTATAAATATCCAAATACATTTTTACATGACTGCCTAGAAAGTGTGCCATCTAACTGACCATTCCTAGGTAAGAAAAGATTAGCTTCCACCCTAATAATTACCTCTCAGTACAAATCAACAAACCAAAAATGTTATCTGTATGACTAACCTACCACCGCTAAATCTTAATTCCACAAGTGGCACAAGTTTAATCATTCAAAATTGTGACGTCAGTCATTTAATTTAATTTAATGTTTCTCACTTTCACCTTCTCCAAGTGTGCATACGTAGCATCACTTTCTTTTTCATGTAATTAATAAATACATAACCTGCCTTTTTTGTTTAGGGAACATTCATGTTGACTTAAACATTAAAAATTATACACACAGAGACACAAAGTAATGTTAATTTACACAACAGCACAACCTGCTTTTGTCCTAAGCAAAGGAGACAACTCTCTAAACCAATGATTAGATGTGTTGACTCAGCTTCCCCTGGGAAGGCACTTTATAGAATAAATCCTTTAACAGTAGAGTAACAGTTGCATACATTAATTTTCCACAAACACCTGGTAACATTTAATAGAAAATGATGCTCCAAGCTCCTTATCTTGGGAGTTTCAAATTCTTTAAATGATCACCCAAGTTTTTATGTACAGGTAGTCCTTGACTTACAACAGTTCATTTAGTGACTGTTCAAAGTTGCCAGGACTTATGATTGTTTTTCACACTTAAGACCATTGCAGCATTTCTCCATGGTCTTTCCCAGAATTGCACATGTCCAAGATGGCGATTAGCAGCTAGTGATGGTCTCTCCCGTGGAGGTAGCCGGCTTCTCTGTCCCTGGGGGCGTTTGGAGGCTTGCATTCCCCCTGAAAACTCACGAAACTCCCAGCGGAACATCCAAGGAATCAGGTGGGGCCGGAACCATCCGGCCCCGGCCGAGAGTCGCGCAGCAACACGGCGATCTCGGGCGGGCTTGCGGCTGGAATGACGGGCAAAATTACAGGCGCCGCCCAGAAGCAGCGATTAGCAACCAGCCCACTCTCAGAGGCCCGGGAAGCAGCGGTGGGCTTTTTGGCATCCACAGCTGCTATAACATCTATAACGAACTTGTGTTTCATTCTGGCCCCGGAGTCACTGGGAGCAGCCAGAGGCCTTAGCGGTTGGAACATCTTGCGGCCTGGCTAATTACATCTTGGCTGGGGGTTAAAGGTCTGCCCTGGCTACGATGGCTGTACCCCCAGCTGGGGTGGACAGGATATGGCTTTTGTTGGCTGGGACCCTGCTCTGGTGGTGACGTGGCAACGGGCGGTCACGGGCGGCGTGTGGACCCAAGGCCAGTGTGGTTGCCGGAACCGGCGTGGATGTTGGAGGTGAGCCCGAGGCTGCCCCTGGCCGGGAGGTAGGCACCGATGAAGATGGCTGCTGCACCATTGATGCTGCCCCGGTTGATCTTCTCCACCCCTTTGCCTTCTTTAATTTTGACTCCTTGAACGCCTGGGATGAATGATGGGTTGTTGGCCACAAGGGTTTGTTGGCCAATTGATGTGATGCCGAGGGGCAAGAAGACTCTCCTGTTTCCATCTGGGATGTGAACTATCGGACGGTTTTATCCATCTGCCATCCAGAACTCTTTTGTCTCCGTGTGTGGGGGTTACCTCTCCGCCCTCATTAGTCTTCATTGGCGAGGGTGATGGAACTTTGTTGGCTCACCCACCCACTGTTGTGAGAGAACAATGGGATGGGTTGTACCACCTCCCCAGCTAACTTCAACTGCAGTGCAACATCTCTTTAATCACTGGGGCCACGAGGTGAGAGAGAGCAGTGGCCAGCCTTAGATGCTCGACCAACAGCCCCTGGAATGCCGGAGAGGGCATCCAGGGATGGAGGCAACTCAGTGGTTTTGAATTATGCCAATGGTTAGACTATAAGATCTTTATGAGGACATACCACTTACATCTAGGGCCGCCCTCCCTTTGTTGATGGGACATGTACCAACATATGGACTTTTCGGCAGCTGAATTGTGGGTTTGAGGAATTCTCCTCTCTTGGGTTTGGCCCACTGGTTTATCATCAGCCTATTCTGAGGACGGATTCTGGAACTGAGAGATGGCATGACGCAGGAAAGGGTAAGCCGGGCTCGGGAGGGATAAGAAAAAGGACCCAGGGCTTCTCTGTTAAAATTTTATTTCGTTTCTTAGGGGTTAGGGAAGGGTGGGAGGGGTGGGGGTCTTATTACAGGAGTTCAGTGCAGCCTGAAACAGGGCGTGGTTGGGGGTGCATGAGGGGCCTGTGGGACTCCTCGGCGGAATAGTGGGGCCATGATCCCCAGGGTGGTTGGAATGGGTAGGAGCCGACGAGGCGGGGGCCATATCATGGGGGAGCCTCGCTATGTCCAAGCTGTGGCGCCCAACCCCTTAGCCTCTTCTCTCATCCCCTGGGGTTTTGGGATCCAGGACCCCTCAGACTGGTGTACTTTAATGCCAGGTCCATGGTTAATAAGGCACCACTCCTCCGTGATGTGATTGAGGAGGAGGCCATGGACCTGGCTTGTATCACCGAGACCTGGTTGGGGCCGGAGGGTGGAGTCCCTCTGGTTGACATCTGCCCCCAGGTTTTCGGTGTTGCACCAGTCACACCCCAGGGAAGGGGTGGGGTGGCTATTGTCATTCGGGAGACCCTGTTTCCAAGGGAGGTCCCTGCCCCGAGATAGGCGTGTGAATCCCTCCTCCTGAGGTGTGGGCCTGCAGGTCGGATGGGCTGCTGCTTACATACCTGTCCCCCAGCTATGTCTCAGCTGCCCTGCCTGGGCTTTTTGATGCCGCTCGGGTGGCGTGGAGTTTCCAGAGCTTATAGTTCTGGGTGACTTCAACCTGCCTTCCTTGGGACTGGGCCGGGTTTGGCCCAGGAGTTCATGGCCTCCATGGAGGCCATGGGCCTGACCCAGATAATTGATGGCCCACTCATGAGGGGGTAACATGCTCGACCTGGTTTTTGTCTCGAGCAGTGGCGGAGGGTCTGGGGGTGGTGACATAGTTACCCACCCCGCTTCATGGTCAGACCACTATCTCCTGCGGCTGGTCTTCCATCAAGCTGCCCCACACCGCTGGGATGAGGAGCCACTTAGATGGTTCCACCCCAGCCTGATGGACCCTGAGAGGTTCCAGGCAGAGCTGGGGTTTTTCCTGCATCCCTACCCACAGCCCTGCCGAGGTCCTTGTGGCTACCTGGCAACAGTCGGCCTGTGGGGCTCTCACAGGGTTGTTCCCATGCGCCCCCTTACTCGGGCCAGATCCGGTCAGCCCCTGGTATACCGAGGGGCTCCGGAGATGAAGGGCCGCAGGAGGGGACTAGAGAGCAGGTGGAGGGCAACCCGCTCTGGATCTGACCGAGCCCAGCTAAGAGCCCATATTAGGACTTACCTGGTATGTGAGGGCTGCAAGATCTTATTTCTCCACCTCATAGCATCCACAGATAACCGTCAGCCTCTGTTTGGGGTCGCTGCCCCTCCTCCAGCTGGGGGTGGGTGGACCTTTGCGGGCAGAGCTGAGGAATTTGGCCAGTATCTGCAGGATAAAATCGCCAGATCCGGGAAGGGTTGCGCCCAGACTTGCAGTGGCCTGAGGATGGGGATGCGAGTGGTTTGGCCAATGTTATCTGGACTGAGTTCGATCCTGTTTCTGAGGATGAAGTGGACAGGATTATGCGGCGGCTGAGCTCCACCACATGTTTATTGGACCCGTGCCCTTCCTGGTTGGTTTATGCCTCCAGGGAGGTCACGCGGCTGGCTCTGGCAGTGGTCAACGCCTGCTAAGGGAGGGGCTGTTCCCTGCCGCTTTGAAAGAGGCGGTGGTGAGGCCCCTTCTGAAGAAGCCTGCCCTTGACCCAGCCGCATTGAACAACTTCTCTGTCCCAACCTTCGCTTTTTAGCAAGGTTGTTGAGAGTGTGGTGGCCCAGCAATTGCCACTTTTCCTGGAGGAAGCGGACTACCTGGATCCGCACCAATCGGGCTTCCGCCCGGTACAGCATGGAGACAGCATTGGTCGCGCTGATTGATGATCTCTAGGCTCGGACAGGGTTTTTCCTCTGTCCTGGTCCTGTTAGATCTCTCAGCGCTTTCGATACCATCAACCATGGTATCCTGTTGCAGCGCCTCGGGGTTGGGAGGGAGGCACTGTTTTACAGTGGTTCTCCTCCTTCCTCTCGGACGCTCAAACAGTGTTGGCAGGGGGCAGAGGTCCACTCCAAGGTATCTCACTTGTGGGGTGCCCCAGGGCTTGGTCCTCTCCTCCTGTTCAACATTTATATGAAGCTGGGTGAGATCATCCGTGGTTTTGGGTGAGTATCATCAGTATGCTGATGATACGAGTTATACATCTCCACCCCAGGCCACATCAGTGATGCTCTCTCCGTGATGTCCCGTTGTCTGGAGGCTGTATGGATCTGGATGGACAGGAACATGCCACTCAATCCAGCCAAGACAGAGTGGCTGTGCATACCGACATCTCGGTCCAGTTTGATGTTCCATCTTTGGTCATGGGGAGGAGGTGTTGCCCCCGTGGACAGGGCACGGAACCTGGGGTCCTCCTGGACTCACAGCTCAAATTGGAGGAGCAGGTGGGGCCGTGGCCAGGGGCCTTTGCCCAGATCCCGCTGGTTCGCCAGTTACACCATTCCTGGACCGAGATGCCCCAAGCACAGTCACTCAGGCTGCTATTTCCTGACTACTACTGTAATGCTCTCTACCTAGGACTGCCCTTGTGTACCACTGAGGCTTCAGCTGGTGCAGAATGCGGCCACTGGGTAGTGATGGGAGCTTCCCGATACTCCCATGTTACACCCCCTGCGCCGACCTGCATTTTCCTGCCACCTCCTCGGTGAGATTCAAGGTTCTGGTATTAACATTCAAAGTCCAGCATGGCATGGGTCCAGGTTATTTATGAGAACGCTCCCAACATCAAATACTAACCGCTCTGTACAGGCTCACAGACGGGTCTCTCGGGTGCCGCCTATACTCAATGTCACTTGGCGGCCACCCGGGAGGGCCTACTTGCATGCTCCCACTCTGTGGAATCTTCTTCTGCTGGAGTTCTGGCCCCTGATCTTCGAGACCTTCCACCACGATTTGAAGACTTGGCTTTTTACAAATCTGTGCTGATTCTCTGGGGTTGGTCCTATTTTAACTATGGGTTTTAATTTTAATTCGCTTAACTTGTTTAATATATTTTAATTAATTTATTTATTGCTGTGAGCCGAGTCCTTTTGGAGAGGGGCATATAAGTCAAATAAATAAATAAATAAATAAATAAATAAATAAATAAATAAATGGTCACGTGATCAAAATTCAGACCCCAGGCCACTGACTCATATTTAAGAGTCACATGATGACCTTTTGCCTCCTTCTGATAAGCAAAATCAACAAGGAAGTCAAATTTACTTAACAACTGTGTTACTAATTTAACAGCTACAGTGATTCACTTAACAATCAAGGCAGGAAAGTTGTAAAATGGGGCAAAACTCACTTAACAAACTTCTCACTGAGCAACAGAAATTTTGGGCTCAACCGTGGTCGTAACTCAAGGCCTATCTGTCATTCTTTCACTTTTCTTAAATAGTTCTCGATCTTCTAAGGTTGCTGCCATACAGCTTGGTAGAAGGATAAGCAATAGTTACAAGCGGACACTGCCTATTCATTATCATAAAATCATGCTAATGTTTCATCAGAAAGTAAACTTCCAATCCAGTTGTCTCAAAAGCCTGTCTTCCCAATTTCATAGCAGTTGCTCTTAGAAGAAGAAGGTTTTAGTGCATTTTTGCATAATTATGTTATTTCAATGCTTTAGAAAAAAGTAGAAAAATCCACTTCGGTGTAGTCTCATATAAAAGCTCCTTCCCTTTTCAAGGAGACAAGAGGGCCATTTCTTCATTTTTTAAAAATATTTTTTAGAATAGAATAAATAAGTACACTAGAGACTCTGCCTATCCGTAGCTCCAACCGCCTGCAATATTTATGCTATTTTGTCTGAGAAATAATTCCCCCTCTTAGTAAAGTTGACACTGATGTTACTGTATTTGAGATATATGGCATTGGTTCTGAAATATTCATTGGAAATGCTGACACCTTAATAAGGCTTTCTTGATAGACTATGCTCTTCGACATGGAAGAAACTTTTTTTAAAAAAAAATTGTTTTGTTGTTTTTAATAAAACAACAAGGACAACACAACTGCAGCCAGTTCTAGGCACCCATTGTGGACAACAGACACAGGTGGATAATGTGCCTGCACATTTTTCTACAAAGTAATTATTTTCACCTAAAAAAATGTTGACTTCCCCTGAAGCCCATTGTTCTTGTTGAAAATGTAAACCTCAGCTCTATTATTAATTAATTTGTAGATGTCTCCTGCAGTTCTGAAAATACAATTGCTTCACTTATACTTAAAAGACACACACACCAGTAACTAAAGCTACTAATCCATCCATCTCTCCCTCTACCCCCTCCCACCAAAAAATGCAGATTAATTATGTTTAGGGATCAAAGTTATAATGGCATTGAAAAAAAAGTTAATTATGATGGGTCCTTGCAACATCCCTACAGTCACATGATCAAAATTTGGGGTTTAGCAACTGGCATGTTTTAATGTTTCAGGGTCACATGATCACCACTTGCCATTCCCAACTAGCAAAGACAATGGGAGAAGATGAATTTGCTTAACGACCAGATGATTGACTTAATATTTATTTATTTATTTATTTATTTATTTATTTATTTATTTATTTATTTATTTATTTATTTCTAAGCCGCCCCATCTCCCCAAGGACTCGGGGTGGCAAACAGTAAAAACGATACAAATATACAATTAAAAAGAAATTAAATCTAGTAGAAACCCAAAATGTAATTAAAACATTAAAAACAATCCTTAAAACTCCCCATATAGCCCACCCTCAGTCCAGGTCAGCGAGTTGGAATAACCATGTTTTTAGGCCCCGGCGGAAGGAGAGAAGGTCAGGGGCCCCCCAGAGCTCCAGCAGAAGCTGGTTCCAAAGGGTGGGTGCTCCCACAGAGAAGGACCTACCCCTAGGGGTCGCCAGCCGACATTGTCTGGCTGACGGAACCCCGAGGAGGCCCTGTCTGTGAGAACACACAGGACAATGGGAAACAGTCACTGGCAGCAGGGTCTCCCATAAATATCCCGGTCCTAAGCCATGAAGAGCTTTATAGGTCAAAACCAGCACCTTGAATACTCACCCGGAGGGCAACCGGTAACCAGTGCAGCATGCAGGAGGGGTGTAACATGGGAGTATCGGGACACTCCCATCACAACCCGCACCGCTGCATTCTGGACCAGTTGAAGCCTCCGGGTGGTCCTCAAGGGCAGCCCCATGTAGAGAGCAATAACTGCAGTGATTCACACAACAACCATGTCAAAAGGGTCATAAAATGGAGCATGGCTCAGTTAAGAACCTCCGTGCTTAGCAACAGAAATGCTGGTCCCAAATGTGATTGTAATTTGAGCACTACTTTTATACAGTACAGGCTGACATCAGAGGTAGAATGTGAATTATTAATAGAGAAGGCAACTCTGCTCATATCAACTTTTGTAAAATCATGATGGGTGTTCTGATCCAGCTCCCCAAACATGACAAACCCTCTGATGTGAACTCAAAAGATTCCTTTATTAGGAGTGTCAGCAGTCCTGGACAAATGTTTCTTGCTCAGGCTAACAAGTCTGTCCGGCAGGGAGATCGATAGTTGTCTGTCCCACCTATTCATCTCCACCCCCTGCCTTTTATCCCCAGAGCTAGGGTGGGGCTTTGTTAGTAGCGGTGGCTCTTCTGGCCCAAGGATCGGCCCACAGATTTCCACTGCTCTTCCTCTCTGCCTTCAGCCAAGATCAGGCATTGGACCCAGCTGTTCCTCTTTTTCCTCATCAGCCACCTCCAAACCTGGGGTTGTTGACTCTCCATCTGGGGGCTGACGGACAGCCCAGGCTCCATCTCTGTCTCTCTGCCAGCTCTATTCCCTCTTCCCCCTCAGAGCTCCCAGGTTGCCGTGATGCTGACCCTGACTCCCACGCCTCCTCCTCCTCTCATTCAGCTGGAGCGGCCGGCGGCCAACAGCCCACAACAATGGGTCATGCAGGACCACAGAACAGCAAGTCTCTTGGCACTGTCCAACTATTTGCAATGTTTGAGATCACTGTTCAGCTCCTGCTTTGCCACAATCAGATAGTTCACTGCATCTCAGTTGCTTGAAGAACTTTCAATATCTCAAAACTTTTCTGCATCATCTGCACGCACCAAGGGATGCAAAAGGGAACAGTCAAGTTATGATACCATGGTGGCAACCATCCTCAGCAGAGAACCTGTGGCCACGTCAGCTCATGCAGCAACGCTTGAGCTCTATCTATGGAACGCTGTAGTGAATACTGCATGATGAAATCTCCGTGCAACCGAAGTACCAAGAGTGTAATAACCCGAGGTCAGTCCTGCACTGCTTTAAGTTTCCTCAAGGTGATTGTCAGCTCTAAATGTTGTTCTTTTGAAGTTATAAAACACTGTAGTGAACAAATGAGCAAAGTACGTCTCAGTCATGATGTTTTACCCACACTTAATTAAAGACAGGAAAACAACCAAGCATTTGCAACCAGTTGCAGAGGAAATGAACAGAAAACATAGTGTTCTTCGGCTTTTTATTTTTCTAGTTATTCTTGGGGGTGGGGGAAGAAGGGAGAAGGAATTGCTTTACTATTAGCCTTTTAACATTATTCAATAGCACATTTAAGTAGCTTTCTCCTTCTCCATTAGATTGCCTGGATACAAATTCATTCATTTCCTTCCACAATTAAATTCATCTTCAGGATGACACATATTGTCATCACCAGTATTGTTTTTTTATAAAGCACTTAATACTTCAGTGATGATTTTTCTCCGAATTCTAAACGTGTAGGTACATGAGCAGGTGGGATGTGTGTGAAAAACACAACACAGACTGCAACTGACCTCTTGCTTATTTGTTGAAGTGTTTTGTTTGTCAGCCTGGCAAAATGTTCAGGAGGAACATGCTAAATTAAATGTTTTTCAAACTACGCAACATAAAGATGGGTGGATCTCAACTCCCAGGATTTCGTAGTTGGAAGCACAATATTGGTCAGTTGCTGAGCAACCAAAATGTAGTCACATGACCATGGGGCACTGTCGGATAGAATAGAATAGAATAACAGAGTTGGAAGGGACCTTGGAGGTCTTCTAGTCCAACCCCCTGCTTAGGCAGGAAACCCTACACCACTTCAGACAAATGGTTATCCAATCTCTTCTTTAAAAACTTCCAGTGTTGGAGCATTTACAACTTCTGGAGGCAAGTTGTCCCACTGGTTAATTGTTCTCCCTGTCAGGAAATTTCTTCTCAGTTCTAAGTTGTTTCTTTCCTTGATTAGTTTCCACCCATTGCTCTTGGATCTTTGGAACCAAATCGTAAGTGCCTTTTTGAGAGGGGTGATCTGTTGTAAGTTGAAGACTTCAACCATAATGAGCAGCCTCCATCATTGTTGTATGCCAAGGACTACCTATAGTGATATTGGAAGCCACTGTTAACAAAACCAAGTTTTTACTAAAATCCAATTGGGTTCCATTCGTCGAACCAAAAATCAGACCCCCTGGAGGTTTCTTTACTATACTAACAGCACTTTTACAATTGCTAAAAAGCATATTTCAATTTATAAAAACAATCTAAAATTTGTTGGTAGGTTAAGCCATCGTTCCACAACTGTAGGGGATAATCACCAACTCAGCTCAGCTCAAATTTCAGTAAATGACTCTCTAAAAATATTCTGAGCCAAAGAAGTCAATTATCTTTTGCTCTCTTTAGAAGTTGCTACTTGAAAAGGAAAATTATAAACATTTTGAACACAAATTCCTGTGCAAAGAACTACTTATTTGGTGGTTTAAAAACTATAATATTTTTTTTATTAAATTGCTTTAGCTTTAATTTTAAATTAAGATGGTTGCAGTGGGTCTTACTTGTTTTAATAAAATATGCACAGGCTACCTGGGATAAATATGAAAAAGGGGAGATGAGATTAAGAATTAAAATGTTTAACTGTTTATCTGAAACTACAAAGTACTTACTTTTGCCATAATTGTTTCAGAAGCTTCATCTTATTTTTGTACAAAGGGGATGTATGTGGAATAGGAAATTATTCTTCAGCTATTTATCCAGATAAGGAAACAAAAGCAGCATAATCATTTGATGTTAAAGCTGTTTTTGGCCTGTGCAAAATCAGAAAATCTATACTGCTTGGATATAAGTCTAATAAAAATTGTTAATTTCTTACTTCTGCATAAAAAACTTTGATTTAACTTGCTATCAGATTTGCATTAAGTCATCATAATATGGCATCTGTTGGAAAAGTTCTCCGTTTTATGACTTCAATGTGTTACTTAGATCTTCGCTATTAAAAAACTGCCTGTAACTTTTGACTGAGTATTTTCTTCCTTTGAATGTAAAACCCAAATGCAATTGCAAAAACAAAGACAAGGAACTGAACAGCAAATATAACTTAAGATGCTCTAGGATCTTTCATTACCTCTAAATTAATGATTAATAATTATACAACCCTCAATTTCCAACCATTCATTTAATGACCATTCAAAATTGAATTCAAGGGCCTTGGTGGTGCAGGCTGTTAATAGCCTAGCACTTAGTTCCAGCTGCCTGTAATTATTGCAGGCTCGAATCCCACCAGGCTCAAGGTTGACTCAGCCTTCCATCCTCTCGGGGTAGGTAAATTGAGGACCCAAGATTGTTGGGGGCAATAAGCTGACTTTGTAAAAATGCCGCTTAGTAATAAACAGGCATATACAATGGAATGAAGGCTATTGCTGAGCGCATTGGGTTGTATCCCAAAAATTGTAAGCCACCCTGAGTCTCCGGAGAAGGGCGGGATATAAATATGAATTAAAAATAATAATTACAATCATCATTGTCGTTTAATGACTCCATAATCCCTTGCAGGGTATAGTCTGGGCAACTGAATAGAGCCGAGTATTTACTGACCAGATGCCCTTCCTGTCAACATACCCAGAGAGAGAAATATCTGCATCTACCTAGGACCATTTGAAATTAACAATGGCCCTGGGGGGAAAAAAATGATTTACAGCCGGGGTCACAGTCACATGACCAAAATTTGGGCACTTGACAACTGGGATGTATTTATGACGGCTGCACTTTCCGGGAGTTATGTGATTGCTATGTGCAACCTTCCTAGTTGACCTCTGTCAAACAAAGTCAATGAGGGGAGAAGCTAGATTTGCTTAAAAATTGCAGTGATTCTGTCAACAACCATGCCACAAAACCAAGTGCAACTCATTTAAAAACACTTTGCTTGGCAACACAAATCCACAAAGTCCTCAGTTGTAAGATGAGGACTCCCTGGATTTTTTAAGATACATATAGTATCAATTCCTGTCATTTGACCGCAGAACCAAAGCAATTTGTTTAAGATACCTATTGCCTTTCAAAGTTCCACAGACATAAATTCTGTTTGTCCTCACAGTGAGATTACTTAGAAAGTGATGTCTATTTTCCACACAATAGGCAATTTACGGGCAAAAAAAGCATGATTATCCCTCCTTCAGAGGTTTTAAAAGCAGATTGACTAAAGTCATGAATGAAGAATCAACAATCAACAATTTATGAATACAATCCAACTGGCTCAAACAACACCCTATATCAAAACCTGAATAAAACAGATTGACACAGTAACACAGATGTAGGGGAGGGGGGGAAGGAAAATAAAAGGAAAAATAAGGGGGGGAGAGGAAAAATCAAATTCCTTTCCAACTTGACAGATTGCTGTGAATGATCCTAGTGACAGGCTCTAATAAAGTATTAATATCCTTTGATTGCTGGTAAATCCCACTCCCTTTCTTTGCAAAGACATGACCTTCAGCAAAATCTTGAGAGGAAAAAAACATCATGGAGGATGAAGCAAGAAGGCTGGTGTGGGCAGTTAATGAAGCCTGGAAAGATTTATGCTGTATTTCTGAAAAAAAAAATTGCAGAATCGACTGCTTTGTTGCATGTCTTTTCATTCGGGTCTGCTGATATACCATTAATTGTACAGTAGAAGGTGGTGAGGCTGAGACCGAGGGTGGGTCAAACACATCATCAGTTTGGAATCATTACCCCACAAGAGATCTAAGTCCAGCCTCCCTTGAAGTCTGTTGACTTTTATTTAGCGCCAGTTTGCCTTGATCGTTGATAGTTCTTATTTATACTCTTATAAATGGGTACCATGAGATAAACTTGTAGCACTTTTGAACTCTATTCTTCTTCCTGATTTAACAGTTATCAACTTTAACACATTGCATTTCTACCGATTTGATAGGTTTGTTGTTATAGAAATGGCTAGTTTATACTAGTATGTCCAAGTAAAAAAGCTGAGGTTTGATGCTACCGTGTTTCCCCGAAAATAAGACACTGTCTTATATTTTTTTTGGCTGCCAAAAACACACTAGGTCTTATTTTCAGGGTAGGTCTTATATATTTATGGTGCCAAATAGTGGGTGTGAGTGTGTAGGGGGTGTTTTGGTGCACGGTTGCTCCCTGAAAAGTCTTCCTGGAACTGGAGATTTACACTAGGTCTTATTTTCAGGGTAGGTCTTATATTAGGGCAGGTTTAGAAAATAGTGCTAGGTCTTACTTTCGGGGTAGGTCTTATTTTCGGGGAAACACGGTATTATCTTACTCTACTGCACCAAAGGGAATTGAAAGTCAAAGCATTTTCTTTCTTTTTCCCCTTCTTCCTACACTTTTCCCTTCCCTGATTTTTCCTACTATTTTCCTTTGCATTTTTTGTATCTTACAGTATTAATAAATCTCTTTAAAAAATGAATAGGTTGCATTTGAACCCATTGTTAGATCCTAGGACACTTAACGATCCTTCAAAAACCAGTTTCTTTTAGAGCTGATCTCCACTTGGCCGATTGTCACAATTTTGTGATATGCTGTGATGACCCAGGGAGTGGCACAAAGGCAACACAGTCATATAATCAGTAGGAGTCCCTTTATTAGCTCCAACTTTGCCCCCAATGTCCTGTTTACCTTCTGACTGGAGAAAAACTCTCCCAGGAACAGCTTTTGGCTGCAGAGAATCAAGTTTAAAATACGGTCACAAAAACTGTAAGTCCAATCAAGGCAAGATGAGGTAATTAGTCCGGCAGGGCAAGAGAAGGAATTCCAGACGTGAAGGAATGGCAGTAATTCAACATGGTTGGGAGGATGCCAAGGAATGCAGATAACCAAAGTCAACACAAGATAAACTCATGTTTGTTCCCAGCAGATGCCGCACTCAGAATGTATCTCTTTTAAACTCTCATTCCCAGATGTGGCTAATGAAGGGAATCAGGGCCCTTTCCTCCCCTATAAGCCATGCAACCCATGTTGCTCTCTTCTCCATTCCTCCCTGCGTGCTCTAGGATGAAGAGGGGGTTGGCCTGGGTCTTCCTCTGAACTCCGTCTCCCTTGTTCTACCTCTTCCCTGCTCTGCTCAAACAAACTTTGCCCTTCCCCAGTTTCCTCCACAGCCAATGGAGCCACACTCCCACTCCCTGTCAACTGTTCATCCTCCTCCTTGGATTCAGACTCCAACAGGGGCATGACACATGCCTACCTATGGACAGCACTTGGCCTCTCTCTTCCATCTACCCCGTGGTCACTTCTGTATCTTTCATTGATAATCACCATGGGATAGTTACCACCTACCCACTCTGGGTAATTTCGCTTTTCCATCTTACAAAAACTGAACACCTGACAATGGCCCCAAATTTTACATCTTAAAAGCACCACAAATTGAGGCCTCTTTGAATGAGACTAGAGGGGGGAAATGCCAAAGGCTGCAGCAATATTGTGACTGTTGAACCCAATACAGAATTCAAAGTGGGAGCTTCCTACACCACATATATTAAGAAACATGGCGATCCATGTATTCCTAGATGATTCATCAAGCTCTCATTCTTTGCTAATGACTGCTCGAAATCAGTTTGGCTTTAAGGATGAAGAAATAAAGTGACAACGGTTCACAAAAGATGTGTACAGTTGCGGCACATGTTTTATGTGCCAGCTTCTCTAGGTGTTTCATCATTGACTGCACTCTCTGAAGGTCTTTTCATACGAAACAAATTGCTTTGTATTGTCTCAAATAGTCTAATCAACACACTTTTCGCTCCATGCCAGCTTTTCATTCAGCTGTTGGCCAGAGATTTCAAAATTAAGACTTCCAAAAGAAACTCTTTTTCTCTCTTAATAAGCAGGTATAATGGAGAGACAAAGGTGTGCTGATGAGGAACATTATGCATTTCCAGAAGTTTCTATTAATCTTCACAATGAGGCATGAAACTGAGAGGAAAGACTACCATACAAGTTTGAAAATATATGCAGGCTATTACCAATATATACATCACTTTCATCTGGTTTATCGGCTTTCTGCACAATTTTCAATATTATAAATGCATCAGAGTCCTATATTTTATTTCATTGCTCTGTTTAGAATCTAAATGATCTTAAGCCTCAGACCAACTGAATTCAGCTAAAATAGATTAATATTTAGCAATACGCCTGAAGAAAATCAACCAAATGCTAGTTATCATGGAATAGTTTTTCCAGATTCACTATGAATAGATCTTAATACCCGGGTTTGCATGACGTAACAACACATTAATCACAGCTTAATCCACCACAATGGCCATTTGCAGCTAGCTGATGGACTCTGTAGCCTTTCCTGCTATTCTTCTCCCTAGCTTCAAGAAATTACGCACAGCTTCCTAATTAAAATAATAAAAATAATAATTTAAAAAAAAATCCAAGATCTGAAGCCAATTTTATATTAAGCTTTAAACATAGCTTGTAAAGCCTGGCTTATGTTCAGAAGTAATTAATCATATTCCTTGGTTTGGATGTAATGAAAGTTTCACTTAATTGTACTTTTTGTTTTCTTTACTAGTTGAACAAAGTCGGAGATGTAGCACAGATGTTCAAGCAGCCTGCCCTGGCATACTTCAAGGAAAACATGGTTTATTAAATTTTTAGAGACTTGGTCCATGTAGCAAAACCTAAGTGTTTTTTTTCCTATTCCATTTATTTATTTATTTATTCATTCATTCATTCATTCATTCATTCATTCATTCATTCATTTATTTATTTGACTTATATGCCGCCCCCTCTCCAAAAGGACTTGGGGCAGCTCACAGCTAAAATACAATAATAACA
Source organism: Naja naja (assembly GCA_009733165.1). Taxonomy (NCBI): domain Eukaryota; kingdom Metazoa; phylum Chordata; class Lepidosauria; order Squamata; family Elapidae; genus Naja; species Naja naja. The sequence goes on from CM019162.1 coordinate 15,881,493, forward strand.
ATAAATTACCTAAAAATATATTAAACAAATTGAAAGCCGAATTAAAATTAAAACCCCAAAATTAAAATAAACAAACCCCAAAGAGTCAGCACAGCCCAGATTGTAAAAACAGCCAGGTTTTTAACTCGTGGCGGAAGGTGCGAAGATCGGGAGCCAGCCGGAGCTCCGGCGGAAGAAGATTCCATAAAGTGACCAGTGGTGAGTTTCTCTTGATATTCACTACATTAATTCATATCTTATATGTCACACTATCTCTGCCCAACAATAAATTTTGAAGCAAATCACATTAGGATTTTTCTCATAATAGAAAATAGCTGTTTCTTCCTGTCTTACAGATTTTGACTTTTTTTCCGCTTTCCTAATTTATGCATTATCCAATTAAATGTTGCATGCTAATCACTTTCCTTTCCTAGGTCTTAAAATCAAGAAGCAGCATTCTGTAATTAAAAAAAGGCCTACATCCTATTGACATAATCTTTATCATAACTCAAGAAAATAAAACTTAGTCTTTTTTTTTTTAAATTACATTTTATTCAAGTCTAGTAAAAAAACCTACCCCATCCTAATTATTTGACTTATACTAACTTCTTTTTTCTAATGATCCAGTTACCTTTTCAAGATGAAAGAACAGAGAAAAAGTAAATAAATTTATGACCTAGTCATACATTTTCTCAAATAATTATGTTTCATGGACATTAGAATCAGATTTGTACCTCCGCTGACATGTGCTCTGCAACACATAATTATGCATAAAGGAGGATATTTGTAGCTCATGGTTGAAATGAGGAGTCTTGGTACTCTCTGAGCTTGGTTGGTTTCTTGCCAATGTTTCATTACCCCAACTAGGTAACATCATTAGTGCTAAGGTTACCCAGTTGGGGCAATGAAACATCGGCAAGAAAAAACCAACCAAGGACTCCTTATTTCAGCCCTGAGCTACAAATATTCTCCTTTATGGATAATTGTGTGTTGCCGAACATGTGCCAATGGGAATACAAATCTGATTCTAATGTACATTACTTGAAATTACTCAAATACATACAAATAGACTGCAATGTAAAAATAATTCTTTAGATTCAATCTTTGATTCGGAGCTTCCATAACGTAGCTTGGTCCACAACTTGATTTTCTATAGCAGGGGTGTCAAACTCACAGCCCCTGGGTCAGATGTGTCATGTGCTGGCCCCGCCCCCACCTGGTTCAGCGAAGGGGGGATAAGTCCCAATACTTCATGTGACACCTCTGTGATGACGCGAGTTTGACACCCCTGTTCTATAGTACGAAAGTTGGGGTACATGTCTAAAATGTTCAAAACGGTCTAAGTTCTGAATTCCTTTTCATTAAGCTCATGCAAAAATCATAGCCCATAATATAGATGGCCCATAGATCAAGATTACTTATACCAATGTATTCATATTTCATGCTAATTAGTCCCTGTACACATAATCTCTCTCCCTGGAGTGCCCATCACACTACATGTGTCTTTGTCCTCAGACTGCTCATTAAATTTGCCACAGTTCATTTGAGCACTGTATCATTTTGACTGAATTAGACATTTTAGAAATCCGTAGCCTCTTTTCTTCCTTCCTCCAGTGAATTTCTTCACAAAATCTTCGGATTCTGCAGCCAAAGCCATGTCTGCAATTGTCGATATGTTCTCTAAACGTATAAACAAGGTTATCGCAAAGGTAGACCAGTGTCCTTAATGCCTCAATTGTGCATTCAGGTTATATACCCTGCATCTGACAACTTCTGAGAAGCAGCAAGCCTTATTCTGTTTAATGGAGACCTTGGAGACCAAGCAAGGTTGGGAAAACTGCAGGGCTTATTGTTAGACAGAGGCATCTCTTCAATAATTGTAAATCCTCAAATCGCTCATCCTCCACACTCCTCCCCTCCCCATCTCTGTCACTATTTAATTTTAACACGGAGCATATTAAACAGAGAAGGTAGCTGAGATCATATTCTCATCCAAATCTGGATCCTACTCAAATTAATTCTCCACAAATATCAGGAGGTGCTTCAAATGGACCGACCCACAGTTTAGGGAGATCACAAGTGCATTGAATGCATGTATTTATTTGTTGTGTTGCTGGGTTTTGGTTTGGTTTCTTTTTCCTTTTCTTTTTGCCCTCTCTTGTGAGTTAGAGAAAGCCAGTTCCTAAAGGTGCAGTTTTCCTTTCATAGACAGTAGCATTTTCAAGATAAGGTACTCTAACCCCTCAAGAACAGCAGTCATGATTCATGCTGACAATTTTCAGCGCACGATGGGGTCTCTATGCAGAAAAACTCTGCTTTTTATTCGGAGAGAAAGCTTCTGCTCCTTGCATGTCCTTATTTCTTATCTTGCTAATTGGATAGCCTGGGCCTCCACGGTTGTCCATCCAAGTCTGGAAAAGTAGAGATAATGATACTGTTGCAGATACTGCCAGTAGCAACTCCTGTAATGGTGTGTGGTAAACAACCTTTTGGACTGGAAAGCTGGATCCTTCAATGTAGAAATAAATGTTACGCCCAGGGCCCCAGCGGTACCGTGGCACCTTGGAGGTGGCTGATAGGGTGGACAACACCCCACCTCCTCTCCAGATGCCCTTTGCTCCCTCTTGCTTCCCCTTCCTGCTTAAGTTTTATTTTAACTGGGGCTTTTAAAAAAAAAGTTAAAAAAAATATTCATCGTTATGTTTTATACCTGCATTTATTCAACGTCTATAAGCTGCCTTGAGTCTCCTTTAGCGAGATGGGCAGCATACAAGTTTGATAAAATATATATATATAAATAAGCACAGGCATTCCTTTAATGACCGTTTGAAATTACAACGGCACTGGAAAAAGTGAGTGGTGACTATTTTTTTCACACTTATGACCATTGCAACATCCCCATGATCACCTGATCAAAAATTTGGATGCTGGACAACTGGTATGTATAGAATGGGGTGGGGTGGGGTGGGGTGGGGTAGAGTAGAGTAGAGTAGAGTAGAGTAGAGAGTAGAATAACAGAGTTGGAAGGGACCTTGGAGGTCTTCTAGTCCAACCCCCTGTCTAGGCAGGAAACCCTACACCACTTCACACAAATGGTTATCCAACATCTTTTTAAAAACTTCCATTACTGGAGCAGTCACAATTTCTGGAGGCAAGTTGTTCCACTGATTAATTATTCTCACTGTCTCCTTAGTTCTAGGTTGCTTCTCTCCTTGATTAGTTTCCACCCATTGCTTCTTGTCCTGCCTTCAGGTGCTTTGGAGAATAATTTGAGCCCCTCTTCTTTGTGGCAGCCCCTGAGATATTGGAACACTGCTATCATGCCTCCCCTACATGTACCAGTATGTATGACAATTGCAGTGTCCTGGGGTCATGAAATCCACTTTTGTGACCTTCTGACAAGCGAAGTCAATGGGAAACCAGATTTCCTTAACAACTGTGTGACTACCTTCATGACTGCAGTGATCCACTTAACAACCGTGGCAAGAAAGGTTGTAAAATGGGGCAAAACTCACTTAACAACTGGATTACTTAGCAATTTGGGGCTCAGTTGTGGTTGTAAATCAAGTACAACCTGTAAAATGAAAACAGGGAGTGACACTCATAATAGTAAGGCAGCCTATTAGCAGGAGGCACAACTTTTTAGATTTAGAGTAGTATAATAGGACTTCTACACACACACACACACACACACGCACACACACAAACATACAAAAGTACTTATTTGGACTACAACAAAAATTGTGTTTCTTTTTATTTCATTACTATTTAACTTAACTAAATGTAGTTGATGCAATAACTCTCTAAATCGTATCTAATTGTTTCATTCCTGTTACATTCAACATGGATATTTGGGGATCTATTTTAAAGGTCTGAAAGGAAGGCAAAAGCAAACTTTTTCCTGACAACATATGACTCCTGAAATTCAGTTTAGGCACCTCTCATTTATTTTATGAGAAGAAAAGCAATATGCCGTGCTAAAATGTAAAAAGCCAACCATTGCTTTTACAAGCTGAATATTCTGAAGCTGAAACCGGTTCTGCAGATTTTTAGAACTCTAAGAAATTTAAAAAAAAAAAGTTTTCCTGGAAAGACTTAATGGATATGTAGCCTATTTTGTGATGATGTGGAGACAGAGGGAAGAACTTCTCCAGTGGCTGTTTTCCAACGGCCTGTTGAACAAAAGAGGAACTCGCTGTTTACAAGCGTCACTATGGCTGCAAGCATGGGTTTGTGGTTGAGCGTGGGTAGAAGTGTTCCTCCTTATGGACTCCTTTTGTGTGAGGTTGAATGAAACGGCAACTGATGCGTTCTCCGTCCAAACAGACTCACATCCCCTTACAACAGAAGCAGGTGCGATCAAGCTAGTAGTGTTTGCCCAGCAGCTTTTCAAACAAAAAAACTTTTGCACAAAAGAGACAACATTTCAAGCAATTCCTGGGAGGCCCGCACAGCAAACCTCTTCCACAATAGCCCAGCTGCAGGAAAAAAAAACCACATCTAGCATTCTTAAGATCAATTTGCAATCCACACCCTTCTAACAGTGGGGGTGGGAATACATGTGAAACTCAGCGAGAATAGGTTTTGACATCTAGAGACCGGTTCTGTTATATAGCAATTTCTTAACACATCAACTTACTCTTAGAGCTTCAAATCTTAAATAAAACAGGGTAATAAAAAGTTGGAGGGAAGTGGACGAAGAGACAATCAAATCTGCACTCCTTTGCAAAAATTTATTGGCAGGAAGATAAAACTGAAAATCACTGGGCCTTGCTTCCAATTAAGCACCCATCATCAGATAAGGCTGAAAGTACAAGGGTACAGAGATATTATCTGAATGCTGAACTTTATAAAATTAGACTTAGAACTTATAGAATTGAGCTTGAAGGTACCTTGGAAGTCTTCTACTCAAGTCTTTTGAGCCCTCTGCTCAAAATGGGTGAGATCAATTTATATTTTACAGAAAACGAGAGCCTTGGTAGCTCAGGCTGTTAAATGCCTGCTCTTAAGATCCAGCTGCCTACAATTACTGTAGGCTCGAATCCCACCAGGCTCAAGGTTGACTCGGCCTTCCATCCTCTTGGGGAAAGTAAATTGAGGACCCAAGATTGTTGGGGGCAATAAGCTGACCTTGTAAAAATGCCGCTTAGTAATAAGCAGGCATATACAATGGAATGAAGGCTATTGCTGAGCACACTGGGTTGTATCCCAAAAATTGTAAGCCGCCCTGAGTCTTCAGAGAAGGGCGGCATATAAATGTAATTAAAAAAAAAACAGAAATGATTTTTAACAGATATCTAACAATGATCTACGTGATACGAAAAGGTACAAGGCCGTGATGCCCACTGTACCCCAATCTTATTTATTTTGCTTCTTCAAATATTGATTAGAGACATAAGACCAGAGGAGAAGATTGTGGGAGTGAAGATTTTTAAGAGGACCTTTAAAGTTAAGGGCTTTTGCAGATGACTTGGGTGTTGGTTTTGGAAGATCCCTCTAAAGGGAACTGAAATATTAATGGGCAAATTAAAGGAATTTGGTGCATTTGCAGGTCGGATGACTAAGAAACAGAAGATGAAGAAGTTAACACAAAAATAGGCAGATGGAAGATCACACAGAATGGATGAGTAAAGCAGGTTTTAAAACTGAGAAGAAGATAAATTATCTTGGGATCTTTATGAGAAATATGAACTTGATGCTGTTTCAAAGTAATTATATTAAGACACGGAATGAAGTTTGAAAAGATATGCTAAGATGGGATAAGCTACAACTCTCATTGCCGGGCAGAATTTCTGTGATAAAAATGATGTTTTGCCTAGAACTACGTTTTTGACAACTGGTGCAGCAATTAAACAGTGGCAGAAGGAGATACCTAAATTTGTGCAGCTGGGAAAAGGGACATGTGTTAAATGTAAGATGTTACAAGATGCAAAGGATTGAATTTTACCTGACCCTGAAATTGTATTTTGCAGCTTGCAGTTTGGTTTGGTAGAAAGAGTGGGTGTTATTGGGAAATAGAAGGCTTTTGGAGTTAGAAGGACATGACCTGAGATTTGGGTGGCATGGATATTTGGAGCACGATAAAATCAAGGTTAATGTGGATTTTAAAAATCCACAGGTTAGATGTGCCATACTGAGAATATAGAACAGACACAAATCCAGGCTGTTCCGAAGTTGTCTGTGTAATTCTAAGAGCAAGAAGCATTTTATAGATGAGGAATAATATGCAAACCGAAATGGCTAACGTATTGTTAAATAGTAGAATTTTGTTAAAGGGAATATAAAGTAAAATCATGAGAAGAACCAAAGGCAAAGCAACTTGTTGAAATTGCTAAATTAACTTGGTTAGAAAAGAGACAATGCCTATATTTACGGGTGACTGGAAACCTCTTATAGAAGTGTAAAGCAGGGAAAAAATGATTTAAAGTTTTGACAATTAGACAGAATAGACTGTAGAAAGAAGACAGCTATGTTGTAACTGTAGTGTAAGACGTAATTTTATAATTGTATCTATAACTGTTGTAAAAAGATTGAAAACTACTACTTCGTATTTTTTATTTCTTATTTTTCTTTTAATTTTTCCTTTCTTGCACTTTTAGCATTTTCCCCCCTTTTCTTTCTCTTACTTTATATTAGTTATATCAGTTATATTAGTAACTATTAGTTCATTTTTATCTTTTTTCAAAAAATCATTAATAAAATTACATTTATAAAAAGAATACAGAGACAATATTAGAAAGGTGTAAATCAGCATGGAGCATGTAGAATTCCAGCCATTTCAGATGCACTCCATGGAGTGTAAATAGGTCTATCCAAGGATATGCCAACCGCCCTGTGCGAGCACATAGGCAAGGACTCCTTGGGGTCCCATTGGCTGGCCAATGATGGCTGGCGGTCCCCTGACGACGAGCCTATTCTATAGCGGCCCCAGACCTCTGGAACCAACTTCCCCTGGAGCTCCATCTGGCCCCTGACCTCCGCACCTTCCGCCATGACCTGAAGACCTGGTTGTTTAACCAATCCGGGTTGTGATTTTCTGGGAGGGGGTGGTTTTTTTATGGGATAGTTTTATGGGATAGTTTTTATGGGATGAATTTGTAATTGTAATGGGGCTTATTTAGTTTAATCTGTTTTTAATTATTTATTGTTGCTGTTTTTTTTATTTGTGAGCCTGAGTCTTCGGAGATGGGGCATATAAGTCCCATAAATAAATAAATAAATAAATAAATAAATAAATAAATAAATAAATAAATAAATAAATAAATAAATTTAGGGGCTACATGAGTCCCTCACAATAACTGCAAATAAACAAAACGTAAATGTTTAGACATTCTCAACTGGATTTAATAGCAGGTTTATTTATAACTTAACAAGAAAAAGGTTATTCTAGGTATTTTTTGAGACAAAATCTAAACCGTAATTTAAAAATTGTGTGATCTCTGTCTCCCATTTTCGTGATCAGTCACCAGAAAGTTTTGTTTTAACACAAAGGTGGAAACCAGTACTGTATCCCTAACTTAAAGATAAAGGTTTCCCTTGCACATCCGTGCTAGTCATTTCCGGCTCTAGGGGCAATGCTCATCGCCGTTACAAAGCCAAAGAACCAGCACTTTCTGAAGACGTCTCCGTGGTCATGTGGCCTGCATGACTAAACACCGAAGGCATATGGCGCTGTTACCTTCCCACCAAAGGGGTCCCTACTTTTCTACTTGCATTTTTACGTGCTTTCAAACTGCTGGGTTGGCAGAAGCTGGGACAAGTAACGGGAGCTCACTCCATTACGTGGTGCTAGGGATTCGAACCGCCAAATTGCCGATCTTTCTGATCGACAAGCTCAGCATCTTAGCTGCTGAGCCACCACGTCCCCTAACTTACCAACACTGTATTAAAGTCAGAAACACAGGCCACTTGGTCATCATTCAAATTCTCATTTCACATTTGGCAACCCAGATACTCATCTAGTTAACATTTTCACTCTCGGGAATTCGTATCTGGCGTTTGCTTCAGACTCTACTCCCCAGGGGTAAATTAACTTCCCACTTAGCTGTTGTTACCTGCCGGCCATTCACAGGCATCAAGGAAGAACAGAAAGGAAAATTCAAGCTGGAGATGCCAACCGTGACCTATCAGAAGATCAAGGGAGCCATCTGCAGTTTGAAACCCAGATGACTCTGATGCTTATTTATCCTTCTCTTCCCATCAATCACCTTTAGAGACTTCAAATTCCCAAGTCAGTGACTGCATCACAGCAAGCGTATCGCCCTCGTGATTAACATCCATTTGCAACTTCAGAGCCAGCCTTGTTCACATCTGTGCCCTCTTGTGGCTTTCATGTAAATCAGAGAGCACCCTATCCATGCAAGGAAGAGTGATGCTTTGTTTGTTCTTTAAGGGGTGAAGCTCCTTGCATTAACTCCAGAACTTCCCATCTGTCTCTCTCTCTCTCTCTCCTTTTGAAGACAAACTGTGCAACTTTCATCCATAAGGTATTTGGAATCAAAAAGCTGTTGCATGCAAATTCCTGAATCCTAATCGATTTCACCATCTTGGATCTGGACAGGCAGACATGAACATTATTTTGAAAGATGTCAAAAGTTTCAAAAGCGGGACACTGAACAGGTAAACTAAAAGAGATTTATTGTTGTAGAAATAGGCAAAGCCGCAAATATTGCAACTTATGTTTGTTTGTTTTAAAATTCACTAATCGTAGGTGTGAATACTCTTCCACTTTCTGGCAGAGTAAGTGAAGAGGAGCAAGTGGCAACAAGTAATTTTTTTAAAAGGCAATAATATCGTTCTAGAATTTATGTTGGGTAAATTATCAATTTAACATCAATTAGTAACTTTTATTCATCCATAAAACAAGCATTTATTTGGAGCGCTACTATTATCATTCACTAGCAAGGTGAGGCAGAATTAACGTAAGTCTTTAAAATCTTTAAATCTTTGAATAAAGTTTGATATTTGGATTACATATATACATTTATATATTTTAATGTGTGAAAAACAGATTGAATGACATTAACATTAATGTGTTTATTTTAAGTAAAATTATGGCTAGGTCTAATTAATTGAATTGATCTGTCAAGAAATCAACTTCCATAAATGAACTAGTTACATCCTTGTCATTTGTGCCAAACAATTGAGAAGATATTTATTTTATCTATTAATCAAATGTATGCATCATACATACATACATACATACATACATACATACATATATGTTTTCTTAAGTTTTCGTGGATATTTATATGTGTGGTATTTAGGTTTCTTTGGTTATTTTCCCACGTCATTATAGTTGTGCTTTTATAGCAACGTTTTGGCAGAATCCCATCTGCCATCTTCAGGCTTGTGTACTGGGTTCTTTTTTTAAATTGTGTGTTTCAGGCTTGGCAGCCTTTGACATTTTGACAACTATTTGACAACTATTGACAACTATTACGTGGGAAAATACCCGAAGAAACCTAAATACCATACATACATACATACATACATACATACATACATACATACATACAATTTGTTATTAATATGATTAATATTATATATGCACACACACATGTAAAATGCATGTGTATATGCATGTGGGGTTGGGTGGGTATATATGTACACACATACATAATTTTGATATATTTCTAACAACTCTACCTGTTCTACTCCTTTTCTCAAATTTCTCATATCATTTTCATTGATGGTTAATGACACCAGCTTAAAGTATACTTTCCATTAATCAGTTGGCTTTTCTAGCCAATATATACAATAGGCAAAATTTATTCTTAACATTAGTAGAGATTTCTAGAACATATTATTTTCCATTTATGGAACAGCTTGGTAATTAACTATTACGCACCATGATTCAACATGATATATAAAACAGAGGCATGTTGTCCAAGATATTCAAGAAATTGATTTTTAGTAGAATAACAATTGTTCATTGTCTTATGTACATAAAATACCTTGATCAATGAGAACGAACAGAATATAATAATCAATGCAAAAATGATTTGTACTCTTAACCATTTATAACCGACAGCCTCCTGCTAAAACATTTGGCCAACCTAACTGCTGAACAACTTCTAAAAACAACATAAAACAGTGGAAAACTTAAGCAAAAAAAAGGTACATGGTTAATTTATGTCAACATCCACCTTGCAAAGTAACCTTAAAGTAGAATTTACATTTATCCAATATTCTTTCACCGCAGTGCAGTAACAAATAGAGACTGTGACATTTTACAAGGTCGCTACTGAAAAAGTTAAATAGCATTGTGGTTTGTAAGGTCATAATGTAACTTTTATTAACTGCTACACAATTAATATTAATAAAGCCAAATATAATTCAGTTCTTATCACCTTCTTACAAATCCCACCTTCCTATTGAAATATAGTTCTTTGGTTCCCAAACTCTGTCTATTTACCAGAGTAAAGTTTATTTTATCTGTAAGGTGTCCCAAGGATATCAATCACACAAGACAAAGTTTAAAACACACATTGTCTTGTAGTTATTTGCTTATTAATGGAAAGTTACATGTCTTTGTGGGAAGAATTAGAACCAATGGAAGAGAAATATCGGCTTGATAACATTCAACAAAATATCCTTGAGAAGTTTGACAAATTATAGCTCTCAATTATATGCAAACAATGTGTTTTTGAATCCTGCACAGAATACTTTTTTTAAAAAGCAAACTAGAATACACAGTACATTTCACCTATTTTTGTTTTTAAAGGAACCATCAAATGTGTTTAACACAACCACACCTTTCTGACAAAAATCAACCAATTTTGTAAGTAAATTATATGCTAAAACAGACTTCTTCACAATTTGTCCAAACCCAGTTATTAATAAAAAAAATTGTCAGCTATTATCAGAAAAATGATAGAAACGCCCTAAGTCAACTATGCTGGTTCTGTTATAAATAACATTTTTAGCTTTTTAAATTAATTACTATGTTTCAGTGAATCTTTACCGGATCTGGGCAAAATGATTTTAGACAGCGAATTAAGAGGTGATTGAACGTCTAAAGAAAGCTAATCAATCTATTCCAATGGAAAACAGTGCGAACTGCCAGGAATTGCCTTAACATTCAAATAACTGTAGAACTAAGCATGTATCTATTTACAATATTTGGTATGTCTACTTAAAAAGAATAAGACAAACATGATGACAACAGGCTCAATTACTTTGCATGCAATGCACAGCAGTTTCTGGCAATATTAGTTTTTATCTATCAAAATGACATGACCCAATATTCATCTAGAGCAGGGGTGGGCAAACTTTTTGACTTGAGGGCCACAATGGGTTCTTAAACTGGACCGGAGGGCCGGAACAAAAGCATGGATGGAGTGTTTGTGTGAACTAATATAAATTCAAAGTTAGATTACTTCACGTAGCCTTCTGGGAGAGCAAGAGAACCCTCTGCTCTTTCGGCTCCACGGGCCGGATCTGGCCCCCGGGCCATAGTTTGCCCACGGCTGATCTAGAGGCTCCCCAAATGAATTACTACATTCACAAATCGTACTGAAATATTGTACTCGGATAAAAAAAATGGATCTTATGCTTGGGGGAGTTTTAATGAACAACCAAACATGTTCATACATTCCAAATGGAAGCTGAAGAGTTTTCAAAACAGTTCTGCAATATGACTTAATGCAGGATTGTCAAACTTGATTTCATTGAGGGCCGCATCAAGGTTGTATTTGACCTCAGGGGTACGGGGTAGGGGTAGCCAGCTCAATGTCACTCATGTTGGGGGCACCTGTGGTGGCCAAATGTTAAGGAAGGACTTCCCTCAGACCCTCACTCACTCTCATTATAATCTCCTTCCTTCCTTCCTTCCTTCTTCTTTCCCTCTTCCTTCTCCTTTTTTCTTCCTTCCCCTTTCCTTATTTTTCCTTCCTTCCCATATTCCCTTCTGTTTCTTTGTCTTTCCTCTTTCCCTTTCCCCTTTCCTGTCCCTTCTTGTATGCATGCTCAAATGCAAAAGGGAAAACATTTCTCCTTTTCTCTTGTTTTTAGTTTGTTTTCCTAGTCCTCTGCCAGCAAAAACGGGCCTCGATGGGGGGATGCACATGGCCCTCCCAAGCTCTGTTTTTATTGGCAGAAGCACCGCAGGCCGGTCCTTTGCTGTTTCCAGGGCGGCCCCGCGGGCCAGATTTAAGCACTCTGCGGGCCTTGAGTTTGACACCCCTGACTTAGTGGGTTTAACGTCAGGCGCCAGAAATTAGGAATCAAGTGGTTCAAATGACTACAGATTTATTGCATGCAAATGCTCTCTCAAAGAATCTGAACTCCTCATGGTCAAAGCAAAATACCTAAGTTTCAACTGAATTCAAGGTGGACTGGACTTAGATCTCTTGTGCGTACAGACTCAAGACTGATAATGCGTTTGACCCCTCCCTCAGTCTGGTCATCTCCTACATTTGATTAGTTGAGGGACCTCCTGTCTGCAATAACTTTGGCCCAACCAACTTGATCCTGTACAATTGGCGTGTTCTGGGTTTCTTCAATTAAACAATGTTATCTCTCAGGACCCTGGAAGGGGGACCTCATCCATAGCAGCACCTGCTCTCTGGAACTAGGTTTCCCCCAAGATTTGGATTCCACCCTCCACACTCCTGTTGTTTAGAAGAGCCGTGAAAACTTGGATCTCCACCAAGACTTGGTTGAAGACTCTTTATCGTGTTGGCCATTTTTTTATTTAATCAGTTCCTCAATTGGGGTATTCTTTACTTCTTAATTGTTCATGGACATTAAGATTAACATCAAACAATCAAATACTAAGCAATACATAAACTGTTTCAACTCCTACCCTCAAAACGACGCTATAAAGCACTGCACACCAGAACAACTAGATACAAGGAGTTTTTTCCCAAATGCCATCACTCTGCTAAACAAATAATTCCCTCAACACTGTTCAACTATTTACAAAGTCTGCATTACTATTACTATTAATCTTTTCATCATTCCTTATCACCCATCCCCTCCCACTTGTGATTGTAGGACTGTAACTTTGTTGCTTGTATCCTTACGATTTATATTGACTGTTTCCTAGTATGATTTGATTGGTTATTGTACCCTAGGACAATTATTAAGTATTGTACCTTATGATTCTTGACTCTTGACGAATGTATATTTTCTTTTATGTACACTGAAAGCATTTTCACCAAGACAAATTCCTTGTGTGTCCAATCACCCTTGGTCAATAAAGAATTCTTTCTTTCTTTCTTTCTTTCTTTCTTTCTTTCTTTCTTTCTTTCTTTCTTTCTTTCTTTCCTTCCTTCCTTCCTTCCTTCCTTTCTATCTACCTACCTACCTACCTACCTACCGTATCTATCTATCTATCTATCTATCTATCTATCTATCTATCTATCAAAAAACAAAGCAATACCCTGATCAAGTAATAGCCAAAGAAGCTAATAGTAAACAGCTGAACCAAAGTATCTCCAAAATCATTCCTACCAACACTGAGAGGGCAGGCCACCACAATATAAACTGAGAGCAAACCTTGTTCCTTACCAGCAATGATGATGTCACCAAGTTTGGAAATGAAACATCTGCAAGAAAACAACTAAGCCCAGAAACCACCAAGGACTTTCAGGCAGAATCTTCTTTGTGCCTCATATTTCAATATATTTAAAACCAAAGACATCCGATAGAAAATGCACTATTTTTTCTACTGCTTATAAAACCTTGAATGTTACGTTCTATTTCTACTTCAATAGCTGTACATAAAAGGTTTAAATATTTCTACTGCTTGCTAAACTAGGTATTATAAAGGCAGCCTTCAAAACTAAAGAACCTGAATCCTACATTTGAACCCTACATGCAGACTTTTTAAAGGGGTGGTGGACGCTTCTTTACTGGAAGCATTTACAACAGCAAATAGCATTTATTGTGAAAATGGTTTCTTGTCCTGGGAAAAAGGTTGGACTAGATGACCTCCAAAATCCCTTCCAGACCTTACTCTATTTTGTCAGCGACACAACCATAGATTGCCATTGTGCCACGAGACAGAAAGGAAAAAAGAGAATAGCGTTATTCTCCCAAATGTTATTTGGAAATTTGTCACTAGCTCAGGACTAGGCTAAGAATAAATTACCACCTAATTTTTTTCCCCTCCACTTTGACAGCACAAGAAAAACAATCGAAGGATTTGCCGGTTTTCCACTAGATTAAAGAAGTCTAAACAGGAATGCCATAAAGAGCATTTTCAAGGCATGTAACAGACAGCAAAATTCCAACACAATTAAACCTCCTAAAGAATTAGAGCAGTGGTTCTTAACCTGGCGTAAGGGCGATTTTGTTTTTCAGGGGGGCGATGGAAGGAAAAGGGGCGACGTGGGGGTGAAGTAATGGAAGAGGGGCAATATGGGGGCGATGGAGCGAGATATATTGGGAGAGAGAGACAGAGAGATCTATATTGGTAGGTAGGTAGGTAGGTAGGTAGACAAAAAGACAGACAGGTAGGTAGATAGGCAGGCAGGCAGGCAGGCAGGCAAACAGACAGACCTTTTGGATGGATGGATGGATGGATGGATGGATGGATGGATGGATGGATGGACGGACAGACAGAAAGAATGCGAGAGCAGCAACACTTTGGGAAAGTGGTGGCGGCGGCTTTTCCCAACATGCTGCCGCATTCAAGGTGCCGGTTCAACAGTCAATGGGGTGAGCCTGCAGGGCTGGCACCCCGAATGCCCCCTGCCGCCTCTTAGCATCCCCAAGGGGGCCGGCAGAGGGGCGCTAAGAGGCGACAGGGGGGCGTTCGAGGTGCCGGCAGGCCCTGCAGGTTCACCCATTGACTAGCACTGCTCTGGAGCCAGCGCCTCCAATGCGGAAGAAGTGGCATGTTACGTGCTGCCACGGCCGCATTCAATGCGCCGCCCCCCTGCCGCCTCTTAGCGCTCCTCTGCTGGCCCCCTTGGGGATGCTAAGAGGCAGCGGGGGGCATTCGTGGCGCCGGCCCTGAAGGCTCACCCATTGACTGTAGCACTGCTCCAGAGCCGGCGCCAAAATAGGTGAAACTGCAGGGCCGGCCGGCGCCTCGAGCGCCCCCCTGCCGCCTCTTAGCGCCCCTCTGCTGGCCCCCTTGGGGACGCTAAGAGGTGGCAGGGGGGGCGGTTATGTTGGGGGAGGGGGGCGATGACAACTTCCTCAATGGCTCAAGGGGGTGATTCTTTCAAAAAGGTTAAGAACCACTGAATTAGAGCATTCAAGTGAACCCTACAAATCATGTAAGTATATAACACTGTTACACAGAAAGGCAATGACTTTGGAGACAATTTTAAAAAATAATCACATGTTTTTGGAGTTCCCACACTGTATTTTTGTCAGGTTTCAATTTAAGACAGTTTCAGGTGGTTAAAAGCATGTTTAGTGCATTTGCATAACCAAGATCTCTTTGATCATCCATTAGTGTTTGGATTCCTGAAGATTTCAGTCTCTGCGTATGATGATAAATCTATCACAGTAGGCATTGATGGACTGCCTTTACAACTGTGAAGATGATGGATTGAAAGGATACTTTGGAAGAGCAGGGAACTCCATCCTCCTGTCACTCATAAAGTCAATGGGATCTATCAGCTTATTCAGAGGTGCGGGGTTTTTTGGTATGAATTTTGGATGAATCACTGCAAAGTGCTTTTACATAGCAAGCAATACAAAATAGATTCCATTTCATTCTCCATTTATAACTAACAACTGGAGTCCAGATGTTTCAAATGGCAACGTTCACAGCTCGTGATGCTTCGCTATCTTCTTCACACCCCTAAATCCTTTATGCTGACACGTGTTGAATGGTGATTATTATCATTCGCTTATGAAAATATTTTGTAAAATGAGACAAATAATGAGAAAGGGTCTCCTTTTATATTATATTAACAAAGAGGGAAGGAAATAAAATTGATTGGATGTAATGCAAATGCTGCAAGTAGAATTGGGTAGTGGGAGGTATGGATGGGTGGTCATGAGACCTAAGAAATAAGGCTGGGGTGAACTGGGGTGGATGGGTGGGAGACGTGAAGGCATTTGGCTTTATTTATATGAGCCATGGTGGCTCAATGGTTAGAGTGCAGTACTGCAAGCTACTTCTGCTGCCTGCAATTTGGCAGGTCAAATCTCACCAGGCTCATGGTTGACTCAGCCTCCCAGCCTTCTGAGGTAGGCAAAATGAAAGCCCAAATTGTTGGGGGGAGGGCAATAGGCTGACTCTGTAAACCACTTAGAGAGGAATGTAAAGCATTGTAAAGTGGGATATAAATCTAAGTGCCATTGCCATTGCTATCACTATCAATACTATGCCTGGTGGGAATCAGAGAATAGACGACACTTGGGGAATTGAAGACAACAGGAATTGTTCCAATGTCTTGCTTTCATTTTTGGCTCCAAAATGCAGCAATGCAAGCATATAATGGCCATATGTAATTCCTGCTCCGTGAGCTGCAGTGGTTGCCCTTGGCTTCTAGGTACAATTCAAGGCACTGGTTGTCACCCATAAAACCCATCAACAGACAACCCATCAATGTGCCCATCCAGAACTTTCAGGTGGAGTGGGGGCTCCAAGTCCCCTCAATTAAATCTTGTCTGGGATGGAGGGGACATGCTGTGGAAAGCATCTTTTCCAGAGAAGATTCTAAGTTTCTTAGGACTCCAAAATGTTCTTGAGATGTAGCTGTGATCTAAAACACAGCCTTATTTGCCTGTCATGTGAGTAGTTTTTCTTTACTTTATTTGTTGCAATTGTTGTTTTTTTATCTAGGCCGTTAGTTTGGGTGGTAATGTGTTGTTTTTTTAATCTTAAACTTGATGCTGGATATTGTAAGCCTCTCAGAGGCTTTTTGGGCTGGGACAGCTGTAACAAATCATCATCATCTACAAACAAATGGCCCAGCCTAAAGCAGAGTTCCATATACTATTTTCCAGACAAGAATTTTTAACTGAACTTGCCTGGAAAAATTATACTGAAACTAAGCTAAAGCAACTTCCAGTGTTTTACTTTAGGCAAAAAAGAAAATTCAAGGCTACTATAACCCAGGCCCTTCTATGATGTTGGGCTATTTACACACAAAAAAATGTGTCTTGTTTCTAAAGGCTAGAATAAGTGTATATATGTACTTGATATTTTAGGGTATTCAGTGAGGTTTTAAAGTCAGCATCTTCTATATCTTTACATCAAGGAAACATAAACTGAGTTAATAAAGGAAAAACTTAATGTTTTCCATTCAAGAGGTTAGGTCTGACCTAAGCTTAATACACAAAATTGTCTGCTACAACGTCCTACCTGTCAATGACTACTTCACAATAACACATGGGCAAACAATAGATACAAACTTAAAGTAAACCACTCCAAACTCGATTGCAGAAAATACGACTTCAGCAACAGAGTGGCCAATGCCTGGAACTCCGTACCTGACTCTCTTGTTACATCCTGAAACCCCCAAAATTTTAACCTTAGAACTGTCTACCACAGACCTCACTCCATTCCTAAGAGGTCTGTAAGGGGGCGTGCATAAGCGCACCAGCATGCCTACCGTCCCTGTCATATTGTTCCTATTTATTCGTACTCATTTATTATGTATATATTTATAGTTGTTTATACTTATATCTTTATATGTTATGTCCATACTTATACTTGTTTTCTCATACATGCTTGACAAACTAAATAAAATTAAATAAATAAAGAGTGGGGAAATAAAAGCTAACATAAAACTGTCTAGGGTTCCATCCTGGTTTGGGAGAATGTAATATTTATTTTATTTTATTTTTATTTATTTGTCAAAAGCTCACAATATAACAGAAACAAGAATAAACATAAGTTCAAATACAAGAAATGGGAACTAATAATTGGGGACAATAGGACAGGGATGGTAGGCACGATGGTGCGCTTATGCACGCCCCTTACAGACCTCATAGGAATGGGGTGAGGTCAACAGAGGGTAGTTTGAGGGTAAAGGAGTGGGGGTTTGAGCAGGTGACAACAGAATCAGGTAGTGAGTTCCAGACATTGACCACTCTGTTGCTAAAATCGTACTTCCTGCAATCGAGTTTGGAGTGGTTTACATTTTGTTTATATCTGTTGTGTGTTCTTGTGTTGTTGTTGTTAAAGCTGAAATATTCATTAACTGCTAAGACATTGTAACATATGATTTTATGTACTATGCTTAAGTCCAATCTTAGTCGGCGTAGTTCAAGGTTGTCTAAGCCTAGAATCTCAAATCTGGTGGTGTAGGGTATTCTGTTGTGAGCAGAGGAATGTAGTACTCTTCTGGTAAAATACTTCTGGACTCGTTCAATTGTATTTATGTCTGATATGCAGTGTTGATTCCAGACAGCAGAGCTGAATTCAAGTATTGGTCTAGCAAAGGTTTTGAATGTCCTAGTTAGCAAATCAGTATTACCAGACAAGAAGCTTCGTAAAATTAAATTTACAACTCTGAAAGCCTTTTTGGCAATACTGTTGCAGTGAGCTTTGGCGCTTAAGTCATTCGATATGAGAACTCCAAGGTCCTTGACAAAGTGTGGGTCATCAACAAGGTCATATCCACCTAGCTTGTATTTGGTATATATATATATATATATATATATATATATATATATATATATATATATACCGGCCGCCCTGTGCGAGCTCATAGGCAAGGACTCCTCGGGTCCCATCGGCGGGTCAATGCCGACTGGCGATTCCCCGGTGACAAGCCTATTCTGTCGCAGCCCCTGGCCTCTGGAATCAACTACCCTTGGAGCTCCGTCTGGCCCCTGACCTCCGCACCTTCCACCGTGAGCTAAAGACCTGGTTATTTGACCAACCCGAGCTGTGACCCCTCCTTGGGGGTGGGATGAATCTTTTTAGTGCTTATGATTGTACTGTTTAATATTTGGGCTTGTAATCTAGTTTAATGGTTTTTTAAGTATTTATTGTTCTGTTTTTTAGCTGTGAGCAGTCTTAGGGAGATGGGGCATACAAGTTCAAGTATAAATAAATAAATAAATATAACCAATGTGTAGGACAGAGCATTTGTTGGTAGATGTCCTTCATTCTCTATGTCTTAGGAAGAAACCTTTCTATTCCATGAACTTCCTCATTTTAAATCACTGTTACTCTATTTTGTTTTTGTTTTTAGATCTATGATACCAAAACCATCAAAATGATTCCAGTTTTCTCTTTTATTTCAACTGCCTCCTTCCCAGCCCACAAACACTATGTATTTTTTGCCTTCTGTGTTATCTCTTACATCTAAAATGTAGATTCCATGGCCGAATTAGTATATGTTTTTGCAGTGATCTCTAAGGCATTGCTAATGCAATATTAGTATCAATCCACATGTCCGTTATGACCATTCAAGGAAAGAGAAATAATTACCCTTCTTCTGTGTGGCAAAAGTGAGTGCCAGTTTGGCAAACAGATCCAGATTTTCAAATTTTTCATCCTTAGCTTTTACCCAAAAACAGTGTTCTTGTATTTCATGCGGTTCGACCTGCAATGAAAATGAACCTAATTACAGACTATCAATTTAAATCACTTAACCCTCCACAAATCATGACAGTGGCATTACATCTGTACATCCTGCAGTCAAAGCAAATTATTCTGAGACTTCTCCATCAAACAAGAAACGAGATGTTTAAAAAGAAGGAACAAAAACACGTATTGTTTTTTTTAATGAAATAAAAATAAGATAGCATCTTATGTTGTCTCTGGCAGAAATCTATGGAGATTCTCAATCATTCCAGTTCATAGCTTTTTTTCCAAAAGGCAGCTGCATTTTCTTTTTTTCTTTTTTTTGTTTGAAAACATTTTGCTTCTCATTCCAGGAGCTTCTTCAGTTCTGAACTGAAGAAACTTCTTAGATGACGAGCAAAATATTTGGGATTACCTAGCTGATGGTATCAAGCTGACCTTGAAAGCTGAACAGGACCTAGCTACTATTTGGCATAGGAAACTAGCAAGAAATCCTAGAAATATAGACAAGGAGGTAAAAATAATAATAGCAATAGCATTTAGACTTATATACCGCTTTATGGTGCTTTACAGCCGTCTCTAAGCGGTTTAGGGAGTCAGATCAGCGCCCCCAACAATCTGGGTTCTCATTTTACTGACCTCGGAAGGATGGAAGGTGGAGTCAACCTTGAGCCTGGTGAGATTCGATCTGCCAAATTGCAGGCAGCCGGCAGTCAGCAGAAGTAGAGTCCCCGCCCACCACATCCTGCCACTCCCACCTTACTCTGCACCTTCCAGGAGTCTCCACGTGGCGCGTTTTGGATCCCAGGTAAGTACAGGGACCGCACGGAGGCTCGGGGAGGGTGAAAAACAGGCCTCCCAAAGTTCCAGAAGGCTGGAAACAGGGCTGTTTTCGCCCTCCCAGGGGCTCAAAAAAAGGAAGAGGCCTAGTGGTGCAGGAGGCTGACTAGGCCACTCCCACCATGACCATGTCCACCCAGAAACTGGGCAGAGAACCCGTTGCTAAAATTTTTGAAGCCCACCCGATATTAAGTAGTGTTTACAGAACTGGGCAGCAAGTCTGGCAGACTGTTTATTGTGTTGTGTTGTACTGTGTATTCATAATAAATACACACCTTAGAACGGATAATCTTCAGGCGTTCCTGTCCTCAACTTACATAATATTGTGTACATATTATGAGCTTCCTACTGCTCATCTGCTACAGCAGAATACATAATAATAAACTGATTTATAGATGCAACTTAAAGCATCCAAGCAGAGCGCAGAAAAATAAATTATTAATAAAAAAAAACCAGCCCCCCAAAAACCCCCAGATGCCTCGCAATATCTATTTTATTCTTGGATTTTATTCTCCATATACATGTAACATCTGCAAAATGTATTAAGGTATCCCCCACTTTCACCCGGCGGAGAAATCAAGATTATTAAAAACAAAATTACATCTCCTGCCCCAACAGACCACTTTAGTCTGCCTGAAACATTTTTCTATTAAATATGATATTATAAACTAGTTTATGACCACAATGGTTTATGATGAGTTTTTTTAAAGATAGGTTATTGAATCTGTTACCTTTCACACCAGAGGGAAAATGGTAGATTATATTTATAGAGATATATAAAACAGAGACCATGTCTGTCACAACTCCAAGTAAGAGTTTCAAGATTATCTCTTGAGAATATCTCCAACCACTAACAAGGATTAAAGATCAATACATTGAACGTTCATGGAAAAAACAATTAGCTTCTTTTGTATATTCAAAATTAATTCATCGGCATGAAGGCAATACAGATTGTCCTCAAGTTACAATGGCAGTTGTGGCCAGGATTGATGAAGCCATTAAGCATGATGTTGCATGCGTTGTTTAGTGACACCAATCCAGATAGTCCTGTTTGTTGTTCTAATCACAAAACATATGGGTTGTTAACCGGGAAACAGAAAAAGTCCCAGGTAAGGAGCACGGGGGTGCTGCAGAGTTAGGTGGGAGGGTGCATGACACATGAAAGTATGTGGGAAGGAAAAACAAAAAAATAGTCTGGGTTAAGTGTGTTCTGACCCTCATCCCAATAAAACCCCTTTTATTTAGTTTACAGTGAATTCCTCTCCAGCAAAGTCCCAGCCAACAGTCTTTCAAGATAGTTCACAATTACAGACCTTTATCAGGCTTGGAGAGTTGCCAGGCCAATATCTTTCAGATGCCACACTGTAGCAGACAATACTAGGCAAGCATGCAGGAACAGATCTTCACCCCAATGAACTAACTGTCTCCTGCAAAACCCCACTCCCCTTTGGCTCCTCTTTTATTCCCTATGGGAGGTGCCATTCGCTGTCTACCTGTGGCTTTACTCCCAAGTCGACACTTGTTCCTTAGCTGTTCCCTTCTTCTGGCAGCTCTGTACATGCGCACACTGGGAACAGGCTCCAGCTGTTCTTCTGCCTCACTGATGTCTGACTCCAAAGGAAGCTGATAACTGTCAGACGGCCCTGGCTCCATCTCGGCCTCTGATGCAGAGCACTTGCCAGAGCCTTCCCCAGGCTAGGACTGGCCCATGTTCCGCTGGCGGGCCAGAACAAAGTGCATGTATGTGGGTGAGCACAGGGAGGCCAGGAAAGGAGAGAAAATAATGTGTCCATGTTTATGTGTGTGCAAGTGCAGGGAGGCTGGGGGAAGAAGGTGCTTTCTTGTGTGCAAGCCCAGAATGCTTTGTAGGAGGAGAGATTTACTCAGACAATTTCCTTCCTCACCAGTTTCCCCTTTGACTTTGCTTGTAAGAGAGAAGGTCGGTGATCACATAAGTCCAGAATGTTGCAATTGGTTGTAGCAATAGCAGTAAGCACTTAGACTTATATAGCATTTAGCACTAGTGTTTAGAGTTATATACCGCTTCATATTGCTTTACATCCCTCTCTAAGTGGTTTATAGAGTTAACCTATTGTCCCCAAAAATCTGGGCCCTCATTTTACAGACCTCGGAAGGATGGAAGACTTGAATCAACCTTGAGCCGCTCAGAACTGAACTGCAGGAGTGAGCAGTGAGTGTAAGTGTTAAGTGTGAGCTGGCTGCCAAGGGCCTGGATATTGTCCATACACCCTTGGGGTGCTGCACCAGTCATAACTTTGAGGACTTATCTTAACTCATTTCCTTAGTGCCATCATAACTTTGAACAACCGCAGAACAAACCATCATAACTCAAGGACTGCCGGTATTCTGTCTGACGTTAGAAACACAAAAGGGCAAACATTCAGGATGTTCAATAAGAGATACCTTGGACCAGTTGATTCTCTTCATAGTTACATCAAGATTGAATTTCTTCTTTGGCTTCATCCCAAAAGGCAGCACTGGTGCAGGTACTACAGAAGGTATCACCCCAAAGGAGGAGGTGGTGGTGGTGGCCCCACACCTCCAAACATAGGAGGAGGAGGAGGAGGTGGAGGAGGTAAACCTCCAGGTAGTGGTGGTGGTGGAGGAGGAGGAGGAGGGGCAGGAGGAACCATACCACCTGGCAATGGGGGAGGGGGTGGGGGAGGGAGGGGAGGAGCACCACCACTTGAAGACACCGAACCCTACAAAAGAAAGTTTTGGAATAAGGAGACAGGAAGATAAAACATGTCAACCACATGCTATTAAAAGTACATCAATCATTTTGCTTTAAATGGCAATCAGATAATTTTCTCATCCTGAGGGGTCCTTGGGGCTCTCTGAGCTTGGCTGTCTTCTTGAAGACATTTCATTAAACCAAACTAGGTGACATCATCAACTACTGCAATGCCCTCTACATGGGACTTCCCTTGCGGACCACCCGGAGGTTGCAGCTGGTGCAGAATGCGGCTGCACGGGTGGTGATGGGGGTGTCCCAATACTCCCATATTACACCCCTCCTGCGCGGCCTGCATTGGCTGCTGGTTGCCTTCCGGGTGAGATTCAAGGTGTTGGTGACAACTTATAAAGTCCTACATGGCTTGGGTCCGGGGTACTTGCGGGAGCGTCTCCTGCTGGCATCGCGTTCTGATCGCCTGGTATGCTCCCACAGACAGGGCCTCCTTGGGATACCATCGACTAGACATTGTCGGTTGGCGGTGCCCAGGGGTAGGGCCTTCTCTGTGGGAGCGCCCACCCTTTGGAACCAACTCCCCTTGGGCCTTCATTTGGCCCCCAATCTCCGCTCCTTCCGCCGTGACCCGTTCAAAGACCTGGCTCTTCGAACAGGCTGGTCTGGACGAACTGAGGTGGGGTGGGTTTGTTCTTAGCAATTTTAAATTTTAATTAATTTTTATTGTTAGGCTTGTATTTAGTTGAATTCTTTTTTAGTGTAAATTTGTATGGTTTTTATTTTGTTAGCCTCCCTGAGTCCTTAGGGAGAGAGGGCAGCATACAAGTCTAATAAATTATTATTATTATTATTATTATTATTATTATTATTATTATTATTATTATTATTTTGCTTTAA
This sequence comes from Naja naja, assembly GCA_009733165.1. Taxonomy (NCBI): domain Eukaryota; kingdom Metazoa; phylum Chordata; class Lepidosauria; order Squamata; family Elapidae; genus Naja; species Naja naja. The sequence goes on from CM019162.1 coordinate 15,905,372, forward strand.
ATGGCAATCAGATAATTTTCTCATCCTGAGAGGTCCTTGGGGCTCTCTGAGCTTGGTCGACTTCTTGAAGATGTTTCATTAAACCAAACTAGGTGACATCATCAAAGTAGGTAAAGCTACACTTAGTTTTATTTATTTACTTATTTATTTATTATGAGACTTCTATGCCGCCCTATCTCCCTAAGGACTCAGGGCGGCTTACATGAAAAGAAGAGTACAAAAATTAAAACAGAATTAAACTGAATAAGAAATCTCATTAAGCTAAAAACAAAACTAAACTAAAAATTCCCATCCCTCCATCAGTCTGGGTAGGCGAGCTGGAAAAGCCATGTCACAGCGGAAAGATCGAAGGCCAGGGGCCACCCGTAGCACCAGGGGAAGTTGTTTCCAGAGGGCGGGAGCTCCCAAAGAGAAGGCCTTACCCCTAGGGGTCGCTAGTTTGGATAAGGAAACATATGTAAGAAAACAACAAAGATCAGAGAGCACCAAGAACCTCTCATTTCAATCCTGAGCTACAAATATTCTTTTACCAGTCTCCTCATTCTAAATATCTCCCAGTCCTAATGCAAGTTCACCCAATTACGTTCTGTTGCATTTTATTCAAGTGTTTCACAGAGATGAAACCCATAATAAATGAGAATACGGTCAGAGGGGTGAAAAATCATTTTCAAATCAGTTCAGTTATTTAACAGATATTTTTAGCCCTTCATTACAGCAAGAAGCAGCAAGTGCCACGTGTAACTTTTGTAGGAGTCCCTCCACGTTGGAACAGATCAAGAGAATTAACGAAGTGACATTTGAAAACAAGGAAAAAGGTCCATTAACAAAACTACATTCCAAGGGTTCTTATCTAGGTGGTATTCATAGAAATGTTAGAAAAGAAGCCAACGGGCTGAAATTGAATTATCATCCTAAGGTTCCCATATTTAAATATTTATTACCTCAGAAAATCATTTTTTTTAAAATTACATTAACCGTATAAGCAGGAAAATTAGGCTGAAGATCCTACTTTTAGTTCTGATAATAATCGTCATTTCTACTAGCACGGCTACATGAGGGAAATTCGTTAACTAAACCAACATAAGCTTTTAGCAATATCGTAAGACATTATGATGCCCTGAACAAAACACCAGCATTGTACAATATGACAATACTCTCATAACAACTCCGTAAATTGAAAATGTATTCATTAGGATTCTTTTTTTAGAATAAGATCAGCCAGAACAAATGAATTTCCAGTGACAGACTATCAAAGAGCTAAATGTTCACCCTTTGTTTTTAAAGGGCCTATAAAATTTACAATTAAAGATTAAATTTGTTCTGCTTTCTTTTAAACCCTTCAACTTTAAATACACCTCTATGTAACAATGTTTAGTCTGTACTGGTACCTAATCCTAAGTATCAATGGTATTAATAACATTATGTTGTTCTGGCATGTTTGATAAGCATTTACATGCACTAAGGCAATAATCAGATTTTAAATAAACCCAATTAAAAAGAACCCAAATAATTCTTGTATATAATTTCTTTTTTTTTCCGTTTATATTTACATCTGAGTGGAAGAAACTTGAATCTATGCTTATGTTGAAACAACGAGATGCAAGTAGTTCTTGACTTACAACCGCAGCTGAGAATTTGCATTGCTTATGAAGGCAATTCTTAAGTGAGTTGGGTCTCATTTCATGGCCTTGTTGCCATAGTTGTTAAGCGAATCACTACAGTCATTCAGTGAATCATGTGATTGTTAAATAAACCTAGCTTCCCCCATTGATTCTGTTGCTACGAAGCCAGCTGGCAAGATTACAAATGGGGTGTCAGCTTTGGAAGCCATATTGAGACCAGATGCTCCCACACTGCCACATTTTGAGCCTGGGAAAATGGGAGGGGGGAATTTCTTGGAGTATATGTAGTTAGACGTAACAACATTCTTTTTCTAATTCAAGGTCATGTTATTTGGTGCATAAGTGAGGGGAAGTCTCAAGCTGGGACGGATGGCAATTGGCCCATGTGATGTGATGATGGGCACAGGGGATGGATTTGTAGTTTTTACTTATTGAAAGGAAGCCTGGAACTTTCAGATTCGGGATTCCCCAGTTGTGCCAGTTGTCTATCCAATTAAAACAGAACTTTTGAGAAGATGTCTGTCTTGGAGTTATTTGTTGGAGTGGAGGTTTTCTGGAATGCTGACATGGGAATCACATGACTCCAGGACAACTGTCATAAATGCCTACCAAATTTTGCTCACATGACCCTGGGGAATGCCGCAATGGTTGAAAGGGTGAAAACTGGTCAGAAGTTACTTCTTTCAAGTGCCACTGTACTTTGAACAATCACTAAATCAGGGGTGTCAAACTCGATTTCATTGAGAGCCACATTAGGGTTGTGTTTGACCTTGGAGGGGCCAGGGTGAGTGGGACCAGCTCAATGTCTGTTTTTGGCTGCAACAGCCTCCTGCAGCCTTCTGCCAGTGAAAATGGAGCTGGGGAAGTGGCGCGTGAGCCCCCCTTAGCTCCATTTTTTACCACAATGGCCTCCTGCAGCCCTCTGTCAGTGAACACGGAGCTCATGGGGCACGTGCAGCCCACCCAAACTCTGTTTTGCTGGCAGAGGCATTATGGGCCAGTCCTTCGCTGTTTCCAGGGTAACCCCACAGGCCAGATCTAAGCATCCCGCGAGTTGCATCAAACCCATGGCCCTTGAGTTTGACACCTCTGCACTAAACAAATGCAAGCTGAACACTATCGGTAATCTTTCTTATTCAAGCTATACTTAGCAATTAGCATCCTATCTACTTAAAAACCAGAAGTCATTTCAACAGGATAAAGATGCCACTAATTTATGTTATACCTGGGTTCGCAATTGCTGGATTTCAGCTTCAAGTTGTCGGATTTTCTCCTCACGCATTTGAAGCTCAGCCTGCGCTTCCTGCCGAGCTGTGAATTCTTCATCAAACTGCAATGATCACCAGTATGAAAATAATCATTCACCTTGGTCCAAATTTAATACTGCTACATAAGAATGAAAGACTGAGCGAAAGAAATCTGTCTGGCTTCATGGGCTACTTAAAATAATGCCAGTGTGGTGGAATGGAAGGTAGTCACATCATAAAGTATCTTGAGATAGTTCCCTTCATATACCTACGAAGTAACAATGTGCTATTTCCCATTATAACCATCTTGATATATTCAACCAGAACTGTTCCAAGTATGTTACCTTGTAAAACTGCTGGTAACATCACTATAAAAATTGTGAATGTCTATCGCAAGAAATGAGCAATTAAATAATATCTTTTACCCAAGCATTTTATGTCTAAAATCAAACCACAACTATTATTTTAAATTGCAAAGAATAATAGCAATAGCACTTAAACCAGGGGTCTTCAAACTTGACAGCTTTAAGACTTGTGGACTTCAACTCCCAGAATTCCTCCTCCAGTCATGTTAGCTCAGGAATTCTGGGAGTTGAAGTCCACAAGTCTTAAACTTGCCAAGTTTGAAGACCCTTGACTTAAACTGATATACCGCTTCATAGTGCTTTATAGCCCTCTCTAAGCGGTTTACAGAGTCAGCCTCTTGCCCCCAACAATCTGGGTCCTCATTTGACCCATCTCGGAAGGATGGAAGGCTGAGTCAACCTTGAGCCTGGTGGGATTTGAACTGCCAAATTGCAGGTAGCAACAGTCAGCAGAAGTAGCCTGCAGTACTGCACTCTAACCACCCAGGCTCATAATATTTTTATGTCTCTTTAGTTTCAACTTAGTAGCAGTGATATATTGTTTGCCACATGAAATCTGTCCACATTATTGATACTGACAGCATGTAATGTTCTGAATTCTTTGAATGGACCAGTTATATTGAATTCATTTCTCAAAACTTCATTTCTGAAGTACCTTGAGATAGTTTCCTTCATATACTTATGAAATAACAGTAGGCTATTTCCCATTATAAATTTCTATTAGGTGAAGCAATGGGAAGCATTATTTAATCCTAATTAATATATGTGGAATTGTGCCAAATGTTTAACTGGAGATGAGAAACACCAGTAGGGGATAGTTAAAAATTCTTGAGTCAACTCATAACCTCTGGCTGTCCACAGAATTAGGTTGGAGGTAAACAAGAATATTTATCTTAGAGATGAAGTGGCTAAAACTGTTTCCAAATAAGACAGAGCAGGAGATAATGTGTTGCCTATAAGAGCAATTTAAGGATTTTAAGCTAAGATATGGCAAGCTATCAGAGACTGACAAAAGCTTTTTTTCCCACACCAAATCCACCAATTTCTAAACTGCCTGGTTGCAGAGGGATCTTTCTATTATTAATTGCAACAATTAGTTTGATTTAAATAATCACTAATATCTAAGTGTATTTTTATCATTTCTGGGTCTTGCTGTTTTCAGATACAAACATAACAACACTTAATTCTGCAACCGAAGACCTTTAAAAAATGTAGAAATATAACAATGAAAGTTTCACAAACGCTGCAATACGAAGAATTGTTTGGTGCCTTACCTTTTTGGAAAAATCAGCAGCTTTTTGCTCACTTTCTTCAACTTTTGCTTTGTTCACACAGCTGTCTGAAAGGATGCAAATAATAGGGCCCAACATAACTACAATTTTAAAAAATCAAAGATATACAATATCATACAGAGATACCATTGCTTCTGACAGGAAGCAAACCGTTTTTAAAATTATCTGGATTAAAAAATAATGTTCTTGAATAGCCTGAGATTTGGTCTATAAAGGAGCGTTTAGATAGATAGATAGATAGATAGATAGATAGATAGATAGATAGATAGAAAGATAGATTGATTTTATGTATAGTGTAAGAGAGGGAGGGAGGGAGGGAGGGAGGGAGGAGAGAGAGAGAGAGAGAGAGAGAAGAGAGAGAGAGAAATGAAGCTCTTCTCTTTCCTCACTAAAATATTTTAAAAATCATATATGCCTATTTTTATATGTTACATTTCTAAAATTACTCGGAAATAAAATTAACATAAATTTAGCTGACAAAAGCTAAATACATAATGATTATTCCTACAATTCTAGTGGTAATGCATTCATCTCTAATCTCCCTGCTCCAAAATCAGTAGAATTTCTAAATGGATATGTAGGAATGTTTACAGACAGAATAAACAAGAGATCACAAAGCACTGAATTTTTGGCACATGCTGTATATAAACTCCACTAAAAATGGAAGAACGAATAAGGATCCCTTGATCTCAGCAATTTCAAAATGAGACTATTTTGTTTTTACCCTACTTCCACCAAAATTAAAATGACTTAACTTTCCGTGGCCTCATTCCTACGGTAGAAAAAACCAACTGTGTGGAAAAAATAGTAATTCATAATCATGAAAAACGCTCCTTAGAGGTTCCTTTTACACAGAGATTAGGAAAAAAACATATTCTGCCAATAACAGCTAGGTATCCTGGCTGCTTGGATACTACCGATCTTCAGTGGCTGCTTAAGGATGAACAGTCTATAGGAGGGGTGTCAAGCCTGATTACATTGAGGGCCGCATCAGGGTTGGGTTTGATCTCAGGGGCCAAGGCGGGCGTGGCCATAGTAAGTGTGGCCAGTTTGACATCACTTGTGTCAGGGTCACCTGTGGCAGCCTGAGCACTCAGCCAGCGAAAACAGGCTCCCGATCTCCGTTTTTGGCTGTGAGGGCCTCCTGCAGCCCTCTTGTCAGTGAAAACGGAGCTCTGTTTTCGCTGGCAGAGGCTGCAGGAGCCTGTCGTGGCCAAAAACGGGGCCTGGGAGGGTCACGTGCAGCCCTCCTGAGCTTTATTTTCGTTGGCAGAGGGACTGCAGGCTGGTCCTTCCCTGTTTCCAGGGCAGCCTCGCGGGCCAGATCTAAGCACCCCACAGGCTGGATCCAGCCCACGGGCCTTGAGTTTGACACCCCTGGTCCATAACAACAGCGCAGGTGGCCAGATTCTGCGCAGCAGCAGTGGGGATTCATCGCAAACATGTGTCTTCTCCACCATAGTTATGTTATATAATAATGTGGTAAACCTTTTGCACTGTTTAGTCTTTTCCCTTTTAGAATTGAACCAACAACGGACCACACAGTTTATGGATTGTAATTTTAGTTTAGTTAGATCATGCATAATTGACAGACTGGATTTTATTATAGATTTTAGTTGTTATTTATTATTTTATACTGGAATTTTTAATTGTATACTTGCCGAGCATTTTTAATTTGTTCTGGTCTCTGGTCTAAGAGACTGTAATAAACTGATTGATGGATGAAAAACATTGAAAACATAGTAAAAAAAGACAAAAACAAAAAACAAGATGCACCTACCCACAAGATGCGTGAAGTCTACATCCAATCTTCCTCTACATTTGAAGTCAGGGTCCATACCACTGCAGTGTAACACTATCTGTGAAATGCATTCTTCTATTATCTTGTAATACTGGGGCTGTTGTGGAAAAATAAAAGGCAACCATTTTTGTAATAAAGAATCCACAGGCACACTTAAAAAAGAAAAAAAAAGTCATGTAATCCAGTGGTTCTCAATGTTTTCTTCATCACAGACTCCCTTTAAATACCTTTTGTAGCCACGGACCATGGCCATGTACCCTCAAGACTTAATTCAAGATTTGAGACATAACATTTCTTCAAGCCTTTGTGGACCTACCACAACATGGTGGCCCCTCAGATGTCCACAAACCACAAATTGAGAACAACTGGTGTAATCTGGGATAAGATCATTCGAATTTAAGCTTACGCACACCAGAGCAGCCCTCATGCCTAAAGTTTTCTGGTGATTTAAACAAAAGATCTGTTTTATCTCCCACAAAAATACAATGGGATCTTCTCCTCCATAATGGAATCAACTCGAAAGCGTTAGCAATTAATTTTCCAATGTCTCTTTGATAGCTTCTACCTGAAAGTAAGGTGAGAATCCACATTCCCTTTATTACATAACATGCTCATTTAATTAAGTAACGGGATGCGCCATGAAAACATGAAAAGCAAAATAGCTGGCTTACCGTACATAATAATCATTCCTAATGAGTAAAAAATGCTGTAAAATTGATAGAAAGTAGTTTTCTGATGTTGTTTCTTTCAACATATTATACAGCAAGTGGTAAACTTCATTGATATCAGTAAAAAGACCATTAAGGAAATGTCAGAATAGATAAACCATAATCACTGCATTTTTGGAAACTCAACACTGAAAGAGCCTTGAAAATTCTTCTACTGGGTTACCAAATATTGGGACACTAACTTTGAACCTAAACTGGGACACGTATTTTAAACCTCCATTTATTGCTATAACAAAAAGTTAAAGTAACGCTTTAAATGCTATTATTTAAGTTTGCGATGTTTAAATGTAATGTAATGTAATGGATCTTTATACTTACTGCTAAAAATAAGATGTCTGTTTCATTTTGCAATATGATTGTCCAAAATTAACAATACCTCTATCTCTTTAAATTTTTAAAATGTATTAAAACAATTAAGAAAATAAATGCACACTGTAAAGGTTATTGTGTGACTTAAACAAAACCACAAGGTTTGTTTTAGCTCCCCCAAAAAACACTAATATAAATCTAATAATCTGTTTAGTACCAAGAAGAAAATTCAAAACAAGTTCATATGTGACTCATTTAACAATACTCTTAATTGACCCACACAACCTAAATAATTATCACCATTCCTAATTTATTTGCAAAAACAGTACCTTTTCCTAAACCCTAATGAAACGTATTCTGTTTCCAAGGCTTTCTCGTTCTCTGTTACCATTCAGTTCTAAGAAAAACAGTATATATATATTATTATTATTTTTAAAGGATATTCCATTTCCACTTTGATGTCATTGAGACGATGGGCCATTTCAATTAAATCTTCCTCTTTGTTTTCATCAAATACTTTCAACTGAATATCAAGTTCTTCATTTTCCTTCTCTTTTAGGTCCTAGTATTTCATAAAGCAATTCAAACAAATTACATCTTCTCAATGTATGGTGCCATAAAGCATAAATAAATATTAAACACTCATTCATTTTTCAACTTTGTACCTGCCTGCATCTGGCAAAGTCTGATGGAAATTGAAACTAGCTGAATTTCAAACAATATGGTTAGGATTCTATCTATCCTATTTACATTTGTGATTCTGTTTCATTGTAGTAAAATGCAGACAATTCAGAACCTTCAATGTTTTATATCTAACAAAACGAGTCCATAACTTGGATGCACATCCCAAACACAAATTTAACTAGACCAAATAAAAAATTGCTCCAATGTAATGGTTCAGCATTATGTTACTTGGTAAAAGTGCTGGTAACATCACTATAAAAATTATGAATGTCTATCCCTAGAAATGATCAATTAAATAATCTCTTTTACCCAAGCATCTTATATATAAAATCAAACCACAACTATTATCTTAAATTGCAAAGAATATTATTTTCAAGTCTCTTTAGCTTCAACTTAGTAGCAGTGATATATTGTCTGCCACATGAAAACTGTCTACAATATTGATACTGACAGCATGTAATGTTCTGAATTCTACGAATGGACCAGTTATATCAAATTCATTTCTCGGGTTCATTTGCTGTCATGACATATTATTTTTGGCAGAACAGTTTATTTCTAATGCTGCAATTCTTCCTTTTAAGACAGCAATTTGTAACCTTTTTATAACAGTATGTTTAAAACCAACAGAAAAAGCATACAGTAAAACCTTCTCAGGAAAAAAATAAATGGATAAAATAAAATAGAGATTAATTATTGGTTTATCTTGATTTATTTTTCTTGTAAAACATCCAGTGCCACGTTTTTTGAAGTGGACAGCCATGTAAATTCTTTAAAGTAACAAATAAATAATATAAATTGTATTACAAAGGAAGCCAATTATATTCATAAAGAATGATCAAACTTATGAAGAGATAACGCAGTAACGTATGTGTTTCTTTATTAATTCACTAAATAAATGGCAAAACAATAAATATGCTTAAAAAAACTACAAATTAAAATAAGTGTTTTGGATTTTAGAGTCTATAAATCATGCTGCCTACTTTCGTTTTGTTTTTCTACTCTACCTGAGAATTGTTGGAGATAAAATTATGCTGTCCTGATAGCTATATAGTCCTCATTTACTTAAATGGTAATTACATAACATTAATATCAATCATTAAAAATCACAAAATAGGTTTTCCACCGGTGTATGCAGTTTCTATTAATTTAATGTACTGTGCTATTTTTAAAAAAATGTATCATGGTAGTGAATTTTAAAGCTCACACCGGATACCTTTTAATTCTAATACAAGTAATTATGGATTTATATCAAATTAATGTGGCCTAAATTCAAGTACTGTTAAAATATTAGTGTTGGGTTTTATTTGCAGTGCACTTGAAGTACACACATCTAAACTTTTATAGCACTGGCAATCATTGGGATTAATATGTTGCCTTGAAGTTATTTTACTACAATGTTTTTAATCCTCTAGCTTTCCAGTAACGCTCCATAATCACACTCAAAGATGGCAATAGAAGAAGGAGGAAGTTGAGGCGTGGAGTGTACATTAAAAATCTCGATAATGTGGAGTCTGGTTAGTCATGAAGAAAGCAACTGATCAAGTTAAGGTTCTTTTGATTTGCCTATTGTCAGCTCTGCTATCTTCAGCTTCTTCGTTTCGCTGGCTTCCTGCCCTAAATCACAAGGGAGGAGAGAGGAATTTGGGGCAGTAACGTGTGGGCCTGGGAATCAGAAGACAAACGGCAGGAGGGGAGACACGTTGACAAGAACCAGAGGTGCCAAACCAGATTAAAACAGCTGCCAAGGACACCTGACCTGGGAATTGAATGTGAAACTGCAGGGAGAGGCACCAAACTTCTCGGCCATTTCCAAAACATCAAAAAGGCATACTATTGGGCACTGATGGACTGGTCAAGGGCCAGGAAAAGGGGAAAGTGTAACTTTTGCATGGGAATATACAGATCTAGCTTTACTTTTACTGCAATCACTTAACTTTAGTAAAAAAAACCCATCACTTCAATCAAAGGGAATTGAGGGTCTTTCTTTCCTAAATGTCTAAGTTGGGGCAGGTTTGACACCTATCAAGAAGTAGTTCGGATACATAACGCCCTATTAATTTACTTACTTACTTATAAAATTTATTGGTGACCCATCTTACCATAGGGTAATTCTAGTCAGCTTACAATCATAAAAATATGTTGATGCATGTACAATTAAAACATAATTAAAATCAACATTAAAAACTAAGGACACATGGGGAGGAGGAGGGTGGAGTGGTGGGAGATGGGATCTGTTGTTACTTGATCAACCACCTCTGTTGTGCTGTACTCCCATGGGGCCCCAGGCCAATTGACAGAACCAGGTCTTCAGGTGGCCTTAATATGATGGAGGTCTGTAGAGATTCTCTGTCATCCAGGTCATGGTTGTCCCAAAAGTGCTTTTTCAGGAGGCAACTGGACTTTCTTGTTTTTTTCTTTGAAGACATTTCGCTTCTCATCCAAGAAGCTTCCTTAATATGGTGATTGTTTCATAGTTTTGAAGGTTCATACACTGAATGTTTTAAAAATGGTGTTATAGAAATAATTCAAATAAAAAATAAATAAATGTAGCAGTAGAGACTTGTCCTTTCCTTCAAGGATTGGTAGAAAGACAATAGGATTATTTGTAAGAAAAAGAAGCATTTTGAATGCATCACAACAACTTATGCTGTTTAAAGACTTTTTAAATACACCATAAATACTGCACTATCATCTAATGATTATAAGAATATGATGATATGTGATATCATAAATGCCCACAAAGAACTCTAGTAAGTTACTAATGCCATAAATTTGGTCCGGATAAGAATTTTCCTATCTAAAATTAGAAATGTACTTAATTCTGAAAAAGTCCTACTGACAAGTAAAGCTATATTAAGATTATATAGGTAAAAACTCAATAGGATATATACATACATACATACATACATACATACATACATAAAATGAAAGATTGTCTGATCATTAGATTAGTAACATCTCCCCATTTTGGCTTTTATAGATATTTAGATTTTATTAATCTCAGCCGCTTTCAATTGAACACAGAAAGGTAATTCTGTTTTAATGTGCCCTAAATTCTTCTTTTTAAGTGGCATAATTATTCTCATAAATTATATTCGTTAAAAGCCATTGTGGTGATTTGAGATCCTGAACAAGAGAACCTGCAGTTGTAAGAATAAAAGATTTAATTAAACGTGTACATCTGTCAGTCATGAGGGTTTGCTAAAAAAATTGGCTGCACAATAGCTCTTCTCAAAAACTACTGTGTAATTGATCAAAGTTACCCATGTTACTAAATTTATCCAATTATTAAATGTTAAATGATAAAGGAAGGCAATAATTTACAGGATGAATGATTACATCCAGTAAACTATTACCTTCCTTTATCATTATGTGTACTTTATTTTTTTTAATTAAAATTGGAACCTTAAGTCACTGGGCAAATTAAAATCCAAATTATGGTAAAGGTTATAAAACCATCTTGATTTGCAATCTATTATGTCAACTGCACCTTGTGGAGATACAGAAATTAAAAACATAACCGTTTCTCTTTGAAATGTGGAGAAAACAATAGAAATACTTTCAAAAAGAAAAAAAAATACACCTTACATCAATATACTGTGTTTTGCTGTGCTATGAAAAGTAATGTTTCATATTATGTTTCAACATGGTAATCATCAAGAAAAGTGCGGTGAGGTTATGGCCTGCCATATTTCCAATATATATTGTATTGTTCCGCTATATAGCTCTGCAATCATAGAATCCATTTATTTTCCAACCGCTTTCTTTTGAGGGAGCAAATGGAAGACTTTGGAAGTCAGAATTTCTGAGAATCATGGCTTATTGTAAATAAACTAGTATACTATGACTTCCTTTTCTACTTGGAACAAAAATGGCCTTGAAACAGAGATGAGCATTGTTCCCAAAGTTGGCTATGGCTGGAGGAGTAAAATCCACAGAGAGACTCCTATCTATCTGTCTGTCTGTCTGTCTATATCCATTATCTATAATGTATATAATCTATCATTTATCCATCCATCTATCCTTCCATCACCTATTTTTTCTTTCTATCCATCCATCCCATCTACCGTGTTTCCCTGAAAATAAGACCTACCCCGAAAATAAGACCTACTCCAAAAATAAAACCTAGTGTGTTTTTGGGAGCCAAAAAAAATATAAGACAGTGTCTTATGTTAGGGGAAACACGGTATGCGATTTGTTCGTGGTTTCGTACATGAATAAATGTACATTGTTCTACATGAATATGGTGTTTTTTTCCGTTAATATATATATATATATATATATATATATATATATATATATATATATATAAGACCTACCCGAAAATAAGACCTAGTGTGTTTTGGGAGCAAAAAAAATAAGACAGTGTCTTATTTTTGGGAAACACGGTATCTATCATCTTATCTACCTATCTATAATCTATCTATCCATCTATCCATCCATCTACGTATCAATGTATCTATTTTGCATTTGTGATATGTTAACATTCTAAAACACCATAATGGAAGGAAAAGTTAATTTAAAAGATGAAACATTTGCATAAGGATGGAAATGTTTATTTTCGACAGTTTAGTCAATGCCACTTTCCCATTATTTAACAAGGAAAAATAGGTGGAGGCAAAGATCTGAGGAAATATAGAACACCTATTATCATCCTAACAGGATGCCTTCACATGGCAAAATTTCCTCCCAAGTCCCCAAGTGTCATACTTGAACTTCAGAATGAAGCTGATCTCCCAAGGTACCATTTGATAAACTGAACTTACAAGCTTTACAGGAACGTTGTACTCAGCGCTAACTAGCAACTTGCCAAGTCACCCCATCTCTTCTCAACAAGAGTTGAGATGACCTAAAAGATGTTCTACAACAACTTCTTTCATAGCCACTCTAATCCAAGTCCAACCTAAAATCTAGGAAAATGGGCTTTTAAAGAAAGGGCACACTGATTAAATTGAAACAATGGATTTCTTGCTTTAGTGATGAAATAATTCACCAGAGATCTGAGAACATGTTATTTTAAAGGCCAAGAAAAGGAGATGACACATTTTCAGATCTCCACAGCCAAACATATTACTTTTACTGCATTTGCGTGATCAAATGCCAAATGTTCAGGGCTGTGAAAAGTTATTGCTGCATGTCATAAAATGCAAAAGGGGTTTGCTAAGACAAACACAGTTGCTGCAGATTTCCATGTCAACCATCTGTACCCATTTAATACCATTAAGAATCCAGCTGAAACTAGCATGTTATGTAAAAAAAAATGCAGAGCCTGTAATTAGGTATAGATGTTACCCAGCTGTATAAATATCTAGGAACACCCCTCGACTTTTATATGGGTTATCAGGTTTAAATCATCTGATAAGGGTCTTATATTTCAGGAAGCCTAAGTGATTTTTTTTCTTACCCATAGGCATTCAGGACTTAAATTCTTCTGCACAATGGCTTAATCCCAATAGGTAATGGTCTTTTCTATTTAACAGAAGAAGAGGCTAACCATGTGGGCTTTTTTAAATAGCTGGCTAAAATAAACCACACTGCTCAATTAAAGAAGAATTCTCGACTCAATGGTGCTTTTCCACTTATTTCAGATAACTTGTAAAGTGGTTTTCTTCATTGTTCCAGAATGAAGATGCTACCAAATCATTATTAAACAGAAGACCAACATCCTCTGGCCATCCTTTCTGCAATGAGCCTTACCCAAGCCAACTTTTTAAATTGATGCTTTATGCCTAAGGAATTGGAATATTGTAAATTACTGTTTCGTTAACAAATGACCAGAACAAAATCTTTTGATTCTGGAAACATTCCCAATATTCTTCAAAAATACTCAATTTTTTGTAGGACAGGGATTGAATTTGCATTGTTAAGAACCAATTTATGATGTGGCATTTTGTTTGCCTTAAATCCTTTTCATCTATGTTACAAACAAGCTACTTATTCCCATTTATTTCTCCTCTACAGATTGCTTGGGAATCAAAATCAGCTGCTGTTGATTACAGTTTAATTTTGAAAGGATTAGATGAAGACCAACAGTTATATAGTTCCTTTTCTAACTGGCCTCAGTAGAACAATACAAAAAGCAAATAATGTATTCCTTCTGTGCATTTCTAGTAAGTGAAATTGAAAGTGATATCCAGGCTGAGCCCGAGGGAGGAGTCAAACACATCATCTGTCTCAAGTCCCTTTGCACCCACAAGAGATCTAAATCTAGCCCACCTTGACTTATTTAATGCCAACTCGCTCTGACTGTTAATAATTCAGATTCTTGTAGAGAACTTTAGCATACAATAAACCTATAATTCATTTGTAATGCCTGGACTCCTGCTTTCCTGCACTGGACAGAAATAGTTCATTTACTATATTTCTTTAAAAGGACTCAACAGTAGTTCTTTCTCAACTTAAAAATAGAAAATAGCTTTTTTTTTTCTTTAAAATTTAAGGGGAACTTTTTTATAGATGAAGAGCTTCTCTGGTAAGATATACAGTATGTTATACACATAATATGCTTTTCTTACCTAAAGAAGTATAAAAACATATAAAAAATTAACAGTGAGTACAAGAAGAACAGTTACAGTTTACCATAAATGCAAAATCCAACAATTCTTTACACTTAGAAGTCATTTTGGGATCAGGAATTAAAGCCAGTCTAAGTTTCATTTAGACTTTGATTCTCCCTATCATAAGTTCATGGCACTATTAACTATTCAACACATACTTTAAAATTCCCTACATCAATAAAAGTGAGTGTAAGCGATCATTTGTCATAAAAAGAAATTTATTTTTCACTGTTGAACATTTTTAATGCTGCAGCATTCTGCTTCCCTTTCACAGTGATTAAAAATGATAAAGAACCATTAAGGCCAAGCTTAGCCATATCTTGCAAGTCTTTTGTAAGATTTATAATCACAAAGCAAGCAATCACAGAACCCGGTTTATTAGTACTTCTATTGCAAGTAACTTACTGGTAATATTTTCTTTAGCCCACAGCGCAGGAATTCATTTCTCAAATGTACCCTAAAATCAAGCTCTTCTGGAGAAGTCACGAGGGCATTTATGAACTGCATGCAGGCAACCTGTAAATATAAGTTATAGTTAATGTAGCTTATTAGGATCAGCACACCCAATGCACTTGTGCAATAAAATTGGAGAAAACAACAGAGAGATGTATATTTTAACTAACCAGAAAGAGTGTGGAGAAGAGCAAGAGTTGATTAGGGAACTGGAGGCTAAACTGTAGGAACAACGGTTGAAGGAACTGGGTATGTCTAGTCTAATGAAGAGAATGACTGGAGAGGACATGTCAGCAATGCCTCAATATCTAAGGGGCTGCCACAAAGAAGTGAGTGTCAACCTATTTCCCAAAGCACCTAAAGGCAGGACAAGAAGCTGGGAGCTTGTCAAAGAGAGATCCAATCTAGAACTAAGGATAAATTTCCTGACAGTGAGAACAATCAATCAATGGAACAGCTTTCCTTCAGAAATTGTGAGTGCTCCATCATTGGAGGTTGGTAAGAAGAGACTGGATGCCATCTGTCAGAAATGGTATAGGGTCTCCTGCTTGGGTGGGGAATTGGACTAGGTAACCTACAAGGTCCCTTCCAACTCTGTTAATCTGTTCTGTTATTCTGTTTTGTTATTACATTATTACGTTAAACACCAAGGGCCTTGGTAGTACAGGCTGTTAAATGCCTAGCACTTAAGTTCCAGCTGCCTGCAATTAGTGCAGGCTCGAATCCCACCAGGCTCAAGGTTGACTCAGCCTTCCATCCTCTCGGGGTAGGTAA
Source organism: Naja naja (assembly GCA_009733165.1). NCBI lineage: Eukaryota > Metazoa > Chordata > Lepidosauria > Squamata > Elapidae > Naja > Naja naja. The sequence continues at coordinate 15,921,204 of CM019162.1, forward strand.
ATTGAGGACCCAAGATTGTTGGGGGCAATAAGCTGACTTTGTAAAAATGCCGCTTAGTAATAAGCAGGCATATACAATGGAAGGAAGGCTATTGCTGAGCGCATTGGGTTGTATCCCAAAAAATTGTAAGCCACCCTGAGTCTTCGGAGAAGGGCGGCATATAAATGTAATTAAAAAAAACACTCATTTTAGAGAACAACACAGTGTGCTAAGCTTGAATATAACATTTTGTGGTCCATAATGTATCCACTTATTCATACCTCTATGAATTGTACATTAAATGAAATGCCTTTATAGAAACTCCTTGCTTACCAATCATTTATTCATTGACTGTTCAAAGTTACAGTGGTGCCGAAAATCAAGACTTAAAACCAGCCATTGCAGTATTTCTGCAGTCGTGGGATTGCGATTTGGATGCTTGGCCATCAGTGCACACTTATAACAATTGTAACATCTTGTGGCCATGTGATCACCATTTGTGAGTTTCCAACAAGCAAAGTCAATGGGGAAGCCAGCAGGAAGTTGCATATTATGGTCATGTGACACTGTGTTCAATAACTGCATCACTTGCTGATCCCTATTGTGGTCAGTAAGTGAGGACTCCCTGTATCAGAAGGCTGTTGTTTGAGCAACAGATCTCATATTGTCAATACCTTTACAATAATTAAAAGCAGAGTGAATGCTATAAAGATTAACTGCAAACTGTGTTTAGAGCCATGGTGGTGAAGTGCTAGATGCAATACTGCAGGGCTTATTCACTGCTCACTCAGGAGTTCAATTCTGAGTGGCTCAAGGTTGAGTTAGCCTTCCATCCTTCCAAGGTCGGTCAATTGAGGACCCAGATTGTTGCGGGCAATAGGGTCACTGTATAAACCGCTTAGAGAGGGCTGTAAAGCACTGTGAAGCGGTATGTAAGTCTAAGTGCTATTGCTAGAACCAGTTACTAATCCTTAATTTTTTTAGCGACAAGCTCAAGATGTGCTTTAGCGACAAGCTCAAGATGTGCTTTTTCAAATGCATAAGTGTCCTCAAATTATTTTATCAGTACTGCAGCACTGAAATCTATAACTTGATCATCCATAAAATGAATATAATTTTAATATATAAAACACAGTAAGTTCTTCTAAATCAACACATCCCTGCAAACACTGTATTGTAGTGGCCTGAATTATCCTTATGTTACAGCTATGACATAACTGAACAAGCCAAAGTACATGTCCAATCAGAAATTAATAGAGAGAAAAGGTGCCATCTGCTGTGATTGTTTTTGCCAGGAGAAATTCTGACTTAATTGCTTGTATTAATACTGGTAGAGAGACCATTTCAGTTAGAGACGAGTTAATGAGTCTTGCAGTTGTACCTTCAGTCATGGAGTATAGATGTGAGAGTCATAAAAAATCAGAAAGTCCTTAAAAGAGTGTGACTTTGGAATCACTGTAACGGCGGATCACATGGGCAGCGTGCATAATGCTATCTGCACTTGCTTCTATTGTGTTGCATGTAAAAGCTAAACCAATTGGGTCTTCCTATTTATCTAGATCAATAGGTTGTCTCTTAAGGCCATACTAAAGGCACTAGTTGTGGCCTGTCAGCCCCTGGCTCCTCCAGCAGCCGAATCAGAGGAGGAGGAGGAGGCGTAGGGATCAGGGTCAGCATCAGGGCAACCTGGGAGCTGTGAGGGGAAGAGGGAATGGAGTGTTAGAGAGAAACAGAGCAGAGATGGAGCCTGGGCCATCCGTCAGCCCTCAGATGCAGAGTCAACAGCTCCCAGATCTGAAGGTGGCTGATGAGGAAGAGGAGGAACAGCTGGGTCCAGTGCCTGACACGTGAATGTGCAGAAGGCAGAGGAGAGGAGAGCAGTGGAAATCCATGGGCTGATCCTTGGGAAGGAAGAGCCACTGCTGCTAGTAGGGCCCCACCCAGCTCTGGGGATAAAAGGCAGGGGGAGGAGATGAATAGGTGTAGGAGATAACTATTCATCTTCAAGCCAGAGGGACTTGTAAGCCTGTGAGCTTACAAAATAAAATAAAACCCCAATTAAGTCAATTAAGTCAATGATCCCATTTCAAAACCAAGATATTAAAATAGAACGTGATTATATTTGACATTGGCAAGATGATGTTATTGTTCAAATAAAAGTTATTAGCATTAATTCTAAGCCTTCTACCCTTGAGAGGAACTGAAAATAATAACAACGGTGGTACATTCATCCACTGGGAAGCATTTCAAGTATAGCGCTGGGAAAATCAAAAACAGGTGTATCAACATTCGATGGAGCAAAATGGAAAATTGTTGACTGATGGGAAAGGGTTGAATTCTAAAAACAAATCCTCATTTAGTCAAGGTGGCCAACCTAAACTGTTATTTAGTGTAGCATTTCATTGCATTTAGATCTGAGGGGTCTGTTTTGCTTTAAGATGTTAAAGCAAATATGTCACTCTCGTGTATTATTGTTGCTTTTATTTACTGTTAATTTTATGTATGGTTGCAGCCCGTTTTTGTATTTATTAGAAGAGAAGGAGATCTTTTCCACAGGGTAAGCATGAATAGAAATTACATCTCAGAGCTTGCCTTCAAAACAGAAAAGGGATATCACTGCATCATAACCTGACCTTTGGAGAACCTAATCTTTACGGTTGGTTCCTTGTAGCACTCCAAGTTTTCATATTGTCATGTCAAGATTACAGAAATAATTCTTGTCTTATGGACTTAACCTTACAAGACAGAAGTCACAAACTCAATCCTTATCTCATTCAGGGCATGTAGTGATTCATGTCCCAGAGACAATATGTGAGAAGATTTGCTCTTTGCACAGTACTCTTTGCACAGTAACTAACCATCCAAAGAGTTCTATTTTCCGTTTTATGCTTCCAGAGATCTTCAGAGGGAAACAATGTCTTAGCTAAAAAAACACTACCATTCATATATCCTACTGTAATATTCCATTCATAATTGCATGGAAGTCTTGGGGAAGCACGGCCTTTCTGAGCCTTCCTTATGAGAAGTTATTGTTGCTTGGCTGTTTCCTTGCAGAACTTTCATTATCCAAATTAGGTAACATCACAAGTGCACTGATGATGTTACCTACCCTATTTCCCCCAAAATACGAGCTACCCTGAAAGTAAGTCCTAGCTTGATTTTCACATGTGCGCTCAATATAAGCCCTATCCCCAAAATAAGCCCTAATTAAGATCTTGCCCACTCCAAAGTGGATGGGTAAAAATTAAGCTAGGATGGGGATGGGGGGTGGAGCTTCCCTACTACTTACTTACCTTTGGACAGTTGTAGCAGGCCTCACACACCCCGACACCTGCCTTGCCGGCCCATTTCTTCTGCAGCCAGCAAGTCTTTCCTGAAGGCCTCTGTAGCTGATAACAAGCTCCGGATCGATCCAGAGCTGTGTTATCCACTGCACAGGCCTTCAGGAAAGCCTTGCTGGCCGCAGAAGAAGTTCCCAAAGGCCTTTGACAGCAAAAAGGAGGCCAGGGGGCGACACGCACAAGTGAGGTTAGTCAGTGGATGACATCTCCCGAAAATAAGACCTGGTGCCTTTTTTGGTGGCCAAAAAATATAAGATATGGTCTTATTTTTAGGAACACATGGTAGTTTGGGTGACGAAACATCTGCAAGAAAACAACCAAGCTCAGAGAGCACCAAGGACCCCTGAACTACAAATATTCTCCTTTATCAATCTTCTTTAAACACAAAACTCTGGGGAAAAAAATAATTACACAAAAGGACATTTTAAAGTATGTAAAGATTGTCTCCATGGACTGAAAATGTATATTCTAAAATATGCTCTCCTGCCTAGAGAAAGGAGAAGCATTTATTTTATAATTCTATGCATTCGTAAACAGTCTTTTTAAAAAAGCCAGTAAATAGTGAATCTCTGCAATGTATAGCAACGAGTGCTTCAAATGTGTTTATGCAGAGTATAAAAGAAGATTAACCGCCTTTTCTTACAGAGATTTTAGATGAATACTTGGGATTTGAAACTTCTACCCAAAACAAAGTCACAAGAACCAAAAATTATCTACAGCCATTTTAAATGTTTTTGATGCAGCTAGTAATTAAAATGCATTGTTGCCTAATCTAATTGTCTAAATTGTAATCCAAGAAATCCTACCTGTAATTGCAGAGCTTCGTGATTTTCAAGCCCTTCCACTATGTTAGCAAATCGTTCTCCATTATTCCTCTCAGCTGCAATTGTTATAGCTCCTAAAATTTTGTCGAGCCTGTAATAGAGATTTATTTCAATGGGTTGTAAAGTTATGCACGTACTTTAACAGACTATTCAAAAATCACACCTGAGATTCTTAAAGGCCTTTTTTTTGCCTCTTTGGTAGCAAATTGATTTAAAAACCAACACCTAAAACGCAATCTGCTGCTAATCAAGGAAATAAATCTTTTGAGTTTGCTTGTTGTTCCTTCAATTCTTAAATAAAGTCAGATTATTTAAGGCTTGGATCCTTAAGTAACTAACTTGAAAAAGTTCACGGGAGAAAAATGACTCTATCTTGTATTCCTCCTTGCAGCTCTCTACGCTTGCATTCAAAAATTAGCCCAAATCAAATAAAACACCCCTAGCCTTGTGGCAAGAGATCACAATAATTGGGACTGTGACTCTCTGTCACTAAGTAATGAGGCTGCAATGTGTGATGTCATGTGATAGCACTTATTAATGATGGCAGTTCTGGTCAGCACTGGTTACCATCATTAAGTGACTATCGCAGTACTCCATGTTCACATGATCACGATTTGCAACCTTCATTGCTGGCTTTCCACAAGCAAAGTTAATGCAGAAGCCGACAGGTTACCAATCATTAAGCAAGGACATCATCTGATTTCTGATTTCCTGCTGGCTTCCCCATTAACATTACTTGTGAAAAGCCAGCAATGAAACTTGCAACTTGTGATCATGTGAACATGGAGTACTGCAATAATCAGAATTTCAAAGTCTGGTGGTAACCACCACTCTTTTGGCACTGTTACAAGTTTGAATGGCCGCTGAACGAATGGTTGTTAAATAAGGAACAGCTGCTCATCCAAATGGTGCTCTCCAGCAATTCACACATGCTCTCTTTGATCTAGGAGAGAACAGATGTGTTTATCCTCCAGATGAATAGTCATAAAAGAACTGTTAAATCTGCTTGGAAGTCAATGGTCAAGAGGAAACATATGGAAGTCAACATATTAAAGCAAAATTAAACTGATAATGACAGAGGTTGCCCTAGAAGTATGGTGTTGTGGCCTGCCGGCCGGCCACCCATTCAACAACCAAATCAGAGGAGGAGGTGTGGGGGATCAGGGTCAGCATTCGGGCAACCTGGGGGGGGGAGAGAGAATGAAGCTGTCAGAGACAGAGGTGGAGCCAGGGCCATCCATCAGTCCTCAGATGGAGAATCAACAGCTCCCAGGCCTGGAGGTGGCTGATGAGGAAGAGGAGGAACAGCTGGGTCCAGTGCCTGACGCATGGATGCCCAGAAGGCAGAGGAGAGGAGAGCAGTGGAAATCTATGGGCCGGTCCTTGGGACGGAAGAGCCATCACTGCTAGTGAAGCCCCGTCCTAGCTCTGGGGCTAAAGGGCAGGGGGTGGAGATGAATAGGTGTGGCAGACAACTATTCATGTTCTGGCCGGATGGACTTGTTAGCCTGCGAGAGAATCCTTTTGCTGGGGCTGCTGGCATTCCTAATAAAGGAATCTTTTGAGTTCACGTCAGAGGGTTTGTCACGTTTGGTGAGCTGGGTCAGAACATGGGGTTTAACAAATTATTTCATTAATTAAATACATTTGATATGTTATTGTTACTTACATGTTTTCTTCTCCAACGATACAAATGGCAGAGAGTATTTTCACGGTTTCAGTCATCATGTTTGGTTGCTTTGGATCAATGGCTCTGGCAAGTAAGAGAAGGCTTCGTTCATCTCCCAGTATTCTTTGTAGTCCATACTTAAAGGGGGAGAAGGAATGGTTTAAAAGATATGAGATTGCAGCACACTCAGTCTTCAAGTCTTACATTTCCTAAACAAAGCTCATCAATTTGTCATTTTGCTTTCTTGCATTTCTTTTTCTTTGGGATGGTTTTACTTGCTACATCTTTTACAGTGTTGAGAACCCTCCATCCATAGTTCTTCAGGCACTCTGCCTATCAGAACTAATCCCTTAAATCTATTTGTATATTCATCAGGGATATGATTTACTTCATACCTGAGTGGCCTGGTGCTTTTCCCTGCTTTCTTCAATTTAAGCCTAAATTTTGCAACGAGAAGCTCATGATCTGAGCCACAGTCACATCCTCAATTACAAGCTCCTCAATTACAAAGTTCTGAAAGAACCAGATGTGGAGAGATGGAAGTACGGCAGCAGCCAAAAAAGCTAACGTAATCCTTGGTGGTATAAAGAGAGGCATAGAATCAAAATCACGTGAAGTATTAGTACCACTTTATGAATCCTTAGCAAGACCACACCTGGAATACTGCATCCGGTTTTGGTCAACACATTACAAAAAAGAGGTTGAGACTTTGGAAAAAGTGCAAAGAAGAGAACTAAGATTATGATTAAAGGCCTGGAGACAAAAGACATATGAAGAACGGTTGCAGGCCAGTCTAGAGAAAAGTACTAGGGGTGACATGATAGCAGTATTCAAGTATTTGAGGGACTGCCACAAAGAAGAGGCGAGTCAATTTATTTTCCAAAGCACCAGAAAGCAAGACAAGGAACAATGGAAACACTGAGTGGAAACTAATCAAAGAGAGAAGCAAACCTGGAATTGAGGAGAAATTTCCTAACCATGAGGACAATTAACCAGTGGAACAGCTTGCCTTCAGAAGTTGAAGGTGCTTCATCACTGGAGGTTTTTAAGAAAAGACTGGACAGCCACCTGTCTGAAATGGTATAGGGTCTGTTTCTTAAGCAGGGGGCTGGATTGGAAGACCTCCAAGGTCCCTTCTAAGCTCTATTCTGATTGATTGAGGTAGAAATATCTGTGCAACCTCATCTTCATATTATGGCTTCTTGTCCATTCCATAGCCCAATTCAGACACCCGATGTACAGGTTTAAAGACCCTTCCAGGATACCTGAAAGATCAGCTTCTTCCTTTTTATAGTTATAGATCTCAGGTTGTCAAAGATGTCCTATCAGAAAACTACATAATAAAGATAACCGCTCCAATTATGGATAGTCATTTTTCAGATAAGACTTGCCTGGAGCTTTTTTTAATGTTCCACTTGGTGAGCATTTTTAATGTGTGATTAATAACGTTAAAGAGACCCGCTAGAACCCCATGGGCCTACTAGTCCATGCTTAGTATAATCAGCTTTGGTGAAACAAATGCCTCTCCCAAAACCATTCTTACTTTCAGATTGGTTCGGAGATTTCATTTGGCCAATATGGCAGGTTCTCCTTATAACCTCTTTGGTGCTTACAGAGCTACAACTTTCAGAAGCACATAGTGATCAGGAGTAAATCTCCTATGTGGATACCAAGAATGAACCTCTAATTTAAGGGTCAGAGTCTCACATATGAGACTCCAAAACATGACATTATCCCCAATCTCGAAGAACATTTTCTCAAAATTCTTCATGTGAAGCTATAGGCTCCCAGAGCGTTCTCAATCAGCATTATACAACACCATCATCCTATAGGACAGGGGTCTCCAATCTTGGCAACTTTAACACTTGTGGATTTCAACTCCCAAGATTCCTCAGCCAACTTTGCTGGAAGTTCAAGTCCACAAGTCTTAAAGTTGCCAAGGTTGGAGACCCCTGTCCTATAGCATCAATGGAGGAATTTGATGGAGACAATGGAGTCTCACCAAGTTCAATGAAACATACTATAAACAAAGGACAGGTTTCTAGAAAAAAAGAAATTACCCATATGCAGAAAATGCCTAGTATACTGGAAAAAACAGTTTTTTCCCCAAAAGCCATCACTCTGCTAAACAAATAATTCCCTCAACACTGTTCAACTAGTTACAAAGCCTGCATTACTATTACTATTAATCTTTCCATCATTCCTTATCACCCATCCCCTCTCACTTGTGACTCTATGACTGTAACTTTGTCACTTGTAACCTTACAATTTATACTGACTGTTTCCTAGTATAATTTGATTGCTTATTGTACCCTATGACTACCATTAAGTGTTGTACCTTATGATTCTTGACGAATGTCTCTTTTCTTTTATGTACACTGAGAATATTTGCATCAAGACAAATTCTTTGTGTGTGTCCAACCACAGTTGGCCAATAAAGAATTATATTCTATTCTAAAAAGATGATGTGTTTATTAAAACATTGCAAATGTGTATTTTTGGCTATGCTTATCAGGGAGATAATTGTATTTCATGATGGAAACACAGCTTGAATGCTACATAGCTTGTTATTTCCCTGCCTATGTTCCCTTAATGCTGTCTTTTTTTTCTATGAAAAAGAAAATTTCCCTAGAAAATTAAATTTCTAAGTCTTGCCAGCGATAGACAAACCACATGGAAGTAAAACCAGAAGGACATTTTGGTTTCTCTATAAGTTTCTGAACATCCCTTTAGAAATGCACTGGGAATAATTCAAGTAGTTCAAGGGCATTTCCACACCCTCACATAGCCCCCTACATCCTCTTCCTAAAATTAAAGCACTCGAACATCACTAAATTTGGCCTCTGAGGTTCACAAGGAGATTGGAGAGATTTATCTAAAGTTGGGTTACTCATACAAGTTTTACTTTTTTATGATATTATCTCAGGATCCGTATCACTGAAGCTTTGTAATGAGCAGAAGGAGTGACCTTGAGGGGAAGAACAGCTGCTTCCTAGACAATAATCAGATAAAAGAAACCTGAGTTTGGAGCAGAGCTGTAACCTGAAAAAAAATCTCTGATGAGACCTTCCCTAGTTTTCACAAAGATAAAGGAGGGGGCAGGCATTCCAAGATTCTGTTAGTGTATCTTTATAATAAAAGTAATATTAGCCTGCATGACTTTGGCTTTCTAGTCTGGAAGGGCTGACCTTTAAAAAATGTGAGGGTTTTTGATTTTTTTTTCCAGTTCCCAGAAGAAAAGGAAATGTTTCAGAATACTTGGTAGAGTTCTCAAACCTTGAAATAACATATGAATGGGTTTTGCCTTATTCCAAATTCTTTGCGGCAATATGAAACTACAGGAAACCATCATCATTAGTAGATCAAATTTCCATTTCATTAAAGTCATCTCTTTCTTTAAAGACAGTCATTCATTACCAGTTAAAGTGAACCTAATGAAAGGGGGGGGGGGTAAAAATCAGCCAGGGCTGAAATTCCTACCTTATTATTCATAAACGCTTTGAGGCACTGTATAAGCTTATGTTGATTTTTCTTGTCAATACTTTCTTGCCTGAAAATTAATAATAATAACATTAACTGACGGCCCTATATTAATCACTCTTTTTTGCTTCCCCTTATTACTTCTTATACCTTCTATACTTACTGTCTCTTATCAAGGAGTTTTTCAAGGACATCCAAGAGAAGCCCAAGGCCTTCATGTCCAAAATTGTTAACCCAACTGTAAAAAAAAGTAAATTGCAAATTAGTTCATGCTTGCTCCATATACACATAAACATTCTGATCACTGATTATTGCTTACCTACAGGACTTCCAGCATGGCTGATGCAGATGCTGAGTTTATATGCTTAACAAAAGTTAACAGAAATTTATATATTTTTTAATTACATTTATATGTTTTAATATTTATATTCAAAATATAAGAGGCATCATTCACTTATCAATCACCAGCATCACAAATGGAAAGTCCAAATTTTAATCAAGGGAGCAGAATAACAGAATGACAGAGTTGGAAAGGATCTTGGAGGTCTTCAAGTTCTGTGTTTGGACATCCAGAACTTCTGCGGGCAAGCCATTCCACTGATTAATTGTTCTCATGGCCAGGAAATTTCTCCTTATTTCTAGGTTGGTTTTCTCTTGTGTTTGTTTTTCATCCAATGCTTTTTGTCCAGCCTTCAGATGCCTTGGAAAATAGTTGACCCCATATTCTTTGTAGCAGCCCCTTAAATATTGGAACACTTCTATCATATTTCCCTTAATCCTTCCTGTTGGTTTGACTGCAGCTGACCACTCTCTGAAGGCTAGGTCAGGATTAGAATTGATGGGGGCGGGGCCAGTCAGAGCTGGTATTTGCCAGTTCTCAGAACTACTCAAAATTTCCGCTGCCGGTTCTCCAGAACTGGTCAGAACCTGCTGAATACCACCTCTGAAGCAGGGCAATAAAGATTAGGCTAGAAACAACACCAAAATGTTTCCTTCCTACCTTCCTTACAGGATTAGCCCTGTAAAGTGGAAAAAAACAAAAGGAGATTTATTCCAACAACTGGTTCTCTGAACTGCTCAGAAAGTTAACAACCAATTATCACGAATAGGTGCGAACTGGTTGAATCCCACTACTGGATACAGATCTTATTTTTCTATTGTTGTCATGTGAAGCACTTCATTTACAGATGCAGTATGTTTATAAAACTATATCCAATTGACAGGATAAATTTGGAATGCACAATTTCCTATTTTCTAAAGCATGCCTATACAGGCAAATCCACCTCTGAAAGAAATCTGACACCTCAGCCTTACAATAATTAACTTTATTCTAATTGTTTTTCCCTCTCTATTTCCAGAAAAGTATTATTTTGACGTTTATATACTTGATCCTCAATTTTCCACACAGATGAACTGCCACACAAATACAAATAATTAAAATGAGCAGAGACACTTACAACACCATCACAAAGACAATGCTGCGTTTGATTATTTCGAATAACTTATACTCAGCATCTAAAGTTTAGTTCTTGAATGGAAGATAAATGAGTAGAGCATTAAAATGTCAAAATCCGTAACATCCTGTTAATGGTTTAAGCTTTCTGAAACTTTAGACATCCACTAAATCCTAAATATGGTTTCTGCTTCAAAAATGTATGACTGCCATTCTCTCCCCACCTTTTTTGATAACACTCAAAGATTCTGGACATTGGCATGAGGAACATCAAGAAGCAGCAATTAAATCTAGAACCCCAGAACATTTGAGCAGTTGGGTTTCTCTATGTGTGTTCATGTTTGCAGTTGTTTATTGATTTACCTTTGGCGTGCATGCAAACTCAAGTCACTAGATGTCCCTGCAGAGCCATCAAGGTTAAAACTGATTACCAATTGAAAAGCACTTCAGAACATGCATTTTAAAGAAAACTCAAGAGGAGTCAGAACCAAAAAGTCTACAAAATAACACAATGAGATTAGGACAACGGAGGGACTCCAAGACATTCATATAACTAATAATAAGCCACACAAACCATCCTCAATTTTCTATGACATTTGAAGGGCTCTGGCTTTTGCAGCTCTGGAAGTTAAATTTGCAGTGATGATGTAATTCTGGAACATTGTCCTACAGAAGATCTAGCCTTGTGGTTTTGCCAGATTTTACATCAATGATGAAGAACTGGTGGCTCCATTTTCTGAAGTGGAAGCCCCTCAAAATATAGTGAAGTTCTAAAAATGTTAATTTAATTTAGAAAAATAAAGGAATTCCTCAAACCCAGGGAGGGAAGGGAAGGGAAGGGAAGGGAAAAGGAAGGGGGAAGGAAGGAAGGAAGGAAGGAAGGAAGGAAGGAAGGAAGGAAGGAAGGAAGGAAGGAAGGAAGGAAGGAAGGAAGGAAGGAAGGAAGGAAGGAAGGAAGGAATTTAAAAGAAAAGATTATGAACTCATCACTCAGGGTAGTGATGGAACGAGAAGCGAGATTTATACAGAATAAGTTAAAATATTAAAACATTTACAGAGATATTTTTCTGATAGAACCCAACAATACCAAATTCAACTGTCTGTTAAAAGAGAATTTCAAAGGCAGTGAACAAAGCCAGCAGCTGAAACTACAGAAGCAATTGAGAGCACCAAAATACAGATAAGCTGAAGCATCGCCCTTTAACAAAAAAGGACAATGGAGAGTAAAAGAAACCAACAACTACAAGGGAAGGTATGGGGAAAGTTTAATGCAGTCTTGCAAAACAGAGATAACACTCATTGGTGAGAAGAATGCTAGAGCAATTAACAGGCGCAGAGGAACTCTGAAAGAGTTGGTGTCTTACACTCAAAATACAAACAGTTTTGAGCAACTCTCAAAAATAGTTCTCCAAGAACTCAAATCACTTTCTCTACCTTTATTTTGGAAGTTACATCTCAAACTCATGTTTACTCAAAGTTAGGAGGTGGTTGATCAAGTAACAGTTCTCATCTCCTTCCACTCCACCCTCCGCCCTCCCCATGTGTCACTAATTTTTAATGTTTGGTTTTAATTTATTTATGTTTTAATGCCCATGTATACCTACATGTTTATGACTGCAAGCCACCCAGAGTTACCCTGTGGTAAGGTTAGTTCAATCAAATCAAAAGGCCTTTGAACTCTGGTGCCGGAGAAGACTCCTGCGAGTGAGTCCCTTGGACTGCAAGGCGATCCAACTGGTCAGTCCGAGAGGAGATCAACCCTCTTTAGAAGGCCAGATCCTGAAGATGAAACTCAAAGACTCTGGCCACCTAATGAGAAGGAAGGACTTGCTGGAGAAGAGCCTAATGCTGAGAATAGTTGAGGGTAAAAGAAGAAGAAGGGGATGGCAGAAAATGAGGTGGATCGATGGAGTCACTGAAGCAGTCGGCGTGACTTTAAATGGACTCCAGAAGATGGCAGAGGACAGGAAGGCCTGTAGGAACATTGTCCATGGGGTCGCGATGGGTCGGACACGACTTCGCGACTAACAACAACAACAAGATTAGTTTACTTTATTTAGTTTATTTTATTGTCACTGCACCTCGTACAACGAAATTAAATGCCATCTTCAGTGTACATTACAACTATAAAAATAAAACACAAACATACATCCTTCACATTCTATACAACTGAACTGAAAAGATGAGCAGCCAATAAATTTTATAAATTAATAATAATTACACGTTGATTTCTTTTGCTCATTTCACCACAATCAGCAAAAGAAAAGGATTCTTAGAAGTAGATTGTATACTGTTCCAAGTATGATAAATACTGCAAATGGTAAGGACCAGTGAGGAAATAGAATATATTTTTCAAACAATAAATGGCAATTAATGTCAAATGGTATAACCCCAGACCAAGGATCCCCATTTGTAAATAAAGTGGGTCAAAAATGAAAATTGTTATTTCTTTCTTTCTACTGGAACATAAATAATACTACCAACCATGGCAAAGAGTTATTACAGAGGGTACCTTGGTGAATTATTTCAGATACATTAAGATTTACTGCATAATTTATTTAACATCCCTGGGTAGGACCTGCTTTTAAAAGCTCTGTGCAATGAACTTATTTTTCATCCATCTATGTACACTTTCATGGGGTTTATTATTTTCAGCTGTTCTTTGGGGTTAAGGCATCACAGTAAAATTTGGATTCTGGTTTTCTTATAACCTTCTCCCTAATGTTTTGGACAAAACGGGAGGAGATCTATTCCTTTAGGAGATGTATTATTCCAGTTTATTATCTATCTTCAAGAAATCAGTGTTATTTCTTCCAAAACATAAGGTGACAAAGGGAAGAAATGGCAATGAGAATTCAAAAGCCTTACACATTAATAATTGGAAATAAATGCCATTAAGATGGCATATAAGTCACACACAAATTCCCATGACTCTGGGCAGTTAGTCCAGACAGAAGTCATTCTATCCCAGTCTATTATGTTGATAATGACTTTAGCTCCTGAAAGTAATATAATATATTCAATCATTCATAATTTAGTAATGGTATACCAGAAAACTATTCCCTTGTATAATTTCTATATTTTAGATACTTTTTTTATTCATTCGCACTTTATTCACTTATCTTTATCTGTTTTCTATTTGTTTTGTTTATAGATTTTCTCCAAAAAGTGCTTTTAAAAATATATTATGCAGGACCTCCTGAACTTTTCCAGAGTAAAACCACTGAATGAGAATTGGAAACAAGAATGTTATGTGAATACACAATACTCTTCTCAAGATATGAGTTTATTTCCTAGTCTCTCTGCCTGCATATTTTAAGCTCATGTGCTTGAGTTACATAGTTTCTTTGTTTGCTGAAAATAAACAGGAATTCTCAAAATAACAATGTGCTTCTGTATTTTCACAGCAACTCTTTGATCATACAAGTGTCAGCAGAACTATGCTATTTTTCATGTATAAATTATTGAAAGTTTTTAAGGCAAACATACAAACATAAAAACATAAAAGCCATCTTCCATTTTATATACATACAAGTGTGTCAGTTGGTTACAGATTTTTTGTGTTATCCTTTCGAAGTCATCACTCACAGTTTATAAAAAGGATTCTCATATTGTCAATATAAAACCTTCTTATATATTTATCAGTCATTATTTATGCATGTCTAAACTATTTATTTCATCATTTGTACAAGATATTCTCAATTTTATTATAAAGTTTATATTACACTTTCATCCAATGGTTATATATGTCATGTATAAATTATTGATAGGCAATGTACTCACACAACACTTCCTTATTTTAGTACCAACCACCTACCCCGAAAGTGAAAGTGAACAAGTCACATGGAAACAAATATTGTCTGTCTCTCTGTCTGTCTGTCTGTCTGTCTGTCTGTCTGTCTGTCTCACCAGCTCAAGGTTGACTCAACCTTCCATCTTTCTGAAGATGATAAACGGAGGACCCAGATTGTTGGAGGCAATATGCTGACTCTGTAAACCTCTTAGAAAGAGCTGCAAAGCACTGTGAAGTGGTATAGAAGTCTAAGTGCTATTGCTATCTATCATCTACCTAAAGCACTGTGAAGTGGTATATAAGTCTAAGTGTTATTGCTATCTACCTAGCTAGCTATCTAGCTATCTAGCTAGCTATCTCTATCCAAGAGAGCTGTGGTGGCACAGTGGTTAGAATGCAGCATTGCAGATTAATTCTGCCGACTGCCAACAGTTTGATCCTAACCAGCTCAAGGATCCTGATCAGCTCAATCCTTCCATCTTTCTGAGGTCAGTAAAATGAGGATCCAGATTGTTAGGGGCAATACTCTGACTCGGGAAACTGCTTAGAAAGGGTTGTAAAGCACTATGAAACAGTATATAAGTCTTAAGTGCTAAGTGCTCGCTCTAGCTAGCTAGCTAGCTAGCTATTTGAATTGACAATAAATTAGTTACTCAGATACAACAAGTAAAAAATGGAACTTGAATGAGCTACTTCACTAAAGCATAACTAGTTTAGTCCAGAAGCCAGTTCATAATTTTCGTTTCCTGGATAAATACATGGGAAAATAAATTGGGATAGAATTCCACTTAGGGTTAGGTTTGGATTTAGAAAAGAGAAAACAAACATCACCCATAGATTCACAGAAGTTGATTATCCTTAGAGGTTTCTTACATTCCCAATCCCCCTTATTTTCATTTCCTGGATAATCCATGAGAAATTCTAACAGGCAAAGGAGTTACTTTTCAACTTCCTGGTTAAGGACAGAGGTTGCATTTCTGGAAAGCAGACTTGCCAAAATCCCCTGCATACCAAGTGAGGCAAACTGTCAAGCCCAGTTTAATGTATTCTAATTACAAAGACAGCTTGAGGGTAGGTTCTGAATGCAACAAGGCAAAATATTAGCACATCGGCCATATGTTGGTACATATAGAAGTATTCACAGCTTACCCATCAACAGCATTAATGTTCAGCCCTGTGCCTCATTTACCAGAGGTAAATAACAGCATCGATCCCTTAAAATCTGAAGCTGAAAAAATAAAGAGCCTATCCTTCCAATACGGTTTCAAGGAAAGTGGCTTTACACAGTGTATGAGCATATCAATTCATAACCTACTGTGTTGGAGTCATTTGATTTATACAAGTTGCTATCTTGTGTTTAACAGCAATAGAAATTGCACATAGACTTATACACCACTTCACAGTGCTTTACAACCCTCCCTAAGCAGTTTACAGAGTCAGCCTATTGCTCCAAACAATCTGGGTCCTGATTTTAACAACCTCAGAAGGATGGAAGGCTGAGTCAATCTTGAGACAGTCAGGATCAAACTTCTGGCAGTGGGCAGAATTAGCCTACAATACTGCATTCCAACCACTGTACCACCACAGCTACTAAGACCTATTACTTGGCAGAGAACCTTTTTTTTTTTACTTTTAATGATCTCGTAATCCCTTGGATCGGGGTAAAATCGGGGCAACAGAATGGAGCTGAGTAATTAACTGGCCGGATGCCTTTCTTGTCACCAATGCGGAGTTTTAGGATTGAATTCACAGCCTCCTGATTGTGAGGCAACAACTCCACCTCTAGGCCACTGAACAACCCCGACAGAGAACTAAATAAATAAGATAATAGAGAGCAAAAAAAAAAAATCCACCCACTAAATATGTGGCTTTTTGATGTGGTTGGTCTAAATCCTACATTTTGTTTCAACTTGGCATACAATATTTTGCAAATTCCTACTTTGAGACACTTGTGAATAACAATTTCCCAAACCTACCTTACTGGATTGCTTGTCAGAGACACCCTCAGAGATTCTAAGCAGTTGAGAAGTTTTTCTTCCGAGATACCCGATCGTAGTTCATGGACATATTCCTGCGATGACAACGTGCACTCGTGTCTACTGTTTTTCAGGCCACCCTTAATAAGAAAAGACAACCAAGGGGTAAACTTAATTTTGGGAAGCAAAAGTTAGTTGACGCATGTAATCAAAGAAAAGCAACTTTCTTAGTAAAGTTCTCTACATGCCCAATGAACCTAAAACCACATAACTCTGCAGATATAATTACTTACTTAACCAGGCTCAGGATTAGGTTATTGGATTGTTCAGTTCCTATCCCTTCATTTTCTTATAGACTTATCCTCTCACCCAACTTTAGCTGGGATAAAAGTTAGGATTGAATCAATTTAACCATGTAATTCTAATGACAGTCATAATTCTCATGGGAATTTGGTTTTAAGAAGATACATTTTTTTTAAAAAAAGTCTTAAATCCCTACAGACCTATGCGGTTAAAATGGGTACCTTAAATTCCCTGCCTGTTCTATATTCTATGAATGTGTTGATTAAGTGTTGTATATAGGAGAAGAGAATTGGCATATTATTTTTTAAAAAACCTGTTATACACATGTATACCCAAAGAGAGAGTAAACCTTATTTAGTAAATGAGATAAGAGGAAACAAAACAGTGGTGGGATTCAAAATTTTTACTACCGGTTCTGTGGGTGTGGCTTGGTGGGCATCATGTGGCTTGGTGGGCATGGCTTGGTGGGCATGGCAGGGGAAGATGACTGCAAAATCCCATTCCCTCCCCACCCCACTAACCTGCTTTCCAGCTCCGTTCTCCTATGCAGGGCAACAAAAGAAGACCCAGCCAATCAGCTGGGACTTGGGAGGCAGAGAATAGATAGGGGCAGGGGCAGGGGCAGTCAGAGGCAGTATTTGCCAGTTCTCTGAACTACTCAAAATTTCCACTACCGGTTCTCCAGAACTGGTCACCACCTGCTGAATACCACCTCTGAAGCAAAACCAGATGAGCTAAATCTACTTTATTGTAAGGTTACTGTCAGCCTTGGAAGCCATTTTTTACTTGGAAGCTTCGAGGCTGCCACATTCAGTGCCTGGGAATTTGAGAGGGGGGATTTCATAGTGGGGTAGAAGACTAGACACAACTACATTCTTTCTCAGAGAGTCAAGGACATGTTGCTCTGCACCAGGAGAGGAGTGTCTGGAGGGATGTCTCCAGTTGGGACAAAGATTTGATTGGGCCATGTGATGGACTGATGAGTGCAGGCAGGGGATGGATCTTTGATTTCTCTTTTGGGAAGGGAAAACCTGGAACTCTCAGATTCGGGTTTTCCCAGATGTGTCAATATGACAACTCTAATAAAATGGAACTTTCAGGAACTGTTTGTCTCGGAGTTTATTGGGTTGGAGTTGGTTAGTTGGAACGCTGACAGTTACATTAATAGATTCTTAACAAGTTTGAGAGTACAAACTTCCTGCCAGCCATTTTTAATTGCTATACCTGTTAAGGGAAGTCCTTTTTTAGTTTCTTTCTTTGGCTATTAACTAACTGGGGATTCCACCTTCTCTTGTTTGATTATTTCATAGGCAGCATCTTCTCTACCTGATCCTAAGATTATCCATGCATCCCTTACATAGACATATATATGAAGATTAGACTACAATTATCCCAACTACAAAGTAATGTTAAAATAAATATCAACACTTCAGTTGTCCCTTATCTCAACAATAAATAAAAAATAGCAGACATTGATTTGGGTATCTCTAAAATATTAATTCTAGATGTATTACAGATTAATTTTTTCGCAAACATTAAAACTACTGTATTTGAATCACCACTAAAAAGGGCATCCATACTCAGAAAAGTTAACTGATTTTAATTCTTATAAAAGTTTAGAAATCCCTAACCCATTTCTTGAAGTACTCAGTCTTTAGAACTTCAAAATTTCTCAATTCTTGCCCGTCGAGAAGAATCTAACTTACTTTTCCATCCTAAAACAGCTCTTGAGTCCCCTACCATTGCAAATAATAAGTAATAATGAATCTATTCCAAATGGTTAGGAGATGCATTGAATCCAAAGACGCCTCAATATACTTCTTAATGATCCCCCTGCATATCACCATTTGAATGCCACCAACCTAAGATTTTGTTTATTTGTTTAAGTTGAGAGAAAA
Source organism: Naja naja (assembly GCA_009733165.1). Taxonomy (NCBI): domain Eukaryota; kingdom Metazoa; phylum Chordata; class Lepidosauria; order Squamata; family Elapidae; genus Naja; species Naja naja. The sequence goes on from CM019162.1 coordinate 15,939,920, forward strand.
AATAACCTATGGAGGGGAAAGGAGATTCTCAGCAGTAAATTTCCCCACTATAACTTTTCTCCTAATCTGGCTGGAGAATTTGAAGCCCTAGATCTCTGGTCTAACTCAACATTTTGCATTCAGAATATTAAGTATCTACTCACAGGCTAATTTTTAATATATACCCTGCTGGAAATTATGGTGTGTGTTTACACATGTACTAAGAACTGCGATGTGTTCTGCACATACAGTGCCAAAAAAATATTTAAACAGATGTTCAAGTTTTAACGCAAAACTATTTTAAGATCCTGAAAATCTATGTACAGCAGCTTTTCCAATCATGTTTACTTTAAATAAACATAGAGGACTATAAAATTTATATGTGAAAAATAAAGCTTCTGAGCTGCTTATTTGTTCATTTCTCTTCGATGGCTGCTTGAGCTTGCTTTAAAATTCTGACTAACAACAAAGGTTATACCTCAATAAGAAAATATTTATTGTTTATTTATTTGATTTGATTTGTCAATCACTTACAAGATAATAGATATAAGTATAAACATGAGTAAGAATACAGGTAATAGATACAAATAATTGGGGACAATAGGACAGGGACGGTAGGCACGATGGTGCACTTATGCACGCCCCTTTACAGACCTCTTAGGAATGGGGTGAGGTCAATAGTGGATAGTTTGAGGTTAAAGGAGTGGGGGTTAGAGGATGTAACAACAAAGTCAGGTAGTGCATTCCAGGCATTGACCACCCTGTTGCTGAAGTCATACTTTCTGCAATCAAGTTTGAAGCAGTTTACATTGAGTTTGTATCTGTTGTATGCTCTTGTATTGTTGTGGTTGAAGCTGAAGTAGTCATTGACTGGTAGGACATTGCAGCAGATAATTCTGTGTGCTACGCTTAAGTCTAACCTAATACATCAGGTTTAATTTAAGGAAGATGCCATGGGCTGCAAAACTAATATTGGTGCATTATATATGTATTAGGTATAATGTTGAGGTACCTTCAAATTGCCTATTTCCAGACATTCTAATCAGATCCGGATTTTTTCATCCTTTTAAGCCTATAAAATTTACCATATGGCTTTTATGATGGAAAGGCACAGAAAGTGAGAGCATAACTGCACACACAGGGAAAGAAATTAATGCAGTCTAACACATACTGCCTTGCCATAGCCAGCTCCAATGAACACACGTACATCCTTTCACTTTTCCTCCCATTACCTTGAAAGTTTTATCAGAAGGCAAACTTCCTTCATAATGTTGATTCTCCATTTATAGCCACATCATTGCATGTACAACAAGAGTTCAAAGCCATTTGTTTCAGGAAGGCCAAGAAGAACAGGTTTAACCTCTAGACCACTTCGCATTTTTTATACCGCCATTGATCAAAAGGCTCTGCATAACGCAAATGTACAAAGCCAATTATGGAGCACGAAAGTCAAAAGGCGCTACTCATTAGCGCTGGAGAAGAGAGTATATTTCACGTGTCAATAATAATGGCCAACTCAGCATTTTCCAGTCACTGTTCAGAAACCTCAAGAAAGCTGCAACCTAACTTGCAAGCCCACTTAATGTAAACAACGTTTAGACATGCACACATTTGTGTTATTATGTGTAGTGATATCCAAATCTACTGCTTTGTGTAGTCCTAATATTCTTATTAGAGTAACTAAGAATAGTAGGCAGAAACAGGAGATAACATATTTAACTTTGTAAGCCACCGAGAGTCACCTTATGGCGAGACAGGCAGTAAATAAACTTAATAAATAATAATAATCTTAGAATGTGTTTGTTAATTAAATTTATTTGCCCCCCATCTCATATCCAATGATTCTGGGCAGCTTACAAATATAATTCCATGAGAGTCAGTCACAACTATTAAAATGGCTGGAAACAATTGCCTAAACATTCCATTTTTGCAGTTAACATTTTTACTGAGTTTTAAACAGAGGTGGTATTCAGCAGGTTCTGACCAGTTCTGGATAACTGGTAACAGAAATTTTGCGTAGTTTGGAGAACTAGCAAATACCGCCTCTGACTGACTCCGCCCCCATCTATTCTCTGCCTCCCATAGAGTCCCAGCTGATCGGCTGGGTCTTCTTTTGTTGTCCTGCACAGGATAACAGAGCTGGAAAGCCGGTTAGTGGGATGGGGAGGGCCTGGGGATTTTGCAGTATATCCTTCCCCCAGGAGTGGAATGGGAATAGAGATTTTGCAGCAACCTTCCCCTGCCATGCCCACCAAGCCATGCCACGCCATGCCACACCCACCAAGCCATGCCCACAGAACCGGTAAAAAATTTGAATCCCACCACTGGTTATAAAGTATCAATTACAAAGTAAATAGATAAGCAGTGCAGGGGGGAAGGAGAAAGAGAAGTGAGGAAAGATAACAAAAGAAAAAGAAGCATTGACTGACTCTCTCTGTTACAGCAAAATAAGGCATTATTATCAAATAAAAACTTGCTTTTTTGGAGTATGATTCATATTTCAATACAGAAAATTTTGAAAATGGAGGTAAAAATGAAATCAGAACTTTTCCTTTTGGGCTTAATGGAAAAAGAACTGGAGGGAAAAAATTGGAACTTTGTTATTATATATGTTGACTGCAGCAAAGACTATTATTGTATGCACAAAAATGGAAGGACACTTTGATTCCTACTATGGACGAAGTTGGTGGAGTTGGCTGAAATGGCAAAATTGACCACTTTGATTAAAGAAAAGAACACAAGTACTTTTGTTTCCACATGGAAACAGCTTCTGAACTTTGTGCTTGATGTGGAAAAGAATGAAACTCGTGACTTTACCAATTAGACTGACAGAACTTTACAGAAATGGCTTGTTCATATTATTATGAAAAAGCAAAAAAGTTATGATTTGATGTCAACTGCCTAAACACTCCAAACACATGAACAGGATCAGAATAACTACTTTATAAATATCTACCTATAGAAATAATAAATGAATAATAAATAAAATAACAAAATAAATAATAAATAATAATAAAAATAATAAAAGGGACGCAGTGGCTCAGGGGCTAAGACGCTGAGCTTGTCGATCAGAAAGGTCAGCAGTTTGGCGGTTCGAATCCCTGGTGCTGCGTAACAGAGTGAGCTCCCGTTACTTGTCCCAGCTTCTGCCAACCTAGCAGTTCGAAAGCACGTAAAAGATGCAAGTAGAAAAATAGGGACCACTTTGGTGAAGGGAACAGCATTCCGTGTGCCTTCGGTGTTTAGTCATGCCGGCCACATGACCACGGAGACGTCTTTGGACATCGCTGGCTCTTTGGCTTTGTAACAAAGATGAGCACTGCTTCCTAGAGCCGGAAATGACTAGCATGTATGTGCAAGGGGAACCTTTACCTTTACCTTATAGCAATAATAATATAAAATTATCTCATTAAAAATTAAATTATTTAAAGGTACCTCTACTGAATAACTTCAGAAAACGAAAAGCATTATAAGTCAAAGCTGTCAAGCAATGTTACCTTCAAGTAAGACCTCTGTCTGATAGACACGTTGTTTATCAACATGGTGTACATGTTGTCATTTGTTAACACAAATGCATTTCTAGACTCATTAAGGAAAAAGGTTTTAAATTACTTACAAAGCAATGTGATTCTTGTTTATGTAGGAATAAGCAGGAAAGGAAGAGGCAGTTTGGTGTAGTGGCTAAGGCATCAAGCCTGAAACCAGAAGACTATAAGTTCTAGTCCTGCTTTAAGAATGAAACTGGCTGGGTGACTTTGGGCCAATCTCTTTCAGACAGAAAATGGAAAGCTACTTTTGAAATCTTTCTAAGAAAACTGCAGGGATTAGTCCAGAAAGTCACCATGAGTCAAACTGACTTGAAGGGAGGAAAGCAGGAAATAGCTACTGAATGAGTTACCATCATATGCGTTTATTATCATATGACTTTCCTTTTTTTCCATGGAAAACACTTGTACCATTTAGCTAGAGGAAAACCTTTTTTTTTTCAAATTTATTTTCTTGCAGACATTTTATTGTCAGGCTAGGTGACATTATCAGTGCATAAGAGAGTGGCCATGTGTCAGAAAGTAGAACTTTCTGGTGTTGCTATGCAGTTTACAAACTTGTGGGGATTTGGAGGCAAACCAAATCCACCAATCACAGGGTAATACCAGATGCCCTGGAGTGGCATCACAAGCCATGCATATATATATTATATTATATTATTGTATATAAGGGGCAACCCAAAAGACAATTTACCTCAGGAGGGAGGTCAAAGGCCTAATCAGAGGCCTAAAGGGATGTCAGAGGCCTAAACAGAGGTCAGAGGCCTAAACAGTTCTCTGTGGAGATCTATCTGAGGAGAAGTTTCTGAAGAGAAACTTTCTACTGGGGTCCATTGTTCTCCTTGCCTGCTCTTGCTGACATTATTCTAAGATCAGCTTGAGTGTCTCAGAAGCTTGAGGTGGAGGAACCTCTTGCAAGAAGAGAAAGGAGACAGAGAGAGGGAAAAGCGTTGAAACAGTTTAAGTTCTTTAAAGAGGTCTAAGTTTCTTTAGGGTTTATCCTTAATCTAAAGGTGAGAAGAAATCCTAACTACATAGGTAGACAGAGAAACCAAGTAAGACCTGAGAGAAGAGAAACTTAAAGAAGGCACAAGAAACTGGTAAAAGTCTTTCTGTAACTTTATTTGAATTAAGCTGCTTGTACAATAAAAGTTTTGGTTTGAAGAACAAACTGGGCTCAGCATCTTTGTACAATTTAAATATATAGACAGATTAACAAGATCCTCTAAACAATAAGTCTATCATAGGATTGACTTATAAACATAACATTATTTTTTTCAACACGATGTCACCTTCCTATCAAGTTGATAGCAATGGAACTAGATAACTCAACATTTTTCTTCTACTGCAATATCAACTAACTAGTATGCATTGTAGTGATTCTCCCAACTTTGACAGATGAGCAAACATCTCTTTACAAGACAACTACATCATAGCTACAGCTCTTGTAAATTGCAGGTTGGCTTATTTCAGAACAGTGGTTATTATTAACAGACAATTCCTAAAGCTCCTTAGCTTGACATAGTCTCTGCCTGTATTTAATGAAGTCAAGGCAGATATTTTTTCACCCACAGCATCCCTAATAGGATTTGTATATGTCTGATAGTTAATTATATCAGGGACTACCTCAAGTTCACTAATCCTTTTTGTGCATCTTTCAACAGTTAAGACATGCTAGATGAAGGTATTTCAATTCGCACAACTGTGTCAACCATTATTGAGAGTATAAAAACTTAACAGAGTGTAGAAAGATAATGAAGAAATCGAGAAACTCCAAATATCACACAACTCTCTGCAATTCCTTGAATTTATGGAAGTAGTGTATCTTCACAATTCTGCAAGACCTTCTTTTTTTACAGAGAAGCATGGCTGCTGTTTGATCACTGCCTCAAAACTCTTGTCCCAAAGGCGACTGGGCTTTCTTGTTTTTCCTTGAAGATGTTTTGCTTCTCATCCAAGAAACGTCTTCAGTTCATCTAGAAGAACTAGAAGCTTCTTGGATGAGAAGTGAAACATCTTCAAGAAAAAAAAAACCAAGGAAGTCCAGTTGCCTTTCAAAAAACTTTTGAGACAAGCAGAGAATCTCCATAGATGCCACAAATTCTTGTTTCAGTTATCGTGTTTTGATTCTATTAGGAACATCTTTTATCAGGCAAGAATACTTGGCCAAGCCTGCCTGCGTGCAGAAGCTAAGCAAGGTCACACTTTGTTTTTATGAGGTGGGAGCCAGCTATCAAACAGGAGGTCTGAAGCCCTACTCAAAATACAGCCCTTTAAGTAGAAATGACAGATCAATACCATACCGTTGTCAAGAAAACTGTATGAATGTGTCTCCTTAGTCATCAGTTACTGATCTTAATTTGAGGATGCCTTTAGTTCTACTTCTGAAGGACACAGATACCATTATTCCAAAAGGATGATTCTGTTTCAAATAAATATTTAGGGAATGCTGCAGAATGCCACCGAACAAAAGTAGCAACAATGGAAATGAGATATAGTTTACTGACCAAGCAGAAATAATGGTGCATTCAAATTTGCATGTCATCTTTGACTCTCCTACATCCAAGGGCATAAACCAAACTTAAATCTCAGGTTACCACTAGGCAAGGATTTTTCTGTGTCATGCACCTTGTACAAAATCATATGTCAGAATAAATTCCAATAGTGTAAAGATTTTTAACTCCAGATAATACTGACACACACACACACACACAAACCAATATTTATTCTAAATTATGCTGCTTTCTTGAAAATGTCCTGCAATTGGTCATTTCTACTTTGCTTGGGATTTAAAACTTAAAGTCTTCAAGATTTAAACATGTTGGTGTCCTTCTTGGGAACTATTAAAAGCTAAGAGAGATTTTTGTTTTGGAACTAAGATTTCCCTGTGCTGAATTTAAGCAACTTTGTGAAATACATATATATAAACCACTAAATTGTCAGAGGCAGTCCCTGAAAATAAACTTCCTGAAATCAGACAGGCATCCTCAACTCCCAGGGAAACAAAATTTTAAAATAATAATAAGGAAACAACATTTTGCAGCAAATCACTGCCACCTTTGCAATTATGCAGTTTTTAAATACACAGTGGTAATTCAAGCATTTCAATTCTTTCAAAATTGATAGTCTTGAAAAAAAAAGAGGGGAGTTTCAAAATCCATTTTCAAAGCTCTTCACCTGCATATTCCCAAATGCTAGCCACAGTTCAAAGTGGATAATTTTTTAAAAGGATTACTGTCTCACAATGTTATTTTTGCTTGCAGCCTACCCAACATTATAACTCCATTCATCTTCTTTTGCTATAGACATGTTAATATAAAATGCTAAAGCTTGAACCTGTTTCTTTAATGTAGGATTCAGATGTAAGGAATCTAAGAAACAATTCAACCTCCAATTTTATTTCTTAGCTGCTTATCTCTAATGAAATGTACAAAAATGCTAAGAGCAGTACTTATTTTACACAGGAAGAAAAATATATATTTATATCACTGCACAATATTTCATTTGGGGTACATTACATCTTTTATGTTCTTCCTAACATGGATTCGCACATACAAAAAATCCTGAACCAATTAAAGAGCTACATTACAAAATTACTCCAATTGCTCCATTGAATTATCTTCACTATTACTAAAATGTCCAACTTCTCTGATTCGAGTTACTAAAATAAATGCTTCGGACTTCTTGTGTTGTGCACCACTAAATTCCATTTACAATTACTTCTGAGGACTTGGGGGTTGTAAATGAGAGCATAAAAGTGAAGCAATAGGTGTTATGTTAATATAACTCATCTTTCCACAATATAAAAAATAACCTTCTAACCTCACTTAACCAAGTGACTTAAAATAATATAAAGTTATCAGTGCTGGTAAAATATAACCTAGACCGAGGGAACAAAAAGAAAACAAAACAGAAAAATAAGAATCCCAGCCTATTCATTTCAAGGATGAATTTTAAGGAAGAATCCTTTGATCATTTGTCAACTGAGCCACCCAAGAAATATGAATCAGGCTATAAATTGTACTGAGATGTTACCGAGAATCTGATGACTCACAAGTTTTGTAAGAACATTAAGAGCCATGCTGCAGAGATAAATATGGTCCCTCATTTTACATCTTCCACTGACAATCAGATGCCTAAAAGAAGCCACAAGCAGGATATGAGTACTACAAAGCCAACCTCCCCATGTTTCTCCAGAATTAATGTACCGTCTCATGAAGAATAGGAAAAGAATAAATACAAAAAGAGTCTTTTAGAAACTGGGACTGCTTCTAGAAACCCATCATGAAAAAGAAGCTACTTAAAAGTGCTTACAAATGAGAGTTAGGTCTAGAATGTAAGGCACCAGAATAGAAAGTGGGAGACCATTGAGTTCAAGTCCCACTTTACCCATGAAAGCTAGTTGGGTGACCTTGGACCAGTCCCCCCTCCCTCCCTCCCTCCCTCCCTCTCTCTCTCCCTCCCTCCCTCCCTACCCCCCCCCCTCTCTCTCTCAGAACTATCCACCTCACAGGGTTTTTATTGTGAGGAAAATAGGAGCAGGAAAGTATATTTATATACTTGTAAAAAAAATAAAGGCAGGATGTCAACTCATAAAGCATTCCTGGCCTGCTCTCGAGTTGCCATAGGCAGGAGGGAGGAAGGAAACTGACGGGGCAGCAGACACAACAAGAAGCACATTCCATGCATACCTTCTTCAAGGCTGTATCCCAGGCTACCAGGATCAACCGGAGAGGCGTGATTTCTACAGCCCGAGGAAATGCCCCGTTGGAGAATGTGATTTATGACACACCCTGGGAGGAGGGGGAAATTAGGATCATAGGTGGACCGTAAATTACGTCAGGCAGAGCTGACTTCATTTGGGTATGTGTCGGCATGTTGCTCCTAATAACTGGATTTCTTCTGAAACTTAGCTCAAGGTTCATGGTTTAATTAGGGCATCCATCGGAACCCTGACACGGGATACAAATAAATAAATGAATAAAATCTACAGAACAACATTTGCAGAAGACTAGAAGTATGGCTCCACCCTAATTAATCCACGCTACAATAAAACACCATTGGTTCCCGTCTAATTCTCATTCCTGTTTAATTGGAAGGAAAACATTTGTTTCATTTCAATTGTTTACTCTTTGATTGAAAATTACAGAAGGTCAAGATCTAGAGTCACTAAAATGTAGACATGCCATCTAGATGTAGTAGTTAAGCTGTTTTATTAGTGGGGTATCAGTGAAGTTAACTGATTCATTTTGGGCTGATCATTCTCTTTCAGCCAAATTCACCTGACCTGGTTATAGCAGTAAAGAAAATTGGAAGGTGATCCACATCATGCTTAAACCCTTGAAAGACATAGAATATGTTAGATTTGCATGAAGAGTCAGACGCAGAGTGCTTCAGTGAAGAGTTTATTAGTGACTACAGCTCATAACAGACCCGATTTGGGTGGTCTGTGGCTGCTACTTATAGCCAGCAGCCGCAGTTGCCAGCCAATCAGAGTGCAGGGTTTTCCCACACTTTTTAAACCAATCATTTCTGACATTTTACAAGAACAGTTCAAACTTAACCAATGACATTCAAACCTGCATACATAACAGATTGGACAATATTTTCTCTGAAATGGTATAGGGGATCTCCTGCTTCAACCAGGAGTTGGACTAGAAGACCTCCAAGGTCCCTTCCAACTCTGTTATTCTGAAAGTATTTATAATGGCCAGAGATGGCTTTGCTTTAGTTCAATACTCACAGCTGAATTAACATGCCAGTGTTCTGAGCAAGGCTTCTGAGACCATAATTATGCATATGCTTATTTTAAAAACAAGTCTTATTTTATTGCAACGCTGGGAATTATTTTTATTCCAGCCGGTAATGAATCTCAAACAGTCCCTGAGATAAGCACCCACCTTTCTTTCCTGTGAAGTGCTGCCAATAACAGAAGCGTCAAATGAATTAGGAAAAAAACCAACCGAAGTACAAAGAGCTTCAGGAATGAATCTGAGCCGAATAAATGACTTTGCTTCCTGCAAAGGTTTCATCATCTTTACCTGTCCTTAATACCTTATGGGAGGGGCAATCGCCTCCCAGCCTTACTCCCGAGTCGCTTCTTTTGTTTCAGCTGCTCTCGCTTTATAGCAGCTCTGCGCACACGCGCACTGGGAGCAGGCTCCCCTGGGTCCTCTGCCTCGCTGCTGCCAGACTCCGAAGGCTCCGGAGACAGCACCCCACTCCCAGATTGTCCTGGCCCCATCTCTGCATCACACAGGACCCTTGTCCGAGTCCTCTCCAGACTCCCAGACTAGTCCACTTTCTTCCCCACTGTCCGATTCCACTGCCGTCTGCACCGGCTGCTGGAGAACCACAACAGCCAGTCTATTCTTTTGTCCCTTTGTCCATGGCAATATTCCGAAATGTCCTACTTAAACTTGTTAGGGTCTGATGAGAAGCTAGTACAGATGTCTATAAACAAACAGTTTTCTTAAAATTTAATGTTTGGACTGAAATCTTGCGACGATGCCTCTGATACATATTTCCTATGCTCAGGCCTGCACTGACTCCCAAACTAGCTTTTTGGGATACTTGCAAAATCAGAAGAAAAAAAATAATTCATTATTCACTACAATCTAACCGTCACTTTGGCATTTTAATTTGCAAGCTATTCCTTGCAATTGCGGGAACTGCTTTCATTCAGGGGCTTAATACTCTAATTTATTTTATTTATTAATCCACATTAATATTCCATTAAAGTGCTTTTAAGAGACTTACAATAAAAATGAGAACACAAGTACACCAATCAAAAGCATTAATACGATAAAAGATATAGCTTATTTCTATCTGATTAAATCCTTCTTAAATAACTGAAAACTCTTAAAACTATCTTCAAATGTTTTCTAAAAGCTAAAAGAGTGTCAGCAGACCTCAGGATTGATCCAAACAAGAAGCTATGACTGAGATGTAAATTTTCCAGGCCCTGGCCTCTCCTATGGCACCATCTGAAGCATCCCCTCTCTGTTGTAACTTGGGTCTTCTTCTTTTAATGACCCCATAATCCCTTACAGGGTGGAGTCTGAGCAACTGAATGGAGCTAGCAGAGTGTTTTTAATGGCCGGATGCCCTTCCTGTTGCCAATGCAGACTTTCGTTCAGCAGATATATTCTCAGTGTGTCCAGAGAGAGAAATGTCTACCTAGGGTCCAACTCACAGCTTCCTGATTGGCCACCGCACCACTCCTCTGTTGTAACTTGGATGATGCACAACATTTATTTGAAGCAGACAGACCCAAAGTTATAAGCACCAAGCCTGTTGCTACCACAGCTCTAATCAGTTTCACTACAGTTAGTCATTGACTTACAACTACATATTTGTTTAGTGAACCCTTGAAGCTACAATAGCACTGGAAAAAGTAACTTATGGTGGCTTTTCACACTTATGACCATTGCAGCATTTCTGTGGTCATGTGATCAAAATCTAAACGGTTGGCAACTGGCATGTATTTATGACAGTTGCACTACCCCCAGGGGTCGTGTGATCACTGTTTGTAACCTTCCTAGCTGGCTTCCGACAAGCAAACTCAAAAGAGGAAGCCAGCTATAAATTGTGGGCTCAACTGAGGTCGTATGTAACGTATTCTCTTTCATGGTCTTCTTTGATTTATTCTTTAAATTCCTGATTGTATTACTTCATATAGGAGAAGACAGAACTTGGGGGGGAGGCAGAGTTAAACACATCATCAGCTTAGAATCATTGTGTTCCCACAATTGTTTCCAGGTCCAAACCCTCCTGAATTCCATTGACCCTTATCTAGTATCAATTTAGTACTGAACTTTAATTGATTAGATTCTTGTGTATAGGGATTGAATACATCTTCTATGCTGCAAATGCTCCTGATTATCTGTGCCTAACAACAACTTACTTTTCCAGTCCCACCTAAAATCTCAGGATCAAAGACTAAAATCACACAATTGCTATGAAATGCACCCATGCATGGCACAAGGTTCCTTACCAAAATGTGGGATCTAAATCAAGAGTGCATACTTTACCTTACATCAATTAAATCTAATAATTTTGGATTACCCTACAATATGTAATCCGTTCTTATATCAGCACACCACAAATAGCAAAATAAATGGAACTTGTTAGTGATCAATCAGTCAATTTAAGAATGGAAGTGATTTTTATTAATCTTGACGATTCTCAATTCATCGAATTCCCAATTATCCCCTCTCAAGGTTTCATTTCTATTTAAGAGGCCACAGATTTGTCACAGGAAAATTGGGATAAAAATACTTAAATTAGATTTCATTCTCCTAAATTTTTAGGCCAGAATTATATTGAAAATGAATCTACTGCAGCAAATTAAAGAGTCATGCAAATAGTCAATATAAGGTGTAATACTGGCAAACGATCTGTCTATTTTTACTAGTGTTATATCATGCAATTTGATGTTACGACAGACAAGAGATATACTCACCGGAACTTTACTTCCAATTATCTGCATGCAGTGATCAACGAAGAGAAGTGAGAGCAATGAATAAAAACAAAAACAAAAAGAAGTACAATAAATAAGCTGAAGCATTTCACACAACCCACCAAGTGTTTAGGGTTTAGTAAATTGTTAAAAGATGTTTAAAATTAAAACAGAAATATTCATAAACAAGCAAGTCCAAGAACTATAAAAACAGATACTTTAATTACACATATCCATAACAGTTTAATACAACAAAGAGGACTTGTTTGATTAAGAATACAGTGTGTATTAGTGCATGCAAAAAAAAAGAACAGTGAAGAATTCATTAGGCACACATTTTCACAAAACTGCCTCTTTTTTTCCTGAGAAAAAGCTTGTTACAGGTTAGACAGCTGCAGCAAGCAGACTAAATTGCAGTGGTACTGTTATTATGTTTTCACTTTAAAATTTAAATAGCTCTCTATTTTCATTCAGTGCATCTACACAGAATGCCAGTCATAATAAAGAGTTGCATTATGCTCATTTTGTAATTAGCAATTAATTACTACGTATCATTTCTACATTCCCACCTTTAGAAAACAAGGTGATTAGAACTACAAGATAATTGTCTTTTTTTGCAATTATCACACCAAAGGGCTCACAACAGGAGAAAATTGTGCTGCTGACTCAATTCTAGAGCTGATTTCTAAAGAGAATGAGTAGAAGAAAGATATAGTTTGAAACATGATAAGAGCAAAAAAAAATTGAGAATGGAATGAGCCAATCTTAATCTACCTCCATCTCCAGGCTCCATCTCTATGTATGTACAGGTGAAACTTGAAAAATTAGAATATTGTGCAAAAGTTCATTTATTTCAGTAATGCAACTTAAAAGGTAAAACTAATATATGAGTTAGACTCATTATGTGCAAAGCAAGATAGTTCAAGCTGTAATTTGCCATAATTGTGATGATTATGGCTTACAGCTCATGAAAACCCCAAATCCACAATCTCAGAAAATTAGAATATTGTGAAAAGGTGCAATATTCTAGGCTCAAAGTGTCCCACTCTAATCAGCTAATTAAGCCATAACACCTGCTGAGTCTTTAAATGGTCTCTCAGTCTGGTTCAGTAGGAATCACAATCATGGGAAAGATTGCTGACCTGACAGTTGTGCAGAAAACCATCATTGACACCCTCCATAAGGAGGGAAAGCCTCAAAAGGTAATTGCAAAAGAACTTGGATGTTCCCAAAGTGCTGTATCAAAGCACATTAATAAAGTTATGTGGAAGGGAAAAGTGTGGAAGAAAAAGGTGCACAAGCAGCAGGGATGACCGCAGCCTGGAGAGGATTGTCAGGAAAAGGCCATTCAAAAGTGTTGGGGACTTTCACAAGGAGTGGACTGAGGCTGGAGTCAGTTCATCAAAAGCCACCACACACAGACGGATCCTGGACATGGGCTTCAAATTCACACAAAGCTAGATATAGTTTCAAGGAAACATCTGTACAACCTCCTGTTGTAAGATAGTGGCTGGTGGGACAACATTTAAGGAACTAGAGATACAAGCCAGATCTCACTCCATCATCTTCCTCAAAAGTTCTAGCAGAATATATTAATAATTAGTGACTTACTGTTCAACACAGACTTAATATTGTATCTTTTCCAAAACCACTAGATGGAATGCTATTATTTGGAGAAGATATCTGATATAGAGAAAACCTTTTAATGTGTTCATACAAGGGAATACAGGGTCAAGAGGCCAAATGCATACCACCTGACATCTGAGCTCAAGTCCCCATTTAAATATAAGGTTTTCTAATTCAAATACCTGAAGAATCATCTAACTGCACTAAGGATTAGCCTGCTCTACTCTCGCAGACCAAACGGGCATGTTGAAGTTCTAGCAAGATAAGAAATTGACTAGGTATGTTTCCTGATAAAATACAAGGGAAAATCCCACTGTCAACTCATAAAATATTTCTATGGTCTTTTTAGAGTTGCCAACAGAAAGGGAGGGGAGAGCACTGCAGCAGTTTGCAAAACCAAAACTGCATTCCATAAATGTTTTCAGAGATAGTAACTAGGTGACTGAAATTTCTGCCACGCAAAATTCTAACTGGAGAGCATGATTGATGACTCTTGGCTATGGATGTGTCCCATTGGAGAATATGAATTATGATACACCCAGGGGGTGGGGGAAAACCAGGGTCAAGGGTGACAATGAATTATGTGTCTCAGAGTTGGCTACACCCAAGCAGTGCCGGCATGTTAACTCCCAATAAATCCTTTTTAAGTTTTGGAAGTTTAGCTCGAGACTCATGATTTAAATGGGGGTAACTGCCGGAGCCCTGACACCCACTTAGGGTTAAGGTTAGGTCTCTAAGAACTCAGAGAGCAAAATGGACACCACCAATGATTTCATAGCACATCGGTATGTTTAGGTGAGCTCTGACTTTTCAAGTATACCCTATCTACCTTTCATGTTAAAATATATGGAAAAATTCCATGGGGGGAGGGAGCAAATCCATCTAGAACCCTAGATCTCCATGAATTGAGATGGACATTGCCAATAGATTTGTAGCGTATCGGTTTGCTTAGGAGGGTGCTGAGTTTTTGAGCCCGCCCTATCTACGTTTCCTGGTTATAATACATGGGAAATCCCATTGGGTGGCAAATCCACTTAAGGTTAGGTTTAGGTGTAAATTTTCAGGGTAAAATGGACATCACCAGCCAATTCATAATGCACTGGTATGCTTAGGAGACCCTGATTTTCAAGCAAGAACCATTGTGGTACAATACATGGGAAAATCCCATCTGGGCCAAATTCATCTAGGGTTAGGGTTAGGTTTCCATAAATTTGGAGGGTAAAATGGACATCTCCAATGGATTCATAGTACATCAGTATGCTTAGGAGTATGCTGACTTTTCGAGCCCACCCTATTTACATTTCCTAGTAAAATACATGGGAAAATCCACTTAGGGTTAGGGTCAGGTCTCCAAGAATTTGGAAAGCAAAATGGACATCTCCAATGGATTCGTAGTGTATTGGTATGGTTGGGAGAGCTCTGACTTTGTGAATCCATCTTTTCTGCTATGGCTCCTGCCATCCCACAATCTACACTACCATATTTTAATTCATTTTTATTTTATTTTATTTTGAAGCACCATAGTACTTTCTCATTCACAGGAAACTGACAGCTGTGGCTGCAATGCAGCTAACTGGTACCTACCTACACCCTAATGAAAGCTCTGATGGTTGGAAATGCTTGCTTTCCCATGATAGGTTTCCCAGTTCATTCTTCTTCTACCAAATCCAATGGATGGAGTGATATACTTATATGAAAGAGATGCAAGTAATGAGGATTTGCAGTTTGAGAAGCCTAGGCAGTGATATCATATAAACAGACATGGTTTCTTGTTTCCTGTGTCAGCTTTGGAAGCCATATTAGCACCAGGTGCTTCCACGCTGCCACATTCTTGAGCTTGGGAACTTGGGAGGCGGGAGATTTCACGGAGCGTATATGGTTAGACATAATAGCATTCGTCTTTAAAGTCAAGGTCATGTTATTTCTGCACCTGATGGAGGAGCGGTTGAAAGGATGTTTCAAGTTGGAACGGATGGTGATTGGGGTGTGTGATGAAATGATGGGTGCAGGGCGTGGATTTGTAATTTTTTACTTATTGGAGGGAAACCCGGAACTTTCAGATTCGGGTTTTCCCAGATGTGCCAGTATTGACAACTCTAATAAAATGGAACTTTGAGATAATTCCTATGTCAACTAAAAAGATACTCCTTTGGTCTTTTTAGCTGCCAGAAAAAGGGAGTGGGGGAAAACAAGGCATTCCTTAAATGCCTAGATAATCACCTCGGCAGCCCAAAGTTGTTGGAGCATAAGAAGGTTATTGGAAAGCATGATGGATGACTCTTGGAGATGGATGTGTCCCATTAGAGAAGTCACATCCAGGGGGTGGGGGAAAGACCAGGGTCAAGGGGGAAATGTATGATGTAATTTAGCATCAGCTGCACCCAGCCACGCGCCAACATGGCAACATCTAATAAACCAATTTACTTTCCTCTGAGATGCTGCTAGAGACTATTGATTTGAATGAGGGTGGATTTGTTGCAGCCCTGACAGCCTGTCTCAGGAGTTTTGCTGTTGGAGTTTGTTTTTCTGGAACCCTGACATCCTGTTTTTATTTATGTTTACTTCTTTGTCCTCTTTTTGCACTTTGTGTAACATTGCCTGCCCCCCAAAAAGGGCAGCCTGATGGATACTAATGCATGTATATATGTACAGTTGAGTGTACTATTAAAATGCCTGCATGTGTTCAAGTCTGCATTTCTGTTCCCTATTTACGAACAAACCGAGCAAACATGCGCGTAATCTCATTTAGGAGTTTGCTTTTCATGTAACAGACGAGTGTTCATACAGCGTTATCTCCATTCTGCATTCTGATTTAGTTACGTTAAGAGTTTATTCTCATTCTGCCTTTAGGTATCTGAAAAAGGGAATGGAATGCATAAGTTCGCATCTCCCAAATCACCCTAACTACAAACAATAACTTGAGCACAAAAAATGAGTAAAGACTTTGAGGTTTTTGGCACTCTGAAGTAAAAGCCCTATCCATCCCATAATTCCATCTAAAGTAGGCTGGGGCAAAAGCACTTATCAGTTGAAACATATTTCTGCCCTTGGATAGCCAAGCAAATTAAAGAACGTGAAATCTATCCATTCTGGTTGTGGTACCAGCTTGTACAAAAAATGTTGCAGAAAGATGAAGAAGAGGAGGAACTGTCATGCCCCTGTCGGAGTCTGAATCCGAGGAGGAAGACGAATAGCTGACAGGGAGCAGGAGTGTGGCTCCTTTGGTTATGGAGGAGGCTGGGGAAGGGCAAAGTCTGGCTGGGCAGAACAGGAGAGAGGTAGAACAAGGGAGAGGGGGTTCAGAGGAAAACCCAGGTCCACCCCCTCTTCATCCTAGGGCATGCAGGGAGGAACAGAGAAGAGAGCAATGTGGGTTGCGTGGCTTATGGGAGAGGAAAGGGCCCTGATTCCCTTCAATAGCCACACCTGGGAATGAAAGTTTAAAAGAACTGAATGCTGACTGCAGCAGCTACTGGGAGCAAACGTGACTTTATCCTGTGTTGACTTTGCTTATCTGGGTTCCTAGTGTCTTCCCAACCATGCGAGCTTTGCCATGCCTTCACGTCTGGAATTCTTGCTCCTTCCCTATCAAACTAATTACTCATTTTGACTTACAATTACAGTTTGTGTTGACCATGTTGTGGACTTGATTCGTTATAGTCAAAGGCTGTTCCTGGAAGTTTTTTTTTTCTCCAGCCAGAAGGTAACCTGGACATTGGGGGCCAATTGGAGCTAATAAAGGGACTCTTATTGATTATCTGACTGTGTTCCCTTTGTGCCACGCCCCGAGTCATCACAGAAACTCTTGCTGTTGCTTTCATCTTACGATGTTTCCTACACTGCTTGTTTGTTAGGTGTAGCAAAAGCTAATTTGTACATAGCATCACATCTGAGAAAACCTACAATCTTAAGTAGCTGCAGCCTGATATTAACATGATACAGGAGAACATTACAGGAGGTACAGATAGATCCTCGATGTACAACCACAATTGAGCCCAAAATTTAGGTTGCTAAGTGAGACACATGTTAAGGGAGTTTTGCCCCGTCTTCCTTGCCACAGTTCTTAAGTGAATCACTGCAGTCATTAAATTAGAAACACGGTTGTGAAAAATGGTCATAAGTCACTTTTTTTCAGTCCTGTTGTAACTTCGAATAGTTGCTAAATGAACTACTGTATAGTGCGGAAGTTTGGAAGTCACCAAATGCATATTTCCATTAGCAGAATGCAAGCAATGAAGCCAGGGGGATCATTTCAGCACTTTAAAAATGACAATTAATTTCGTGACTTCCCTTGAAGGTCTTGCAAAATCGCACCTCTTTTGAATACAGCATTTTTATAAACATACTAGCTAATAACCCAGTGTTGCCTGGGTATTTATTTATCCCAATCCTGTATTAGACAGGAAAATCTTGTAGTCGGGACTCACGCTGTTCTATTTTCTCTTGCTCAGCATCACAATTCTTCTATTCCTCCACAAGAGGGAGCCCCCTTGTGGAGTACTGTGAAGCTGTTACCATGGCAAGTCCACTGTGCTGTACAGTAGAAGCCATTTTAAGGTATAAACATCCCCCGAGAGGTGTTAGGGGTGTCTTACCCCAACAGTATTTGTTTCCAGAGGGTAAGTCATCTGTGTACCAAGTGCTTGGGGCATTCCAGAATTATGCTGGAACATATACACACACACACAGATCCGTTTTTATAATCTGAAACTGAAATATAGTACTTTTGAAACTTGAAAACAAAATGAATTACGGGTAGCTTACAAATGTTTGTTTAGCAACAGTTCAAATTTACAAGAGCAGCAAAACAGTGACTTATGATCCAGTCCCCGCACTTATAACCACTGCAGTATCCCCACGGTCACAGAGTCAGGCAACTGGCCTGTATTTATGACAGCTGAAGCCTTCTGGAGTCACAGATGAACATTAGCAATCTTTCAAGATGGCATCTGACTATTCATGTCAACGTGGGGAGGGAATCAGATTCACTTAATGGCTGCGTGATTCATTTAACAAGTACATTGATTCACTTAACAACCATGGCAAAATAGGTGACAAAATCAGGTGTGACTAAGTTAACAACCAGTTTATAACCCACCTTGTTTAGCAACTGAAATTCTGCTCCAATGGTGGCCATAAGACAAGGATTATCTATTCCATGCAATTCCACAGCCAAGAAACTTTATTGGCCTGGACTACAAGTACAACTTGTTTCAAAGCATGAAAAAAAATGTTTCCAATTTGAGTTCAACACAACCAAACCAACAACGGACTGCTTTATTAGTTTGCTGCTTGGACTTGTAATCTGCATTTTAAAACAATCGGTTAGAATCCAGAAGCCTCTTGTAAAAAGCTACTTTACAAAGAAGGCATTGCTTGCACAAGGTTTGCAGGATATTGCGTAGCAGTCCTAACAATCGGATTCTTCTTGGACCCAAACAGATTTGAACATCACGAGACAGTTTAAGAAACATCCCAAGAAAGAACAACATAGGAAAATGAAATCATTGATCCCAGTAGGTTTTTTAAAAAAGATAGCACTAAATTTATAGCATCAGTCAACAAGAAAGCAGTTAGGAAAGATATTTTGCACCTTAAGTTAGAAAGTACGATTTTTTTTTCTTTCTTTCTGCTATCATGCATGCAAGAGACACTGTGGAAAAAGCTTGATAATTATTCCAGAGCAGTGGATTTAAAATACTTATTGGTTTACTGTAAGGAGAGAATCATGTTTCAAATGACTATCCGGTTGTGAGATATGCAATACATTTTAATTAAGGCTTTTATCTACCCTTGAAGGCATTTTAAAGGATTTCAGGAAGAAAGCTTTGTAGGTGCTCTTAATAACGATAAACTGAAGCAGAAATTTGGAGATTTGAGTTGAAAACTGCAGATGTTGTTAAGAGTATTAGCCTGACCTATCTTGGGAAGCGAGGAAGGCAGAAATTCTACTCACAGATTTGGCAGTTGCAGAAATGTACTGGACAACCATTTCACGTTTTGTGGTCAAATCTTTATTCCGCAAAGGAGCTTTACGTTCTTCATTTAGATTCATGTCTTCCTATAAATAAATAGGCATAACATTGCCAAGATTGGATTATTATGTCATAGTTTTACTTAATCTTCATGACTGCAGATGCTAAGAATTGCTCTACATCTAGGCAAAATATAGGGTTGACTGGTTTACTTGAGACAGGCTATTCCTCATCATTATCCTAAGCTATTAGTTTATGGAAACAGCTTTAATGTACCCTTCAAACTCTTCCTTTTTTTAGCCCCCATATCATACCCAATGCCAAGACTGGAATTAACACAACACTGGGAAGATATATATGTGTGTGTCTCGACTCAAAAATTGCTGTAACAAGTCATCAAAGAATATTTATTCCAAAAGAAATTGAGAATGACTGGAAAACAACATGAGGATTGAAGGCAGCCATTCTCACTGCTTCCTCTTCTACCCCATTAATTTGCACATTAAAACAGTGGACAAAATTTTGCAAACAGCGTTACCATAACTTGCATTAAACCTGGCTCCCAAAGTTGTCTTTTGGGAGAACAAACCCCAGATTTTAAAATACTTACCACTTAGGAATGATTATGATAAACATAATTTAATGCCGAGCATACATTCCAATCAGTCTTAAATTTAAGCAGCATATATGAGTGCAGACAGATGCACACATATATACATTACAATACATGTAAGTTTCGTTTACTTCAGAATTTCAGTCTTCGACCAATAGAAGCAATGTGCCTATTACTGCTTGAGTACTTATAAATTTATCTTAAGAGACAGAGTAAATGAAATTTAAGACAAAACTAAAATGCTTTTATAAAACAACCTGTCTAGAAATCCATTTGGAGTAAAGTTCAAACGGAGCAACTTATCTCAAGGTTATAAAGTAGTATTTGAAATTATATAAAATGGGGTAGCATCTAAAATTACAAAAATGTGACAATATCTAAAATGTACATAAAATGTGATAACATATTAAATTAGAAAAAGATGATAATATCAAAGACTAGATAGTATCTATGTATCTAGAGGTATTACATTTTATAGCAATAGCACTTAGACATATATATCACTTCACAGTACTTTGCAGCCCTCTCTAAGCTGTTTACAGAATCAGCATATTGCCCCCAACAATCTGGGGCCTCATTTTACTGACCTCAGAAGGATGGAAAGTTGAGTCAATCTTAAACTGGCCAGAATCGAACTCCTGCCAATCAGCAGTCAGCAGAATTAGCCTGCAATACTGCATTCTAACCACTGCGCCACCATAGCTCTTTAGCTAATAAGTTAGCCATTGCATCTGCATAGCAGGAATAGGTCCAGTAAATCCCACATGCTGTGGTGTAAAACCGAGCTACGTGCATTGTAATAAAAGTCAGTTTATCTATCACCAACATCTGGGCACAGGCCAACTCTGAGCAGGATATCTACTGATCAGAAGGAAGATAAATCTGGTTAGAGTCTTGTTGTAAAAAGAGCAATGAAGAAGAACATTCTCTGTGGTTTCCAGAAACACAAAGGCAGAGTGTTTCAATGCCTAGTCCTTTCTTATATTTGCCACCTGATACTACAGAGGGGAGAGTGTGACATTGGGCAGGAGAAAAAAGCTTGTGAATGGCTGGGTGTTTCTAGTTTAAACTATTTGAGGGTTTTTAAAAGAACAGAATTCACATATAAAAAAAAATCTAAATTTATGTGACCCGAAATCACGGTTGGACCATTCCAAAAAACAGGGAGTCCATCCAAAATGTGGTATTGCAACATCTGTTCACTAAAATAGAGTCTTGCTTGTCTTTTCAAGCATGCTTTGAGAAGGAGAGTGCTTGCGATGGCTTTACTACTTGGATTCTTCAGCTCCATCACATGTAAAACTGCACACAAAATGGGACACAGAAGTCCCAAGGAATTCACAAGAATGTATTCGCTCTCATGAAAAGCAAGTCGATCCAACAGCCTAATTGCTTGCTTAAATAATACAGGGCACCGCATTTCCACTACATTACGGCCCATTAAAATGGAAAAGCAAGTTGACTCTTGACTCCTTGTGGCATACGACCACTCAGCCGTGTGATTTTTCTTGGCCTCAATATTGCAGTGGTTTGCCAATGCCGTGTTTTCTGATTTTTGTAGACTATCATCCCTGATATTTTGCTGGTAGTCTCCAGCCAAAAACTAACCACAAACACACACAGGCAGTTGCCAAGGCAGACAAGCTTGGCCAACAACCACTGTCAGATGAGGCTCTTCACTCTAAACAAGAGAAGAAATACATCTCCAATATGTTACTTCCTGCAAGATAGCAAGCAGAGCTTAATCCAGGGATAAGAACTGAAGAGCGTCCAGTGATTATCATGAAAATAGCTCATAAAACTTTCACAAAAGGGTCCTATTTGTTTTAAAAAAAAGAAAAGAAATAATATAAAACCTGGTCTTGAAGCAACAGCAACCTACACAAAATAAAAACAGCAAAATAACACCTGATCCTTAAGAATTCTTTTTTTAATGACTTGAACATTATAGAGCATCACCATCCTCAACAGGGTGAACTTCTATAGTGACTAAGGTTGACTCAGCCTTCCATCCTTCCAATATCAATAAAATGAGGACCCAGATTGTTGGGGGCAATACGCTGACTCTGTAAACTGCTTAGAGAGGGATGTAAAGCACTATGAAGTGGTATACAAGTCTAAGTACTATGGCTATTCTGTTGTGAGTTATGTCATTTGCAACCCCTATACCATTTGAGCCATAACATCATTAAGAAATTGATGATTTTTGCACAAATGTATCAATCAGGCCAAAGTCATAAATTCATACAAGTGGCAGAATGTCAGTTCACAACATTATTGTGCAAATTAGGTCAACCTCCAAGATATGCTGTTTTCTGGTTAAGTGGACATTCCTGAATAATCCTCACCCTCCCCCAATTAGACTTTAAAGCAAGACTTCACTGTGGATGGGATGTTTTGCAATTTTATAATGTTGCTTTACATTAAAAAAAATTAATCTTAAAACTATTCAGTTTTTAATGCTTTATTATATTGATTAAACTGTACATTGCCCAGAGCCGCTCTATGAAGTAAGTGGGCAATTAAAAAAACTGATATATAAATAAATAAAGGTGCCATAGGGAAATAAAACATAGGAAGTTTGAACAGTTATATAATTAACAAATGCCTGTTTATAAAATTGTGGTTCACAATGCAATTGTTGTTATGGTGATAAGCTTCAACATGTTTTATTATTTTAAAAAATGAACTGAAGAACAGGAGTTTATATTAATCCTTTAAAATGGACTACAGCCTGAAAACATACCGTGTTTCCCCGAAAATAAGACCTACCCCGAAAATAAGACCTACCCCCCAAAAATAAGACCTATCCCAAAAATAAGACCTACCCCGAAAATAAGACCTGGTGTGTTTTTGGGAGCCAAAAAAAATATAAGACAGTGTCTTATTTTCGGGGAAACACGGTATATTCCATAATAAATGTATTTATTTATAGATACATTCATGGTGGTGCAGTGGTTAGAATGCAGTACTGCAGGCTACTTCTGCTGACTGGCGGTTGCCTTCAGTTTGGCAGTTCGATTCTCACCAGGCTCAAAGTTGACTCAACCTTCCATCCTTCCGAGGTCGGTAAAATGAGGACTCAGATTGTTGGGGGCAATATGCTTCTCTCTGTAAATTGCTTAGAGAGGGCCGTAAAGCACTGTGAAGCGGTATATAAGTCAAGGGCTATTTGCTATTGGCTTCTTTGCTTTCGCTGCAATAGGCTAACTTGGTGATGAATTCTATGAAGGGGTGCTTTTAAATCTTTGTAATCTTCCTGACAAAATTCTTAATAACTTCCATTAGGAAAAAATGGAAATAAGGTTTATTTATCAAATGGCTTTCATTTTCAAAACTACTTCCACTCACTGGTGAATTAGTTCGATACCCATCAGCACCTTAACCATTACAGAGCATTCTGAGTTGCAAACTGTTAGTGGCTAATTAGAAAATATTGAAAAATTATATTTATGGGGATAAGACATGATCAAGCTATTACACACAATTATGTGGTCACTGAGAAGGATGAAAATGTCACAAGGGCTGTCCATTAGCATTTTTCTTAGAAGTAAAATGGGCTTTCTAGGCCTCTACTCACGTAAGCCAATGTCAAAGCCCTGTTAGAATCCTCCATCCTCAAATCATCAACTGTTAATTAGTGATTTTCCTTTTCTTAGGGAAAGGACCTGTTTCATTCAGAAGTTTGACAGACCTTTGGCACAAAGCTCTCATACAATGCGCTATTCGTAATATACCGTGTTTCCCCGAAAATAAGACCCTGGTTTTTTTTTTGCCACCAAAAAAGGCACCAGGTCTTATTTTGGAGGGATTTCATCCACTGACTAACCTCACTTGCGCGCGTCACCCACCCATCCCCGGCCTCCTTTTCGCTGTCAGAGGCCTTCAGGAACTTCTTCTACAGCCGGCAAGGCTTTCCTGAAGGCCTCTGCAATGGACAACAGAGCTCTGGATCAATCCGGAGCTTTGTTATTAGCTACAGAGGCCTTCAGGAAAGCTTTGCCAGTCTTGCCAGCTGCAGAAGAAATGGGCCAACAAGGCAGGTGTTGGGGTGTGTGAGGCCTGGGTACATCTGTCCAAAGATAAGTAGTAGGGCAACTCCATCCTCCAATCCCCACCCTAGCTTAATTTTTACCCATGCACTCGAGTGGGCGGGATCTTAATTAGGGCTTATTTTGGGGGTAGGTCTTATATTGGGCACATGTGTAAAAATTAAGCTGGGACTTACTTTCAGTGTAGGTCTCATTTTCAGGGAAACAGGGTAGATACACATCTATTGAGAATATTAAAACTTACCATCATCTTCTCAAACAGGTCCATCACTTCTTTTTCTGATAAATTCATTGAACGTTCATCAAACAGTGGCTGAGCCACTGGCAATTCATTATAGAGGCTGGTGAGTCGATGGGGTGCTGGATAAGTAGTCTCTCCTTTTTGACTCCAGATTTCCTAAAACTAGTTAATCTGTCCCGCTGCAAAAAGAAAATAAATATTCTTAAACGTAGTCATCTAGGGGAAAACGTACTGACACATTACTTCACATGCTAACAACACAGGAATAATCATGCCCAAAATTAAGCCATACCACTTATTTCTGAGACTGTACTTCATGTGCTTTGTTTTACCTAATCTTGGTTACTGGACAGAATCAGGATGTGTGGTTTAATAAAATAGAGAATATCCAGATCTGGAACCAAATAACTTTTGAAACAAGAAAAGCTAAGTTTAAACTGAGCCAATTTTTATTCTGCATCTATTTCTTCTGCTATTAATCAATAAATAAGGCACAATTTGACTGAGATTCTAGAAGTACATTGTTCTCTCAAGTATTTTAGGCCAATACTAAAACCCACTTCATGTATAAAATTAAAATAAGGTATTTAAAGAAAGAACACTTGGATTTTGAGAACATTTTTACATATCTAACACTTAGTTTTGTTCTTACATAATCAGCGCACTCAGCTTCAGCTGTAGAGACATACCTCATCACCTAATCATCATTTCCATAAACTGGTAACTGGAGAAAGTTTAATAAACTGAATATAAGTTCCTTTTGTGAGGCCTGAACCAAGGCTCTCCGTGATATAAGTACAGTCTCATCACAGAAGCAAATCAGCTGTAAAAATACCTTACATAAGTTAAAGTTACATGCTTCATCACATTAGTTGAAGATAGCATTAAGAAGCACAATGTTGCAGGCAACATTGTTTCTCTCAGCACTACATGCACGCCTGGTTATGTATTAGTAGAAAAGAATCTATTTTTGCTTTTGCTTAGCCGGAATATATTCAGCATAACGAGGGTCAGCAAAAGGTGGGAGCCACTTTGGATGATGGGAAACCTTCACAAGATGAATGAGCTGGGTGCAGCTTGGTGAAATTCAATAGGATTTTACTGGAACAAGCTATGGATTGCAATACATCCAATGCTCCAAGAGTGCAAAATTGCAGCAATGGCTAATTCCCTCCAAGAAGGTGTCAATTTATAGTATGTCTTGAATTGGAGACAGAAGTTTGTTTTTTAAAATAAACAGATCAGTCATAACCATAATTGCCATGGAGGTAGCACAGATTAACGGCACAAATTGATGCCAAAACTTTTTGAAATCAGGATACAACGTAAGATCAGGTGAGTGTATCTTCTTCCCATTTTAGAAGACTAGTTAAAATTACATTAACACATGGAAGGCTGGTACCCTGATTTAATTTCAAGATTTCCCTGGAATACAAATTCTCTTAGGCTGGGGGTGACAATTTGTGACAGCTAGTGTAAGAACCAGTTAGGATGTTAGTGGGTATTAAAAGAAGCACATCATACATCTGTTTATAATTAAGGTTATGCAATATACTGTAAGCAACATGCACTAGAATACAAACCCACATATGAGAATCTTACCACATCATCTGCCAAAGTTTTTATCTGTAGATTCTATTCAAATCAAGAAGACAAGAAAATGGGTGTTACCTAATGTAAATCAAATTTAGAGATCCCTCTTTTCATTTGCATTGAAACCTTTTCTTATTTTCTCACTAAATATCAACCTCAAAGGGTATCAACCCTCTTGCTATCACAAGACACTTCCTCTGGAGTGCAGGTGTTACACCACATCACTTTAAACTAGGCATGGCTGGCGCAGGAATTCTGGGATTTTGAAGTTCATTGCTGCCCAGCCCTGCTCTAAACCCCTCTATTCAATCATTCAACTTTCCAATTTTCACCATGAAACCTGTACAAAGAAGATAAACTAAAGGAGAAGACCATAGAAAAGAAAGAGATAAAAGTGAATAAAGCTATTTGGTGGGATATGTTATTTTCATCCTGCCCATTTAGAATCAACACAAAACAAAAGCTTATAATTGGAAAATTGGGTCTGTAAGATATGACATTTCGATCATTAAGAATATGATGCTGAAAAACCTTAATATGAACTCTCAAAATATGTTAAACAAGAAGTTAAATTTTAAGTTGTTGGAAGTGTTGATAATGTATTTGGCCAAAATGTACAATATAGTCCTAAAAGTAGAGTGATGATTATAGAGGCACCCTGTACCAATTCTACCTACCTACCTTCCTTCCTTCCCTCCTTCCTCCTTTCCTTCTTTCCTTCCTTCCTTCCTTTCTTCCATCCTCCTACCTACCTACCAACCTTCCAACCAATCTACCAACCAACCAATCAAACCTTGACTTCTATGGCTCAAACTACCAGATTCCTTCTTTACCAGAATGTTACAATGCTATCAGAGATTCTTAGAAAACACAAGTAATAGAATCTGCTTTACTAAAATGGTGTCCACTTATTTCTGACAAAATAATTTAAACAAGGATGATAGAGACACCATGGGAAATTATAGGAACTAGATTACTAGATTACTTTTTAGTAAATGGCTATTAAGTAACTGGTTACACCTAACCTATTTGCTGATTAATCACCAGAGTACATTTTCAACATTTCAAATGTGCTCACCAGTACCTTCTCACCCCAAAATTGCTTGTAATCAAGCTATCCTTGCCTTTGATCCCAATTCCCCATGATGCAATTTGAGCTATAGTGGTATAGTAATTAGGATCTTGGACTGGAATTGGGAGGAAAAAAACAGGTTCATGTACATCTTTGGCCACTGTTCAATCATCCTCTCCCACTTCAATGGGAAGTGTAGGAGACATGTGAGAAGAAGCACTATGTATCTGATCTTGCATAAGAAGTGGGGATAGACATCTAGCATATTAATTAATAAAAATGCAGGTAGGTTCTGCAGGTATTGAAGGCTTTTAAAGAGCCCCACATCTTTAGGAACAAAAACCTAGCTTGTCATGATTTATCAGCTTTTAAAATTTTGAAATGTCCTTCAAACTATGACACAGAACTACTGATAGCTTTAAAAACAAAATTCTCATGATTTATCACAGAAACTCAGGGGTCACTGCTGTTTAAGTAGCAATCTCTTATTCTGGTACACAAAAACATTTTCCCTGGGAACAGTAGGTACTTACTCTCATCCAATGTGCCATCTAATCTCATTTGTTTCGTTTGAGACCCATAGAGTTGTGACTAGACATTTTTATGTTATGTATTCCAAACTATTTTTAAAAAGGACACACAGCACTATAT
This sequence comes from Naja naja, assembly GCA_009733165.1. Classification (NCBI taxonomy): domain Eukaryota; kingdom Metazoa; phylum Chordata; class Lepidosauria; order Squamata; family Elapidae; genus Naja; species Naja naja. The sequence goes on from CM019162.1 coordinate 15,967,728, forward strand.
TTCTGTTTCATATAATAACTCAAGCAAAGCTATTTGGAAAGTGAGTCTGAAGCTATGGTTGAATTCTGGACGTATTCTTATTAGTATTATTTTCAGCAATAGGCCACATGTTGTATTAAATTTTGCTACACTTATTTATTCCAATGTATTTTATTCATCAATAATGCATAAGATTCTTCACTTCAAAGCTCATCACAAACAAGAAAAACACTATTATAATAAAACCCCGCTTGTTTGCGAGCTTTAACTATGACTGATTAACCATTCCTGTAATAGCACAGGAAATCTTTAGTGTTCCATCAATGTTGCCATCTCAAAGCAGGCATAATTCAAGGTGTAACTAGTCAATTATTCCAACCAGCATTCTTTGAAGGATGGCTTGAAGTCTACCTCCCTTAACAATCTGAATTCAATCTCGCTTTAATTGCCCTAACCGAGATGGTCTAAAATCCACTTTGCTTCAACAGGCCACTGAACTGCGGGAGGGGAAAAAAAATAACAAAGATCACTTTTCCTATCTATTTAGAAAATTGAATCCATGCTGGATAGGGCATAAGCAAGCAATTTCTACCCTAATGTTTGCATTTATTTCTCAAAGTGCACTGCTTAGAGAAATGAACAAGCTGACGTGGAAATGCAACGTGATTTCAGTGCTGCTCAATTTGAAAATTCCCTCTACTGTAAGAGGCCCAATCCACCCACCCCCTGCCAGTATTTAATGATAGAAAGGACCAAAAGGGAACATATGTGAACATATAGTCTGACCTTAGTTTGCCACTTTAAAAGCATGTTGGTTAAATTTCAACCTGCACATCACTCATAAATCAGATAATGAGCATCTAATGTAAACAACTCTCCTGAAACGACCCTGATGCATTACTAATTAGTGAGTCCAGCCCCCACACAAGAATTATAAGAAAGGATATAATCTTATTTAATGAGTCATGAGTTCTACCATATGGGATGCATTCCAATTAATTCCACTAGGAATCTCCACACCAGTAGGAACACATTGTAAAGGGATCTGGAAGCCACAACATCTGGAAACATAGAGAAGTACACTAGAAAAAGACCCACAAAAGCAAAAAGAAAAGCCACAAAGACCACAACCTGGGACAACAAACATGGGCCTTCCACCCACAAAGAATATAATTTGCTTAGCCAATGAAATTGACTGGGCAAACAAAGGATCCAATTGTGGTTTTTAGGAGGTGGAAAGAGGAAATGTTTTACAAAAGTGACAATGGCTTATCCCAAGCAAAGTTTAACCAGAGGGGAAAAAGCACATGAACCACAAGCCATAAGCTTTTCCCATGCAAAGGACTTCACTTCAGGAGTAATTAAAATCAAACAATTTAGTCAAATAAATAAATTGCCAGAGTTCTTGTTCAGGCTGTTGCTACTGAAGTGCAGGGTTTTTCTTTATTCTGAATTTAAAATAAACTGGATTTCTTAAGCATATTTCATTGATGATGTGCCATTCGAGTCCATGTCAGTGTTTAAGAGACCACAGGCTGATTTTCTTCAGACAATCTGTCCTCAGCATAATTTATAAGGGCTTCCGAGATCGATTGTTTCCATTAATTCTCCCCAAAAAAATTGCCATCAAAGGAGAGACAATTTCAATCTTCTTCTATATATAAGTACTCCTCATGGATCATCACAAAATCTCCAGAAACATAAAGCCTACAAACTTGAAGTTTGGCACATAGTGCTCCTCTTGGCTTCTAGGTGCTCACTAAGAAAGGATTTTTCAAAATGACCATCAGAGCATTAGTATCCCCTATATTATTATTATTAACACGCTCTGATGCTAAGGAGTTCTACTCCCCCTCCCCACCTAAAAAGAAATCTCTCCCAAATGCAAAACACAAGCAGAGGAGTTTCAGTTTCAGTTTCATAGCAGCAAGCAGCTTTAGTACAGAACAGTTGAGCTAAGCCACACCCAGGCCCCTTGCTGTCTCCTTGCTCACACAGCAAATACTGTTTCGGTTTCCAAACACCCCTCAACTCTCTCACACACTGACAGGATGCTAACCAGATGAATACCAATAGATACTGATAGGCAGAGGCAGATTTTTTCCCCTTATTTTCCTCCCCAAAAACTAAGTCCGACCACATAGTTTTGTAGTGAAGCATGGGTATCAAGCTAGTTTTTTAATATTTCTGCATAAGAAAGAAGTCTAAGAATGTCAAGTTGGCATGCTGGTTAAGGTACCAGGCTAGAAATTTGGGAGACCATGAGATCTACTCCTGTTTTAGGCATGAAGCCAACTTTGGGCCAATCAATCTCTCACGGCCCTAAAGAGGAAGCAATGGCAAACACTTCTGAAAACCTGCCAAGAAAACTACAGGAACTAAGTCCAGGAAATCATCAGGAGCCAGCAATAACTCACACACACACTCAGACACACATACAAGGTCTGCCACAATCTGCAGGCATTTTGCCATGTTACTGAAAGCCTTAGCGAAACATTCCTGAAAGCAGCCTAATTTTCCCTTTCCTGATTTAATCAGTTAAATGTTTTGCCTTGCGCACAACGTAGTACAAATAGCCACTTTTGTCTCTTACTAATGTTGTAATGATTTTGTAACAATCTTTGTTTTCCTTGAAGAATAAACATAATTTGAAGCGTCCTAATAAAGTAGAAAAGATTTTAACCATGGTATTTTTATCTATCTATCTATCTATCTATCTATCTATCTATCTATCTATCTTTCCAGTATCAATTGCAATTTTGCTCATTCAGTATCCAGGATTATTGACAATTCACACGAAGAACGCATCGTGTTGTGTAGTACCGATAATAATCTTCTACAAAGAGGAAATAAACAAATAAAAATGGCATAGTGAATTTCAGTGTTGACGGCGTTAAACAAGTAAAATACCCTGGTGATTATTAGCTATTCCCATACATTGCTACTAGCAGCCATATTTGGGTTAATTGACCAAGAATAATGGGTAGATCATTTTCTTTTTCCTTTCTTTTTTTCTTTTCATCACAAATTTGAGGAAGGGAGAAATGCAAGACCTTATGCTTGTGGGGGAAAGATACCACATGCAACCTCTGTTAAGCAAATTTCTATTCTTTAGTAATCTAGCATGTGATGCTAGTAGATTACCACATGTACTAATCACTTGTGGATTACCTACGCTTTCAAAAGTCGGCTCTTTCAAGGACAACCTGAGATGATTTAATCCCCAATAATGTATTTTGGCCTTTAAGCAAGTTTCCTCGCCTTTAGCTTGGTATTTATCATTGCCATTTTTCTTATTTCTTTCATCAGGTTGCTTTAAGCTCTCTTTTGGAAGCCACCTAAAATTACTTACATGCTGAAGGTTATTGTGCTTTTCTTATTATTTCTATGCTATCTTTTAAAACCCACCTAGAATTGCTTCAATGCCTGAAGCAGCATCCAAGGGAATAGGTGGATAAATAAATATATAAATACAGGAGCAGACCAGCTGCTTGTCAAGAGCAGATTCAACTCCATTAATTTCTAAATCTACTCATCTGTGCACTGCAAAGTAGACTAAGACACTAATTAACTAAACCAAAACTCAAATACAGGTAAGTCCTCACCTTATGGAAACAACCGAGACCCAAATTTATGTTGCTAAGTGAGACTTGCCTTCACTTAACAACCTGCCACAGTTGTTAAGTGAATTGTTAAGTTAGTAACATGGTTGTTAAGAGAATCTGGCCTCCCCGTTGACTTCGCTTGTCAGAAGATCACAAATAGTGATCATATGACCCTGGGACACCTTGCAACCCATCATAAGAATGAGTCAGTTGCCAAGCACCTGAATTTTGATCGCATGACCACCATTGGGATGCCACAATGGTTGTAAGTCTGAAAAACGGTCATCAGTCACTTTTGCAGTGCCACCGTAACTTTAAGGGAAAGGTTCCCCTCGCACATATGTGCTAGTCGTTTCCGGCTCTAGGGGGCAGGGCTCATCTCCATTACAAAGCTGAAGAGCCAGAGCTGTCCGAAGATGTCTTCGTGGTCATGTGGCCAGCATGGCTAAATGCTGAAGGTGCATGGAAGGCTGTTAACTTCCCACCAAAGAGGTCCCTATTTTTCTACTTGCACTTTTTACGTGCTTTCGAACTGCTAGGTTGGCAGAAGCTGGGACAAGTAACAGGAGCTCACTCCATTACACGGCGCGAGGGATTCAAACCGCCGAACTGCCGACCTTTCTGATCAACAAGCTCAGCGTCCTACCACTGAGCCACTTTAACAGATCACTAAACGAACCTCCCCAAAAGTCAAGGACTATCTGTAGATCTGGCTCTTGAATGCCTCAATTCTTATTCCGTGGCAAGAAATAGGACTGTATTAAGCTACAAGCTATATTCATTACTAAGTAACGATTTTCGGAAAAAGCAATTTTATACTGAGGCAACTTAAACTTTATATTGGTTCAATCTATTCAAATATTTTCCACTTTTACCGCTGTTTTGCTGAAACATTTCAAGAAGCAACTTTGGTCTATTTTATTTTAAACCATTTTGAGTACGAAGCAAACTAAATAGCAGGCTTACACATCAAATTCCAAAACCTGCCAAAGGAGATAGATAGATAGAGGATAGATAGATTAGATAGATAGATAGATAGATAGATAGATAGATAGATAGATAGATAGAAGGATAGAGGTGTGTGTGTGTGTGTGTGTGTGTGTGTGTGTGTCTAATAAGCAAGCAGAATTACCCTCCATCTCACTGGATCCTTGAAGTTATTTCTATTCAGAATCACCTCACATTTTTGTTGCTTTTCTAATAGGCTCTCAAGTGAACATGAGCCACTATAAAGCCAATCTACAATGAAATATGGAATAACAAATTTGGATCACTATTAATGCTTTTATTGAGGTCAGCGGTAGTTGGTTTCTTACAGACAGAGCAGTAGGAGGTGAATTATTTCTCCTGTGCTTTTTAAACTTCAGTATAAAACATTTTTATATACTACTTCAAGACTGGGTACTGAGGTAAGGCATGATGCTTTTTAATGGTGGCCTAACCATTGTCTGAATCAATTTAGATTTATAGTTAGTATAACTATATTTACAGTTAGTATACTGCAATGGCCCAGCTAATTAGTCTGTTACATCTTTAACAAACCATGGATTATTATGTTGTGTGAACCTGGCTCTCAAATACTGTATTTTATGGTCTGGCTCAATTCATTATCTTTTCAGAATATCACTGAAGCAAATCAATTGTTAGTGTTACAGAGCTTAATGATAACGGGACTTTCTAATTTGTTTGAATATCTACTTAAGTCCATAAGGCCGTAATTTTATGTGCTTTACTACACTGTCATTTTGTAATACATAAATTTCCAAAAATATACTGAGAAATTTTCACTCGAAATACAGATCTACGTCATATGCATTCATATTAATACCAAGCCAATCAAAGAATAATAGTGTATTGCTGAAATGTTTTTTTGAAAGTCTGCATTCATTCAAATTTATTCCAAACAGATGGATTAGATTGTAGTACTTATTGTATGCTATCTTTATTGCTAAAACTGATAAATTAGGACATTCTGATATGGCATAACAATCTCTTCTACTGATTTGGATGTGTGAAGTTTTAATTGGGAGAAGAAACCCATACAGTATATATAGAAACACATACAAACAAACATACTCAGAGAGATAGCTGTGTCCTGGTTTCTGAAGACCTCAAGACCATGGATAGTGATATGATTTATACTGATGCTAGATCTTAAAAATGAGGATATGACCCTCTTTAAAAAGTGAAATCTATATAATGCCCCCCCCCCAAGAATTTTTTTTTTAAATAAGGCTGCCCCAAATTTTTGTGTGTTTGCAAAATTTTGGCAGTCTAATTTTGGAGCTTCGCTAACCACTAAGGTGGCCCTTAAGATTTGTTTGCATACCCCCCTCAATTCACCACAATTTGTTCTTTGCAAGTCAGAATTGAAGATTTAAATCAGGGGGTTTCAAATGGCTGGATTGTTGGGGATTTGAAGTCCACAACTCTTAAAATGGCCAGGTTTGGAGCTTTTAAAGCAATGCCCAGTTCACCAAATAAGTAACAAACCAATCCAATTTTATTTAGCACTTGGCTACAATTTACTGTTGGCTACAATTTATTATTGGTTACAATTATTGGCTTCTGCATGCAAACAACACAAGAATCTGGTGAAATGAAACAATTGTATTTATAAACAAATCTCCCTGAAAGACCCAGAATGGAAAAGAAGATCTCACAGAGTAATTCTTGACTATTACACAATGTTGAATCATGATTATGGTTTATATGCAAGACAAACTAATGACTATGAGCAATATGAACTCTTTTATCCAGACAGAATATTCATTATTGGTAAACTCCATACATTGCCTTTAGAAAGTTAGCACTATAAAGTCTCTCAATCGATGGTTTTCAACACGTTATTCATGTGAGAGAGAGAGAAATGAAAGGTGCAGAAATTACGTTAACATTGTGGAATCATGAAAAGCAGACTTTGCTATTTCTAAACTAAGATCTTGCGTAATTCATCAAACTTTCCCCTATTTTAGGTGGGTGCCAGTTTCAGTTCCCTTGTTCCTTAAGTTTCTCAATCTTATCAGAACAGCAGAGATTCTGCACGTCAGAAATTCCATAATTTAGAATAAAATATCTCCAATCCTCACATCACAGTCATGATGAACTATAGTATTGTTCAGTGAAATAGCATTTATGGGGCCTTGAAGCATCTTTCAATGTCCTATTTGTTTCTTCAATACGTTACTCAGATCAACACATTTGCTTTCCATTTTGAAGGTTTATTAGGTTTAAAATCTCTTTGTAGTTTTGGCACACTCAAGTCAGCTTAATCTCACCCACACTTTCTCTGCTTTTAAGAGACAAGTTTAGCTAGACATTTCAAGATCATTAACATGATCTTAATTTACTGTATTCGTAGATATTACTTCTTTTTTTTTTTTGGCCCTGTTTTAAAATGTAAACTGAACTGAGCATTCAGCATAAAAACCCGAATAAATGAATTCCTAAATAATATTTTGATACAGACCATGTTCCATGCTGTTTTCGAGATTAACTCACCGAGCATAAAAATAACTTGATGATTCAACTACACAGGTGTAAACAGAGATGTGTCTACTCGTCTGCTTATGAACGACATAACCAAAGTTGATGTCCCCAATCAGTGGTTTTAGTTCTAAAATGTTTGCACATCAAAACAAGAAAATGAAAATAATGTCTGTCAGAAGCACAGAGCTCAATAACAAGCACTATTTAATGCGTAAATACACTGCCTAGTGCTGCTTCAGTCAACCATTATTTGGAATTAGAAAATGCTTAATTGTGCAATATCCATAAAAGCTCTGAAGGCAAAGGGGACTTCTAACACTTCCACCTTATCTGTGAAGCCATACTACCAATGTGAGTCACATTACAATGTATTTCCAGCATGAAACCTTCAATTATTATATAATTCTATAAATATGTTCAGAAATAATGCCACTAATGTGTTCAGAAAAAGAGGAGCATAAGGGAAATGTGTAAGTTTTAAATCAACAGAATTAACTACCAGCGGTTTACTGAAAAACTTTCACACTCACTCTATATACCTATTTGCCATGGGACTATTTATCAAACTGAAGCTGAAAACTGAAATCTGGAGACAAATGCATACATAAAAACAAATTCCAATCCAAGATAAAGAATATTTAAAGGAGGCCATATAAACAGCATCCAAGCAATAAAACTATGACTAATAATCCTTTAGATGTTTTCCTTGGGGAAGTTGTCATACCAGAGTAAACACAGTGGAATTCAAGGCATGTATTACAAGCACATTGCTTTCATTCCTGTGCTGGGAAAGGATTTAGACCTCCAGCTTTGATACATCTATTTGATTTCGACTGAAAACATATGCATTTTATTCCCTCACTGAATGCACATTCTACCTTTCCTCATGGCATCCCTATAGTATAATCTTGTGAGGTTGATTGAATTGAGAAAGCATGACTAAGCGGAAGCTGCCCAATGGAGAACCAGAACTTGAATCTAACGCTGAATGGATGAGTCAACGGAGTTATTGAGTTTACTGAATATATTGTCAGGCACAAAAAATCAGAATCAGGCACACTTGAGCTCCAGTTAAATTGATTTATTGCTCAAGTCTATACGCAAAAATCTGGTCCACTAATGGTCAGTGCGAAATCTCGGCACTAGATTAGAGTTAACAAAATTGAAGAGTTCAACCGCTTGTGGGAAAGTAACAACTCCAGGCTGATTACTCTGTTGACTCCTCCCCCAGACTCTGCCTATCCTTCTCCTACACATACTTTGCTTTAAGCCCTTTAGTAAGTATCCAAAGGAATTAAACAGCTATTCTAGAACTGTTGAGAAACTAGATCCTGGAGAAAAGGCAAAAAGGAACTTGCTTGAAAGAATTACTAATGGCAAATACATACCATTTTTCTTTTTAAACCAAAGCATGCTGACCTATAGGGAGACTGATTTATACTGTCATCATACACTGGCCCAAGATCTGCTGCAGAAAAGAATTATAATGTTTGAGACAAAAAGCTAGGATTAGAACTAGGTTAACAACAAATTACTCAACTGTAAGCAGAGAAGATCACTGTGAAGATAGTAAGTTCTGGACATTGCAAAATTAAATTGGGATGTATGTTCAGAAAAGTGTCCAATTATTTTGGAGAGATAGTAGGCTCATCTTTTTTTTAAAAAAAGAAGGTGCTAATAGCTGCTTTTTTATTCCAAAATAATTGGTAGAACTGAAGTTGTGTGGTCATTTTGTGTCTCTTCCCAAGATGACAGTTGTGCCTAAGATTTGTGCTATCCATGTGGAAACCAACAGAGGAAGAAGGAAGCAAGAAATAGCTGCCCACTCGCATCTGAGCTATATCTGTGCAAAGTGACAGGTTAAAAGATTGCCAAACTTAGAAAATTAGTTTATTGAATTACCACCCAACTAAATTATGTGCAAGGCAGTTGCCAAGACAACTTCCTCAGTTACATGGCCAAAAATAAATAAGACAAACTTTCTCCTGAAGCATATTTCTTTCATTTATAAACTGAAATGAATTCAGTTATTAGAACACCAAAATCCAAGTCTTGGGAAACCAGTTTAGAACGTTTCAAAATCTTGGTGCTATAAAATCAGTGCTTTTGTCTATGGCCTACAACTGATTCATCAGAGACTAAAATCTAGGAAAGGCTTCCTTAGCTCGGCAGAAGACTCTGAAGAATGTAAAAGCAGAGAGGACCTATGGAAAAGCTACAAAGAACCAACACTGGGTGGAACTGAGGGAGGAGCTGGCACCTGGGTCTGGAGAACGCTTGGAAGTATGGAAATCACGGAATAGACCATGCAACAAGATCCAGAGAGACTCTGAACATACTATCCCATGGCTTCCGCCCTTTGAAATTGCGGCGACATGCAGACAACAACAGATAGTTATATCTGTCCTTTGTGTCCTGATCAGTGCACACTTGAGGACCTCATGGCAGTATGACAAAACACAAAACTTCCTGGGCAAGACCTGCTTAAATTATAAAGGAGAATATTTGTAGCTCAGGGTTGGCATGAGAGGTCCTTGGTGCTTGGTCCTCTGAGCTTGGTTGCTTTCTTGCAGACGTTTCTGAGCTTCGTTGCTTTCTTGCAGACGTTTCATGACCCAAACTAGATAACATCAACAGTGCTGGTAAAAATTACCTAGTTTGCATAATGTAACAGCTGCAAGGAAACAACCAACCTCAGAGAGCACCAAAGACCCTTCTCTTTAACTTGTACATATTTTAATCTTGTGGTGTGCATTTTAAATTTTATGTCATATATAGCATTGCCTTATTTTAATTGTGATGCTTCTGACATGGTTTTAAACAAACAATGCTCTGTCAATCAACAAGATCTAGCTGCTTGGCTTCTCAATGCTCACACCCAAAACTTAAAAAAATAAAGATGCTTCCAAGGTGAGTTTGCCTTTCTATGATGACACACATGAAACTTTCTCGGGAGTGTTTTTGTGAGCATTGTGCTGCTGCTTTCTTCCAAGATATGAGGGTTTTCTCCCTCATTTGCCAGTCAAGCCCACAGTTCTAAGTTTTCCTAGCAGTGCCCCAACGAACGGCTGTAAGTAGAGGATTACCTTTATGCTGATCAAAAATATGGCAAATTACCAAACTACATCCAGCAGCGATTGTGAACATGCCACTGTTTATTCGGCTGATAGTTCTATTGTTGTTGTGTCCTGTATTTATTATGACTGCGGGTTTTATCTAGGTTATAGAACTATTCTGCATTATTGTTTATTTTCCCACTACAGTTTGATGTTATTCCACTGATGTACACATGGCTGGAGGAATGAAATTACTGGGAAGTTTAAAAGGATAATAAATAATGATGAAAGTGGTAAAAAAAAATAGGCTACTGACTTTTCTTGTTTCTGGCATAATATTCTTCCACAGCATCTGGAAAGAGAAGCTGAAGGTTGTGATGGGAGCTTCCCGGTACTCCCATATTACACCCCTCCTACGTGGCCTGCATTGGCCACCAGTTGCCCTCCAAGTGAGATTCAAGGTTCTCGTATTAACATTCAAAGTCCTACAAGGCCTGGGTCCAGGGTATTTACGAGAACGACTCCTGCCGGTACCAAACACCAACCGCCCTGTACGAGCACACAGACAGGGGCTCCTTGGGGTACTGTCTGCGACCCAGTGTCGCTTGGCGGTGACCTGGGGGAAGGCCTATTCTGTGGCAGCTCCCACTTTGTGGAACCAGCTTCCCCTGGGGCTCTGTTTGGCCCCGATTCTGCCATGACTTAAAGACCTGGCTATTTGGACAGTCCGGGCTGTGCTGACCTCCTGGGGGGGGGGTTGACCTTATTTTAAATTGTGGGGTTTTATACGAATTTGACTTGGTTGTTTAATATGGTTTTATTTAAATAATTTATTGGGTGGTTTTAGTTGTGAGCCGCCCCAAGTCCTTTTGGAGAGGGGGCGGCATACAAGTCAAATAAATAAATAAATAAATAAATAAATAAATAAATAAATAAATAAGATGAACCACCAAGGCCCATCATCTACCACCAAGAATGGACAGGTGCCAAACTCAAATGTTCGTTGATTTATTTATTAAGAAAAATATAAATGCCCACCCAACTCGCTCATGGTAAGTTTATGTCATAAAGATAAAACCCACTAGAAAAACTAATAAACTCACATCACCCTAGTGATGACAATCAAGTGACCATTTGAGGGGGGTCTGAATCACCTGGGGTCTTTCAAAAGTATCAAAGTGGGGGGCCACCTTATTTATTCAGGGATGATGTTCAATAGGGGTGGGGCCACCAAAGACAAGGCCCTTCTTCTTAGTCCCACTAAATGGACCTCCTTAAAAAGGGGGACCTGTAACAAACCCTGCCTCTCTATTCTGGGAGACTGGTTTAATTCAAATGTGGATTGTAAGTAGCTTTATGTAATTGATTGTGGGAAGATTGTAAAGGGATGGAAAGAAGATGAAAGGTAAAGGTTCCCCTTGCACATACGTGCTAGTTGTTTCCGGCTCTAGGGGGCGGTGCTCATCTCTGTTGGAAAGCCGAAGAGCCAGCACTGTCCGAAGACGTCTCCGTGGTCATGTAGTCAGCATGACTAAATGCCAAAGGTGCACGGAACGCTGTTACCTTCCCACCAAAGGGGTCCCTTTTTTTCTACTTGCATTTTTTAACGTGCTTTCAAACTGCTAGGTTGGCAGAAGCTGGGACAAGTAACAGGAGCTCACTCCATTATACGGCATTAGGGATTTGAACTGCTGAACTGCCAACCTTTCTGATCAACAAGCTCAGCGTCTTAGCCACTGAGCCTACGCGTCCCATTTTTAAAAGAAAAAAAATCAAACGAGAGAGAACATGAGTTTGTTGGTAGCTTATCTCATAAAGAACAACGTAGTCAGGAAACCTCACTTGCAAATAAGGGTGGAAAATTCCTCTCGCTGTTTCCTAGGTTTTGTAGTTACCTCCAGCTTAGCACTACCAGTAAATATAAGTTAGTGAAATGTGTGTAATTCTCGATCTTGCCCATCTCTTTGTATTACATCCTAAGAGTTTGTATCAAGTTACATGCAAAACTTTCCCACTGATTGCACTGAACCACAGATGCTCATTTTTTAAAATTAAAAAAAATGTAATCCAAGACCACGGCCAATAATCCAAAGCTTTTTCACATAATAAAATCAAAATAGGGTCCCTCAATCCATGACTTAAGTGTACAAATCCCTCCCCTTTCTTGCCACTCAACACCATCCCTTTTCCTGAGACTTGAATCATTCATTCCATGCATCCTGTATTATCTGTTTTGTTTACAATTAGCTTTCCCATCAACAAACTGTAATCAAAGCTGATAGCCATAGAAACACAACAAAGAAAATGCAATTAAAATACATAACTAAAAGAGGCACTGCACGAGCTAATTCAAGGAAGTATATCTGGCTCTAAATATCATATGTGATCCTTACAAGCTGTGAGAAAGAAGGCTTTTCATTAGGTATGCTCTGTTTTTCAACCAATGAGAATTTTGATCTCGGGCTTTCACCCCTCTTGGATCCTGCAACCACAGCGTTACCTGTTACCATATAGCAGGGGTCTTCCAATTTGACAGCTTTAAGACTTGTGGACTTCAACTCCCAGAATTCCTCCTCCAGTCATGTCAGCTAAGGAATTCTGGGAGTTGAAGTCCACAAGTCTTAAACTTGCCAAGTTTGAAGACCCTTGCCATATAGCATCTGTAGATATAAAACAGAGCTTATTCCTCAAAATTTACTGCCTCAGAAAAACTAGTCATCAACAGGTACAACAGATAAATAAAGATAAACAACAACTACATGCCATTCAACTACATGCCATTCAAAAGAGACAATCAAGAAGCCAAAAAGGAAACAAAAAGACCAAAAGTCTCCCCCCACCAGCAATCAACTCTCAGATCAACAGAGAGTAACACCAAGATTAACACTAGGCCAACAAACAAGAAGCACACAATATCCCAATCAAACAACTACCAACTCAGAAAAACAAGATAATAGCAAACAATAGACTAATTAAGGAACCACTAAGACTAATTCCCACCAACACTGCCAGAGCAAGCCACTTGTATGTAAAAAAATAAAAGCAAACCCCACTCCCTTCTAGCAATGATGATGTTACTGTCAGGATTCCAGCAATCGCCCTAATTAAATCATGCTTCTCCAGCCAAACTTCAAAAAACTTTGAAGGATTTAATTAAGGCAACATACTGGCACTGCCCTGTAGGTAGCCAACTCTGGCACGCGTAATTTACAGTCCCCTGTGTCCCTGTTCCCCCCCCCCGAGTGTCTCATAAAACAGTCTCCAATTGATGAGCACATTCACAGGGCTGGGTGTCATCGATCACGTTCTCCAATTAAATACATTCGTGGGTAAAAGCTCTGGTAGGTTAGTTATAATCTTTTAAAGATGAAGAGTTGGAATGTACTTTTGCTTTCAAACTGCTGCATTGCTCTTCCAGATCCCCTTCCTTTCCCCACCCCCCGCCTTCTCCATGGCAACCACTAAAACAGGCATAGGAATGTTTTATGAGTTGACATTTACCTAGTTTGGTGATGAGACGTCTGCAAGAAACCAGCCAAGCCCAGGGACCATCCAGGACCCCACGTATTCCTTCCACTTGAGAGTTCCTGAAATCCTACCACTAAATACAGCTACTCCTTGACGTACGACCACAACTGAGTCCAACATTTATGCTGCTAAGTGAGACAGTTGTTAAGTGAGTTTTACCCGATGTTACCTTTCTTGCCACAGCTCTTAAGTGAGTCCAGCTCCCCCATTGATTTTGCTTGTCAGAAGGTCACAAAAGGGGATCACATGACCCTCCAGGGTGCCATCATAAATATAAGACAAGCACCTGGATTTTGATCACATGACCATGGGGAAACCGCAGGGGCCGTAAGTATGAGAACCGGTCATAAGTCACTTTTTTCAGTGTTGTCATAACTTTGAGGACTATCTTAGCAGTGGTGGGATTCAAAAATGTTTACTACCGGTGCTGTGGGCGTGGCTTGGTGGGTGTGGCTTGGTGGACGTGGCAGGGGAAGGATACTGCAAAACCTCCATTCCCTCCCCACCCCACTAACCTGCTTTGCAACTCCGTTCTCCTGTGCAGGGCAACCAAAGAAGACCCAGCCAATTGGCTGGGACTCGGGAGGCAGAGAATAGATGCGGGCAGGGCCAGTCAGAGGTGGGATTTGCCAGTTCTACGAACTAGTCAAAATTTCCGCTACCGGTTCTCCAGAACCGGCTGAATACCACCTCTGTATCTTAGCCACACACAAAAAAGCATCAACACTTCCAAGACACCTATATTCTGTATTCTGGAACAAGTACCTTGCACATTCCTACTCAGAATTAAAATTACAAAGCACCACGAAACCGTTTTTTCCCCAGCCCGATACTGTATATAATTAAAGCACCCTTAATTCTGTAAATGACAGAAACATAAAGTGTAATCAAGGATGAGAGATTATCCTTTACTGTTCCTTTCCACAATAGTCAACAATGGCAACACTTCTTGCTTATTTCTATTGCCCAGTTATAATATAAAATGATTTTATAACACTGGTCATCGGCAGTAATGATGACTTCAAGCATGGTATGTTCTATCCCAAAAAACCAAAAATCCTAAAATGTATAGCCTTTGGGGTTTTTTCTAATTGTTCCTCAGTGCATATTCAACGTAGTGACAAAGCTGTTTTCCGTTAACAAAACTAGATATAAAAGGGGTATCATATATTCATCAATGAACTTTATGCATGGCTTATCACTTGTAGCTTTGATGTACACTGAAAGTTTATGCACCAAAGACAAATTCCTTGTGTGTCCAATCACACTTGGCCAATAAAGAATTCTATTCTATTCATTTAGTTAGGGTTTTTTTAAACTTGTGTTCTGTTCAAAAGCTGAAGTGAGGACCCACAATTTCCTTCTGTTCACAATGTCACATGGGCATCTTAGTCATTACAATTTTCATTGCATTTAATACCCTGTAATTTAAAATAGGGAGTATCACTTTGTTGTTTTAATTACAAGTTGCTTGTTGGGAAAATTAAGTTGTAGCTTTAGTTGATACATTGTGAATTACTGTTGTTACATTTGTAGCTTAAGGTAATGTATACAAATAACTGAAAAGTTCAACTTGCTATTGAGCAGGAATTTCATTTTCCCTAAAGATCTCGTGTATGATGAAACCTCAAACCTTCCTTTAAAAGTTGACTTAATTGCCCTGCTATTACTTCATCCAACTGCTTGGAAAAAACCAGAAAATATTCTAATAGGATTTATACCCAATCTTTTCCAGACAGAAGTTCATTCTTGGATCTTTACTATAGGGAGGGAAAAAATACAGAAATGGACCAGGGAAGTTTTTCTAAGTCTGAAAATGCTAGACAACCAAATTTGTTTGGCCTCTAACTTCTGTTTATCATAGCGATGCCTTCTGAGGTCATACCTTGGAAAATTGCCAACTCCACTCAAGACTTCATTGGAGATAAACATAAAAAAAAATGTTCAAATCATAATCTGCCTGTCCTCAAAAAGTCGCAATGTTGTCAAACAGTACATGTGCCCCTTTAATAGCAACAGGGTGGAAAACCCAGATACCACTTTTGTGATTCTGAGATCACAGCAGTAAAAATCAGCTGTGCGACTTAAGTGTGCAAGGGTAAGAATGGGTTGGGCACAGCTTGCCAGATTTCTAAAACTCAAACACTTATGCTCTTGCTTAAAACAGTAGGTTTAAAATTGGACTGAAAATGTCTAGCCCTTCTTCATCTGGCCATCTGACCAGAAGATCTCTTATGTCTTTCCAGACAACCAATATGCTTAAGTTGGTGTACCCAACTTAAATATATTACCGCCCTCTAGATATTATTGAAATAATAAAACAAAGTGAATTACAGCTTCTCTGAAAAGTCAAAACTAAATGAAAGAAGTAGAGATCACTTTCCCAAAGTACAGGTTATGTTCAAAACATCTTATCAAAGGCTCTTTTTTCACCTGTCAGACAACTTTGATATTTGAAGCAAGCTCAGCAGCTACACCTTTGACTAAACTTTGTTATCACCAGCTTTTGTGTAAAGTACAAATAAAAGCTTGATCAGCAATGCTATGGAAAGTTCCGTCTACCACAGCTGCTTCTGTTCACCAGTTATTGAAGGCCACTTCTACAGTAGTCTTCAGTAGAAGTAATAGCAGGGCAATTAAGCAGGATGTCCACCAGATGTGTTGGACAACCTCTCTATTTTTGAAGACCAGGAAGGATGGGTGCTGAAGGCCACAAGGGCTGGAGAATACCAGTTGAGGGCACTTGTATCTACTGGGAAGAAGGAAGGAAATGACACACGTGATCACATCAACATGCAAATGATGCAACATGTGTACAAGACCTCATGATGCAATTAACATAATTTCATCCCCATGCGTGTGTCATCATTCTGATCTCACTGCGACTGGTTAGAGGCAACACATCTGGAGAACACTAGAGTGAAGAAATCTCTCCCAGAAGACACAAGCACCAGGCCATGGGACAACCCAGGCTTCTCTGTAACACACACATACACACACACACAAGTGACAACTGTGAAACACACATGCCCCACTCCTCAATATATGCCCTCCTCTAACTGAATCAGCCAAAAGAGCTAGGAATTACAGAAGTTTAAACTCAACTTTTCTGGAGAACCAGAAGTTGGGAAGACTGTTGGATGAATAACAACAGGAAAGAAGACCAGATAAGCTTAAATTGGTGATATTCAATCAACTGTAACTAAACCATGTTTTAGTATAATCCCCAAATTCTACCATTCAGGCACAAGCAACAAAGCACCCTAACTATCCAGACAGATCTCTACACCAAAGGCCCAAAACACAGATTAGCAAACTCAAGAGACTTTTGGTCTATCAGTTCCTGCAACAAGCAAAAGGCTAGTTAGCAAGCCACAGTTATCCAAATCCCCCCAACTCCCCACAAGGAACCAAAACCTGCTTTGTTTAGCCACAATTTATAAGAAGCAACAGCAGGCCCAATTCAAGCATCTTTCAAAGCCTTACTGGCTTCCCCCACAATTTCCTGGGTTTTACCCAACCAGGAAGCCCTGGATGCTTCATGCAACAGGTTGGCTCACCAGGGTTTCCCTTGGATTATGCAGGAAGGGAATCCTTCATGGCTTCTGCTACCATTTCCCTGGGTTCACACAACCAGAAAGCCCTGATTGCTTCATGCAACTAGAAAGTTGAGGTTGGCTCACCAGGGTTTCCCCAAGTGGCTCCTGCCATGATTTTCCTGGGTTCACACAACCAGGAAGCCCTAGTTGTTTCATGCAACTAGAAAGTTGAGGTTGGCTCACCAGGGTTTCCCTTGGATTATGCACCTTAGTAACCTTCTGCTACCATTTCCCTGGGTTCACACAACCAGGAAGCCCTGGTTGCGCCTTGAAACCCTGGAAACCCGGGTTGACTTAACCAGGATTTCCTTGGGATCATGCAAGCCGGGAAGCGCTGGGGGGACTAGCCAGGTCTTGCAAAAGGACAACTGGGCAGACTTGACCCGCTTCTCCTATAACGTCTGAACCCGCAAGCGAGTCTCCCCCAACTCCCCGCCCTCTGCACTCACCAGCTTAGGTTTATTCTTACTCTCCTCCTCCGAGGGACGCCCCCCGCCGCTGCCACCCCGCCTCGGGGTACCCTTCCCTGGCGGGTCTTCCCCTCCGGCCCCCTGGCCCTCCATGCCGGCCCGGCGCCTTCCTTTTGCTGGCCGCCTTGCTCCCGGCTCGCCCGCCCCGGCTGTCAGGGCGCTCGGGAGGCGCTTGTGCGCATGCGCCGTCGAGCCGGGAACGAGGCGGCGAAAAGTCAGACATCCTCCCTATACCTCTCTGCCCGGGGCTGCGGGAGTGGGCCGCCAGGGCGCAGGCGCGAGAGCGCGCTCCAACATAAACAATGTGTTTTTTTTTCCCCCACCTCCTCAGCGCACGCGCGCTGTTTGGAGCCGCCGAAGGCGTCCAGTTGGGCCGCTGCCCTCACCTCAAGGCTGGGCAAGGGGGACCCGGAAGCGCCTGTGAAGATAGGGCGCCAGAGAGGGAAGCCTGGCGGAAGTCAGAAGTCCTGGTTGGCGAGGGGAGGCAGGAATTTGAGGAGCAGCTTCAGACAAACTGGAGAGGAAGAGGAAAGGGTTTAATAAACTCCCATCAGCTGGAAATCTCTTTTTTTAAAAGGGAATTCATGATGGAACTGGATAGTTTGCAGTAAATGCAGACCTATATGGCCCCACAAGCACATAAAATAGCATTCTTAAGTGCAGACACATCTATCTATCTATCTATCTATCTATCTATCTATCTATCTATCTATCTATCTTTAACTATATATCTATATCTATATATATATATATATATATCTTATCTATATCTCTAACTATATATCTATATATCTATCTTATCTATATATATCTAACTATATATCTATATATCTATATCTCTATCATCTATCTATCTATCTAATGCACACCTCTGTTGCTACATATGGAGGACCCCAATGAGTTTTGGGTTGCATATGTTACATCTATTGATACATACTATATTAGAAATTAAAGCAGAGCAATGTGAAAATATTTGACTTCATTGACACCACCACCCCAGAAAGGATATCAGGGACCCCCAGAGATCCTCAGACTGCATTCTGAGAACTGCCATCCCAGACAATTCAAAAGTTGTAACTTTGTTGTGACTGAAAAAGTATTTTGCTATTGAAAAATATTAAAACGCTGTGCTATTGAAATCAAGAAGGACCATTTTATAATGTGGCAGGGAGGTTGTTACCTCAAAAAGATTGATTAAAGAACTGGAAACGTCAAGTTAAAAAGCCTTCATAATTGGTGTGCTTCAGGGCTTGCCTGCAGGTTTAGAGGAGGAGTGGACAGTTTGGAGATTTTTAACTACTCTGAACTACTTTGGCTAAAACTATGTTAAAACAGGGTTTTTTTAATCCCCCTAAGGACAAGGATATTCACTGCAAATGTAGCACTATTCAAACAACTATCCACCTTTTACAATGACCCCTTGGCACCGAAATGCATACAAAATGACTTGCTGGTCCAAAATATCCCTGCCATCAATGTGGCCCGGCATTGGGCTAGAACTCTTTAAATACATGTTTTTATTCACATTTTTAATCTTTATAAATTTAAATTAATAATTTTCCTCTTCCTAGTTCCTACATTTTTGATATCAGATGAGACTTTGCCTTCAAGGCAGCAACTGTCAGTATACAAGCATTGTTAATGGCAGTCATAAAATGGTGGCACTTAATCCTCATATAATAACTTTGCAGCGTATAAAAACGCAGGAGAGACAGCTAAAATTGTGTTGATCAACAGAGTTCCTATAAGCATGGACCATTTTGCCTTCGGTTGGAAATCCACCCCACTTTTCTTTCTGAAGTCAGACAACTTGAGCTTTAAATGCTTCAACCTGTTCCTCATTAATTGTGTGACTTGTTAGCTTCTCACTATGTGGTGGCACCAGGTTTTCTCATTATAAACTGCATCACAGTACTTTACAGCCCTCTCTAAGCAGTTTACAGAGTCAGCATATTGCCCATCAACAATCTGGGTCCTCATTTTACAGAGCTCGGAAGGATGGAAGGCTGAGTCAACCTTGAATATAGAATTCTTTATTGGCCAAGTGTGATTGGACACACAAGGAATTTGTCTTGGTACAAATGCTCTCAGTGTACATAAAAGAAAAGATACATTCAAGAATCAAGAGTCAAGAATCATCAGTACAACACTTAATGATAGTGATAGGATACAATAAGCAATCAAATCATACTAGGAAACAGTCAATATAAACCGTAAGGATACAAGTGACAAAGTTACAGTCATACAGCCCCAAGTGGGAGGGGATGGGTGATAAGGAATGATGAGAAGATTAATAGTAATAGTAATGCAGACTTTGTAAATAGTTGGACAGTGTTGAGGGAATTATTTGTTTAGCAGAGTGATGGCATTTGGGAAAAAACTCTTCTTGTGTCTAGTTGTTCTGGTGTGCAGTCCTCTATAGCGTTGTTTTGAGGGAAGGAGTTTAAACAGTTTATGTCCAGGATGTGAGGGGTCTGTAAATATTTTCACAGCCCTCTTTTTGACTAGTGCAGGATACAGGTCCTCGATTGAAGGCAGGTTGGTAGTAATTGTTCTTTCTGTTTGAGCCGGTGAGGATCAAACTCCTGGCAGTGAGCTGAATTAGTCTACATTACTGCATTCTAACCGTTGTGCCACTATGGCTCACAAGCAATTAACAAGCTTGAATATTGTGCAAGAAGTTGTATATGCAATATTTTGATGTACACAGGTATGTCTTTATTACATTTCTTGAATGATTCATGGATTCAGCCAGTTCCTTTCCTCCTCCCCTCACGCCCCCGAAGGTACAAAAAAGCACATCAGCTGGTTCTTGCTTATACAGATGCGTAAGGTAAAGATCCAAGCAGCTTATGAAGATCGTTTTCAAAATTGCCCTGGGAGCAAATACATAAAGATATTGAAAAATACTAATTTCCTGTTTGATTAAGCAGAACATCAATGCATGGCCAGTATGATTTCTGTTAATATGGAAACCAAAAGGCTAAATCTAAGGTTGGAAACAATACTCTCTGTGCAGATGGGAGAAAATACTGAGTACTAATTGCTTCAATTATTTTCACCCTAATTTGCAACTGTAACTGTTGCTCTCATCCTTTCCTGAGGATACATTCTGGGACAGGAGAAATAAATAGCCAGAATTGTATAGTTGTGTTCATACATAATACTATTATTGTAAGTCGCCTAGGGTAGCCCCACAGCAAGACAGGTGGCAAATACTTTTAACAAACAAACAAATAAAATGGCCACAATTGTCTAGCTGTGTTCAAACCTTGGTGGTGCAGGCTGTCACTTAAGGCTGTCTAGCACTTAAGTTCCAGCTGCGTGTAATTATTGCAGGCTCGAATCCCACCAGGCTCAAGGTTGACTCAGCCTTCCATCCTCTCCGGGTAGGTAAACTGAGGACCCAAGATTGTTGGGGGCAATAAGCTGACTTTGTAAAAATGCCGCTTAGTAGTAAGCAGGCATATACAATGGAATGAAGGCTATTGCTGAGCACATTGGGTTGTATTCCAAAAAATTGAAAGCTGCCCTGAGTCTCGAGAAGGGCGATATAAATATAATTAAAAAAAACATAATAATGGTAAGCTGAAAATTCAATTACCTGAATTGGCCCAGAAGGGTGGATCAAATTGGCTACACTTGTGTGTCACCAAATCCATAAATTTTAGAATTTTTTTTAAAAAGAGAAACTATAAACAAAAGTTAGGAAGGCAAGAACAATTAAGCCTTGTTAAAAATTAATTGGCAAAAGCAAAAAAAGGTGTCTCCTGGCACCAGCCAATCCCACAGGTGTGTGCTTTTCTGAGATCTCCATGCAAGAGCCACGTTTTCACTCTTTTTCAGAAGGCCAGGAGTGTGGGGGCCTTCTCACCTCGAAGGAGGGGGGATCAGAGGTGATATTCAGCCGGTTCTGACCAGTTCTGGAGAACCGGTAGCGGAAATTTTGAGTAGTTTGGAGAACCGGCAAACACCACCTCTGACTGGCCCCTAATCTATTTTATTCTCTGCCTCCTGAGTCCCAGCTGATTGGCTGGGTCTTCTTTGGTTGCCCTGCACAGGAGAACGGAGCTGGAAAGCAGGTTAGTGGGGTGGGGAGGGAATGGGATTTTGCAGTAACCTTCCCCTGCTACGCCCACCAAACCACACCACGCCCACCAAGCCACGCCCACAGAACTGGTAGTAAAAAAAAATTTGAATCCCACCACTGGGGGGGGATATTTCACAAGATGGGAGGCAATGGCATAGAAGGCTGTCTTCCTGTACCTCACCATTCAGAGTTCTTTAACTGACAGGATCTGACCTGAGCAAGTGGGATGGGACCTAACCAAGTGGGATGGGATGAAGCATGTTCCATAAGGTGTAGGGTTTTTGTTGCTGCTGTTGCCTTTGGCAGGAAATCAGTGTTGTTTTGGCCACTAGAATATGTTCCATGGTGAGATCCCAGAGCCGATTTTGTTTCAAGTACTTGTGATCCCAGCACTCTAAAGAAATTAAATATATTCAACAGCATAGCCTGAAAGCAGTTGTGGCTCCCCCAAGGAGCTCTGGCTATAGAGGAAAGAAAGAGGAAGTCTAAAAGTCATAGCAGACTTTGACATTTCTAGGTTGCAATCCAATGGCACTTTACGGCAGATTAAACTTCCTTAAATTCTCTGAATGTTTGGTGTGCTGAGTTTGTTAAAAAACAAACAAACTTTGGGTTCTATTCCTGGGCTCTAGAAACTGTTTTGCTGCCACTTGAGAATTTGAAATATGTGAGACTTGCACTTAAAACTGTTATTATTCCATAAAAGAACATCAGAGGCTGTGGATGCTGGTAAAAAGTTGTTATTGACCTTAGAAACTGATTTACTTGTTCTTGTTCTTGTTCTTTACTTATCTGCTCTGATACTCTTACATAGCTGGTTATGTAAATATAAGAAAACAAAGTCTCTGAGCTTCTCACAATTCTTTTTGAGATATTCTAAGCCACGATAAAATGCAAATAAGGGCGAGTTTGGGGTATGTACAACCAAAACTTCTGAGTTTCTCATTCCACTTGTCCTTGATCATTTTTTTTTTAAATCAACCAACTGGAAGTGAAACTGGTAGAAACTTCAGATTTTGAGATAAATTAAAATGACAACTCGTATAAGTGTAGCTAGATGAAGAGCACAGAGAAATAGATCTCCCAAAAAAATCTCAGTTTCCTGAACAGGTTTGGATTGACACAGCAGATTGAATCTGGTTCTCTGAAACAGAAGATTTGTTCCCTTTTAGTGAAGTTTTATACAAATATTCTTGGTTTCTTCAGAGAGGGAGATGCCCTCACTTGCTTTTCAAAATACAGCTGTCACATTTATTTGCATTCCTCTAAAAGAAGTATTTGCAGATTTGCAAGATTCTATTATTGTAACCTTACACTAAAGGTAGTGTTGTTACTCATGGCTTGTGCTTCCTCCCTGGTCTTCCTTGAAGGGCTGACAAAGTGTGATGTTTGGCCTTTATGTTAGATTTGCATGAAGAGTCAGACGCGGAGTGCTTCAGTGAAGAGTTTATTAGTTCTGTTACAGCTCATAACAGACCCGATTTGGCTGGTCTGTGGCTGCTACTTATAGCCAGCAGCCGCAGTTGCCAGCCAATCAGAGTGCAGGGTTTTCCCGCACTTTTTAAACCAATCATTTCTGACATTTTACAAGAACAGTTCAAACTTAACCAATGATATTCAAACCTGCATACATAACACTTTACATATGCTGTACAACTTTTATCAGCAATAACATCAGTAATAGGAATATTAGGAGTAATATTAGCATTAATAGTACCAGCAATAAAGGTAAAATATGCTCTTATGTCAGAGTCGTAATGACTGCATTAACTGCATGCATATCACTGTTTTTAAAGTGGTATTCATTGACTTCTCTTTGCATGTATTAATTTCCCTGTTCTTCCTATTTTACTAGGCTGGTCTGGTGGTCTCATAGCCAAATAAGTCTTACTTTCAACACTAGCCACAATTAACTTGATTCTGCCATTTCCTGCTGATATTTTAATGATGATTTTCTTCTTGCTAAAGCAGTGAACAACTTTTCCAGATTATGGAGATTCTCAGTCATCCAGGTTATGGTTGTCCCAAAGATGTTTGCTCAAAAGGCAACTGGACTTTCTGGTTTTTCTTTGAAGATGTTTCGCTTCTATCCAAGAAGATTTTTGGATGAGGAGCGAAAAGTCTTCAAAGAAAAACCAGAAAGTCTAGTTGCCTCTTGAGCAAGCACCTTTGGGTCATATTTTCTATTGGTTGAGCATTAGTCATGGAACTCAGAAAAAGTTGCTGCAAGTTTATTGTGTTCCCATGATATATTTCATGCAGCAAGGCAAACCCAAACATGTTTTATTACTGTTTATAAATACAATAAATTGGTTGGAGTAAATATAGAAACTAAATACTTATTTATGTTGTTTTTAACAGTAGGATCAATGTCTACTTTTATTCTTTTTTTTAAAGCATTTGTAAATGACATTGTTATTTACAGTGCAGGTTTTTGACACAAAGCTCGAAGATCTATATTCTTTTCCATGCCTTAAAACTGACTCAAAGTACTTTGTCTGGTATGGTCAATCTTATTTTATTTTATTATTTTATTTTATTATTTTTAAAATGTATTTGCCACCCATTTTGCCTTGAGAAGACTCTGGGCAGTTTATAGCATTAAAATAATAAAACTATAAAAATATGCATATATTTAAATACAATAAAAACACAGGTTATGGCTAAGGGATGAGGAATGAGGGCACAGGCCTTGAGAAGACTCTGGGCTGTTTACAGCATTAAAATAATAAAGCCATAAAATATACATATATTTAAATACAATAAAAACACAGGTTATGATTAAGGGATGAGGAATGAGGGCACATGACGTACGGGGAGGGGAGGTGGAATCCGTTTTAGTCCATCAACCCCCTCCAGCATGATAATCAATTTTATACTGAGCATTAATTGTACAACCTCAGTAATTCTCTTATTACTTAATGTCCGCTTAATGTCAGACATGTATTATATCATTATATCAAAGCTGCATCTTTGTTTTAAATAATTAGTGGCCAGAGTAGAGTAGAGTAGAGTAGAGTAGAGTAAAGTAGAGTAGAGTAGAGTAGAGTAGAGTAGGAATAGAGTAGAACAGAATAGGGATGGAATAGAAGAGAAGAGAAGAGAAGAGAAGAGAAGAGAAGAGAAGAGAAGAGAATAGAATAGAATAGAATAGAATAGAATAACTTCATGGTCACTTTGAATTAGGCAGGACATGCTTGGCCATATATCCTAATGCCATTTTGATCTTTGAAACCAAACTTCTGCACACCTGAAATATTGGCTGGGTTTCATTGGATCAAATTAAATATTTACATGAAAAAGAAATTACACTTAGATTTTGCCTCGGTTTCCTTTGCTTTGTTTCCTTGCAGAACACACAGAGAAATTGGTCCCCGCCCCTAAGATTTGTACTTTGTTCTATAGAAGATCTTGTCAAACTTGCTGGGGGAGGATTTACTACTACATGATCAGTGATGGATTTTATCCGTGGATGATATTGTTCTCATTCACTGTTATTACAAGCTAGAAATTGTATGCACTCAGTAAATGTCAGGTGTTGGTTGATCTCAGATTAATCTTAAAATAACAGCTGGCAGGTTTATTTGGGCAGCAGGAAGCACTTTAAAAGTGCACCCCATTTTTTGAGATGCCATAAATGGCTGTCTCTCTCTGTCTCTGGTCTTTGTTTTTCCTGTCATTTTGCAAAACAATAAGTCAGTTTATTGCTAAAGCAATCTTTTTTTTAATTGCAAGATGAATCACACAGCCTGGCTGGATTTTGCTAGTGGGAACTTGGGTGACCAGATGTGAAAATATTCCTGAGAACAAAAATAATGTTTTAACCATCTTTCCTCTTTCTCCTCCCCGCCTCTTTATGTTGTGTTTTCTTTTATTTTTTTAAGATTTATATGCATTTCAATGCCAGGAAGAACTTTTACTTTTAGAAATGTAAATTCTCCGAAGGGTAATGAGATATATTGTAAAATTAAAACTAGGATGATTAATATGCACACTTTCCAAAGAGTTCATTAATTTAATTTCCATGTACAGTATTGGGTCAGACAAAAGCCAGAGCAAATTTTGTCTGTATTACAGAGTTTGGATTATACCCGATATACAAGTGGCTATTAATGTTGTCCTGTGCAAGCAATTTTCATTTTGATGGCAACATTTCAGTAATAAAGTGCATTGTACTATCATAATTTATAAATAAAGCTCTTATCTACACATGAATATTGATTACTTCTTTCCACAAAGTGCCAAAAGGAACTTTCTGTTTATGACAATTCTTTATGGTGATTTTCAATTATTTCTCAAGGTGGCATATTCTTATGATTGCCTTATTACAAAAAATGAAGGTAATTTAGGGAAAGAATTGCCACTTGGCTGAACCTGATGGTGCAAGTTGTCACTTTTTAAATTTGCTGTAAACTGAAAATGTAATGGACTTAGCCCATAATGGCATATGAAAAACCTGTATTGTCATATGTTTCAAATGTATACATTTCTGCATGTTTAGAAGGGAGTTCTCCAAAGTTTCCTTCCCTTCCTTTCAATGTTATTTTAAAATTAATTGGTATGATGGTTTTAATTTTTTAAAAAAGCTTTACTTACTGGGATTCAAAATGAGCTCAGACAGTTCTCTTTGTCAATCTGTAGAGATTCTCAGTCAACCAGGTCATGGTTTTCTTTGTGAGGTCTACAATCATGGATTATAAATGAAAGGGACATATTTTGGAATAAGATACATTCAGAGCCTCTGATTTTCAGTTCCTTTTTGGAAATAAACCCATTGAATAAAATGTGACCTGGAATTTTGGGAGTAAATGATCTGAGATCTTCATGATGTTAAATCACTCTCTTGTATATATGTTACATATAGTGAGAACACTCAGTAGTAAAGCCATGTGTTACAGCTCCAGTTAAATGAGGTTAAATAAGATAGGGTAAAACCCAACTTTGCCTAAAGCCACAAAAACCACATAAACACTGGAGCTACCCAGTCATCAAATAAATCATCTCAAGCAGCATTCCTAATAGCCAGGGATAGTAAGAATTGTTTCTTCTATTTATTTTGGATGAATGAACATGTACGTGTAGGTAAAAATGCCCAAGGCAGAATTGTCTTGACGGGAATGTGGTGCAGAATTACTGTGGATGGTTTCCGGTTTAATTTGCACCCAGCACAATCCTATCCTAGCCATTTCCTGTATCCAGATCAGAGCAAGCAAAAACTCCACTCAGTTTAGCTGGTAAAAATACAACTTGATATTTAAACATCAGCAAACTTTAAAACAACTGGCAAAAGTGATAGAGAGGAGAGAGAGGGGAGAGGGAGAGAGAGGGAGAGAGATGGGCAGGAAGGAAGAATTAGCAAAGGGCAGAAGACTTAATATGAACCATCTAAACTTTCTGTTTATATATATTACAAGGGAGAGAATTTTCAGAATCAATAGAAACAATATTTCTAAAAACAAACAATACTGTGGATAATTAATGTCAAGAGTCCCAAAGGAATTGACCTTTGGTTCTTAGCTGCTTTAACCTTTTGATGGACCTATCAGCAGAACAGAGATGGAAAGTAGGACTCCAGATGAACTTCCTGTGATCCATACCACAAAGGAAACAATTTGTTGGATGGAGATGCATCCAAAAGAACATAGGTGAATGACCTAGGATGCTTTGGTTATAGGGTCTGGACTAGGACTATCTGTGCTGGTCCATTCTCACCAGTCACTGGGAGATGGTGGATCAATCTCTCCCATATCAACCTGTTTACAGAAGAGTTATTCCAAAGGACACCAAGTCTTGAGCTTTTGGAGAAGACATGGGATATAAATCAAATGAATACAAATATATAAATAATGCAGTCTTCCTTCCCATGGCTTATAAAAGTTGGACAAAACTCCCAACTCTCAGCAAGATGGCTAATGGGAATTAAAAATCAATAACATTTGGAAGACAACACGGATTGTGTGTTCCTGGCCAACGAATCTTCCTACAAGTGTAAACTTCCCTGAAAGGAAAACAAAATGTTAGAAAAGGGAAAAAAAATGAAGCTATTGATGGACGTATCTGAAAATAGAAAGACAGTGTAATTTTGTCTTTCTGCTCTTTTGAATTACAGTAACGTAGTTTGGTTCAGAAACTGGCTAATAAAAAGGGGAAAAATCTGTGTAAATTTTGTGTGCATTTAAGGAAGCTTTGAATGTTAGCTTTCTTTTGTAATGGTGGAGCTTTGGCATTCTAAAAAGATGGGGTGAGGAAGGTCAGAGGAAAGGAGAGAAGTTGTTTTGTTAAACTGGACAAATTTTACACTTTGGGGATAGCTTGTTTTTTTGGAAGGGAAAGTACCAATTTTCTGTTTTGTTCCAAAGAATCTAAAAGACAGATGGTGTTCTACAAAAAAAAAAACAACCCAGGGTGAGATTTGCTATGAAAAAACCCAACTGCTTAAAAATGTGAAGTGAGAAATCTTTCTGTATGGCAGAGAGTGCATTAGTGGATTAGATGGGCTTTTGATCTCAACTGAGCAGAGAACTCGGCAGAAACTCTGTGCTTACATGGGGCTGCCCTTGAAGAGCATCCGGAAGCTCCAGTTGGTGCAAAATGCAGCAGCCCGCATGGTTTCTAGCAACCCCAGTGTGCACATGTATCACCTCTCCTGCGGGAGCTGCATTGGTTGTTGATTTGCTTCCAGGTGCAATTCAGGGTGTTGTCACCTTTAAAGCCTTGGGACCAGGTGATCTGAGGGAATGTCTTTTGCCGGTCACACCTAC
The DNA here is from genome assembly GCA_009733165.1 of Naja naja. Lineage (NCBI taxonomy): Eukaryota > Metazoa > Chordata > Lepidosauria > Squamata > Elapidae > Naja > Naja naja. The sequence continues at coordinate 15,996,305 of CM019162.1, forward strand.
CCAGCCCATCAGAGCAGGGAGGCAGGGAATGCTGCGGGTCCCATCCCTGAGAGATATATACCTGGTGGGACCCAGAAGAAGGGCCTTCTCTGTGGCGGCTGCCTCTCTCTGGAACAACATCCCCCCCAGAGATTAAAACCGCCCCCACTCTAATACCTTCCAGAAGGTGCTGAAGACCTGCCATCGTGTGATCTGCTGTTGCCGGGGTGGGTGATGGGAGGTGATTTTGTTATATTGTGCTATATTAATGTATTTGATTCTTTTTTGTGAGTTTCATTGTTTTAAATGTGGTTTTATATTCTGTAAGCCATCTTGAGTCGCCATGGGCGAATAGATGGCAATATAAATTAAATAAATATAAATACATAAATAAAATCATGGCTTCCTTAGTGCTTTGTTGAATCCATACATGGCACTGGGCCTTTAAGCCATGATTTACAATCATGAATGGCCAGGTTTCACCCAGTATCCTTACCTTGAAGCAAAGCAATTGTTTGGTTTAGTTAGTACAATGAGTGAGCTGGTCCTTGTAGTATGTCTTCCTAGTAGATCCTAGGCTGTTATTTTAATAATAATAAGAAAACAACCCATAGATACACATATGGGCAGACAATATTAACCAAATCAATATTATTATGAAACAGCTGGCAAAGCCTCGTTCTCATTCTCAATGAAATTAATCATGTTTGTTATGCTTATTTGTTCAGCTGCACATGGATTAGTTTAAATTTTAGTGCCCAAATGACTTTGCTATTTGGGCAAACACGTAAGACTAATTGCGTACCTAGAGTTGCTTCTAATCATTAAATTTTAATTCATCTGGAACACTTGAAAGAAACTTAGTAGGATAAATATTTTGGCATGAAACCAAGGATTGTGTTGGTTTCCCAGTTAGCAAGCTTTTGAAATGAAGTGCTTCAACTGGGTAGGCCATGGAAAGAAAAGCAGTGATATGAATATAGCACAATGAAATAAAAGGTTGATAATTAAAGAATGGTACAGTGGTTTGTTTTATGCACATGCAAAGCACAGGACTTAAAGGTATTGTGAAAAGTGGTTTAAGAAAGGGGACAGGGCATTAATATAAAACATTGTATATTAATAGGATGTGCATACATTAGTATGCAGCAATATGGCACTTAATAACAATGATTAAATACATAGAGTTTACTCTAGAAAAACTATGCTTACACTAGATCCATTGAAGATACTACAGTTTGGGATTCCCCACAATCAAATCCCACTGATTTCTCTAGGTTTGTTAAATATGCTTAAGTCAAGATCTAAATGATTTTCGTCTTGAATATTCATGCACACAATTCTCCCAGCAATTGTCTCCCAACTAGACCATTGTGTATCTGTGGACTCAGAAGTAAATCCTGAGATGTATTTAGCATAAATTGGCATTTATCTAATTATGCAGAAAGAAAGAGCTGTTTGTTAAAAGTGGAAATTATGTCAGAAGAACTTCTATTCAAGGGATGTCAAACTCGCAGTGTCATGTTGTCGTCACGCAACATATTGCAACTTTTTTCCACTTCACTAAACTTGGGGTGGGTGTGGCCAACATATGACGCATTCAGTCCGTGTGCTGTGAGTTTAACACCCTCTTTCTATTCTTTCCCTGATCAACATTTTTTTGCTTGGTGTCTTCATGCCTTGGTCTCTGGTTTGTATTAATGGTGTATGCACACATATTGTCATTCCAATCTCATGCCTGCAGTATCCATTTGTTAGGCTCCAATGGCAGGTTATGTTAGACTGTTGGCTTGAATTCCGAGCTTGTCAGTTTGGTTGCAAACGTTTCATCACTGTTCAAGGAGACAACATCAGTGCGTTTTGAGTTGTGCTCGTCGACCATATCATAGATCTTTACATACCTTTTTATGAGATGCAAATTAGTCTGAATGTTGTTTGTTCTGATATTTCTGAATCATGGTCTGATTTCGGACTGTTTGATTGGCTGGCTATTGTTGCTGGGCTATAGTTAAATACCATCTGTATGATGGAGATTAGGATTAGAATTGTTGATCTGGGTGCATCTGAGTGGTCTAATTTTGGCTTGTTTGATCATTTGAGTGGCTGGCTGTTATTACTGAGATGTGGTCTGATTTCATGTGAGACAATGGGTTATAGCTTTGTTGCTGGATAGTGATGTGTCTGGCAGGTTATGTGTTGGGATAGTAAACTGTGTAGAAACAATCTTCTGTCTTCATTGTGAGTTGTGTTGGGGGTGTGTGCATGAAGGGAGTCTTAGCCAATCTCATTGTACACTTGTTGTACTCTGACAATAAAGGTAATAATAAAAATTTTACAATGCATTTTACGTGCAGTACTATCATCTGGTAAATAATGTTCCATGTTACTTTTCCACAGAAAAGCAAGTCAAATGAATGTACTTAAAGCTCTTATTTAACCCAATTCCATCTTTAGAAAAAGAACCACAGTGGTCCATGTTATTCGTTTCCCAGAGAGCCTTGGTATTTTTACAGCATCTTCTCTCAAGTTAACTTTTTAGTATTGCTTCATCAATAATTTTCCAGGCATTAAAGAATTATTGGCCTTTTTAGTATTTAGAACCTAAAACTTTTACTTAGGGTGACTTTGTCGCATTTCCTCACCTTTCTTCTGTTTTTTTTAAATTTATTAATATATAAATAAAAAGAAAGAGCACCATCCTTCTGTTTGTTGTTTGTCCTCTTGTTCAAAGCGGATGGTTGGGGACTTGGTGTTCCACTCCTTTATGGAGTTGGTTTTCCTTGAGAGGATGATGCCCAGAGAACATATTAATAGAAAGAATATAAATCTTGTACATAAAATTATTTCATTGTTCTTCACTGGAGTTCTTTCCGTTCCGGCTGAAAAGATGTCTACTGAACTGCTAGCAGCATCTAAACACCCTAACACTTTTCTTGGCACACTGGAAAGTATTTATTTATGAGTCAGCAAGGTTTGGGTACTTGGGCTATGCCTCTTCTCTACCTGTCACCTTTTAAGCTTCACCTTCCAAGTTCCCATTTCAGAAGCTCTGAACTGCATCTGGCTGTTTCCAAGAATGGGATCCAGCCAAGCCATTTTGCTGTGTCAGCCCTTTACATGCTGTGGGAGGCCAACAATAAAATGATGCCCTCCTGATTCTGGGATAATGCTGGTTGAGTTTTCAGCAAGGTTCAGAAAGTATTCATATAGGATCCAGATTCACCAAATCTGAGAACAACAAGGTGCATATCAGAAGGACCTCTACCTCCCAACCCGTTGGTGTCATTCTCTGGTCTTCCAGATCTTCTCTAACTGAAGGCTACTACCCTGTGTGATGAGAAAGCTTAACATGTAAAGCTAAAGAAGGTAATAGGAAAAATATAAAGGGAACAGAATAGAATATCAGAGTTGGAAGGGACTTTGTAAGCACCTATACCAATTCTGCTGAAATCCCCCCCAGCCAATGTGTTAAGAATGTCAATTGTTATAGCGTGCCACCGTTCATTTGCAAGAGCAATTATTCTATTACATGTTTTCCCCCTGCCTTGACAAACAGCCATTGTTGAGAAATGGTATTCACCTTGATAATTAGTCCAATCACCAAGCACTTCACAAGCACAGATGCCGAAAGCTGATGCTTCATTTATTTGCTGTGTTCCTGTTAAGCCCATCAAATAACCAAGCTAATCAAGTTATTGTTGGTGCGTTGCGTAGAGCAAGCAGTGAATAATACCCTTTCCCCACGAAGCGTTCTGGAAAGTTTTCAAGAGAGGTTGGGAAAGGAGTCAACAAATGAAATGACATTGACAGTAAGTCGTTCTAAGGAGTAGAAGTCATTATTGTTAATCGAAAGTAGAAATAATTGTGTGCTATTCTTTGTAACCTCCGTGCCTGGGTATATAGAAGCAGCAGAGGGGAAATTGGCCATTAATGGAAATAAAACAGAGAATTTTCACACTTTAAAAATCAAGGTGCATTTTATATATCTTAAGAAACCCTGAATTTAAATTTAGATCTATGCATTTGTTGTTTTGTATTCAATGTTGTAATTATGGGGGTTTTGAACTACCTTTATTCCTATATCTTTATTCCTGGTCCTCATTTTACAGCCATTGGGACCAGAATTTTCATTGCTAAGCAAAGTGGTTGTTAAGTAAGTCATACCTGATTTTACAATCCTTTTTTTGCCATTGTTGTTAAGCGAATCCTCTTCTCCCATTGACTTTGCTTGTGGGAAATCACTAGGAATGTTGCAAATCTCATGACCCTGAGACACTGTAACCATTATAAATACATGTCTATTGCCAAGTGCCTGAATTCTGATCACATGACCCTGGGAAATGCTGCAACCATCATAAGTATGAGAACCAGTTTTCCTGCCCATTGAGTCTCTTTCAATTGCTAATACATTCACTCAGATCTTTGCAAAGAGATTGAAAGCATTGCTTTTTTTTTCTTCAGTAGAAAAAAAAATTCGAGGGGATGCTGGGAGAGAGAGACAGAAGAGATGGAATAGTCCATTTGCTTAACAGATTCTCTTCTCTCTTCTTGCCAGTAAAGGGATTTAATGACCCTTCCTTGTATCTTCTAAGCAACAATTCAAATTTCTTGTTACTGATTTAAGAGGAAATCAGAAAATTCATCTTTTCACTTTCCCACCTCTAACCTTCTGGCTGAACATAGAGTCAGGTAGCTCAACACTGCAAAGGCTTCCATACAAAGTTACTTTATTGGATTATATCAGGCATCCTCAAGGTATAACTCACAGTTATGCTAAGATTCATCTAATGTCCAATCTTTGCATTTTTTTTTAATTACGTTTATATGCCGCCCTTCTCCGAAGACTCAGGGTGGCTTACAATTTTTGGAGCACAACCCAATGCGCTCAGCAATAGCCTTCATTCCATTGTATATGCCTGCTTACTACTAAGCGGCATTTTTACAAAGTCAGCTTATTGCCCCCAACAATCTTGGGTCCTCAATTTACCTACCCCGAGAGGATGGAAGGCTGAGTCAACCTTGAGCCTGGTGGGATTCGAGCCTACAGTAATTGTAGACAGCTGGATCTTAAGAGCAGGCATTTAACAGCCTGAGCCACCAAAGCTCCATAGTGTTAAAAGATGGTTATCTTCATCCCATAGCAATATACCAAAGGAAGACTCCAGCACGATGCTGGGGTCCAGGTAAGAATGCCCCAAAACTTCCGACCAGAGGTCAATTCAATGACCAATCAGGATTACAGATGTGACCACGTGACATGAACTACATCTCCCAAGAGGCATTAACTATATTTCCCATGAAGTATTCCCTTAAGGGGACAGCTTTCATTCCCAAACTAACTATATACTGTCTAACCAGCACACTATATACTGTCTAACCAGCACACCAGTCATTAAACATGACTTTCAGTACTGTAACTTTGAATAGTTGCTAAAAATGAAGTCAAGGATTACCTGAAATGTCTTTTATGGACACTGTTTTAGATAAACTGTGACAAGGTGATAAGGAATTTAAGTTTGCAAGCCTCCAAACAAAACTTAAGTGCCAAACTTCCTTCTGGCTTTGACATAACAAATTGTCAGAGGAAGAATTGGCTGGAGATGAGAATACTTTGGGATTGGGGCACACCTTTTTAATTGAAGTTTAAAAGGAAGCCACAGTGAGAACGATGCTTTTAAAGCCTATGGCTGTAATAGAACGATAATTATATAATCACTGTAGAGAAAAATCATTGTAGAAACGTGTTAGGTCAAGTAGCCTAGATTAATAGTGTAAGGGCTGCCTAGCCTGATTACATCTTAGCCAAAAAGGTCTAATAAGTCTAAACCATTATGCAGTTCTGTCTTTTCATTATGACTTAAAAGCAAAGAAATAAGGTCACAGCATTTTTCAAATAATTTTAGGGTCACTTAATTTTTCTGGGAAAAAAAAGAGAAAGTGCCTCCTTTCCTTATGTGACATCATGATGTTATACTTGCTTAGACTCCCAGCCACTAAATATTACATTGCATATTAAATATTTCAAAAGATGATAGTCCTTGGTAGCGATTAGTTCAGTAGTACTGTTGCAACCTCATGCTACAGACTGGTATGTGGACTCTTTTCCTGGCTATCTTGATCAGAATTTTTTTCCCAAACATTTTTAATAGGTTATAAAGTATTATAGAATGCAAGTATTATAGAGCCTTGGTGGTGCAGGCTGTTAAATGCCTAGCACTTAAGTTCCAGCTGCCTGCAATTAGTGCAGGCTCGAATCCCACCAGGCTCAAGGTTGACTCAGCCTTCCATCCTCGGGGTAGGTAAATTGAGGACCCAAGATTGTTGGGGGCAATAAGCTGACTTTGTAAAAATGCCGCTTAGTAATAAGCAGGCATATACAATGGAATGAAGGCTATTGCTGAGCGCATTGAGTTGTGCTCCAAAAAAATTGTAAGCCGCCCTGAGTCTCCGGAGAAGGGCGGATATAAATATGAATTTAAAAAAAAAGACAAAAGTAAACAGAAGAGCAGTGAAGGGGGAGGGGAAGGGGGGGAGAGAGAAGTGAGGAAGATAAGGAAAAGAGAAAGAAAAAGAAGCATTGACTCCCAACTCTCTCTGTTGCAGTAGAATAGGGCAATAACATCAAATCACAGCTTTTTGTTTTTTCCCATAATAATAAGAACAAGTCATGGAAACCACTTCAGAATTTCGTGCTTGATGCAGAAAATAATGTAACTTTGACTTTGGGTTTTACAGGGAGAGAGAGAGAAGAAGAGAGAGATAGAGAGAGAGTGTGTTTGGGTTTGGGTTTAGGTTTGGGTTTAGTAGTCTCCTGCATGGTAGGCTAATTAGCAGTAACAGTAAAACAGTGTTGGAAGGGACCTTGGAGGTCTTCTAGCCCAACCCCCTGCTCAAGCAGGAGAACCTATACCATGCTGGAAAAATGGCTGTCCAATCTCTTTTTAAAAACCTGCAGTGTTGGAGTACCCACAACTTCTGAGGGTAAGCCGTTTCACTGATTAATTATTCTGTCTGGGAATTTCTCCTTAGTTCTAGGTTGCATCTCTCTTTGATAAGTTTCCATCCATTATTTCTTGTCTTGTCCTAAGGTGCTTTGGAGAATAGAGGTGGACCACTTCTTCTCTGGGCAGCCTCTGAAGTACTGGAAGACTGCTATCATGTCACCCCTCTAGTCTTTCTCTTCTTTAGAGTAGAGACACCCAGTTCCCACAACCGTTGCAGATGCTTATTAGAGTTCCTCCAACTTTTGGCAAAAAAACTCCTATTCCTGACAAGTTTTTTCCTCCGATTCTTTCACCGGTGCAGCTGAACGGATGATCTGGCACGTTGCCCTTTGAACCATGCTGTGCTCATTTCCTGGCAGATATTCAAGGGGGCCATTCATAGCACTGACTTTATATGACTTCACAGCCTGCTTTTCCATTGTTGGGCACTGTAGTGAGCTTTGTAGACTGGGCCAAAGAGCAAAGTTGTAAATCATTGCAGGTAACTTATTTCCTGAACGATACCGCTTAGGAAAAGCTCCAATAACTCAGAGAGAAATATTTCAATTTATCCTGTTTTTAATTGCTCCTTGCCTGCATCCTGAAAGCCTGAAGGAAACTTTAATGCATTTTCTTTGCCTCGAGATTGACTAAATAACTTTGTTCCAGTGAAGCAATAACCTATATTTTACTAGGTAGAAAACAATACGTCCTGACTACCATAATGAATTAGAAAAATAAAATCTATGATTTCCTTGTCCTGTTCTCTCTGGTCAGTTCAAAATTTGGCAACTGAAAAAATTGGAATGAAAAAGAATTGCTTGTACTTAGAGTAGGTAGTTCAGAATCCATGGGTATATTAATTGGCAGTGTCCTATTTTCAGCCTTGTACCCTGAGCCTATAGCACTTAATTTTGGCAACATTTCCAAAGTTTTATTTTCTTTAATATTTTCAATATGGATTATAGAGGTGGGAGCAGGAGATTCCCAAAAGCCGCTGCTCCTGTTCCTGTTCTTAAAATCCATAAAAAAGTAAAAGAAAACATTCTGGTCCTCTCCTGGTAGGCATCCTTTAATAGCCTTCTATGGCCTTCTGGAATATTGGTAGGCTGAGATGGCCCCTGGCATTTCAACTATTGTCCATCTAACCAAGCTCCATGGGAAGGCATCTTCCAGATGAAGTGGACTTCATATCCCAGACTTCCAAAGCCAACATGGCCACAATTGAACATTCTGAGAATTGAAGTCTACTCCTCTGAAATTTGCCAATGCTGAGACAGATTATTTACTCCAGGGCTTCAAAGTGATTAAATTCTGCCATTTCCCTCAAACTGGGATTCGGTCTTGGAGCACATGTTCTTCCCCTGAGTCTTGTCTTCTTGTGGTGGCCTCTTGGCCACCAGCCCTCCAGCAGCCAAATCAGAGGAGGAGGTGAGAATGTCAGGGTCATCATCAAGGCAACCTGAGAACTCTGAGGGGGAAGAGGCAATGGAGCTGGCAGAGAGAGAGAGTGTTGTGGTTATCCAGCAGCAGGTGCGGATGGCTGAGGAGAGCGAGGACTCAGATGGGGGGCCAGGACCATTAGGGAGTGGACTGCTGCCTTCAGAGATTGTGGGGGCTGGCAGCAGAGATGAGGAGGTTCCCGAGGAGCCTGTGCCAAGTGCACATGTGCAGGATTAATAGTAGGAGACAGCAGTTACAGCAGCACAGGCGACTTGGGTGTAAGGCTGCAAGGTAATGGCCCCTTCCTCAAGAGGATAAAAGCCAGGTTTGAAGAAGCGTTCTTTGCAGACGGCAAAACGCTCTGAGACTTAGCCCTTCTGGACATCATAGTTAGTATTTGCAAACTCTTGTAAATTAGTTCTTATCTCTGGGTTTTTGGCAACCTTGATAAACAACTTGGCAAGGCTTTTTCTTGTCGGAGCTAATTAGTGGAAAGCAGCCTTTTATCTGTGAAGAAACAGAATTTGTAGATTAAACTTTAAAAAGTGGGGCTGCTGCCTTTATCTGGTGTTTGCCCTCTTGGAACCCGGTTGGGTCAGAACAGAAAGACAGAGGTGGAGCCTGGATCGTTCATCAGCCCTCAGATGGAGAGTCAACAGCCACCAGGTCTGGAGGTGGCTGATGAGGAAGAGGAGGAACAGCTGGGTCCAGTGCCTGATGTGCGGCTGCACAGAAAGCAGAGGAGAGGAGAGCAGTGAAAATCCGTGGGCCGATCCTGGGGAAGAAAGAGCCATCGCTGCTAGTGAGGCTCCACCCTAGCTCTGGGGATAAAAGGCAGGGGGCAGAGATGAATAGATGTGGCAGACAAGTATTCATCTTCCAACCAGATGGACTTGTTAGCCTGTGAGAGAAACTTTGCAGGAGCTGCCTGAATTCCTAACAAAGGAATCTTTTGAGTTCACATCAGAGGGTTTGTCGTGTTTCGGGAGCTGTGTCAGAACACTTCTTTTTCTCCCTTCATTGTTGTACCATAATGGCTTTTGGACACTTCCTCTCTTGTCCTAACTGTTCCCTTTTCAACCATTTTTGTCTGAGAATTAATATTTGCTTCCCTTTAGTTTGTACACAAGATGTTCTTCATGTTTAGCCTAATCCAAGACTTTACCGCCTATGCATTGTTTACCTCTCTTCCTTTTATGAGCCAACTTCCATAAGATGTTTGAGCATGATTGGAAGCCTCTAAGTGACTGTAGCTTCTGACAGCCATATGTGCAGATGTTCCTTCCAGCCTTTTTTCTTCTTCTTTTTTACTGCTTGCATCATAGCTGGTCACCTCGCTTGTTTTAGTGGCCCTGTGAGAAATAAGGTAATGCTGGCTTAATCCTTTCCTTGCAATTCCTTGACTATCTGTGATACCCAGAAGAAGCCAAATGCCAATAGTTTAATTTAGTTTAGTTTACTTTATTGTCATTGTACATTGTACAACGAAATTAAATACCATCTTCAGTGTACTATACAGTAGAATTCAATAGAGTTACTCAGGGGTGGGATCTGACCAGTGTAACTACCGGTTCGGTGATTTTACATTTTGGGTTAGGTTATTCTGCCATCATTTTTAAAATTTATTTATGTATTTATTTGTTGATTGTATTTATATGCCGTCCATCTTATTTAGAGGTGGCTCTAGGCAGCTTACAATCAATTAAAAAGAACAATAAGAAACACTAAAACAATATGAAAAGTAATTTAAAATGGACAAAGATGGGTAGGAAGTGGGCAAAATGCACCCAGTTGGGGTCTTATCTTAGTAACCAGAATGACCTCACCCTCATTAAATGATCACCTCATTTAATTAGTTAATGGGTACCTTGGCTAGAATTGTGATCTAACCATCTTCTTTCATTTAACCTTTCATTTAAGAAAGGTTGCTTAGATATTTGGAGAAAAAATTGGCCTTATAGAAGTCCAATAAATAAAATATATTGTTCTGACTCATTTTGACTTCTCTTAGAAGAAACATTCAGCCAGAACTGAATTGCATCAGAAAATGTTTATAAAGATGCACTGTATCAAACAGAGGTGGCATTCAGCAGGTTCTGACCAGTTCTGGAGAACCGGTAGTGGAAATTTTGAGTAGTTTGGAGAACTGGCAAATACCACATCTGACTGGCCCCTAATCTATTTTATTCTCTGCCTCCTGAGTTCCAGCTGACCAGCTGGGTCTTCATTTGTTGCCCTGCACAGGAGAGGGAGCTGGAAAGCAGGTTAGTGGGGTGGGGAGGGAATGGGGATTTTGCAGTAACCTTCCCTTGCCATGCCCACCAAGCCATGCCCACAGAACTGGTAGTAAAAAAAATTTGAATCCCACCACTGGTATCAAAGCATGGTACAGCACCTCCTTGTATGACTTGTCCACCTAACTCCATAAAAATGGGAATGGAAGCAAATCCAGGCAGAACCATAGACTCATAACTCCATACAATCAATAACCATGGGGCAGAGGCACCCTATGATGATCATGACAATTTGTTTCATATATGAAACAGATTAATGCTAATTCTGCAAACAGCTGGATGGCAGGATGCTCGATAATGAGGAAAGTCATTTTAATTTGATTTTAGTCTTAATTTTTAATTGAACTTATTAGGGGTGCAGCAGGGAAAAAATTTGCTCACAGCTGCTGACGTAAAAAAGAAAAGAAAAGAAAAAGCAATGGGTTTTTTTTCCCTCCCCTCCTCGAATTAATTAATTAGTATGCTCAAATCCAAGAAGTTTCTAACACAGGGAGTTCACAGGTGAAGATAGATTATCCTTCTTTATTTGGGACACAGCTGTACATTATGCAGCTGCTCAGAGACAGTGACAAACATCAGCAGGGTAGCGATAGAGTGATCTTGTACCAATTACAAAGAGCCTTGTAGGAGTGATCCAACTGTACACTGGCATATGCCAGGTAACAGCCATGCCACGGTATATTCTACAGGTCATCGATAGAAAAAGATTGTCTTCTGACTCAGTTCCCCAAGCACAACAAACCCTCTATAGTTAAATCAATGATTCCTTTATTAGGAGGGCCAGCAGCCCTGGCAGAAAGTCTCTCTCTCACCATAGGCTAACAAGTCTGTCCAGCAGGGAGATGAATAGTTGTCTGTCACATCTATTTATCTCCGCCCCCTGCCTTTCATCCCCAGAGTTAGGGTGGGACTTTGCTAGCAGCGGTGGCTCTTCTGTTCCAAGGATCGGCCCATAGATTTCCACTGCTCTCCTCTCCTCTGCCTTCTGCACATCAGGCACTGGACCCAGCTGTTCCTCCTCTTCCTCATCAGCCACGTCCAGGCCTGGGGGCTGTTGGCTCTCCATCTGAGGGCTGATGGATGGCCCAGGCTCTACCTCTGTCTCTCCCTCTGACAGCTTCATTCCCTCTTCCCCCTCGGAGCTCTCAGGCTGCCCTGATGCTGACTCTGACTTCCTCACCTCCTCCTCATCTGATTCAGCTGCTGGAGGGGCCAGCGGCCAATAGACCACTACAAAGTGGTTTTTGCTTGGTTTTGTCTTAGCATCAGGTGGCCTGTTAACAAGCATAACCCATGTTCTTTGAAAAGACTCTAGAGCCTGTGAAGGATGGCATGCTACCTCTGAAGGTCTGCAGGTTTGCAAGTGTTCAGTAATCCTAATTATGTGCCAAGAGAGAAGGTTTTAGGTGATTTGAAACCTCCTCTTGGTGGGGTTAACATCTGCCTCCTGTTCTGAGGCTGATAATGATACCATCAGAGAATATTTTATTCCTAGTTTCCCATCATTTTTTTTAAATATGGTGTCCTTTGATCAATGAAGTCACCTTGATCTGAACTGTATCCTCATCTGTAACATTTTGGGCCCCATTTTTTAGATTGTTCAGCAAAACAATGTTGACAATGTTCTTCTGACTCTGACTGATGGATTAGCAATCATAAACAACGGTTGGGACAATCAGAAGATCAAGTGTTGTCTATGTTTGCTGCTGCCACAATGATGAATTGTCCTGATATGTGATGAATGCTATAACACGCCACAAGCCTCTCTCTCTCTCTTTATCTCTCTCTCATTCAGGAGTTCTTTCCAACTTAGATTGCTGGGTAGAACTAAGAGTGATAGCCAGCTTTCTTTCTGTGGAATGTAGACTGTGAATTATTTGCTTTGGATGCAAAGTGTGTTTCCAAAAGTTTAGGAGTTCTTTGCTTTCTTTTGTCGGTTCCAGGACGAGGAAGACGAAGTACAATTTTAATCAAACTTTCAATATGATTTTGAGATCTTGCTGCCACTACTGTGATGACTCGGGGTGTGGCACAAAGGCAAGTCCTTTATTAGCTTCAACTTTGCCTCCAATGTCCTGGTTCTTCTGGTCTGAAAAAAAACTCTCCTAGGAACAGCCTGACTGCAGAGATTCAAGTCCAAACAGTGTCAACAAAAACTTTAACTATAAAGTTAAAAATTTTTTTTTAATTGATTCTTTTTATTTTTCTTATATGTATCCATTTCATGTATTCATAATTACATTTATACTTATACCTATAATCTTGTAAGCGATTGAGAAATCAAATAAATAAATAAAAAAAGTCCAATCAAGGCAAGATGAGGTAATTAGTCTGGCAGGGCAAGAGAAGGAATTCCTGACGCAAAGGAAAGGGAGTAAATCAACCCAGTTGGGGATGCCAGGAACATATATAACCAAAGTCCACACAAGATAAACTCACATTTGTTCCCAGAAAATGCCGCTCTCAGCTTCCTCTTCCTTAAACTCTCTTCCCAGGTGTGCCTAATGAAGGGAATCAGAGCCCTTTCCTCCCCCATAAGCCATGCAACCCACGTTGTTCTCTTCTCCGTTCCTCCCTGCATCCCTAGAAGGGGGTGGGTCTGGGTCTTCCTCTGAACCCCCTCTCCCTTGTTCTACCTCTTCCCTGCTCTGCCCAGCTGGATTTTGCCCTTCCACAGCCTCCTCCACAACCAACGGAGCTCTCCTACTCCCTGTCAGCTGTTTATCTTCCTCCTCGGATTCAGACTCTGACAGGGCATGACAACTATCTTCTGAGGGACCAGGTGCAATATATGTTGATCATCATAATAACAAGAAAGGCAGTTACACCACATGGGCTAACAAGATACAGAATAGTGCAGGAGAGGTATAATTGTAATGATGCTAGCTTCTAATATTCCCAGGAGAACAATTACCAGAGCCAGTAAGGAAAGTTGCAGGAAGACAGTTCTAAACATAACATTGGAAAGCAAAAAAGCTTTCAGGCCAAATGTTTACAACGTATAGCCATTGTTTGTTTCTCTTTTTGAAACCTTTGGCTTTGTTTTCCTAATGAACGTTGTAATGATGCACAGAATAGAATGATTATTAACATTATTAAAATTGATTTTATACTTCCTTCTTTGCTAGCTACTGCAAGCCTTTGTATTTGTCTAGTTTTCAGATTTATCTCACTCTGTGTCATTGATGGGTTCAGCAAAATAGTATTGCATTTGTAGTTCTTACAGGATTGGATGAAAGCAGAAAAGTTCTGGTATCCAGGGGCATATTTTTAGGTGTCGTGTGCTGGGATATGGCTACATCATCCTTTCTGCTTCAGGTTGCTCAAATGTCCTTGAATGAATGTATAGAAGGACAGAACTACCAATGAAGCAAAGTTCATGGGATACGAAGGCAAGAATTAAAATCTGCTGATGCAGTAATGGCCTTTGAATAGAGATGGGTGATCCCCTGCTGTGTTTCATAAAGCAAAATGTTTTACCGCTTTGCAATATTTCTAATGCCAAGTTTGTGCAAATCAGCTAAGATCAAATTCAAAGGTGGCCACATTTCATCTGAATTTTCACTGATTGCAAGAATTGAGTCCAACTCATTCACGATCCGATCTAAGATTAAATTGTTGGCTGTAATAGGGAATGCATGTGGCCTTTTTTCATTCGTTTATTTATTTGGGCAGTATGAAATGAAAATAAGTAGGAAGAGGAGTCTGTAGATGACAACTTTGCCAAATTACAATGGGAGAGCTTCAGAGGTTTCCTCACAATAAAATCTCAACCTATCCTCTGGTTCCTCCTTTAAAGCAATGAGAACAGGAATGGAAGCTCCAACGTGTCTGCAAAGAACTTACAGAGAAATTAGGTTCAACCAATATACATATGACCTACCCAAAGCTAAAATAATAATTATTTTTAAAAAGAAACTTCTCCCAAAAGTAAGTTCCTACTAAAGCTTAAAAGTCTACTTCCTCCACCATCTGTTTTTCTGGTTTTGTTTGTTTGTTTGTTTATTTATTTATTTATTTATTTGATTGGACTTGTATGCCGCCCCCTCTCCAAGAGGACTCGGGGCGGCTCACAACTAAAACAAATATAAATAATTCATTAATTAAAACAATATTAAACATGACAAGCCCAATTATTATTTTATTACTATTATTTATTGGACTTGTATGCCACCCCATCTCCGAAGACTCGGGGCAGCTCACAGCTAAAACATAAAACAACAATAAATAGCTAAAAAAAGAATTAAACGAACACAAGCCCAATAATACCAAATTTAAAATGAATTAAAACCATCCTATCCCCCCTGAGAGGGAGTCACAGCCCGGATTGGTCAAATAACCAGGTCTTCAGGTTGTGGTGGAAGGTGCGAAGGTCAGGGGTCAAATGGAGCACCAGGGGTAGCTGGTTCCACAGGACGGGCACCACCATAGAATAGGCTCATTGCGGGGGACCGCCAGCTGACATTGGCTTGCTGACGGGACCCGAGGAGCCTTGCCTGTGTGCGGGGCGGTTGGCACTCGATATCGGCAGGAGTCGCTCCCTTAAATATTGTGGACCCATGTTGAACTTTGAATGTTAAAACCAAGACCTTGAATCTCACCTGGAGTGCAACCGGCAACCAATGCATGTTGCGCAGGGGGGTAATATGGGACAATCGGGTAACTCCCATCACCACCCGCGCGGCCGCATTCTGCACCAGCTGATGCCTCTGGATGATATGCAAGGGCAGTCCTAAATAGAGAGCATTGCAGTAGTCGAGTCGGGAGGTAACAAGTGCGTGAGTGACCGCGCTTTTAGTAGGCTTCTTAGCATGATTCCTTGGAATGATGTATTACATGGTGCTTGTACCACACATGGTTTTTGGGGAAAAAAAGAATGTTTAGAAAATACCATGTTAACCCTACTTTGCATATAATAAATTATTATGCAAAGGAACACACTCTCTGCTAGAGAGGTGTTTTCTGAGAATGGGCTCCAGCACCAGTCCAAAAGCTCAGAAGGCTAAACCTGTGGTCCCAGATTGGATCCTGCAATGTATATAATGTAAGCAATAATCCAACAGAGAGGGTATCCCTAAGGTCAAGAAGCAACTGGACTTTCTGGTTATTCTTTGAAGAAATTTTGCTTCTCATCCAAGAAGCTTCTTCAGCCCTGACTGAATGGTGGGGAATGGAAGTTTAGTTGCCTCTTGAAAAAGCACCATTGGGACAACCATGACCTGGATGACTAAGAATCTCTATAGACATTGAATAGAAAGGGTGGTCTTTCACTCTTATGAAAGCTATATCCTTCCCTTTCAACAACCCACCTCAATCCATTCTAAAGAACTCTAAAGAGCCAGTTTAGTCTAGTGGTTAAGGCACCAGGTTAGAAAATAGGAGACTGTAAGTTCTATTCCCACCTTAGCCATGACAATCAGCTGGACATCCTTGGACCAGCTACTCTCTCTTAGTTCAACTCTTCTGACAGAGTGTTTGTTATGGAAAAAGGAGGAAGAAGGTACGTTGAATAGCTCATTGCTTTGAGTTATTTGTAAAAATAATAAAGGTGGGATGCAAATAAATAAAATAAAATAATAAGAAACAAGGGTGAAAAAGATAGCAAACCATCATCCCGCTTCTGATAAGCAGAATTTTTTATTCAATAAATCATAGTTAAACCATAACTCGAGGTGTTTCAATGTATGTGGTTCTTATCTCTGGCTAAACATAGTTTGGAGTATATGGGGAAGTTGACTAAGCCAAATCTTGATGCTGAGTTCTTGGCATGCTCAGCTTCCTGACATGTCCTCTGTCAAAATAATAATAGGTGTGACTATAAATAAACTTGTCCCTACAGCCAAAGAGCTTAAAACAACAAATAGCCAGTTTTGCAGAGTGGCCTGTAGAATGAGAAATGAGTCTTGAGGAAAAATATGTTGCTGTGCAGACATTATCATGAGCCAGACTTTAAAGGAATGGTGGCTTTTTTAACTGAGCTATAAACTATACTTGCATGAGCTGCTAAGCCCAAAATCCCAGTTAATAAGAAATGGGAACCATTTTGCCAGACTTCATATGTAGGTTTTAAACTGAGGTTTTGAGTTCTCACATGGTTATAAGTCTAGCTTCCTATCCATTTTAATTACTAGTTTTGTGGCATTATAAGGAAAGGGTTAAAACAACAGCGGGCCAATAGAAGCAGATGATAAAAGAGAAGAGCAAAAACTTCCTTTTTAATTTCTGAATTATTCCCTCCTTCAAAAGTGAATCTCAGTTTTCAAACTGTGGATGCAGTATTCTTGATGCTAGCTCTTCAAGATAGTCCAGACAAGAAGCCATGAAGTTTCTTGTGAGGTTACAGTAACAGACATTTGCAAATCTGAAAGAATCTCTCCCTTCCTATATATTTACTCTCCCCAAAACTAAGGAAGTGGAGGAGATGATCAGGCTGAGCCGGAAGGCTGGGTCAAATGTGTCATCAGTTTGGAGTCATTATGCTCCCACCACAGACCTAAGTTCATGTCCTGTGAATAAACTTGTAATTCTTTTGAACTGTTTTGCAACTCCTGGTTCCTTCCTCCTAACAGGATAATCCCTCCTTAGATCTCCCTCACTTCCATTCCTTATTTGGACTCTGAATTTATTTATCAAATGGTTGCCTAAGCTGCAGTTATTCCTTTTTTCTTCCAAGGTCATTCTCACATACCACTACAGTTGAGGAGCAGTAGGTATTTTCACCCGAAGATAAAGATGTAAAATACATTTAGATTAATTATCCACTCTCCTAAAATGCAGCCTGAATGCTAGGAAGAATTAAAATTGTGTGGTGCAGATCAGCTCCGCTTTCTGCTGACTTCAGCACTATAATCAGTGGGAATTACCCATATGGGTTTAAAAAAACACACCCTGGTACTAATTAAGTCTGCAAAACAAATAAATCAGTGCGTCCCAAACCCTTTTTCCTTCATTACTCAAAACTGCTTAACACAAACTCTTGTCAAAACTTCCGAGGATTGATTAGAAGTCCCTTCCCTTAACACAACAATAACTTTGAACAGTAGCTGAACAAATGGTCATAAGTCAAGGAGCCACTGTGTTATAAAAACAAATGGTTATTTCAGCAAATTATCTTTAGTGATTTCATCAATTTTCCTCTTAATAGGAATACTTAGGAAGATTTTCAAATGTATTTTAATTCATTTGACAATCTTTAAGCCAATATAAATAGATCTGCTTCCTTCAAATGACCGTCTCTGGTACTTGCCTGGATTTTTGGATCTAAATTAGGATTTACCATTTCATGTGACTCAGTCTGAATCTATCAATCCTAGGTGTCATCCTATGTTGGTATTACCATGTTTTTCTCCCTCTTTTTTAATGTGTGTGTATGTGCCAGACATCAGTGTTTACTTAGCAGGCCTCTTGCTATTCATTGCACTAGGAATCAATCTTTTCCATTAGTCCTTCATCAATAATTACTTGAGAACAATTGTGGTGCCAAATGCTGCTAATTTTCTGAGTTTGAAAGCATTTCAAACAATAACTCATTGCACTACCTACCCTGCAGAGGTCATTTAAACCTAGTTAGTTGGAAGCTCTACCAAACTTTGGTTTAATACTTGTGTGACAGAACTTAGTTTGCCACAAATCTTGTCTGGCACTTTGACCTAAGAAACAACTTATCAAAAGTGTGTGTGTGTGTATATACATGCACACACACACATACATACATACATACATACATACATACATACATACATACATACATACATACATCTTTCCTGTTCTGTAAAAGGTCATTTTTCCCCAGTCAGGTATGCTAGGCTAATGAACCAAGCATCTCAGCAGAGAGACTGCTGGAATTTAACAGTGGAACAAGTTGGAAAACGTTTGGATTGAGGAGCAAACTAAAATTATGTTTTGTGCTAGTTGCTGGCTCTCTCATTATTTCAAGGAATTTTGGGGTTGGGGCATAAGGAGAGATTTCTTCCATAGTGTAAAATGCTGTTTCAAGTTCCAGTTAGCTCTTATTGTTACACTCACAGTAATAACAGTAAATGATTGTCAACAACATGACTGCAGTATCTATGTCCTTAAAACATACCATAACAGGTAAAATAAGATAAACGTTCTGAAAAGATGGAGGTTCTTTGATAGATTCTTTGATAGATAGATTTGAGTGGGGGTCTCCTTCAAGTCTCCTTCAAGCCTAGCACTTAGTTCCAGCTGCCTGTAATTATTGCAGGCTCAAATCCCACCAGGCTCAAGGTTGACTCAGCCTTCCATCCTCTCGGGGTAGGTAAACTGAGGACCCAAGATTGTTGGGGGCAACAAGCGGACTTCGTAAAAATGCCGCTTAGTAATAAGCAGGCATATACAATGGAAGGAAGGCTATTGTTGAGCGCATTGGGTTGTATCCCAAAAAATTGTAAGCTGCCCTGAGTCTTCAGAGAAGGGCGGGATATAAATATGAATTTAAAAAAAAGTCAGTCTTAACTCTTGATAATTGCCTGAATTGTGTTTTCTTGGCAAGTTTTTGCTGGAAGTGGTTTGCCCTTGTATGTTATCTAGGGCCAGTGATGGGATTCAAAATTTTTTACAACTGGTTCTGTGGGTGTGGCTTTGTGGGCGTGGTGTGGCTTGGTGGGTGTGACAGGGGAAGGATACTGTAAACTCCCTATTCCCTCCCTACTCCTGGGGGAAGGTTACTGCAAAATCCCCATTCCCTCCCCACCCCACTAACCTGCTTTTCAGCTCCATTCTCCTGTGCAGGGCAACAAAAGAAGACCCAGCCAATCAGCTGGGACTCAGGAGGCAGAGAATAGATGGGGGCAGGGCCATTCAGAAGTGGTGTTTGCCGGTTCTTCGAACTACTCAAAATTTCCACCACCGGTTCTCCAGAACTGGTCAGAATCTGCTGAATACCACCTGTGTCTAGGGCTGAGAGAGAAAGGCTGGGTCAAGGTTATCCAGCTGTGCACAAGGCAGGACTAGAACTCATGGCCTTCTGATTTCTACCCCGGTTTCTTAACCGCTACTTCAAACACTTATAGATCAATTTCGTGAGATTTAAAATACAAATGTCTGCATTAGAATGTCCACTCTGCACAAATTACTGGACTCAAACTAATTCTTATTTTGTTTTACACACACACACACACACACACAAATAGATTGAGTTGTCAGCCATCCTGATTTTCACAGAATTTATTCCGAAAGCGGTTCTTTGAAGTCACAAGATTAAAAAAAAAGTAACAACCCTGAGGATTAGTTCTTTCCTAGTTAATTATTTCCTGGCCCAGCTGCTATCCAGTTCAGTTTAGGATTGTGTTTGCTGCTGGTTTTTGAGAATAAAACCAAATGATTTACAGGAGAAAAGCTGACCAGAGGCAATAGAAAAACTGGAGCATTTTTCCTAATGAATTCTATTTTGATTCAAAACTACAATTCAAAAATGTATTTTTCAAATGTTATGCCAGGCAAAGGATTCTTTCAAAAAATTTCCATTCTTTGCTTTATAATTCAAAATGCCGATGTTTTATTTCTTCATTTAAATTATTTTTTTCCTTCATTTGGTTTTTCTATGAGTAGAATGCTTCTGGGCTTGGATTTTACCAGCCGATTCAAAAATTAAAGCAAAGCAACATTCCCCTGCTATGCCTAAGCCATCACTATAGAAGTGCAGCAAACAACTTTTGTGTTGGTAGATCTTTTCAATACCCAGGAGCACCGAGGTTTCTAGCAGATCTGCTCCTTGAGTCCATTTAATACAGTTTACAATGTATGTGTTATTTTTGTGTCGAGAAAATTAAAGTTGCTTGCACAGGAGGAAACAATGAAAACAGATCAAAATAGAAAAAAAATAGAGACTTTTCAATAGCTGGATTGCAGCATTAGGATTTGGGAATTGTTAGTGTGGACCAATCTTAATCCGTCCAGCCAAGTTTCCCTTAGAGAAAGTGATAGATGGATTTAGGAAGGAAAGAAGGAAGGAAGCAGAGGTGGTATTCAGCAGGTTCTGACCAGTTCTGGAGAACTGGTTGTGGAAATTTTGAGTAGTTCGGAGAACCGGCAAATACCACCTCTGACTGGCCCTGCCCCCATCTATTCTCTGCCTCCTGAGTCCCAGCTGATCGGCTGGTTTGATTTGATTTGTCATTCACTTACAAGATACTGGTTATAAGTATAAACATGAGTAAGAATACAGGAAATAGGTACAAATAAATGGGGACAATAGGACAGGGACGGTAAGCACGATTGTGCCTGCATAGGAGAATGGAGCTGGAAAGCAGGTTAGTGGGGTGGGGAGGGAATGGGATTTTGCAGTACCCTTCCCTGGCCCGCCCACCAAGCCATGCCCACCAAGCCAAGCCACACCCACAGAACCAGTAGTAAAAAAAATTGAATCCCATGGAAGGAAGGAAGGAAGGAAGGAAGGAAGGAAGGAAGGAAGGAAGGAAGGAAGGAAGGAAGGAAGGAAAACTGCATTCCTGCATTGAGAAAGATTTCCAACTTAATGAAAAGCTAGCGAGCATGTACCAATACACCTGCGTATACTGCAGGAAGCTAACCATTCTCATTTCAATTCTGTTCATGAGAAAGGGTCAGGGAGGTGCAAAGCTTGAGAATGTACAACCATTTTTTACTACAGGGACTGTGACCAAGTCTCCCAGCTCTCTCCTCATCACTCCCATACATACACCCTTCTTGTATTTTACATTTTCTTCCTTCCAAAACATTCAGAGCAAATGAATGTCACCATTTCAATAGGTTATGCCAGAGACCCATTGGCTTCGATGTCTCAGTTCTTGGTGTTTATGGCATCAGCTGATAAATTCAGGGGTGGGCTTCAAAAATTTTAGTAATGGGTTCTCTGCCCAGTTGCTGGGTGGGCGTCACCAAGGTGGGCAGCCTCCTACACCACAGTAGGGTGGGAGGACATTTTTGCCCGCCTTGGGCTCCAGAGGCTTTCCTTAAGCCTCCGGGAGGGCGAAAACAGCCTCCCGGGGCTCCGGCGGCTCTCTGGAAGCTGGAAACAGGCCCATTTCCTGCCTTCCCAAACTTCCGTGTGGCCTGTTTTTCACCCTCTCTGAGCCTCTCGCACCCTGCACTTACCTTCATCCAAAATGGGCTGCATGGGGACTCCTGGGAGAGGTAGGGCAGTGCGGCAGGGCCAGCCAGAAGTGGGTTTTGGGCAGAGGTGGGATTCAAATTTTTAACAACCGGTTCTGTAGGCATGGTTTAGGTGGTAGGCGTGGCTTGGTGGTCATGTGACTGAGTGGACATGGCTTGGTGGTCATGTTATTGGCTGTGTGTGGCCAACTCAATATCGCTCACATCGAAGCACGCATCTCCTCGCCTGGCCTGTCATGACTGTGGGGATGCTACAACAGTCATAAGTGTGAAAAATGGTCATAAGTCACTTTTTTCAGTGCCATTGTAACTTTGAATGGTCACTCCACAGTAGCAAAGTACCAGCAAAGGAGGGGAAAAAAACTCCAGAGACATTCCTGAGACAGGAAGTCTAGTCCTGCCAAGAATGTAACGGAGAGGCAGTTTCTGTAAGCAACACCAGAATGTTTCCTTCCTGCCTTCCTACAGGATTAGGCCAGTAATTTCTTCTAACAACGGGTTCTCCGAATTGCTTAGAATGTTAACAACCGGTTCTAGTGAATAGGTGCGAACTGGTAGAATCCCACCCCTGCTTTTGGGGGTTCTCCAAACTGCACAGAATCTTAGCTAGGGGTTCTCCCAAACCCTTGTGAGCCCCCCAATTTGCCAATTCAAACTCAGAGCTCATCCACCCAATGCTTGAGATGAAAAGGCAGGTTCTGTAGTTGACCCTGAGTTTGGTCCCTATCCACTCAGCATTTTGTGACTCGGTGGGTTAGCCAAGCTCAAACAACTATTAATTCAGCAAACCACAGTTCAGTCAGCCACAAACGGATGCATTCATGGACAACCGATCTATTTACAATTCAGTTTTTAGAGCCCATGTCCTCAGAAAGAGATCTAGATCCAGGGGTGGGATACTACCGGTTCTGTCTGGCTCTGTAGAACCAGTAGCTCTGAAGAGCAGCAGACATAGAACCAGTTCTATGTCTGCTGCTGTTTTGGCTCACCCGCCCGTCCGGGCTCTTATCTGACCTTTATTGCCTGCATTTTCAACCTCAGCTGCCATGCGAGGCACAGCTGCGGTTGAAAAAGCAGGAATAAAAGTGCTTTTTCAAACGCTGCTTCCCTGCATGCAGCACTGCTCAGCTGTCCAGGCAGCAAGCTGATGAAGATTTACACGCATGTGCAGCATGCAGGGAAGCACATCGTAAATCACCGAACTGGTAGTTAACCCTGTCGGATCCCACTCCTGAAGAAAGTCCAATTGTCATTTGGAGAAGAACGTGCCTGGGTTTGCTTGCAGACATTTCCTTACCCAACTATGTAACAGCATCAGTGCATGTGTTTTAGTGCTGCATGGCCCAAAGAGGCAGAGTCCATAAAATAATCCATCAATGCTACCTTTGCTATCCTGCTGAAAGGAGCAAGAACCTTGTGCTGCTTTTTGCAAAACATCATAAGCTATAAACTATAACGGCTGGTCCCATCCAATGTACTAAAGCATTTCTGAGATCTTGATATGTTTTATCAAGCCAATCTTGGTTTTCATACATGTATTTATTTAGTGTATGGCAAATACATGGACTTTTAGTGGTTCAAATGTCCACCAGCCATTCAAGGACAGGGTGGTCTATGTTGAAAAAAAATCAGATATTGGGCTGATGTAAGCTCTTGATGGACATTCAGACACAATGTGATGGATATTTTGTCAAGGAGCACTACAGTCACACTGAGGGGCAGAGACAAGACCCCATTTAAACAAGGAGTCCTGACAGCCACTGTTGTGGCCCGCTGGCAGAGCAGAGTCAGACAGTGGTGAGGAGGTTGGGGAGGAACCCGGGCCAGTCCTGGAGGCTGAGGAAGGCTCGGATGAGGGCTCTGTGTCAGAGGCAGAGATGGGGCCAGGGCAGGCTGGCAGTCATCAGCTGCCTTCAGGCTTGGACAGCAGTGAGGCAGGAGAGCTTCTGGAACCTGTTCTCAGCCTGCGCATGCGCAGAGCTGCCAAAAGGAAGACACAATTAAGAACTCAGGGTCGGTGTGGGAGTAAGGCCACAGGTGGATGATGAATGACCGCTCCCATCAGGATTAAAAGAGAAGCAAAAGGGAAGGAGGCTTTTTTGTTCATTCATTCATTCATTCCAGGCTCGTGAAGATTTGTCTGTATAACCCAGCCCTTCCCTGTCAGCACTGAGTGTGGAATTTTACTGGGCAGTGTTCCAGGATTGATAAAGGTCTGAGCTAATTGGTATACCTTCGCAAGACTGTTTGCCAAGCCGTTGACTCTGCATAAAATATATTCACATTAATGTAATAAAAGAGGTTTTTGCTGGGACTCAGAATTGACTTAATGCTTTTTGGGGAGGTCTAGCACAGAACAGACACCATGCTGGATACGGATCCTGTTCAGAGTTGACCAATGCTGGTGAAAAAAGTCAAAACCTGCTTTTGTATAGGATCATCTACGTAACTGCCTGTATCATACATTGTGTTATGTATGTAGGTTTGAAGGCATTGGTTTAGTTTGAACTGTTCTTGTAAAATGTTGGAAATGATTGGTTTAAAAAGTGCAGGAAAACCCTGCACTCTGATTGGCTGGCAACTGCGGCTGCTGGCTATAAGTAGCAGCCGCAGCCCAGCCAAATTGGGTCCATTCTGAGCTGTAGTCACTAATAAACTAAGAGCTTGAAGCACTCCGCGTCTGTCTCTTCATGCAAACTTAACACTGGCGATGAAGGTGGGATTCCCTGAAGAAGACGGCAACGCAGAACAGAAGGAGAGCGAGATGGCTGCACTGAACACCCCCAGCCCCGCTTCGATCTGACGGCAGAAGACTGGGAGTCGTATGCAGATCGTTTCCAAATGTATCTGGAGGAAACGATCTTGCCGACATTTCCGAGAAGCGGAAGAGGGCGGTCTTTCTCACGCACTGCGGTCCGGCAGTTTTCAAGATGGCGAAGGCATTGGCGGGAGCTGCAGACGTGAAGGTAATGGACTGGCCTGACTTAGAAAAACTGTTAAGAGCCCATTACACGCCACAAGTATCGTGCCTCATTAAGAGACACGAGTTTTACCGTCGTGATCAAGGGGAAAGCGAAAACGTAAACAACTTTGTGGCAAGTTTAAGGGACATTGGGGGTGCATGCGAATTTAACAATTTAGAAGAGGCCATGCGCGATCGATTTGTTCTGGGCCTTAAAGACAAGGTGCTACAGAGCAAGTTATTACTGAAACCTAAGATCACGCTGAAGGAAGCAATAGAAGAGGCCTCTTCAGCAGAAGCTACCAAGTCCTCAGCAGCAGCCATGAAGAAAATCAACAAGGCCACAAGCCATCCTGATGTGGAAAAGTCCACAACAACTCATTGTGAGCAAATAGATTCTGAGTCAGACTGTAGTGAGGTGGAGGAAGGAATTTACAGACTCAGAATGGAGCGGAAAAAGAAAGACCTGGGAAGAAAGAGGCAAGATTTCTACTGCAGAGGTTGTGGGGAAGCCACCCCTGCACTGAATGCAAGTTTTAGACACCATTTGCCTCCGTTGTGATAAAAGAGGACACCTAGCAAGAGTCTGCAAATCATCCAGAACTCCACCCAACAGAAGAAAGTTTGCTACAAGCAAAGACAAAGAATTCAGGCCCAACAATCTCAGTGAGAAAATGGGGCGCAGCACAGAAGCAAATGGGAAGAATGAAACTCATCAAACAGTAACTATTGGTCATTCATCACCTTTAAGAAGCAGAAAAGTGCATGTCAAGGTACTTATTGAAGGAAGGCCTTGCCAAATGGAAGTGGACTCAGGCTCATACCTATCTATGGTGTCATGGGACACTATTCACAGACTTCTTCCCAACATCCAGAAGAAGTACTTCAAGAAGCAAGCATTGACTCTTAAAGACTACCAAGGGAACAAGATTCCAGTAGTTGGAACAAGAGAATTCAATGTGAAATTCAAGGGCCACACCAAACGCCTACCACTGACCATCGTGGACAAGGACCGCCCAAGTCTGCTGGGCCTTGAGTGGTTCAACCCGTTGGGCATCGAGGTGACTGGCATCAATCACGTGAGCAACACTGAGTGGGAAGAGGCCTTGAAGTCTGAGTTTCCAGAGGTCTTCAGCGACGGATTAGGCAAGTACTTGGGGTCCCCATCACATTTAACCTAGATCCCAAGGTACAACCAATCCTTTAAAATCCCAGAAGGGTCCCATTTGCCTTAAAGGAAAAATTGATGCACAATTAGATAAACTAATAGCCCAAGGGGTTTTAGAGCCCACTGATCACTCCAGGTGGGAGACACCCATAATCACACCAGTCAAGGCTGATGGGTCTGTTAGAATCTGGAGACTACAAGGGGACATTGAACCATGCGCTACAACAGAGCGCATATCCAGTTCCAGTAGTGCATCATTTATTACACTCTCTTGGAGGGGCACAGTTTTGCCAAGTTGGACCTGGCACAGGCATATCAACAATTAACAGTTGATGATGCCACTGCTGAAGCCCAAACCATTGTGACCCATAGAGGTGCCTTCAAATGCAAAAGATTGCAATTTGGAGTAAGCGTGGCACCAGGCATCTTCCAAAGCCTTATGGAAAGAATGTTACAAGGGTTGCCAGGGTGGTGCCCTATTTTGATGATGTTTTAATTTCTGCTGAAAATGACACTCAATTACACGAGAGACTCAGGGAAGTCTTAACCAGATTCAAAAAGCAGGGTTAAAAGTCAAAGAAGAAAATGCACACTTAGAACAGATAAAGTGGAATTCTTGGGTTACATGATTGATAAACATGGCATCCACCCCACAGAGGCAAAGGTTCAGGCAATCAAAGAAGCCCCCAGGCCAAAATGCAAAACAGATTTGCAAGCATTCTTGGGACTCATTAACTTCTATCATATGTTTCTACCTCAGAAGGCAACCATTGCAGAACCCTACATAGGTTGCTGGACAAAAATCTGTTTGGGTCTGGGGGAGGAAGGAACAAGCTGCATTTAACAATATCAAGAGACAAATCACATCTGATGCTGTGCTGATACAGTTCTCTGAAAACTTTCCTGTTGTTCTGACTTGTGATGCCTCACCTTTTGGAGTGGGGGGGGTTTGAGCCACATGCTTCCCAGCGGGAGGGAAGCCCCTATTGCATTTTACTCTCGCACTTTGACTAAAGCAGAGAGAAATTACAGCCAACTGGACAAGGAAGCCTTGGCTATTGTTGCAGCTGTCAAGAAATTCCATGAGTATTTATATGGGAGAACATTTACTATTGTCACAGATCACAAACCTCTGTTAGGCATTGTGGCAGGGGACAAACCAACGCCCACAATCCTGTCACCAAGAATGCTGAGATGGACTGAATTTCTTGCTGCTTATTCATACAAACTGATCCACAGACCTGGTAAAGACATTGGGCATGCAGATGCTTTGAGTCGCTGCCCACTTCCTTCACACATTGAGGACCCTGTTCCTGAGACTCACACCTTTTTTCTAGAAACTGTTGCCAAACTTCTAGTACATGCTGCTCAAATTGCCAGAGAGACTGCCAAAGACACTTTATTGGCTCCTGTCATAGGCTGGATTAAGAAAGGTTGGCCACTTGAAGATCTAGCTCAACTCGCCCAACCTTTTAAATCCAGGCAAACTGAATTATCTGTACTAAGAGGATGTATTTTGTGGGGTAACAGGTTGGTTATTCCTGCAAAACTACAAAAAGAGGTTTTGGAAATGTTACATGAGGGTCATCCGGGAATTGTCAGAATGAAGGGATTGGCGAGGAGTTATGTATGGTGGCTAGGTATTGACAAAATGGTTGAAAACTGGGTTGCATCTTGTCCCAACTGTCAGGTAGTCAGGCCTGCCCTACCTCTCGCCCCCCCACAGGAATAGGAATGTCCTAGGGCCCCATGGTCCAGGATTCACATTGATTTTGCTGGCCCTACCAGAGGGCACACTTTCCTTATTATAGTTGATGCATATTCCAAATGGCTGGAGGCTATCCCTATGGCATCCACCACAACTGAAGCTGTCATCAAACAGCTTAAAAAGCTTTTTGTAACTCACGGATTACCTGATGTGCTTGTTCTGACAATGGCCCTCAATTTACATCCAACCTTTTGAATCATATCTAGCACAACAGGGTATCAGACATGCCCTGACAGCCCCTGGGCATCCTTCGCTAACGGCGGGCTGAGCGTATGGTACGATTTACCAAGGAAAAACTTCAGCAATTGGGTCCAGGGGATATCACTGAGAGAGTTGAAAAACTTCTCAGTGTTCAGCATATCACTCCCAACCCCTCAACTAATTTAACCCCAGCTGAATTGTTGATGGGTAGGAAACTCAGGTCTCCCCTTGACCGCCTCCATCCCACTTATGCACCCAACGCACTACTAGATTCCACTAGTAAAATTTGCACTTTCACTGTGGGTGATTCTGTTTATGCTAAGAACCTCATGGGTGAACCATTATGGATTCCTGCTGAGATAACCCAAATCACAGGCCCCAGGTCTTACAGGGTACAAACGGAGGATGGTGTCCTCTGGAGCAGGCACATTGATCAGTTAAGATCCAGATTGCCTCAGGAGCATCGCTTTTGCTCCTCTCTGGTTCCCATACCTACTGCCTCTTCTAGGGGAAGGGGAGGATTATGAGTGTAGCAAGCAAGAATCAACCCCATGTGTAATGAGCTAACACGACAGGAACCATCCCAAAACCTGTCCCAATACCAACAACCATTTTCACAAATGGAAGATTGCACATCACTATCTGATTTAGGTGCTGACATTGGGTTGGAGATGGATTGGGAGGAGAGACCAGGTTGTAGTAACCAAACAGGTTCTACCATTACTACAAGTCCAAGTAAGGAAATGTCAGCAGAGACATTTCCTCTCTCACAAGGTGAGAACCTTAAAACATCTGAACCACGTGGTCTCAACGCACACGTAAGAGCCCCACCTATTTAAAAGAATACATTAGATAGGTTGGGGTTTGAGTATGGACTGAACCTAGTGGGGAGGGGTGTTATGTATGTAGGTTTGAAGTCATTGGTTTAGTTTGAACTGTTCTTGTAAAATGTTGGAAATGATTGGTTTAAAAGTGTGGGAAAACCCTGCACTCTGATTGGCTGGCAACTGCGGCTGCTGGCTATAAGTAGCAGCCTTAGCCCAGCCAAATTGGGTCCGTTCTGAGCTGTAGTCACTAATAAACTAAGAGCTTGAAGCACTCCGCATCTGTCTCTTCATGCAAACTTAACACATTGTATGGTAAACACAGCCTTCTATGAATGCATTCCTTTAATTTGCACTGCTTCAAGCACCTTGTTTCTTCTCTTCAAACCCATAGTTATGCAGGATGCATGAAGATTGGAGAGGGCCAGTGGGACCCAATGGGCAGTTTGTTGGGAATTTGCATTTATTGATTGAAAACTTGCTCGGAGTGAAAAGTGGCACTTGACATGTTTCCATTTTCTCTCGGCGAGTTTCTTTCTATGGCTAACAATGAAAAATGTTTGCCATTAGCAGGGGTGCCTTGTGTTCCAACAATGTGAATATGTTTGTTTGGATGGGGTGACTCCATCAGAAGAGAGCGTGATCTGGCATATGATAAAATCCCAGCATCGCCATTAAGTATTGATGGAAAACACTTAAGTACCAAGAACACAATTATAGAAATGCTTTGGAGCCAGTTTTGAACACTACTTAATGGGATATCTGTCAGTTCAATTGCATATCTGAGGAACAACTCTAAGCACCTTTTAAAACCATGTAATCCTGGTAATTGTCTAGTAAAATATGAGCACAAGTGTGAAATATTAGTACATATATGCAGAGAAATCACTGGGGAATCTTTTGGTTGGATCTTGCATAGCTATTCCAGGATTTCAAGCAAGCTCAGTGCAGGTTATGCTTGCCATGCCTTGTAGTTGTCAGCCCTCTGGTGATTCCCAGTAGAAATTAACCAGACAATATAGTTTTTGTCTTAAAGAATCTTTTTGAGGGTGATGATGTATGCTGGAATGCATGTTGGCTTAGCACAAGATGGCAAGCCAAAAGCGAACTATATCAAAAGTCTAAGCCTCAGCAGTAAAGCAGTGATTAGACATCTGGAGGTTATCAAGCATGGTTTGTTATTCCTATAAACCTGTCTCCCACTGGCTGGGAGAACAAGCCATAAGTCTGTCATGTTTTCGGAATAAACTAGGTTGAAACCATCATCACAAATCAGGGATAGCAAGTGCAGCAGCTAGCAATAGCAATAGCACTTAGACTTATATACTGCTTCACAGTGCTTTACAGTCCTCTCTAAGTCAGCATATTGCCCCCAACAATCTGGGTCCTCATTTTACCAACCTTGGAAGGATGGGAGGCTGAGTCAACCTTGAACCTGGTGAGATTTGAAGTGTTAAATTGCAGGCAGCCTGTAGTCAGAAAAAGCAGCCTGCACTACTGCATTCTAACCACTGTGCCACCATGGCTCACAGCTAACTTCATCTAATAATTAGTCTCATAATTAAATTAAATTAAATTCAATCTAGCATTGTGGACTCAAATGCAGAGAGAGAGAGAGAGAGAGAGAGAACAATAACCCTCACTGCAATGTTTATTTATTCTGTGTGTACTAGAGGATTTCCCTCCAGCAAATAATGGGAGGGATTCCAAAAGACAAAAGGATGCACTCATATTTATGCATTTCAGGAAAAGAGGAAAAAAATGATACAATGGTTTCCTCTCTGAGCTTGGTTGTTTTCTTGCAGACGTTTCAATACCAAACTAGGTAACATCATCAAATGCTAGAATGGAGTGAGGTTTGCCCTCAGGCTATATTCTAGTGGCTTCCCCTGTCAGTGTTGGTGGGAGTGTTCTTGACAGTTCTTTGATGGTTCTGTGATTGGACTGTTTACTGTCTGTGTGGCAGTTCCTTGATTGGGGTTTATTATTTACTTCTTGATTGTTGGTCTTAAACAATGGATGGAAACTAAACAAAGAGAGAAGCAATTCCCAATTAGCAAACACAAGTTCCTTCTCTGCCCTTCTACTTTTACTATCCACAAGAAAGAATTAATAAAAAGAAACTTATCCGTTATGTTACTTTGCCCCAATTAGCACACATTCCTTCTGTGAACATGCTGAACTTGCTGCATGCAAATTAAGTTTGTTTCTCAAATTAGAAAGGAAATTTGTTTCACAGCCTGAGCTTAGCCCGCTAACCAGACATTTTAAACAAATAGTAGCTCACGCCTGAGCTTAATCCAGAGGTTTTCAAAATAAACAACCTCATTTGTACCGCATTCAAATACCCTGATGTAGCCTTTCATAGTTCTCAACATAATGAAATTTTCTCCTGCGACTTCAGTCACATTTCAAAAATTATAAATCCTTGCCTGATACAGATGGCTGTTTTCAAATTTGTATGTCCAAACTCTATGCAAAATGTGGATTATTTTTTGTTCCTCTACCATGGAGCCAAATTATTTGATTTTGGCTCCATGGTAGAGAAAGGAGGCAGAACAAGGGGATCATATTCCTAACACAATCCCTAGTGCATATAGAATTACACATTATTGTTATTAATATTTCCATGTTAATCTGCATCTAAAGAAACTTTTAAAAATTGCATCATACAGCTCAGAGGTGGCATTCAGCAGGTTCTGACCAGTTCTGGAGAACCGATAGCGGAAATTTTGAGTAGTTTGGAGAACCGGCAAATACCACCTCTGACTGGCCCTGCCCCCATCTCTTCTCTGCCTCCCATTGAGTCCCAGCTGATTGGCTGGGTCTTCTTTGGTTGGCCTGCACAGGAGAACAGAGCTGGAAAGCAGGTTAGTGGGGTGGGGAGGGAATGGGGATTTTACAATATCCCTGCCATGCCCACCAAGACATGCCACACCCACCAAGCCACAACCACAGAACCGGTAGTAAAAAAAATTTGAATCCCACCATTGATATAGTTATACACCTAAAACAATATAAAACACAGCTAGTTCTCACTTAACAATGATAACTGGGGCCACAATTTTCTACCACTTAAAAAAAGCATGATGTCATGTGATTGCAATCCTGAGCAATGGTAGTTTTGGAAATCCCTGCTTACTGTTGTTGAGTGAAACACCCTGTTGTTAAACGGCCACCCTCACATGTTTGTGACTTCCAATTTCCTGCCAAGTGTCTTCATTAACTTTGCTTGTGGGAAGTTGGAGGCATGGTCACAAGCTATCATCATGTGACTGCAGGATGCTGCAGATGGTCAAGCTAGGTGCTGAGCATCCTCATGTGACTGTAGCAGTGGTGGGATTCAATTTTTTTTGCTACCGGTTCTGTGGGCATGGCTTGGTGGGCATGGCAGGGGAAGGATACTGCAAAATCTCCATTCCCTCCCCACCCCACTAACCTGCTTTCCAGCTCCATTCTCCATTGTGAAGGGCAACAAAAGAAGACCTAGCCAATCAGCTGGGACTCAATGGGAGGCAGAGAATAGATGGGGGTGGGGCCAGTCAGAGGTGGTATTTTCCGGTTCTCTGAACTACTCAAACTTTCTGCTACCGGTTCTCCAGAACTGGTCAGAACTGGCTGAATACCACCTCTGGACTGAAGGGGCACTACGATGGTCAGAACTTTGAGAACCAGTCATAAGTAACACTCATTCAGCAGTGTTGTAAAATGTTGTCTGTTATTAACCAAGGAAGATTTGCATTTTAAACCATTATTGATTAAAGCATGTGTATTTAAGAGATGGAGAGCAGAAAAGAAATATAGATGTGGATAAATGCATGTTGAATAAGCTTCTAGGTTCATCTAAAATGCTCAGCTGTGGAAGCTTGTAGCTCTCCCAGAAAAACCTTCTTCTTCTTCTTCTTCTTCTTCTTCTTCTTCTTCTTCTTCTTCTTCTTCTTCTTCTTCTTCTTCTTCTTCTTATTATTATTATTATTATTATTATTATTATTATTATTATTGGGATTTTTATGCCGCCCTGACTCAGGGCGGCTCACAACAATAAAAAACATACAATATAAAATTTAAAAAGCTATTAAATAAACATCCCAATTACATAATTAAAAACAACAAACCAATTAATAAAAAATGCAGGATAGATTTTAAAAAAAAATACAGATAAACCAAGGAAATCACCTTTTTATGTGTATTTTTTTTTCAGAATAGAGAATTGGATATAAAGGAAGTGGAATTGAATCCCTGTTTTATCCATAAGACTCACTAGTCAAAACTTGAGCAATATCTCTTTCTTAGTTGAATTTATTTCACTGCTCTATAGTTGATTCAAATTGGGCAGACCTACAATTGTTCTACTCTGAACCTCGGAAGCCAATCAAGGTAAGATGTGACAAAATAACATTTTTAAGTAATCTGTAATATAATCATAAAAGTTCTTAGGGTATTTTCTTTTTAAAAAAAACACCTTCTCATAGCTTGAAATTGCAGCCCTTACACGCTAAAGGGGACTAAGATTGGCTGCTCTCTTTAAAATGGGTTTATGAAAATTCCATTTGAAATTTGGCTTCTGTAAAACTCTTAAATTAGAAATGGATTAATGGCTGTTATTCAGACTGGCAGAGTTTTTTTAAAAAAAAGATTCTAAACTAAGCCTCTCTTGAGAATTCATCTCGGCTAATTTGTTTGTTTGTGCTTTCACTGTACAGTTTAATTAAGTAGTCATGTTAAATTGTCTTGAGATTTATTTCCTCTGGAGTGGCCCATTTTTTGGTAATGGGTTTCTTTGAGAATGGGTTCTATCCCTCTTCAGAACAATAGGGTGGGGGTTTTGGTCACAGATCTGAACAAGAGTTGACGGCTGCACAAAATTCAGCCATATGGATAGAACGTGGTAGGACTGAGGAAGGAGTTGGTTAATTCCCTTTCCACACGGAGAGTTTAACTACTGAGAAAGCATGGCCTCTGAGGTTAATATTAGTCATGGCAGGAAAAAAAAACATCCCCATATATAAGCTTTCTTAAGGCAGGAGATTTATCTTCCATGACTAATCATACCACTTATGCGTTTAAGAGTTTTGGATCAATGCTACCGCATAAAGAAAATTGTTTAGAGTACTTTCTCCTGTATAATTCCAACCTCCATGGACAATCAACAATCACTACTGCTGCATTTCAAAAAGTATGAAGAATTTGAATGATGGAGCTCCCTCTAAGGTGGTCCTAATGGTCTGATGTTATTACAGAATCTCTCTGTTTTGCTTAGATATGAATATAATCTTCCTTCCAGCATTTTGCAGTCTCCCTGGTTTCATGGACTTTAAGTCCTCAGAGAAGCCAAAGCTCCTTCTGTAGACCTTACATACTTCAGATGAGAAAGAGAGGACAGAAATGAAATGATAGAATGAAGGCTAACACAGAAGTTGTTTAACAATAATTTCTTCCAGGATTTCATAATACTTACTTTCAAAAAAAGAAAAATAACCGAAAGAAATTCTAAATATGAGTGAGCTACTTGAAAATAAGGAAGTTGTGTCCGTTCCAAAGATCGCGAGCCATGGAATTCCTTACTTGTCCTCTTCCATCTTCTGAAGTCCATTTAAGTCCGCCACTGCTTCAGTGACTCTATCCATGACACCTCTTCCTCTACTGCCGTCCCTTATTTTCTTTTGCCCTCAAATGTTCAGCTTAGTGACTCTATCTCCAGTTTCTCCTTTATTCATTAGGTGGCCAAAGTGTTTGAGTTATCTTCAGTGAATCCTTCCTTCTCATTAGGTGGCCAAAGTATTTGAGTTTCATCTTCAGGACCTGGCCTTCTAAAGAGCAGTCGGGGTTGATCTCTTGGACTGACCAGTTTGATCACCTTGCAGTCCAAGGGACTCGCAGGAGTCTTGTCCAGCACCAGAGTTCAAAGGGTGAAATTCTTTGGTGCTCAGCCTTTCTTATGGTCCAACTTTTACAGCCATGCATTGCAACTGGGAAAACCATAGTCTTGACTATATGCACTTTAGGAATAGCAATAACACTTAGACTTATAAAGCACTTCACAGTGCTTTACAGGTCTCTCTAAGCAATTTACAGAGTCAGCATCTTGCCCCCAACAATCTAGGTCCTCATTTGACCAACCTCAGAAGAATGGAAGGCTGAGTCAACCTTGAGCTGGTGGGACTTGAACTGTCAAACTGCTGGCAACTGGCAGTCAGCAGAAGTAGCCTGTGGTACTGCGTTCTTACCACTGTGCCAGCAAAACTTGATTGTAGGAGATGACCAGGCTGAGCCTGAGGGAGGGGTCAAACATGTCAGCAGTCCCGAATCTTTTGCACCCTCAAGAGAACTAAGTCCAGCCCACCTTGGATCCCATTGACTCTTCTCTACTGCCAATTTGATTTGATTTTTGTTAGTTCAGTTTCTTGCAGAGAGCATGCAATAAATCTGTCCTCATTTCAATCATCTTTATTGCACTTGATAGTGATTTAGAAATTAGGGCTATGGAGAAAGGTGGATACAAAGGATAAAATGTGCTTTGGAGTGCAGGTAACTATGCACACAACACCTGCTGAGGACACCTTAAAGTAGTTCTGGCTTTTCTTGGATTTGCTCAGCTGCCCTCTGTAGTTGACACATAATCCTAGGGAACACACATCTGGTTGAACAGGCAGGCGCCTCTGGGAATCACATTTGCTCTTCAAATCCATGCTTTCGTGCAACCTCATTGGAAATATGTCTTTCTTTTCAAGAGCTGAATCCCACACAGTACTTGTATCTCTCATCAGTAACACTGGATTCTTGTATGAATAGATGCTAAAGCTAGGTTTTCTAAGCTTTGGCTGCTTAGTATGTCAAACAAAGAGAAAAGAGAAGAAGCATATGTAATGAAGCTGCCATCTCTGTGCTGAGCAATAAAAGAGGAGAAAAAATATCTCTTAGAACTCAGAGGAATAAACTCCTTGGTGTTCAGAAAAACAGAAGAACAGATCCTGAATGGAATGGATGGTTTTAAGCCTCTTCTGGGCAAGTTTAAAATTTCTGACATATTGTTTATGAAGCCTCCATAACCCTGTCAAGGTCTATGTCAACTAACATATTAGACCAACTGGAAAGGAAACAAACTTCTTCCTGTCCCCATCATATTGAGTTTTCTCTGCTAAAACAAAGAAAGCAACTTAAGCAAGTTTAACAATGATGGGAATTACCAGGATGAGAAAGCAACATGCCAGGTGTTGCTTGCCATTGTGCTTTATATCAATGGCTGATGATTTTCTTACAGTATGACACCCAGTCTCATAATAATTGAGTTGGGTGGCTACTTTATAAAAGAAAAAATCTCAACAGTTCAGTTTCACCGTGAAGCATAATACAATTTGCTTGTTCTTGTTCTAGCATGCAGTATGAACCCCGCCATTTTTAAATCATTAGGAATTGTGGAGTGGTATTGGGCAGTTTATGGATTTGAGACTGCTGTGGTTTATTGAAT
This sequence comes from Naja naja, assembly GCA_009733165.1. Taxonomy (NCBI): domain Eukaryota; kingdom Metazoa; phylum Chordata; class Lepidosauria; order Squamata; family Elapidae; genus Naja; species Naja naja. The sequence continues at coordinate 16,032,510 of CM019162.1, forward strand.
GAACTTTGTTGTTGTTGTTAGTCACGAAGTCATGTCTGACCCATCGCGACCCCATGGACAACATTACTCCAGGCCTTCCTGTCCTCTACCATCTCCTGGAGTCCATTTAAGCTCACACCGACTGCTTCAGTGACTCCATCCATCCACCTCCTTCTCTGTTGTCCCCTTCTTCTTCTTTTGCCCTCAATCATTCCCAGCATTAGGCTCTTCTCCAGTGAGTCCTTCCTTCTCATTAGGTGGCCAAAGTCTTTGAGTTTCATCTTCAGGATCTGGCCTTCTAAAGAGCAGTCAGGGTGGATCTCCTCTAGGACTGACCTGTTGGATCACCTTGCAGTCCAAGGGACTCGCAGGAGTCATTGAATGAACTACTGTACAGCAAAACCAAGATAATGTGTAATGTATGTACCAGGACAACATATGCATTTCATTTGTTCTATGTGTGCTTTCCCACAAGATTTCATGAATAACAAATGCTGTAAAATCTATTCTTGTCCATCCTTCGATTACTGATAAATTACAGCTACCATTATCTCTGACTGTTGAACACACCCAGATGTGAATGATATGCTGGACTCCAAGAACTCAACTCAACCATCAACCAAGACTGGCCAAATATTGATTAAATCTGATGGTCCCTGATATTTGGAGGAACAAAGGGATGCAATAACACAACCCCATTTCATTATGCCTGTCCCTCCCCCTAGATTAACTTTCCTAGGTAATGATAAATGCAATTTCCTTTTGTTCAGTATGATGGAAATCATTAGAAGTTCACCGTTTGGGGTATTTTTATGAACCAAACCATTCAACCTAGGGGTTAACCGTATTGCTGGATATTTAATTTTATCTGAGCTAGTCTCAGAGACAAAACAAGATAGAAATGCCACTCACCCTGTGAAATGGGGAACAATGCTGTCATGGGCCAATTAATTTCATATCCAAGGATGCTGCCAAACTGAGCTCTTAAAAAACTGAGTGGATAAATTGAGGGAAGAAATTTGTTCAGCGAACAAAATGTCATCAGTGTACAAAAGTAATTTAGATTCCCCAAGCCCAAACTTTATTCTTGACTCCACGGTGTATGATGCATAGCAAATATTAATAGCCATAATGCTAGAACAAATACAAAATCACGAAGCAGATGTCTGGGTCTTTTTTTATGCTCAGAGAGTGAAATTAGAAAGTTTGGCTGCCTTTGGTTCCATTTTAGAAAAGCACATGGTGTGTTCCATCTCCTTTTACAGTTGTTGGGGCGGGCGGCGGTGGGGAAATAAGGGGTTGAAAGAAGCTGCTTTGGACCAGTGGTGGGATTCAAAAATTGTTATTACCGGTTATGTACACATGGCTTGGTGGATGTGGTGTGGCTTGGTGGGCATGGCTTGGTAGGCATGGCAGGGGAAGGATACTCCATTCCCTCCCAACTCCTGGGGGAAGGATACTGCAAAATCTCCATTCCCTCCCGACTCCTGGGGGAAGGATACTGCAAAATCTCCATTCCTTCCCCACCCCACTAACCTGCTTTCCAGCTCCGTTCTCCTGTGCAGGGCAACAAAAGGAGACCCAGCCGATCAGCTGGGATTTGGGAAATGGAGAATAGATGGGGGCAGGGCCAGTCAGAGGTGGTATTTGCCGGTTCTCTGAACTACTCAAAATTTCTGCTACTGGTTCTCCAGAACTGGTCAGAACCTGCTGAATACCACCTCTGCTTTGGACTCTTATCTTGGCATCCATTGTCTTAATAGTCCAAGAGATTCTTCAACAGGAGTTCTGAAGTCAAAGGGAGAAAATGCCAAGCAGTTTGATAACATCCTATTCTTTTCCTTTCTTCTTCCCAAAACAAATATAATAGATTATATAGTTTGGTTTGGTGAAGTGTTCCATGAGCAGAACAGCAGCCATATCTCTTTGCTATGATTTCAACCAGGCAAAAAGTTGGGATCCTAATTTATTTCTGCTTCCCCCCCGACAGCAATTTATCATAACAGCAGGGTAAAAAATGTCTGTTTTTTCCTTCAATTACTGACAGCATATCAAAAAATCCTTAGAAATGCAGCTGTCACCCTGCCATGAACACCTCAGTGCTTGGTGTGAGTCTAGATAGGATTGCTCTGTCAAATTGTTAAATATTATGAAAGTGGTGCTAATTCCTATCATTTTAGCCCTAAAGATACCATAATCTGAAGGTCCTATGGACCACCAACCATATGGCTCCATATGGTCCATTAATGTCACTGTGGTTCCTGAGATGCTAAAACTCGCATCATTTTCAGCATCATTTCCAGTATCACAATAGTTGATGGACCACTCATTATTCCTCATCATTAACTAGTATAGATATAGAAGCTGGAGTTTGTGAACACCTGGATAATCAAACATGACACAACTTAGTAATGCTTATTTAGTTTAGATGTTAGCATGTAGTATGAATTTTGTTAAACAAGTCTAGCAATCCTCAACCATAAGGCATAGTTTACATATAACAAAACAGTTCAAGAAATCCAGTGAATATTTTTATTTTCAAATAGGAAATGTATATGCAGGCAATTCAAAACAAATAGAGTCTCACTTCCATTCTCATGTTCTTTTGATGCAAGAGGGAGAATGCTTATCTTTTTTTTTCTTTCAAAAGACAGGGTAGCCAGCTCCTGCAAATTAGAGGCAGTTTGGTCTAGTGGTGAAAGCACTAGGCTAGAAACCAGGAGATGGTGAATTCTAGTCTCACCTTAGGTATGAAAATTGACTGGGCGACATTCAGCTAATCACCAGGAGACGGTGAGTTCTAATTCTGCCTTAAACATGAACACTGACTGGGTGATTTTGATCCAGTCACTCCCTCTCAGCCAGTGATGAGATTCAATTTTTTTTTACTACCAGTTCTGGGAGCGTGGCTTGGTATGGTATGGCTTGATGGGCGTGGCAGGGGAAGGATACTGCAAAATCCCCATTCCTTCCCCACCCCGCTAACCTGCTTTCCTGTGCAGGGCAACTCAAGAAGACCCAGCTGATCAGGTGGGACTTGGGAGGCAGAGAATAGATGGGGGCAGGGCCAGTCAGAAGTGGGATTTGCCAGTTCTCCAAACTACTCAAAATTTCCACTACCGGTTTTCCAGAACTGGTCAGAACCTGTTGAATACCACCTCTGCTCTCAGCCTATCTCACTTCACAAGGTTGTTGTGAGGAAAATAGGAGGAGAAAAGAATATTAAGTATGTTCACCACCTTCCAACTGTTTGGGAAATAACCTGGACCTCTTTATTACTGTGTGAACCAATAAGTGTTATACATGGACCTGCCAATTATTATATATTGAATAAACAATGATCAAGCAAATAGTTACTCAATGCAGTGAGCAAATCTATTCACAAAGACAGTGCCATATTGAAGATATTTTGTATCTAAACAAAGATTGAGTCTTGTAGCTAAACAAAGGCCATTTCTCAGAACAATTTGATTTTGTTGTATTGCCCGATAACAATTTGGCTTTTTTAAAATAATGACTTGCATTGTCCCTTTTGCTTTAGGCTTGCTGTCTTTTTTTTTTTTAAAATATTTCTATTTCTTAATATTTTATTGTCTTAAATTATCCATTGAAAGTATTAAGGGCAGCAAGATGTATTGTAAGTATGGGTTTTCTATGTAATTAATCCAATAACCATTTTTCAGAAGATTTAAATATGGATAATCATATTTGGGGTTTTGCTGATTAAACCTCGAGTGAAACCATACCTCTTGATTTGAGCTGGGTTTCGTAGAACTGTAGAACGTCCTTCTTCCTTGCTCTGGTCACCCTTTCCAACTCAGAAATAGTCCAGAATTAAAATTTTATTAGCATTATTATTAACATTCTTTGTCAAATCTGAAGTTTCAGGCAGTACCGCATTCTAATAAATCCAGGCAATTTGCAAATCCAATTGTCCTTCAACCGTTGCTGTGTGATCTGTGAGTTTTTGTTTCATAAATAATGTAAGCCATTGGAAAGGGTTTAAAATCCATGGGAGGAAAAAAAAGGCTGGAAGTTTACAGGAAATTATTTCATGAGCCAGAAAAAAAGAGAAAAGAATGCACAATACAATTCAGCTCTACAGTGAATCAATTGCAAGTCATTACAATGGAAAGTTGGCTGTTTGGTTTTTTTTTAAACCTCTTACCAATACTGAAAATGTTTTTAAATTGCTGTCCTCTTTTAACTTTAGATTTTGCTTCCACCAATTGCCCTTCCAAGGTCCTTTTGTTGTTGTTGTTGCATAAAAATACTCTGAATATAGCTTATATTTTCAGGGCTTTTATATTTCTAAGCTAAAAGCCACATATTGACAACTTCATTGATTAGCCTGTCAGTCTCTGATGACCCCAGTTGTAATGAAATGAACTATTGACCAATAAAAGATCGTGCCTCACACTTCCTACTGCAAAAAATTATGCACGCATTTTGCTTTATGAATGTGGCAAATTGCTTTGGTTAGCATTTTACTAGTATCTATTTTTAAAAAACAACAACAAACAAACCAACAACTACGCTTTAATCCTGACATGAATTTAATTTTTCTGATTATAAAGAAAACACCACAAAAATTCTTGAGTTTTATGTCCATATGTTCAGAGGTAGTTTTCTGTGCTGCATACAAACCGATGAGATATTCTTTAAAAAAAAAAGTTTTAAAAAATGTGTCCTGCAGGAATCAAAAATACTCTGTTAGTTTTGCTGACATCTAGTGGCTATTCCCATCATGCTGAATTCAGTTTATTAATTTATTTTTTTATCTTGCTCTTGTAACTTAAAACACAAGGAATCTAAGTGTTATTAAATGACAGGCTCCATATATAAGGGGGGGGGAAACCCTTATTGTTAATTATATTTCACGATTGGGAATGAGGCCAGATGGACTTCTGTGATTTAATATGTTCTAGCTCAAACGTTTTGTCACCAGCATGTCTTTGTTTCTCCTATTGATCGGTATTGATGAAAAGAAGGACTAGGGGTAACATGATAGCAATATTCCAATATTTCAGGGTCTGCCACAAAGAAGAGGGAGTCAAGCTATTCTCCAAAGCAAGGGTCTTCAAACATGGCAAGTTTAAGACTTGTGGACTAGCTCCCAGATTTCCTGAGCTAACGTGTCTGGAGGAGGAATTCTGGGAGTTGAAGTCCACAAGTCTTAAAGCTGTCAAGTTTGAAGACTTCTGCTCCAAAGCATCTGAGGGCAGGACAAGAAGCAATAGATGGAAACTCATCAAGGAGAGAAGCAACCTAGAACTTAAGGAGAAATTTCCTGACAATCAGAACAATTAATCAGTGGACCAATTTGCCTCCAGAAGTTGTAAATGCTGCAACACTGGAAGTTTCTAAGACGAGATTGGATAACCACTTGTCTGAAATGGTATAGGGTTTCCTGTCTAAGCAGGGGGTTGGACTAGAAGACCTCCAAGGTCCCTTCCAACTCTCCTATTCTATTCTATAAGTAGGAGAATTACAATTGTAGACATAAAAATCTGGATTCCATGCTTTTGCTTAATCACAGCTTCTAAGCTTCTCTCACAGTTCTTGGCCATGGCAAAGGTTGGACTTAAAGGTTGGACATGGGTTCCAGTCCCTTTTAGACCTTCTCAATTAAGATTTAAAGAGGTTAGGCTAGAAGAAAAGTTCTGGAGAACCAGTAGCAGAATTTTTGAGTAGTTCGGAGAACCGCCAAATACCACCTCTGACTGGCCCCGCCCCCATCTATTCTCTGCCTCCCAAGTCCCAGCTGATTGGCTGGGTCTTCTTTGGTTGCCCTGCACAGGAGAGCAGGTAGTGGGGTGGGGAGGGAATGGGATTTTGCAGTATCCTTCCCCTGCGACGCTCACCAAGCCATGCCACACCCACCAAGCCACGTCCACAGAACCGGTAGTAAAAAAAAAAATTAATCCCACCACTGCATCAAAGCCATAAAACAGCTCCCTTTTCCACTTATGTTATGTCTCTCTTGAGTGCAGTTGTGAATAAGCTATGGGGATTTATTGACAAAGCAGAAGAAATTCTTTGTTTGCATGAGTTAATCTTCTTTTCTCCAATGCATTAATCTCCTTCAATAAAGATCATCCAATTTGGATTCAGCACTTTAGGGGAGGCCTCCCTCCCCTGTTCCTAGAAACATGTTGGAGAGTTAAATGCTTCTGCCTATTGACTTGGAAGCACAGTGATCCATAAGGCGATATGGAATGGAATAGTGAGTAGGGTGCATTTAATCCAACGGTTCTAACATGCCTCAGGTGTTTAGCTCTCTGATGTCTGGAAATAACTGGACAATATGAAGACAGAACTTTACAAGCGGCCTTGAGTTGCCTGCAGAAGTTGTGGCTGGTCCACCACTGGAGGTTTTTAAGAAAAGTTTGTCTGAAATGATACAGGGTTTCCTGCTTTGAGCAGGGGGTTGAATTAGAAGATCTACAAGGTTCCTTCCAACTCTATTATTCTGAGTTTCTGTATTTGGGAGACTTTAAGACGTATGGATGACTCAATGGTTTACTGAATGTTTGGATGGGTTCATATTGCATTCGAAACCATAAACCATGATTTGGGAAACTCACAGAGTTCCCACCATGCAAGCAAACAAGGAGCATGGCTTAGCATGTTTTACAAACCGGACATTGATTCCACCTGTTACTTCGTCTGGGTCAATATGGGTGAGGATTTTTTGGAGACTGAGATGGGGATCTTTCATATCACCCCTTGATGATGCCAAGACTCTGGAACTTTTGGCATCCAAAGTTTTTCCCCTCTTTCTACGAAATTACAACATTTTGCATGGTGCACGCAGTTCCTAGCTGATTCCTCTTCTGAAGATCAGCTTACACCCTTAAGATCAGAAATTTGGAATTACTATCCAAGACTGAGCAAGAAGATCCCGTTCTTCAGAAGAGGATTTTTTTATTACTACGTGAAGATCTTCTACCTCATTATAGAGAGAAGACCTAATCTACCTTCCAACTGTTGGAAATTATGCTATTGGAAACCCAGACCACTATTTGCCACAGTAATGAACTCTTAAAGATTTTAAAACAGAATCTCCTTGAAAATAAAAGTCTGACTGAAGACTAGAAATTCTCCCCCCAAAAAAGCTCTTTATATTTTATGGATAAATTGAAGCTGAGACTTGGGCATGACTCCAAGAGAGAAAAAAATATTCCACTCTAGCTGGCTAATTGCTGGAACAATATTTGAAATTATTCCCCAGTATTTATTCCCCTGATTATTTCTTGGTCCATACTTCATTGAAAGAGCTTATATCATTCCTGTGTCCTGTTTTAATTCCTTCCTCATAGCATTATTCTTGATACTTGTTAGTTAGTTAGCTAGCTTGAATTTAAGCTTAGTGTTGCTCAGCATAAAGCACAACACTTTAGTTTTTCCTGTAAGTTAAAAAAAATATTCAGTGGATTTATTTCTATTTACATGGCTGCCCAATTAATTTCTAATGATTCCTGGACCAAATCCAACATGAACCACCTTGGAAGAGACAATAAGAATGTCTTATTTCTAAAAAATGACAGATATCACATTTAATGAGGAGGAATCTAATGAGAATAAGAATGGAGACTTCGTGATTGATTTAAAGGTTGATTTTAATCACATTTATAATAGTTTGTGACTGTAATATGTTTTGCTTTGATGTGACCGACCTTTGAGTATTATTGGAAAACCTAAAATAGCCTCTTTGGATCAAAGTTGCATGAGATTTTACCAATCAATATTTGAACTTTCAAAGGAGCCAACCACATTTGGTGCAAGATGGCCATTGCCTCATCTCTCAGAGTTTTAAACACCACCAGAGACAGTACCTTGTATTCTCCTACCAAGCATCAATTGTCTTCTCCTTGTCTGGAAAGTAATTATCAAATCATCCGGTCTACTCACCAGTTCTTCATTCTGCCAAAGTTGTCAGTTCCACATTTCCCAGAGTTTTCTTCTATCCACCATTCCTTCTTGGGGAATTCAACCCTCGCCAATGTCTTTGATGTCAGCTCTCCTTCTCTTACCTGGGGATAGAAAACCTGAAGTAAAATCCAAGTAGGATGATGGCTCTAGTCTATACAAAGTGGCAACATGACAGCCAATAATTTTTGTAGGATTCTGTAGTCCACCCTGTTTTTATTTTCCTCCAGTTCTTCATTGGGTGTTCCAATTAGGAACACAAATGTACATTTTGAATATTTCCAACAGGTTAGCAATGCTCTCCCCCCCCTATTTTGTTTTAAATTCTATGTAACATGCTGCTTTGGCTTTCCTATAGCCCCTTGGTCAGACAATCTATTTTCCTCAGAAAGTAAGTGCAGAAAAGTCATTTTATATTGCCACTGGATTTAGGTTTAGGTTTATTTTTTAAGTGCTCTCTTTCTCTCTTTGCTAGTCAGAGAGGGTTGGTTAGCAGATGCTCTTCTTGTTTCCCCTTGGGTAGCTTTAGAAGAAGTCTGCTTTTTTTAGGGGTGGTGGGGGAGGAAGAATGTTGGTAGCTGTGGGATTTAGGGTGTACTCACTGATGAAGTACATCCGCACTGCATTTAATCACTGCCACTTGATATTATAAGATCACAGAAGCTTAAATTAAAGGAAATATATTACATAGATCTTGATTTGAAGAAGCTCATTAATCTGTGTTTGCATTTGATTAGACTAAACTGAAATCACTTAGAGTAATTCACCGTCCTCCATTCATGAGAGAGGGAGAAAGGCTCTCAGATTCAAATTTCAGCATTGTTAACATACATACAGGGAATTAAGACGGGGATAATACAGTCGTGTTTTTCAGATGGCTGAATTGGATGCATAAATCCATGGATTATCAGAGGCAGAAGTAGACTCGTGTAATTAAAGAGTAGGGTGGGACCTCGAGGATCATCTAGTCCTATCGTCTGCTTTGTGCTGGAAAATCAATTAAATTCACCCTCTTCTGAGGGATCCTTGATGCTCTCTGAACTTGGCTGTTTTCTTGCAGATGTTTCATTACCCAACTATGTAACATCATCAGTGCTAGAAGGGAGTGGATTTGTGTAGTGGCTGTAGCGGTGATGATACAGGAGGACTTTCATTACCCAAACTAGGTAACTTCATCAGTGCTGTGTTCATTACCTAGTTTGGGTAATGAAATGTCTACAAAAAAGCAACCAAGCTCAGAGAGCACCAAGGACCTACCTACCTTTCTTTCTTTCTTTCTTTCTTTCTTTCTTTCTTTCTTTCTTTCTTTCTTTCTTTCTTTCTTTATTTTATTCATATTTATATGCCGCCCTTCTCCGGAGACTCAGGGCGGCTTACAATGTTTGGAGCACAACCCAATGCGCTCAGCAATAGCCTTCCTTTCATTGTATATGCCTGCTTATTACTAAGCGGCATTTTTACAAAGTCAGCTTGTTGCCCCCAACAATCTTGGGTCCTCAATTCTGAGCTACAAATATTCGCCTTTATTGGTACCAGCCTCTTCTTTAAAACTCCCAACATTTATAACTAGACCATTTCATTATTGTATTGTTCTTACCTTCAGGAACTTTGTCCTTATATTTAAATAAAATCTGGGTAGCTTTAATTCATACCTGTCCTAGTTTTTGTGAACATAGTAAAATAGTTCTTGGTCATCTTCACTGGAACTCTCCTTTATGCACAGGTAGTCTTTGACTTACAACCAGAAACAGGATTTATGTGGCAGAGCAAGGCAGTTGTTTAAGTGAGTCACACTCGATTTTACAACCATTTTTTGCCACAGTTGTTAAGAGAATCACTGCAAGTTTTAAGTGAATTACACAGATGTTAAGTGAATCAATTTTTTTAAAAAAATTATATTTATATGCCGCCCTTCTCTGAAGACTCAGGGCAGCTTACAATTTTTGGGATACAACCCAATGCGCTCAGCAATAGCCTTCATTCCATTGTATATGCCTGCTTATTACTAAGCGGCATTTTTTACAACATCAGCTTATTGCCCCCAACAATCTTGGCTCCTCAGTTTACCTACCCCGAGAGGATGGAAGGCTGAGTCAACCTTGAGCCTGGTGGGATTCCAGCCTGCAGTAATTGCAGGCAGCTGGAACTTAAGTGCTAGGCATTTAACAGCCTGCACCACCAAGGCCCTTTTGTCAAAGTCAAATTTGACTTTGCTTATTGGGAAGATCACAAATGGCAATCACATGGCCTTGGGACATTGCAATTATCATAAATACATGCTGGTTGCCAAGTTGATTGCCTGATTATAGGGAATCTTCAGTGATCATAAGTGTGGCCATGAATCACTTTCCTTAATGCCATTGTAACTTCAAATGGTCCTTGTAAATCCAGGACTACCTGTACTTAAGCATAGCTATTATGTAACATGTTGTAAAATTTAAAAAAAATGAAGGAGAGAGCAGGAATGTGAAGTGTGTAAGTGATAAGTAGAGGTTCAGGTTGACAAGACTGACCCAGGAATGAAATAAACTTCAAAGAATGCAAATAAACACTCATCTGTGAGCAAGAAGCTTTGGGAATGGACTGTCTCTGGTGGCCCAGCCTCAGAAGTATCTTGAAGTGCTTAAAAAAGAGAGAATAAACTCTGCCAGATGTTCGAACAAACACTCTATATATCTCACAAATGAAGGCCAATGTGTGTGTCCTGGAATGATGTTACAGGATCCAGTTGTTGTGGCCTGCCAGTGGCCAGCAGAGCTGGTGGAAGACTCAAACAGTGAAGAAGTTGGGGGGACATGGGCCAGTCCTGGAGTCTGGGGAAGGTTCTGATGAGTGCTCTGCGTCGGAGGCAGAGATGAGGCCAGGGCGTCCGACAGTTATCAGCTGCCTTCGAAGTCAGAGATCAGTGGGGCAGAAGAACAGCTGGAGCCTGTTCCCAATGTGTGCATGCGCAGAGCTGCCAGGAGAAGGGAGCAGTTAAGGAACAAGGGTTGACCCGGGAGTAAAAGCACAGGTGAATGGCCCCTTCCATAAGGAATAAAGAGTGAAAGGTGTTTGCAGGAGACAATCAGTTTGTTTAATTAGGGTGAAGATTTGTTCATAACTCTCACAGACTCCTTGCAAAGTAATTTCTTGTACAGTGTTGCATTTGGAAGCTATCAGCCTGGCAGCTCTCCAAGCCTGATAAGGTCTGTGGTTATAATTTACCCTTGAAAGACTGTTTGCCAGGACTTTGCTGGATGTGAATGCTAGGAATTCACATTAGCCTAATAAAAAAAGGGTTTTGTTGGGATGAGGAGTCTGCTTCGTGATTTTGTGAAGCCTAGGTTAGAACACCAATGTGGGTCGGTCCCTGTGACCAGAAGTTTTGTCTTTTACTCTGAATACCTTTTTAAGGAGGTTTGGCCTGTTGACTAAGTTTCAGTCCAACTTATTCCTACCCAAAAGTTACACTTTCCTGCATTTTCACCACCTGTGTATTAGGAAAGAAAGGATGCAAAGGATGCCATTTGATGGCAAATACCCTGAAAGGACTTCTGTGGGTGGAACGAATGTCTTCAAATGCATCAGACAAAATCCTTGTATCAAACATTCAGGTGGAAATCCATCATTGCTGGCTGTCTCTTCTAAAGGCTCGTATTGAGGAAGAGGTCTAACAGCAGATGAGAGTGTTTACGTGACCCCAACTGTTAAGTCTGCATGAAGAGACAGACGCGGAGTGCTTCAAGCTCTTTAGTTTATTAGTGACTACAGCTCAGAATGGACCAAATGGCTTTGCTGCGGCTGCTACTTATAGCCAGCAGCCGCAGCTGACAGCCAATCAGAGTGCAGGGTTTTCCCGCACTTTCTAAACCAATCATTTCCAACACTTTACAAGAACAATTCAAACTTAACCAATGATTTCAAACCTGCATACATAACACCCCTCCCCACTAGGTTCAGTCCATACTCAAACCCCAATCTATCTAATGTATTCTTTTAAATAGGTGGGGCTCTTACGTGTACGTTGAGACCTACGTGGTTCAGATGTTTTAAGGTTCTCACCTTGTGAGAGGAAATGTGTCTGCTGACATTTCCTTACTTGGACTTCTATTAATGGTAGAACCTGTTTGGTTACTACAACCTGGTCTCTCCTCCCAATCCATCTCCAACCCAATGTCAGCACCTAAGTCAGGTAGTGATGTGCAATCTTCCATTTGTGAAAATGGTTGTTGGTACTGTGACAGGTTTTGGGATGGTTCCTGTCATGTTAGCTCATTACACATGGGGTTGATTCTTACTTGCTGATTACCCTCATAATCCTCCCCTTCTCCCCTAGAAGAGGCAGTAGGTATGGGAACCAGAGAGGAGCAAGGGCGATGCTCCTGAGGTAATCTGGATCTTAACTGATCAATGTGCCTGCTCCAGAGGACATCATCCTCTGTTTGTACCCTGTAAGACCTGGGGCCTGTGATTTGGGTTATCTCAGCAGGAATCCATAATGGTTCACCCACAAGGTTCTTAGCATAAACAGAATCACCCACAGTGAATGTGCAGATTTTGCTAGTGGAATCTATTGGTGCATTGGGTGCGTAAGTGGGATGAAGGTGGTCAAGGGGAGACCTGAGTTTCCTACCCATCAACAATTCAGCTGGGGTTAAATTAGTTGAGGGGTTGGGAGTGATATGCTGGACAGTGAGTAGTTTTTCAACTTTCTCAGTGATGTCCCCTGGACCCAATTGCTGAAGTTTTTCCTTGGTAAATCATACCATACGTTCAGCCCGGCCATTAGCCGAAGGATAGCCAGGGGCTGTCAGGGCATGTCTGATACCCTGCTGTGCTAGATATGATTCAAAAAGGTTGGATGTAAATTGAGGACCATTGTCAGAAACAAGTACATCAGGTAACCCATGAGTTACAAAAAGCTTTTTAAGCTGTTTGATGACAGCTTCAGTTGTGGTGGATGCCAAAAGGATAACCTCTAGCCATTTGGAATATGTATCTACTATAATAAGGAAAGTGTGCCCTCTGGTAGGGCCAGCAAAATCAATGTGAATCCTGGACCATGGGCCCCTAGGACATTCCCATTCCTGTGTGGGGGTGAGAGGTGGGGCAGGCCTGACTACCTGACAGTTGGGACAAGATGCAACCCAGTTTTCAACCATTTTGTCAATACCTGGCCACCATACATAACTCCTGGCCAATCCCTTCATTCTGACAATTCCCGGATGACCCTCATGTAACATTTCCAAAACCTCCTTTTGTAGTTTTGCAGGAATAACCACCCTGTTACCCCACAAAATACATCCTCTTAATACAGATAATTCAGTTTGCCTGGATTTAAAAGGTTGGGCGAGTTGAGCTAGATCTTCAAGTGGCCAACCTTTCTTAATCCAGCCTATGACAGGAGCCAATAAAGTGTCTTTGGCAGTCTCTCTGGCAATTTCAGCAGCATGTACTGGAAACTTGGCAATAGTTTCTAGAAAAAAAGGTGTGAGTCTCAGGAACAGGGTCCTCAATGTGTGAAGGAAGTGGGCAGCGACTCAAAGCATCTGCATGCCCAATGTCTTTACCAGGTCTGTGGATCAGTTTGTATGAATAAGCAGCAAGAAATTCGGTCAATCTCAGCATTCTTGGTGACAGGATCGTGGGTGTTGGTTTGTCCCCTGCCACAATGCCTAAAAGAGGTTTGTGATCTGTGACAACAGTAAATGTTCTCCACAGATTCTTACAGACCCATCAGCCTTGACTGGTGTGACTATGGGTGTCTCCCACCTGGAGTGGTCAGTGGGCTCTAAAACCCCTTGGGCTATTAGTTTATCTAATTGTGCATCATTTTTTTCCTTTAATGCAAATGGAACCCTTCTGGGTTTTAAATGGATTGGTTGTACCTTGGGATCTATGTTAAAAAATATGGGGGTCCCCAAGTACTTGCCTAATCCGTCGCTGAAGACCTCTGGAAACTCAGACTTCAAGGCCTCTTCCCATTCAGTGTTGCTCACGTGATTGATGCCAGTCACCTCGATGCCCAGCGGGTTGAACCATTCAAGGCCCAGCAGACTTGGGCGGTCCTTGTCCACGATGGTCAGTGGTAGGCGCTTGGTGTGGCCCTTGAATTTCACGTTGAATTCTCTTGTTCCAACTACTGGAATCTTGTTCCCTTGGTAGTCTTTAAGAGTCAATGCTTGCTTCTTGAAGTGATTCTTTTGGATGTTAGGAAGTAGTCTGTGAATAGTGTCCCATGACACCATAGAAAGGTATGAGCCTGAGTCCACTTCCATTTGGCAAGGCCTTCCTTCAATAAGTACCTTGACATGCACCTTTCTGCTTTTAATGGGGAAGAATGACCAATAGTTACTGTTTGATGAGTTTCATTCTTCCCACTTGCTTCTGTGCTGCGCCCTGCTTTCTCACTGAGGTTGTTAGGCTTGAATTCTTTGTCTTTGCTTGCAGCAAACTTCCTTCTGTTGGGCGGAGTTCTGGATGATTTGCAGACTCTTGCTAGGTGTCCTCTTTTATCACAACAGAGGCAAATGGTGTCTAAAAACTTGCATTCAGTGTGGGGGTGGCTTCCCCACACCCTCTGCAATAGAAATCTTGCCTCTTTCTTCCCAGGTCTTTCTTTTTCCGCTCCATTCTGAGTCTGTAAATTCCTTCCTCCACCTCACTACAGTCTGAATCAGAATCTATTTGCTCACAATGAATTGTTGTGGACTTTTCCACATCAGGATGGCTTGTGGCCTTGTTAATCTTTTTCATGGCTGCTGCTGAGGACTTGGTAGCTTCTGCTGAAGAGGCTTCTTCTATGGCTTCTTTCAGCGTGATCTTAGGTTTCATTAATAATTTGCTCTGCAGCACCTTGTCTTTAAGGCCTAAAATGAAACGATGGCGCATGGCCTCCTCTAAACTGTTGAATTCGCATGCACCCCCAATGTCTCTTAAACTTGCCATGAAGTCGTTTATGCTTTAGTTTTCCCCCTGATCGCAACGGTAAAACTCATGTTTCTTAATGAGGCACGATACTTGTGGCGCGTAATGGGCTCTTAACAGCCTTTCCAGATCAGGCCAAGCCATTACCTTCATGTTTGCTGTTCCCACGAGGGCCTTCGCCATCTTGAAAACTGCCGGACCGCAGTACGTAAGGAAGACCGCCCTCTTCCGCTGCCTGGAAATGGCGGCAAGATCGTTTCCCTCCAAATACATTTGGAAACGATACGACTAGTCTTCTGCCGTCGGATCGAACGGGGCTGGGGGGGTGTTCAGCACAGTCATCTTGCTCTTCTTCTGCTCCGCGTTGCCTTCTCTTCAGGGGAATCCCATCCTCGTCGCCAGTGTTAAGTTTGCATGAAGAGACAGACGCGGAGTGCTTCAAGCTCTTTAGTTTATTAGTGACTACAGCTCAGAGAAATGGCTTTGCTGCGGCTGCTACTTATAGCCAGCAGCCACAGCTGACAGCCAATCAGAGTGCAGGGTTTTCCCGCACTTTCTAAACCAATCATTTCCAACACTTTACAAGAACAATTCAAACTTAACCAATGATTTCAAACTTGCATACATAACACCAACCTATCTTGAAAAAGCTAAGTATGGATGGCAGACTGGCATGGTTCACAGTGAAGCCTCTCAGAAATATATATATATATACATCAATGAAAAAAAGACCTTCTCATCTGCATAGCTGCCGAAAGAGCTACACAGGCATATCTATGAAAACACTCAGTGTCAAGCTGTTTTGTTCTGTTCCTCTTTCTGTCTTCTTTCCCAAAAGCTCTTGTGAAATTGTCCTAACTGGTGAAGGACAGGAGAGCTTTAGTGGGTCAAAGAGAAACTGATGATTATTTCTTTTTTTCTCCCACTCTCCTCTTTTAATAGAGGACTTTATGATGGATATTAAAGACGTGAGTCCAGTACTTAGGGTTTGAGATGATCTGATAGCATAAGTGAGAAATGAGAGGAGTTCCAGAACAACTATATCAGAAAGGTCAGATCTTGATCTAGTCCTTAGATCTCACAGAACCATAAAATGGATTGCATGGTTTGGCTCTAGATATTAGGCAGACCCAGCTGATGTGTTTCTTATGACTATTAATTATGAAGCCAGGATAATCATATCCTTTGTGTCAAGCCTTCAAGTATGGCTACACCATTCTACTAGTTTCATTAATTGCAGAACTCTTGAAAGTTGCCCAGTTGTGGTGTTCTCCATATACTAAAAACCCAGAACTGGTATCCTATAAAGGTGATGCATTTCTCTGAATGTTGATTCATTGTATTGAACTCTGGGTGAGATTCAAGGTGCTGGTGTTAACCTATAAAGTCCTTCATGGCATTGGACTGGGGTATTTGCAGGAAACCCTGCTGCCGATAACAGCTTCCCGATGACCCGTGCGTTCCCACCGGCAGGGCTTCCTCAGGGTGCTGTCAGCCAGGCAATGCTACCCAGGGGGTAGGGCCTTCTCTGTGGGAGCACCCACCCTTTGGAACCAGCTGCCCCTGGAGCTCCAGGTGGCCCCTGACCTCCGATGCTTCCGCCATGGCCTAAAAACTTGGCTGTTCCAACTAGCCTACCCAGACTGATGGAGGGTGGGAGGGTTTTTTGGTGTTGTTTTAAATTAAATTAATTCATGAGATTTTGGGTTTAATTACTTTTTAATATTTCTAGTGTGTTGTTTTTAGTATTGTAAGTCGGCCTGAGTCCTTAGGGAGATAGGGTGGCATATAAATCTCAATAATAATAATAATAATAATAATAATAATAATAATAATAATAATAATACAACAGCAACGTGTGTATTTTATGACTGTATTTCTCTTTTATCTATTTTACCCTGGACCTATATCCTACATTTTACTTTTGTTTTATATTTTGATACAGTCATTAAGACTTGCCAGTCTTTCTAGATAGGACCTATTCTTCAGTTGATTCCATAGAAAATAATTGTCTTCATGGCAAAGTTTTGGAAGTGCTGAATAAAGAGAAGTGAGTGGTTACCCATCACTCTTTTTTTCTTATATGTTATAGCTAACATTTCTATGAAGATGCAACACAAAATGGTAGCGGCATCTAACACATTGATGAAAAATTAAGCCTAATCTCTATTTGCTATGCCCCAAGTAATGTTCTAAAAAAAGCAATCGAGCCATGTTTTGTGTATCATTGGAAGTATCTCTCCCCCCAGCTGTGTTTCTCTCTCTCAATCTCTCTGTCCCTCTGACCAAGTCCTTGCCTAGACAAGCTCCTTACGTAATGAAATAGCCATGAAAACTCTGACCCCGAAGGAGCAACTCTTCGGAATGCGTCTTTCTGTTTTAATAGGCTTTGTGAGTTTATATTTAATGTCTGTGTTTCTAGCAATTGTCCTCATTTGCATTTTTTGAAATGACTTCAGTGCTGCGCAAGGACTCTGCAGTTACACCGATATATTATCCAAATGAAAATAGAGTAGGCATAAATGTTGGCAATTTGCATTTACCCTAAAGGTACTTAGAGTACTCCTGCATTTCTAAAAAGTGGTTTGAGCTAAGGGGTCTTCTAGGGGAATAGGAAACTTGGGCCGGTTGAATCTGTCTAAGAAAAAAAAATCAAGAAAAAGAGAGATTGGTAGACAGGGTCAAGGTTTATCTCACTACTAAGGAGAGGTCAAAAGTGGATCAATTCAAGGGATCAAATCACATCTGCAGTTGTTCCAGTTTTTCCAGTATGTTAGTAGGATCCAAAGTATATCATGATGGAAAGCAGTCCTTTTAACAATCAAAATGCAGTCACAATGGGAAGAATCCTTTCAATCAGTAGTGATTGAAAAATATGATTTTTATTACATTTCATAACCTCAAGATGTACCTGTACAGGTAGAACACAGTGACTATGTGTGCTAATATCTCTAAGTCATTGGCTTATCCATGTAACAAGAATTTTTAAAAGTATTTGCCAGTTCCATTTTCCTTGCTTCCCCTTCCTTTTAAATCTTCCAGCTTAACTATTATTATTATTATTATTATTATTATTATTATTATTATTATTATTATCATTAGTAGTAGTAGTAGTCTCTGGGGTATTTTTTATGTTTTATAATTGGCCATACCCCACCTTCCTTATGTTGGTCTTTCTGTAATCAAGATTGGATTGGATTGGGAGTGTTTGCCTTAAATCCAGTTGGATCAGACATATCTGACATTAGGATAATCTAATTTGTCTATGAAGATTCTCAGTCCTCCAGGACATGGTTGTTCCAAAGGTGCTTTTTATCAAGAGGCAAATGGACTTTCTGGCTTTTCTTTGAAGGTGTTTCACTTTTCATCCAAGAAGCTTCTTCAGCTCTGACTGGATGGTGGGGAATGGAAGGATTTATCCTCCTTGCAGACAGCTGGACATTTCCATTCTTTTAGACCACAGAGGTCAAACTTGCAGCCTCACGTTGCTGTCACGTGACATATTCCCCCTCTGCGGAGCTGAGGTGGGCGTGGCCTGCGCGTGATGCCTCTGGTCTGCAGGCCACCAGTTTGACACCCCTGTTTTAGAGTCAGTCCTTGTGGCCATTGGGGGGTTTATTAGTGTTGTTAAGGTCACCTGTGTGATGTCAATGGGTATGGTGCCTTCTCGGAACTGTTGAAATTGGGGAAACAAAACAGACCAGCTGTCTGCAAGGAGTATAAATCCTTCCATTCCCCACCATCCAGTCAGAGCTGAAGAAGCTTCTTGGATGAGAAGCGAAATGTCTTCAGAAAAACCCCAGACAGTCCATTTGCCTCTTGGGGAAAGAAAAGCATCTTTATAGACTAGCTGCATTCTCAAGCAACCTTAAATTAACGACAGAGATTCAGACCAAGCAACAGCAGCTGAAAATGCCCTTTTCACCAGATTAGAGTTTTTCTTCCTTCCTTCCTTCTCCCTTTTTTGTTCTCCCATCCTCATTTCCCCCCCTAGCAATTGACTCTGCAATCCAGTTCCTAGGAAATCTCTCAGATTGTATATTGATGGGGACATGCCACTTGTTAGTGGTCCCTGCCCAGTGTAGGGTCAAACTATCGATTTTTTCCCTTTTTCTTTTTTTTTCTTGTTTACTATCTTCTGCAGCCGGGAGAATTTGGAGCGAACGAAGGCTGGTTATTAGTACACAGGATGGGTTGGAAGTGAGATGCAGTAGATGAAACATGCATTGACAATGTGCTAAGGCTGGCTGGGTCCTAATGGATATCCCTATCAATTGCTGCTTTATCCAAAAAAAAAAAAAAAAAGGTACTTAGGCTTGCAAAGGGAAGGAGCTGACTTTTGCTCTTTTGTCAACCATATGTTTGTCATTATGGCGAGCCAAGTCAGCTAGCTGTTCGGGGATCTGTTATTTGCTATTTCAGGGAATGCTAAGAAAGATGCAAAGTTAGGAATCTGAGGAAAAGAGAAGGGTCAACCATGTGGGAAAGACAGTGGCTGGACAAGATAAAAGAGAATATTTATTTATTTATTTATTTTATTTATAATTGGACTTATATGCCTCCCCCTCTCTGCAAGGACTCGGGGTGGCTCACAATTAAAACACAGGAACAACAAATATTTAAAAAAGAATTAAATCTAGGAAGCCCAATCAATAAAACAATTAAAATAAATTTAAAAACCCCAGGAGGTCAGTCCAGCCCAGCCTGTTCAAACAGCCAGGTCTTCAGACCGCGGTGGAAGGAGCGAAGATCAGGGGCCAAATGGAGCTCCAAAGGGAGTTGATTCCACAAGGCGGGGGCCGCAACAGAGGAGGCCCTCCCCCGAGGCACTGCCAGCTGACATTGTCTAGCCGACAGCACCCCGAGGAGTCCCCGTCTGTGCACACGCACAGGGCGATCAGTATTTGATATTGGCAGGAGACGCTCCCACAAGTACACCGGACCCAAATCATAAAGGACTTTGAATGTTAATACCAACACCTTGAATCTCCTTGAATTTATAACTCAGGGCTCAAGTGTGAGGTCCTTGATGCTCTCTGAGCTTGGTGGTTTTTCTTGCAGATGGTTTCATTACCAAACTAGGTAACTAGGCTTTGTTGATATGAGGGTTTTATAGGCCTGTCATGCTCCTGGTGGAGACTGACTCTGAGGGAGAGGAAGAACAGCGGACAGGGAGTGGAAGTGGGGCTCCAGAGGTTGTGGAGGAGGCTGGGGAAGTGCAGAGGCTGGCTGAGCAGTCGGAGAAGGACCCAGGCCCATTCCCTCTTCATCCTAGGACACGTAGGGAGGAGAGGATAAGGGAGAGACGTGGTCTCCTGGGGAGGAGAGGGCCTTGATCCTCTTCATGGGCTGCAGGTGTGAGAACTGAATAAGAGTTTGGACCTGCGTACTGGCAAATGCTTGGAACAAAGCGTGTTTTATTTTGGTCTGAAGTTATCTTGGTTGGCGTCCTTCCAACAGACTGTGCCTTGATGTCTCCTTGAATTTGGTAAATATTTCTCTTGTTCTGTTGTGGAAATTTCGTCATTGTAGTTTGTTTGGTTTTTTATTTCACCTCTATCTGCTCATTAAATTTGGACTGTATTGTTTTCTTTTGAAGACTCTTTTTGAGTACGTTTTATCTCCAACTGAGTATTATTGAACAGTGGGGCCAAATTGGAGGCATTAAAGGACATTTATTTACGTTTTGGATTTTGTTACATTTGTGTTACACTCTGGGTCATCACACACAACTTCTGTTTTTTTCAAAGATTAATGACCTTTTAATTTAACTAACAGAAAGTTAAAATGCTAGTAATCCAATAGACAACATCAGTGCAATGGTTGGAAACTAATCAAAGAGAGAAGCAACCTGGAATTAAGGAGAAGCTTCTCTATTCTATTCTATTCTATTCTATTCCTTATTCTACTCTATTCTACTCTATTCTACTCTATTCTACTCTATTCTATTCTACTCTACTCTACTCTACTCTACTCTACTCTACTCTACTCTATTCTACTCTACTCTATTCTACTCTATTCTACTCTACTCTATTCTATTCTACTCTACTCTACTCTACTCTATTCTATTCTATTCTATTCTATTCTACTCTACTCTACTCTATTCTATTCTACTCTACTCTATTCTATTCTATTCTACTCTATTCTACTCTACTCTACTCTACTCTACTCTATTCTACTCTATTCTACTCTATTCTACTCTATTCTACTCTACTCTACTCTACTCTATTCTATTCTATTCTACTCTATTCTACTCTATTCTACTCTATTCTATTCTATTCTAAACCAAATCTTCCTGAAGCTGGTGGATTTTTATTGAAGATCTCTTTTTCACTTCTAAATCCAGTTTCCATTCAGAATACAGTAGATCCTCAATTTAATGCTCCTTTCTTTCAATGGCCACTGATTTAACCAATAACATGGTATGGGGTTTTTATGGACTCAGCCCTCCAAATAGACTAAGTTGTTACACCTTGTCTGGTGATTCCATCTAGGTAATGCCTAGTGTTTCCTCTCAAAATGAGAATGCATTATTAGTTTAGTTTAGTTTATTGTCATTGCACAATAATGAAATTAAATGCCATCTTCAGTGCACATTATAACTATAAAATACAACACAAACACACATCCTTCGCATTCTATACAATTGAACTGAAAACCCCTGATATTGCATTAATATTGCATTATGCAGTAGAATTCAGCATAGATACTGCCCTGGGATAGAAGCTGTTTTTCAGCCTATTTGTCCTTGTTTTTATTATTCTGTACCGTCTGCCAGATGGTAATAGTTCAAAAAAAAAAGGGTGCACAGGATGAAATGGATCTTTGAGGATGTTTTGAACTTTCTTAAGGTAGCGGGAGCTATAAAGCTCTTCCAAAGAGGGGAGAGGGCAACCCATGAACCTCTGGGCAATGACAATAACCCTCTGGAGTGCTGTCCTATCTGCCACAATGCAATTGGCAAACCATACACAGGTGCAGTAAGTTAAGATACTCTCTATGGTATTATTAACACTAAAGTAGGTTTTCTCATATGTTGGTATGTTCTGGTACCCCAGATCATGTTTGCCATTTAATGAACCTTCAGCTTTAACAGGTCTTTCCCCATTCATTTTTTAAAGTGAGAATTTACACTACAACTATAGTTGTATAGATAGCTTGGAATTTCTTCCATGAGGAAGAAATGTGTTTTCATTGAGATCCCAAGGTCATGTTAGAATCTTAACTTCAGTGCTTTAAGGTTATCCTTCTCCTGCAGATAATGGGTGTTACTTAGCCTGTTTTCAAGGGTGGTGTGTCAGTCCTGATCTATTTGGAGATTGTCCTGCTCATTTTGACAAGCAGACCTTTGCCTGAAGACCTAAACAGATGGTACTTGTTTGTTTCCATCATGCGGAAGTGCCTACCATAGGAATGAGTGTATTATCACATTGCTTGATAGACTGACCCCCCTATCAGTGATCTAACTGATTTCCATTCGCTTCCCACACCTGAAAGGATAACGGCTAACTCACCCTCCTTCAATGAGTTACCAAAAGAGAATTTCATTCTCCTAATCGTTTCTTTTAACCTGACGGCAGCTTTTAAGCACTTTAAATAACTCCCGAATCACTTGAAACATTTGTCTCTTAATGAGTGGTATAAAACCACCTTAAAATAAATGGAAAATAAACTCATTTTGCAACACAATGATTACACCTCATTAATTCCATTCTTTTTCCCCCTTCCTTTTTCTTTGCCAAACAGCCTAACTGCTCCTTTTAATACACATAATTGGGGCAGAATACACAATGAACTGTTTCCTTAAGTGTGGCAATATTTTGTGAAGGATTTAGCGGCCTGTGTAATGCAAACAAGTAAATGGTTAGTGCGTTCAAAACCTCCAAGTGTGCCATTAGCACGGTTGTGTTGATATGAGGGTTTTATAGGCCTTCGTTACTTGTTATCTACTCGAAACACAACTTGTTTTTTTCCAAAGATTAATGACCTTTTAACCCAACTAATAGAAAATTAAAATGCTAGCTACTCAATGGACAAGCACTGTTTGATCCTGGGTCATAAGCTAAAGGAGGGCAAGATTATAATGTATTTTAGAACCACACTGGCCACTGATATATCACATCCTTTTTTATATATATACCCTTACCACAAAGGTAACATTATACATATAAGGTTTCTAAAGATTTGCAAAAACAACAACAACAACAAAACCCTGTATAGCAACCCCACAGAATTGTTAAGATTTATTATTGTCTCTATTTTGCAAATAGGAGGGTGGAGATGAAACATGATTTATTTAAGAGACATGAATGATTATTGGGCCACAGTGACATTTTCGATAGATACTGTATTGAGTTCAGGAAATCTAAGTTTTTAGCCCTCGGTGGGTCTTACTTAAGCCACATTGGGAATCTCCCTGGAGAATGAAATATTGCTAAGTTTTAAAGCTCCATTTTGAAATAAAAAAGAATTTTATTGAAAGTGATGTCACCTGGACCAGCAGATTCTTGTCTGCTTTTATGGTGCTTTCTAGTATTGAAAGTCGGCTACAGTTTTTCAATGTTGATATTATTTTTTTTACATAGATCCTGCGTTTCTTTGCAGAGGACATTGAAGTATACAGATTTCTGAATCTTCTGTAATTTTTGCTTCTTTTCAGATATGGATATTGGTATACCTTTATATATACATTTGTATCTGTATGGTTGTATCTGAGTGTACCTTTCCTTCAGGTAGCTCCTTAGAATCTTAGCTTAGAATCAAGATCAGGTAAAGTATTAGCACCGCTTTATAAAACCATAGTAAGACCACACCTGGAATACTGTAACCAATTTTGGTCCCATACTACAAAAAAGATGTTGTGAGTTTGGAAAAAGCTAATCAAAGAGAAGAGCATGATAGCTAAGATTTGATGCAAAGGCCCTTGGAAATCGTGGGTGCTCCATCACTGGAGGTTTTTAAGAAGAGACTGGACAGTTACTTATCTGAAATGGTATAGGTTCTGCTTGAGCAGGGGGTTGGACTAGAGGACCTCCAAGGTCCCTTCCAGCTCTGTTATATTCTATTGTATCCTAAATTCTGACATGTCTGAACCAGAGGTGGTATTCAGCAGGTTCTGACCAGTTCTGGAGAACCGGTAGCAGAAATTTTGAGTAGTTCAGAGAACCAGCAAATACCCACCTCTGACTGGCCCCACCAACCCCATCTATTCTCTGCCTCCCATTGAGTCCCAGCTGAACAGCTGGGTCTTCTTTTGTTGCCCTGCACAGGAGAATGGAGCTGGAAAGCAGGTTAGTGGGGTGGGGAGGGAATGGAGATTTTACAGTATCTTTCCCCTGCCACGTCCATCAAGCCACGCTCACCAAGCAGAGGTGGTATTCAACCGGTTCTCACCAGTTCTTGAGAACCGTTAGTGGAAACTTGGAGTAGTTCAGAGAACCAGCAAATACCACCTCTGACTGGCCCCGCCCCCATCTATTCTCTGCCTTCCGAGTCCAGCTGATCGGCTGGATCTTCTTTTGTTGCCCTGCACAGGAGAACGGAGCTGGAAAGCAGGTTAGTGGGGTGAGGAGCAGTGGTGGGATTCAATTTTTTTACTACCAGTTCTGTGGGCGTGGCTTGGTGGGCATGGCAGGGGAAGGATACTGTAAAATCTCCAGTCAGAAGTGGTATTTGCCAGTTTTCTGAAGTACTCAAAATTTCTGCTACCGGTTCTCCAGAACTGATCAGAACCTGCTGAATACTATCTCTGGTGGGGAGGGAATTGGGATATTACAGTATCCTTCTCCTGCCACTCCCAGGAAGCCACTCCCACCTAGCCATGCACACAGAACTGGTAGTAAAAAAATTTGAATCCCACCACTGGCCCTGAACCCACTTCAAACAAGCAGAGTCTAAGTGGAACACGATGAATTTGTCTGCTCTGTTATCTCTTATGTAACTTCCCAGGAGTAACTCCTTTCTATGAACTTTTCCTTTAAAAGTCTGGAGCCTTCAGTTTGTCCCCCTGAATTTGTAAGCTGGGTAGGATTTTTGCATCTGGCTTGGAGAAAATTGCCAAAATACTGCCAAAAAGTAAGGGAAAATTCAGGCTGAACGGTGACTTGAAAAGCTGAGCTCCTTATGAATGCAAGCGGATTCAGAATTGAAGCCTGCACATTGTTTGAATATACAGATTTAAAAAAAAATACTTAAAGGGAGCTTTGCTCTCTAAGCAGTGCATGGAATTACAGCTATGCAGGTAAATTCCAAAAACTTAGATAACAATCTGTAAGTACAGAGGTACAGCACCGGTTAGTGAAGCATTGTGATATGTTTTCAGGGCTGTAACTGCTTTATCTTGAGAAAAAGGTGAACTTCTGAAGTACCTTTTCAGAAGCAAATTCTAGGCTCTAATTAATTTAATTTAACAATGAGTCTTAATGATAATATTTCTCTTTAAAAACCCACCTCCAATTAAACAGGCTATACCTTGATATTGTTGGATTAACCTTGAAGATTTGCAAATTCAGATGAGCAGATGTAGAGGGCACCATGTGGCTGAAAAGCCTATTCTGCTAGTTCTGGTTGGGCAGGTAAAGACTCTTGGAATAGAAATAGCAATAGCACTTATATATTGCTCCATAGTGCTTTACAACACACTCTGAGCAGTTTACAGAGTCAGCCTATTATCCTCAACTATCTGGGTCCACATTTTATTGACCTTGGAAGGATGAAAGGATGAGTCAACTTTGAGCCAGTTGGGATCGAACTCCTGGCATTGGGCAGAGTTAGCCTGCAATACTGCATTCTAACCACTGTGCCATCACGATTCCCGCAGGTATCCCATTACCAAGCCACGTAGAATTTTAAACACACTGGAAACACACTGGTGAGCTGGCAATGCAGCTCACTCAGAACTGGTGTTAGGTGTGCCATGTATTTGGCACCATTTACCACCTCCCCAGCTACGTAAATTGAAGTTTCCTAATGACTTTCATGGGCAGTCCCATGTAGAGCATTTTGCAGTAGTTACAGTATTCCACATGGTTGTTTGTTTGTTTGTTGATTGATTGATTGATTGTTTGGATTTATATGCCGCCCTACCTCCCGAAGGACTCAGGGCGGCTCACAACACTAAAAATACAAAATACAAAATTTAAAATTACTAAAAAATATTAAATAAGAACCCAAACAATATCTAAAATCCAACGAAACTCCAGATAAAAACCCATAAAAACAACTTTGCCAGTATCATTTGCTATTGTGGCTTAAATTGTCAACATATGTTAGCAATGGCACTTAGAGTTATATACTGCTTCACAGTGATTTACAGCCCTCTCTAAGGAATTTATAGAGTCAGCATCTTGCCCCCAACAATCTGGGTCCTCATTTTACCGACCTTCGAAGGATGGAAGGCTGAGTCATCCTTGAGCCTGGTGAGATTTGAACTGCCAAATTGCAGGCAGCTGGCAGTCAGCAGAAGTAGCCTGCAGTATTGCACTCTAATCACTGCACCACTAAGGCTCATATTAAAATATAAGTATGTGCTTTGAAAAGTAATGTGTCTGAGTGCCATGTATGGTAGTATGGTGTTTTGATCTCTTTTATATTTTCATCATGATGTAATGATTTTAAAAGCAACCAGGCTTGCCAGCAAATGCTTTCAATTCTTGGCATAAACCTTGGCAGTGGCGAAATCTTCTTGCGACTAAACAAGCTGTGACAATTATGGAAAGCCCGTGGCTAAATTACACCTATGCTGACCAATTGGAGAGACTTTTGTGGCCAAAAAAAATACCTATTGTTGCTGAATTCCAGATTTTTGAGGAGGTTGATAGTTTTCGTCTTGCTGAGGCACATTTTAACAAAATCTTAAATACGCTTTCTCAGCAGAGATTTGAGACTTTTAGCCCTCCAGAGAGTGGACATAATAATTAATCATTGCTAAAGTTGACCTCAGATATTTGCAGGATGAAAGGCCATTCCTGATGATCTAGAGAGTGGGTTCCTGTGAGCACAGTGGGGCAGGTCTGCATAAAATTCCAACATTACTGTAATTAATTTTTGCATAACTTCATATATGCTTGTCATTTCTCTTTAATGATCAATCTACATTCCACCACATTTACCAATTAAGAGATTAAAAGCACTGGAGGCCTCTAGTATGGTCAAGAAGTCCACCTCTTCTCCCCCGTAGCTTTGCTGAAAATAACTACAAACAGGAGGCTGGTACCACAAGTGGCACTCAAATTTCCATGGCTAAGCAAGGCAGGTGAGTCACACCAGATTTTTTGGCAACTGTTGTTAGGTGAAACATTGTAGTTGAGCAAATCACATGATGGTTAAGTGAATCTAGTTTCTGTTCTGACCCCGGCTTCATCAAACATAATTAATATCAAACTTATTTTAAAAGCAAAACCTATTTTACTGCAACGCTAGGAATTACTTTCATTCCCAGCCAGAACTAATTATAAACAGTTTCCCAAGATAAGCACACACCTTTCAGTGCTGTGGAATGTTGCCAAAAAAAGCATCCAATTAATTATAACAGAAACCAACTGAAGTACCAGAAAAAAACTGACCAGAGTACACAGAGCTTCAAGGAGGACTCAGAATCTATCGAACTACTTTGCTTCCTGCAAAGATATCGTCATTGAGGTCTGACTTTTATCCCTTATGGGAGGGGAAATCACCTCCCAGCCTTACTCCTGAGTCGCCCTTGCTGCTTCAGCTGCTCTCACCTTCTAGCAACTCTGTGCACACGCGCACTGGGAACAGGCTCCCCTGGGTCCTCTGCTTCACTGCTGCCAAACTCCGAAGGCTCCAAAGGCAGCACCCCACTCCCAGATAGTCCTGGCTCCATCCTGCATTGGATGCAGGACCCTCGTCCAAGTCCTCTCCAGACTCCCTGACTGGTCCCCTTTCTTCCTCACTGTCTAATTCCACTGATGTCTGCACTGGCTGCTGGAGAACCACAACAGTTTTACCCAATAACTTTGCTTGTTGGAAGCGAGTTGGGATGCTGCAGCCCTCATAAATATATGCCAGTTGCCATACCCCTGAATTTTGATCACATGACTATGAGGATGCTACAACAGTCATAAGTAGTAAAAACTGGTTGTAAGTCATCTTTTTCAGTGCCATTGTAATATCGGTAAACGGATGTTGTAAATCAAGGACTACCTATAATTAGAACAAGTATTCAAACAAAGGTCATATATGAATGCTCTTCCATGGACTACTAACTGAGGGCTGAAGTTATTCAACTTTACATACTTTCGATGATAATTAAATCATATCAGTATTAATGTTGGCTAATGATACTCTATTTATAATATCACAGATGGAACTTTGATGGTGTTTTATGATGGAATTTTATCTCATTTCTGAAGAGCCGTGATGGCGCAGTGGTTAGAATGCAGTATTGCAGGCTACTTCTGCTGACTGTTGGCTGCCTGTAATTTGGCAGTTCAAATCTCACCAGGCTCAAGGTTGACTCAGCCTTCCATCCTTCTGAGGTGCGTAAAATGTGGACCCAGATTGTTGGGGGGCAACATGCTGACAGTGTAAACCACTTACAGAGGGCTATAAAGCACTGTGAAGCAGTATGTAAGTCTAAGTGCTATTGCTATTTCTCTTGTGACCAAGTAAAAGGATGTCAGGATAGGACAGGATCCTATGAAGCCTCAAGTAAACAGATTTCTTTCTTCTCTTGCCACCAAATGTCGTAGGCACAATAGTGGATTTCACACTTGCTATCTAATTCATAGCCCCCAGATAATGGATGAATATTTATGAATTCAGTTCAATGGTCAGTTGGTGGAAATCAAGAGATGCACATCTATTAATGAAGCTGGCCATCAATTTTATTTATTTATTAAATTTATATGCCACCTTTTGAGTGACTCATTGGAAATCAAGTGAGGTGCATTAGCTAATTATAGTTCTCTGTATATCCTGTCAGAACAGGGAATTATTACATAGAGAACCAGTTTGGTCTCGTGGTTAAGGCACCAGGCTAGAAAACAGGAGCCAGTGAGTTCTAGTCCTGCCTTAGCCATGAAAGCTGACTGGATAACCTTGGGTCAGTGCCCAGGAGACCATTAAGTCCTAATCTTGCCTTAGCCATGAAAGCCAATTGGGTGAACTTGGGCCAATCACCAGGAGACAGTGAGTTCTAGTCCCACCTTAGCCTTGAAAGCAAGTTGGGTGATCTTGGGCCACTCCTCTCCCTCAGCCCAACTCACCTCACAGGATTATTGTGGAGAAAATAAGAAGAGGAAGATGCGTTGGATATGTTTACCACCTTGAAGTACTTGTAAAAAACAAAAAAGGCAGGATAGAAATAAATAAAATAAAATAATGTTTCTTTTCCTTTCCACCACCTCCTGAGTCTCACCACTGAAGAAATATGGAACATACACTCTCTTTTTTTATCTTTGCCATAATTTTCAGATTTAATTGGCTTCTGTGATCGTTATTTACGCCTCATATTTTATTCATTTTTCAAATGTCAGGTAGGATTGTGGAGGGGGCAGACTTCTTGGAATCTCTCCGCAGCCTCCCAGGTGAGACTAATTAGCATTCTTGGCACAAATGCAATCCTAACTAATTTGTTATTGAGCTTAATCAAGCTATCATATCTAATTTCATCTTCCTGTAAAAACTCATTTCAGGTGAAATTATTCCTTTCTGCTCTGAAAGGGCCATGTTGGCAACAGCCACGTCAACTTTGCCCCCATTTTCATTTCTCACCGCTGGGCGAGCCACTTCGTTGTCAACTCTGCTTTCTTAATTCCAGACTGTTGCAAAGTTTCTCAGAATTACAGAGTTGATAGAATAAAATGAAGAACTGGGCTTTCACCAAATCTCCATACTGCTAACTACAAGAAATTTTAAAGAAATTGATCTTCACTAGATGTGCTTTCCAGACAAATGTGGATTGTATTTTTTTCTCCTATCCTAGCAATTTCCCACAAGTGTAGGGCCACATATTTTCAATGTCAATGTTCCAACTGACCAACCCAACCAAAGCAAGCATGGCCAAGATGATCCAATCTCTTATTGCAAAACTTTATTGAGTACATAATTTCGGCACAGTTAAGGGCAAAACCAGATATTAATAATTCCCATTCAAGCCCACACAATTAAAGTATAGATTCTCCCTCCTCCTATTAGACCAGGTCACATTGTCCAATTGAGTCTCATTGTATTGTTATGAGAAAAAGTCTTTGGCTCTGGCAAACACCTGCCAAAGCGTCCTTGGTTCTCATGACTGTCTTCTTGATGTCTGGAGCCTACATTCCATCTCCTCCTTCCCTCCCCTCTGGTTCATTGGCAAGCTGAGAAGAGATAATGGTTGCAACAGCAAAAGTGCACTTTGAAGTTTGACATTTTCATCAACTGAATGTTGATCCATTGGTTGCAGCAGGAATTGACCAACCAAGCCTGGCATCATGGGCTGAGAAAGGGTAATGAACCCAAAGTCATCCAGATGGCTTTCATGCCCTAAGACCACAACTCTCAGTCCCTTGATGTTTAGCCTGGTGCCTTCACCACTAGACCAACCTGACTCTCACAACCCTGGATCATATGACAGTCATAATAGTCCATCATCATAAGGACATATGGAGTATTTTCGTGCCTTTGTTGTGAAAAGTGAAACTCTTCCAGATTTTCCAAGGGATGTCTTTAATTTTCACAAGGTACGATGTTCCAGAGGGTGGAACTCCATGAGCCTGAATTCCTTGGCCAACAGGGTCAAAAGAATGCCTCTTCCACCATCACATGTAGGGCAGGACAATCCCATTGGGGTGAGGCAGTTCCTCAAGTTGCTCAGAGTTACCCTGTGGTAAGATGGGCAGCCTATAAATTTTATTTTAAATAAATAAAAACCTGGACCCATGCCAAGCCACATAAAGAAAAGACTGTCCTTAGTTACATAGGTGGGAAACCATAGTTTTTTGCTGCATTCCCAGTATTTCTCTAGCATCCTTGGGAGGTTGCAGGTTTTTCATCCCTGCTTCAAAGGGTTTGTTTTTCATTCTTTAGTGGAGAGGTTCTGACTTGATACCTTACCTTTTGTCAGGCTGGTTTCTGAACTGGAACTAAAAACAGTTCTAAAAAATAGTGAAAGAGTTTCTCGATTATTCCTGAAAAAGTGTGATGACTCAGGGCATGGCACAAAGGCAACACAGTCACATAAGTAAGAAAAGTCCCTTTAATACCTCCAGTTTTGCCCCCAATGTCCAGTTACCTTCAGCTGGAGAAAAACTCTCCCAAGAACAATCTTTAAATGAAGGAAATTCAACCCCCCAAAAAGTAAAATGCACATAAAAATCCACACAAACTATGCTGCAGAAATTAAGTGGACAGGGCAGGATAAGGAATTGCAGACTTCGTAAGCCATAAGCAACTCACAATTGCTCAGTTCCCCTGCTGTGGGCCCTGGGCCTGGGTCTTCCTCTGAATTCCCTCTGCCTTGCTCTACCTCTCCCCTGCTCTGCCCAGCCAGACTTTGCCCTTCCCCAGTTTCTTCCACAGCCACCGGAGCCACACTCCCACTCTCTGTCAGCTGCTCTGCCTCCCCCTCAGAATCAGATTCCAAGAGGGGCATGACAAAAAGTCTGTAGGAGTATATTCTAGAAATCCCAGGAAAACTCTTCCCTGTTGATGGAATTGGGATCTTTTCTTTGAATGTGCTTGCGGATAAAGACAAATGCTCCAATTTAATGAAAGGTAAAAGGTTCACAGAAGTGCAAACCATACCATCTGTCTGAGCTTTTTGCAAAAAAAAAAAAAGCTTATTACTTGACTCCTCGGTTCTTTTGATGAATGCCAGAATTGAACTGTAATGGATCCTTTTATAGTGATTCATATTGTGTGTCTGAAGAAAGCCACAGCTCATTCTATTCATCATCTGAAGTATTTATACCCTTCTTTATGTGCTAAAATTATCAAGTATCATGCTTGGAGTAGATATCTCTTGTGAGCAGAGAGTCATTTCTTTTCAAGTGGGCGTCCTTAATGGTTAATAAATATCTGCATAATAATGTTTCTGTTGACTTAAGATTCGTGTTTATATATTTTTCATATTATTATTTTTGCCATTCCTGCTGGCTACTTAAGTCATTATACAGTACGGTACAAATAATCTGCCTTTGCAAAAGAGATGGAGGAAAAATATTATGAGCTTAACTTGACTTTCTGCCACCATCTCTTTGCATAATTTTCATGGCAAAGACTTGGCTTTTGTGCCTTTTTTTTATTTATTTCAGCGACGATAGCTGCTCTGGCATTAATGTGAAAGTAATATGTGAAATGTATGTTTTCACTCTAACAACAGTAGAGAATAAAATGCCACTATTCTGGAATTGTTGGAAGTAGCGTTCATTGTTCCAAAATTAAACTAACAATCAAGAACTGGTGGTTGTGGATCATTTGTTTTAAGGGGTTGGGAATGTTTTCTCCAGTGGAAGAGGAGATGAATATTTCACATTGGGGAGGAAAAAAAAATCTGACTCATACAATGAAATATGATATTGCGTTGAAATCATCAACAATTTCTCAGCTTAGTTTGTCCATCGTGGCAAGTCATTTTATTCCATCAAAACAATGCTAGATTCACAGATAAGGCTGTAAAACTGATAGAATATTCCTCAGTTTAGTACATTAAAAAAGGCAAATATTCCCTAGATTCTGATGCTGTGTAGCCTTTCTTGGCACCAATTTAAAGATCTGATCTTCTTTTTCTATTGCAATTGTGTTTTAAGTTGTGGCAATAATCAAATAGTGCAGGAATGAAAGTGCTCATGAGATTAAAATCACGAGATGCTTGGAAAGAGGGGAAAGTGCATTTGAAAGTAGCTTTTTTGTTATTAGAAAATATTCCATTATTCCAGCTTCTTGTTTCCTCTCACTCAATTGCTTTCCAGCATTGGGCATATAAATTCCAGACTTTATTGGGTGAGAATGCCAAGGGTAGCAATCCAAAATATTTAGAATCCACTGGTTTTGTTTGTTTGTTAATAGCATTTATTGCCTATGAAGCTCTAAGAGGCATCTATTCATTAATCTTTTTAAAAAAATAATAGCAACAGTTTTTGGGATGAGACAAAATGACCAAGTCAAAAATTACTTAGTAAACAAAATTCTATAAGGGGGTCTCAGTGCTCCCTGAGTTTGGTTCTTTTCTTACAGGGATTTCATTACCCAAGCTAATCAAGGCCAGAGAGCATTTCAGTCCTGAGCTACAAATATTCTTCTTTATTGAAATTCCATGATTGAGAGGAAGCTTGAACCAGAATCTGTCCAGTCTCGGTTTAAATTTCTAAACACCACAAGCACTTCATTAAAGCCTCTTATCCCATTTCAAATACAAAGCTATCTTCATGCTCAAATTTTATGGGAAGGTCTTTCATACGAGAGGGCGTGTATGTTGGACGACTTTAAAACAGCAAAATTAGACTGTCCAAGGATATTTCTGGATATTTCCTTATTTGATGTATTTAAATTTGGGGTACCATCCCATTCCAACTG
Source organism: Naja naja (assembly GCA_009733165.1). Classification (NCBI taxonomy): domain Eukaryota; kingdom Metazoa; phylum Chordata; class Lepidosauria; order Squamata; family Elapidae; genus Naja; species Naja naja. The sequence continues at coordinate 16,065,849 of CM019162.1, forward strand.
ATTGTGTGCCGTTTAAACCTTAGTCTGGCTTATTTTTCTGCTATAACCCATTGTGCAATTTTTATAACACAGTAAAAACTCTAAAACGGGAGACGAATGAACAGGATAGTGATATGTCTAAAGGTTAACAGACCAAAAGATAAATGTGACATTTAATTGTGTTCAGCGGGTGGTAAACCCTTATTACCAGTCAAAACAGTATTGCTTGTTTGAGTGTTTTAAATCTGTAGTATTTGTGTGCAATCATTAGGTTTAGCTAAATTCATAGAAAATTGCAACAATCCACATCAGTTCAATACATCCCTTCCAATAGTAGCAGCACTAATTGTCAGGGTGTGCCTTCGTATTTTCCTTGTGGCCATTGCAAACAACACAACTTGTTTTGTTACATGTTCATTTACATTAGTATGCAGGAAGTGGATATTAACTTCAAAATTTGAGTGATTCAGTTGCATTGTCAAATAACTGTGCTTTATCCCCAACCCCCAAAGCATAGGGCCCTACATTTCTATAGAAAGAAAAATGCAAAACATCTCTGGTAGAAATTAGAAGGGAAAAGTCCCAGGAGCAAGAAAAAACACAACTGTGGCCAGCAGGAATCAAGTCTTCAGCTGAGGTTGTCAGCAATATCTAACTGATCTTGGATGAGTTTGAAAAAACCAAATGGGGTTAAAACTGTTTAGCACTTGGATGGGCCAAAGTTTAGAAAGGGAACTCAGAAACATATCCTGAAGGAAAATAACCATTAAGCATTTTTGTATCACTATCAAGTATGCAGCATAACAGGTAACTTAAAGGTACATATTGTCAGTCTTCCTTCTTGTAAGATATGCCTTTGAAATACAATGCTAGAGAAAATTGTCAAAGATAGCAAGAGCACCTAGACTTATATACTGCTTCTCAGCCTTTCTCTAAGCAGTTTACAGAGTCAGCATATTTCCCCCAATAATCTGGGTCCTCATTTTACTGACCTTGGAAGGATGGAAGGCTGAGTCAACCTTGAGCCGGTCAGGATCGAACTGCTGGCAGTTGGCAGAGTTAGCCTGCTAGTTTGCATTCTAACCACTGTGCCAACAAAGCTCTTGGATTCCTTAGATGACACACTACATGTATGTGACCATGAGGTCACCAGAAGTTGACTTTGACTCAACAGAGTTTAATTCTTTGTTAATGAAATAGAATCTGGCTGCTTTCTTTCCTTACCTTGTGAAGGGCATTGCTTACTTTCCTAGGGTGAAGTCTTTTGGAAATTCTGTTCATTCTATTTCCCCCCTCAAATTTATAGGAACATATGGTGAGCTGGTGAGCCTCTAGACTAGTAGTAACAAGCTAAATTGTGTCCTGCTTTGCTAATGAGGAGCACTGTTGATTTCATTGCTCGTTTCCATTTTCCAAGACGCCTACATTTTGGAGTAAGACGGAAAATAGAAAACATGTTGACTCTTCACAGCTGGAATCTTTATTTCATGAAACTGACCAACATTTACTAGCTGCTTCTTCTCAGCTAGCTCCTTGGAGAATCCCCCATCACAACTGCACCTTATTCTGCACCCGGTAAGTCTCAATGTGAGCATTGCAAGGACTGCTATTGGCAGATTAACAGTTCTTAAAACTTAAAATTTGCTGTGATTTTTGTAGAACTTTGCCTGGCTTAAAAAAAAGCATTACCTCTGTGGATTTGAGGGTTTTTTTCTCTTTCTTTCCCCTCATGTTCCATATGGCAATGTTTGCATTTTATCATAATTGCCAGGTTTACAACAAAGGAGTGGTTCTCTTTTGAACCCCTGCACTTTTGATGCTGGATCCAAAAAGATGGTGATAAACGCTCGGCTTCGCCTGCTGCCAAACAGCCTTTCATTTGGAAATAATCCCCACTCAGATAGGAAGATGCCAGGAATATGCCAATGAGGGTTCGAGCACGGGGCATTAAAATGTGGAGCCTGCTGGCCCCTGAAAGCTCACTCTCATTATTTTTAAGGTACAAAAGTGGTTTTTTTTGTTTTTAACAAAATATAAATTAATACTCAAAGGATTCTGTTTCTTCCCCTGACTGCAATACACAGCTTTACTTTTTTTGTTCAAAGCTATAATTTATCTACTTAAGAGCAAGAGCCATCTGTTTGGAAAAGGGATGAAATCAAAGCTTAGGTAGGGACCAAACAGGGGGAAGCAAAAGAAAAAAAAACCTGTGCAACATTAAGAATGATTTCTAAGCTAACAAGGAAACAGAAATAGAGTTAAAATGCATTGGGAATTTTTTTTTTAAACGAATCTTGGGAAACACAATTTGCTTTCTTAATGGCTATCTGGATGCATTCGTGCTACTATTCTCAGCTAAACTCATTTCCCCAAATTGGCTGCCTTCAAAAGTGTTGGGACAGGAATTCCCTTTGCTGACTTGGAGTGCTGGGAATTGCACCCTGTAAGGCACCAGTTTAGAGAAGTCTGATCCTTGGAAAATGAGGAGGGATCTGCTTTTTGAAATTACCTTCTAGGCTTTGTAGTCTAAAAAAATTGAGGAGACTTCTTCGGAACTTCTTCAGAATGAGAAATTATGTACCCGATTTACATCAGAACATGGAATAATGGGGATGGAAGGAACCTTGGAGGTTATCTAGTGCAACCCCCTGCCCATGGCAGGAGATCCTATACCATTCTGCATAAATGATCGTCCAATCTCTTCTTGAAAACTCCAGTGATGGAGCACCCCCAGAACCTTGGTGGTGCAGCTGCCTGCAATTAGTGCAGGCTCGAATCCCACCAGGCTCAAGGTTGACTCAGCCTTCCATCCTCTCAGGGAAGGTAAACTGAGGACCCAAGATTGTTGGGGGCAATAAGCTGACTTTGTAAAAATGCCGCTTAGTAATAAGCAGGCATATACAATGGAATGAAGGCTATTGCTGAGCGCCTTGGGTTGCACTCCAAAAATTGTAAGCTGCCCTGAGACTTTGGAGAAGGGCAGCATATAAATGTAATTTTTTTAAAAAAAGACGTTCTGTTGATTAATTATTCTTATTGTCTGGAAATTTCTCCTTAGTTCTAGATTGGATCTCTCTCTGATAATCTTCCATTTGTTACTTCTTGTCCTGTCTTCAGGTGCTTTGGAGAATGAGTTTACCCCCTCTTCTCTGTGATAGCCCTTCACATACTGGAAGACTATGATCATATCATCCTTAGTCCTTTTCTTCATTAGAATAGAGACATACCTAGTTCCCTTAATCATTCATCACATGGTTTAGCCTCCAAACTTCTTAGCAACTTTATTGTTCTTCTCTGTACTTTTTCTAGGGTCTCAACCAGTGGTGGGATTCAATTTTTTTTACTACTGGTTCTGTGGGCGTGGCTTGATGGGCATGGTAGGGGAAGAATATATTCAGTGGTGGGATTCAGCCAGTTCGTACCACTTCGGGTGAACTGGTTGTTAACTTTCTGAGCAGTTTGGTGAACTGGTTGTTGGAAGAACTCATTAAGGCAGAGAACCAGTTGTTAAATTATTTGAATCCCACCACTGAATATACTGCACAATCCCCATTTCCTCCCCACCCCACTAACCTGCTTTCCAGCTCTGTTCTCCTGTGCAGGGGAACAAAAGAAGACCCAGCTGATCAGCTGGGACTCGGGAGGCAGAAAATAGATGGGGGTGGGGTCAGTCAGAGGTGGCATTTGCCGGTTCTTTGAACTACTCAAAATTTCTGCTAACAGTTCTCCAGAACTGGTCAAACTGGCTGAATCAATATCTGGTCTCAACATATTTTTTTGTATTGTGGTGACCAGAATTGGATACAGTATTCCAAGTGTGGTCTCACAAGGTCCCTTCTAACTCTGATTATCTATTATCTGTTATCTGTTAAGTAAAGCTGAATTGCCTCTAAGTGATAACAGAAGAATGGAAAATCAGAAATCAGTGAGATGAATTTTTGGTCATATGAGTACTTCTCTATACTTCAAGTGGATATTCTGTATTTGCAATGAAATATGTGGAAAGGGGCACCAGAATCAACTAAGTAGCAGAACAACACAGCTTGTTTTTTAATTCTTTTTCTGTTTTTCTCAAAATATCTGGTAACAAAGTAGAACCTATTAAGAGACCAATGTCTGGTATAATTTAGGAATTTTTCAGATTAGTCAGTGATTCTATTGCCCAGAAAGTCCAATTGGTTGGAAAGATATCGTAAAAGAACTAAAGAGACTAAAAATTGGTACAAAAGAACCATTTCATGAAGTACCTTGAAAAGCCTTTAGGAATGGAAAAGGGGTCTCTCTCTTCTCTAAATGAATGGCAATATGATTTCATGTCTACTTATAATGGTTTAGGTAGGCTATTGTCTCTTACCAGTTGTAAAAGGGCTATTATATTTTCCAATTGTTAAAGGAGTCGGCTAATACGATCTCCTAAAATGGTATGGGAAAAATGCCTTTTGCAAAATAGTAAATATCTAATGATATTAAATTGCACGTGGATTTCCTTAAAACCAGGGTCAAAAATTAGGGTTTTTTGGCTTTTACTAATCTAGTGGCACTTCCGTGCAGGTGAACTGTTCTGAAGTGAAGCTAGTATTATGGTTCAGGATCCAATTTAGCTTGTTCACTGTGACCAGAGGTTTAGTCTTCCAAGCTTTTGAATTCCTGCTGGAGCCCATTCTCAGGGAACTTCTCTGTCACCAGAAGATGGTAATTCCATGGGGATGGGCTCCAGCAAAAGTAAAAAAACTTGGAAGACTAAGCATCTGGTCCCATTGACTGGTCCTGATTAGATCCTATAACATTATCCTGGGGCATGTATATTTGTTTTCATTCACAGCACTATGGCTGTTAGCATTATTGACAGAGAGTATGTCAGGCCCCAAACTAAGAATGACATGTAGCAATTCTTCCAAGCTGAGTTCTTGGAGGAGGAATTCTGGGAGTTGAAGTCCACAAGTCTTAAAGGTATCAAGTTTAAAACCCCTGATCTACAATATGCTCTGGGAATGATTAAGGAGGTGTCATGCCCCTGGTGGAGACTGACTCTGAGGGAGAGGAGGAACAGCCGACAGGGAGTGGAAGTGTGGCTCCAGAGGTTGTGGAGGAGGCTGGGGAAGGGCAGAGGCTGGCTGAGCAGTTGGAGGAGGACCCAGGCTCATCTCCTATCCATCCTAGGGCACGCAGGGAGGAGAGAATAAGGGAGAGACGTGGTCTCCTCAGGAGGAGGGGGCCTTGATCCTCTTCATGGGCTGCAGCTGTGAGAACTGAATAAGAGTTTGGACCTGCGTACTGGCAAACGCTGGAAACAAAGCGTGTTTTATTTTGGTCTGAAGTTATCTTGGTTGGCATCCTTCCAACAGACTGTGCCTTGTTATCTCCTTGAATTTGGTAAATACTTCTCTTGTTCTGTTGTGGAAATTTCGTCATTGTAGTTTGTTTGGTTTTTTATTTCACCTCTATCTGCTCATTAAGTTTGGACTGTATTGCTTTCTTTTGAAGACTGTTTCTGAGTACGTTTTATTTCCAACTGAGTATTGTTGAACAGTGGGGCCAAATTGGAGGCATTAAAGGACATTTATTTACGTTTTGGATTTTGTTACGTTTGTGTTACACTCTGGGTCATCACAGGAAGGGCTGTTTTCACCCTCTTTCTCTCACACCAGATATCTGGATTGAATTGCCTCTTGTTTCTCTGGAATGCAGTCTACCCATCCACCCCAGAAATCAATCTCCTCACTACATTCCATCACGCAATATTCCTAATCATACCGACAAGATTATTTTACTGATATGAATACAATTTTAATGTATTTATACAAAGCATTTTACATCTTGTCTACTAATGAACATCTTTGAGACAGCTGATGGTATATTTGAAATGGGCTACATAAAAATGTAATTACTTAAGAAAAGCATAAATCCTAAGCTGTGCCAAACATTGTTGGCTATGCGAAGGGAATGTTTGTACTTTTTGAACCTTCTACATGTTTGTAACATAGGACACTGATGATTGCTGAGTTGATTACTGTTGCTTAACCATTTAATGCAAAAGTCAATGTATCTAAGCCACAATAGCTTTAATTGCTAAACCTTTTTCCTATACATGCCCCCACTACTCCCTTATGACATGTATTCTCCTGGACTTGTAATTTCCACAAACTCAATGTCTCTATAAATTACAACATTCTCAAAGTTACCAATAATGGGTGACTTAAAGATATATATTGTCAATGCTATAGTCATCCTACTTGTAAGAAACTTAGTATAGCCTTATTTGGAAGTAGCAGAAGTTTCCATGAAATGGGTTATAAGTTGAGTTTTATTTTGGAAAGAGAGGGTATCCTTGGGAAAAACATCACATTTGAGAATTATTTTTAAATCTCTTGAGTTGATACTCTTGATACTCTGTGTGTGTGTGTGTGAAAGAGAGAGGGAGAGAGAGGGAGGGAGAGACAGAGAGAATGAGAGAGAGAGAGAGACAGAAAGACAGAAAGAGACAGAGACATACATACATATAAGTAAAGTGATAAAACTAGTATTTGAGATTGGATCCAACCCCATGGAAAGGATAAGATTTCAAAAATGTCCCATCTTATCTTGTTTGAAGATTTTTGTGTCCTTGATTTTTGTTCTGGCTTTCTTGGTTATCTCCCTGCTCTGTTATCCTTTAGGCAAAATGGAAGTCCAGGTGTGCCTGGCAGGTATCATAAAATTCTCATAAAACGTGCAGATGCAGATAGCAGAGAGGGTGGGGGAAGATGACACGCTTACCGAAGTTAAAAATCTGGCTGCCTGTGTATAAAATTGCGAACTGATTTGTTAGCATGCTACCTTTCTGATTGTCCTGCCTGAATAATTTTCTCTGCAACCCGAGATCGAAAACATGATTTTACCAGCTCTGGCGATGAGTCATCTTCCTGCATTAGTTTCTTTTTGAAGATGGGACTGACAATTGACAACGTAGAACTGAAGCAATAGAATGCTCTTCCACCGTCAATCAGAGGTGGTATTCAGCAGGTTCTGACCAGTTCCGGAGAACCGGTAGTGGAAATTTTGAGTAGTTCGGAGAACCAGCAAATACTGCCTCTGACTGGCCCCGCCTCCATCTATTCTCTGCCTCCTGAGTCCCAGCTGATTGGCTGGGTCTTCTTTGGTTACCCTGCCCAGGAGAACGGAGCTGGAAAGTAGGGTAGTGGGGTGGAGAGGGAATGGGGATTTTGCAGTATCCTTCCCCTGCCATGCCCACCAAGCCATGCCCACAGAACCATTAGTAATTTTTTTTTGAATCCCACCACTGCCATCAACGTATAATCTGCAGGATAAATTTTCTGTGATTCTACATTTTACAGGTGGACTTTGGGAGGAAAATATAAATAGGGGGCACACACGTGCAATGTCATGAATGGGTGCATGAAATAAGACCAAAGAAATCCGATTCCAAGGGCAGTCATTAGTGAGAATTGTTTAGTGGTGGGATTTAATTTTTTTTACTACCGGTTCTATAGGCGTGGCTTGGTGGCCATAGCGTGGCTTGGTGGGTGTGGCAGGGGAAGGATACTGCAAAATCCCCATTCCCTCCCCACCCCACTAACCTGCTTTCCAGCTCCGTTCTCCTGTGCAGGGCAATAAAAGGAGACCCAGCTGATCAGCTGGGACTTGGGAGGCAGAGAATAGATGGGGGCGGGGCCAGTCAGAGGTGGGATTTGCCGGTTCTCTGAACTACTCAAAATTTCCACTACCGGTTCTCCAGAACCTGTCAGAATCTGCTGAATACCACCTCTGGAATTGTTGGGCCTTTGCAAGCCAGGAAGAAACCACAGGGGAAGGAGGCAGTTGTGTCCCAAAAGAAGACAATCCAGTTCTCAGAGCACGAAAGTTGATTGTTCCCCCCCAGTTCAGCCCTGTTGCATTGCAACTGGTGTATTCCAAAGCATCTGAAGGTTTTAGCTGTTTCTCCGTGAACCTTACAGAACCACACAGCTCTTTGCCACAGAGCATCAAAGCAAGCCAACTTGCTTGGCTGATGAAATAATAGCACTTTTTGGAAGCTCCCGTGGAGAGAAGCACGGTGCATCTCAAAACATCTTTCATTCTTTTCATAGAGATCTAGAAACAAATTAATTCAAGCAAAATATATTGGATGCAACCTCGAAGAGAAATAATGATTGCTGGTGGGGAGGCTTGTGGTTTCCATCACTTGGCTTTGGGGTTTGCACATGTTGGCCGTGTCTCAAAGGGAACTTGGGAAGAAGAAGGGACATGTTTGCCAAAAGCCATTCCAGGTTTCTGAAATGCCTGGATGAGTTCCATACCAGCTCTTCAGCAGTTTTGTGTTTTCTGCAATGGCAGAGAAGGGCTGGAAGGCTTGTAGAAGGAAAAGATTTGACTGGAAATTTACAGATGCTATTTCAGCACTTGCAAACTTCTAACTTCCCTCCAAAAATGGGCCATGGCCTTGCCTACTTGCTAAGTGTGGACCAGCTGCTTTTGTGGTGTAGAGACAATAACTTGGTCCTCAACACCAATAAGACCAAGGAGCTTGTAGTTGACTATAGAAGGAACAGATCAGACATCCAGCCTTTGCTTATCAATGGAGACCGAGTGAAGCAAGTGGCTAGTTTTAAGTTTCTGGGTGTTACCATAAAAGAGGACCTGACCTGGGGTGCCCACATTGCAGCCCTGGTCAAAAGGGCCCAGCAGAGATTATATTTATTTATTTATTTTATTTATTAAATTTATATCCCGCCTCACTTCCCCCATTGGGGAACTTGAAGCGGTGTACAACAAGATAAAAACATTTTCCTATACAATATAAAATCAAAAACTCATTCATACCATTCAGACATACACGAGGGAAGAACAGAGTCTCAGTTCCACGCCTTCCGAAAAAAGCCAGATCTTAACGGCTTTGCGGAAGGCAAGTAGATTGGGGATGGTTCTAATCTCCACAGGGAGCATATTCCAAAGGGATGGTGCCGCTACAGAGAAGGCCCTACTCCACGGACCCGCCAGCCAACATTGCCTGGCCGACGGTATCCGGAGCAAGCCTTCCCTGTGAGATCTAACCGGGCGCTGGGAGGCATAAGGTAGCAGTAGGCGGTCTCACAGGTATCCCGCTCCTGAGACTTCTCAGAAAACAACAACTGAATGAAAAACTGCTGGTGACCTCTGCACCATAGAATCTTAACTTACTGCACCTCTGTATGGTCTGCCAATTGCACAGGGGCAGATAGGACAACGCTCCAGAGGGTTAATGTCATTGCCCAGAGGATCATGGGTTGCCCTCTCCCCTCTTTGGAAGAGCTTTGTAGCTCCCGCTGCCTTAAGAAAGTTCAAAACATTCTCAAAGATCCATCTCATCCTGGGAACCCCTTTTTTTGAACTATTTCCATCTGGCAGATGGTACAGGATAATAATAAAAACAAGGGCAAATAGGCTGAAAAACAGCTTCTATCCCAGGGCAGTAACTCTTTTTGAATTCTACTGTATAGTGCAGTGTTGGTGTGATGTTGCAGGTTTTCAGTTCAATGTGTGGAGGGTGAAGGATGTGTGTTTGTGTTTATTTTCATGGTCATGATGTGCACTGAAGATGGTGTTTGATTTCGTTGTACGAGGTGCAATGACAATAAAGTAAAAACTAAACTTCAAGGGACCAGAAAAGACCACAAGCCATCTGACATTCTTACCCTTTCATTATCATAACAATAAACTGTATTACAGTCACAGACCAGCAATAGACAAAAATTATCACTGTTTACAATAGTGTTAAAAGATATTACTAATAAGAATAAGAATAATAAGTAATAACATCCATAATAATAAAATACATGGTATCAAATACATGGTATCGTGCCCTTGGTTACATGATGGGACAGCAGGTAAGTACGTGTGTAAATATAGATTTTCTAAAAATTGTTAGAGATATTGTTAGAGAATTGGTGCAGTAAACATCTTTAATTCTGTAATCAAAATTTTCCTTGTGGTCATTGCAGCTGCAAAGAATTTTGCTACTGCATGTGTGGTAGCCGGTTTTAAGTCCTGGAGACCCTTGCTGTCAAGGCTCCAACATGCACCCCCATTCAAATCTTAAGTCTCTAGACTCATTTCTCAGAGTAAAAAAGATTGATTTATTAGGAGTCAACATATTGGCGTTTCCTGGTTGCAGCCAACTCTGAGACACATAATTCATTGTCACCCTTGAACCTAGTCTTCCCCCCATTCTCTGAATGTATATTCTCCAATGGGACACATCCATAGCCATGAGTCATCAATCATGCTCTCCAGTAATAATCTTGCGCACCAACAGCTTCGGCTGTCAAGGTCATTATCTGAAGCATTTCAGGAATACACTACTTCCCCCCACTCCCTTTCTGCTGGCAACTAAAAAGGCCAAAGAAGTATTTTTTAGTTGACGCTTGCATTATCAGCTGGCTAGGGACGTTCTTCACAACAAAGTAGTATTCTACAAGTCGCCCTTGACTTACGACCAGAATTTAGACCAGAATTTCCATTGGTTGGCAAGCTGGTTGTTAACTGAGTTATGCTTGATTTTGTGACCTTTTTTTTAGCCACGGTTGTTAAGTGAATCACTGCAGTTATTAAATGAATCCAGTTTCCCCCATTGACTTGGGCTGGCTCAGAAGGTGGCAAAAGGTGATCTTATGACCCTGGATCTCTTCAATCATCATAAATACATGCCAGTTTCCAAGCACCCAAATTTTGATCACCTGACTGTGGGGAGGCTGCAACTGTTTGTAAATACAAGGACCAGTTGTAAGTCACTTTTTTTTTTTGGAGTGGTACAGTGGCCTTAGAAGTGCAGCTCTCACCTCACAATCAGGAGGCTGTGAATTCAATCCTGAGTAGCGACAGATATTTCTCTCTCTGGGCACGATGAGTAAATATCAGCTGCGAACTCTGCATTGGTGACAAGAAGGGCATCCGGCCAGTAAACAGTCAGCTCTATTCAGTTGCCCTGACTCCACTCTGATGCAAGGGATTACGGGGGTCATTAAAAGACAAAAGAAGTCGTAAGTCATTTTTTTTCACTGCCATCATAATGAACGGTCACTAAACAAACATCTGTAAGTCAAGGACTACCTGCAATTAGGCCATCTAGCATTTCAGAATATAGAATATGAAGTGTGGAGTTCTTGCTGTTCTCTGAGTTTGGATATTGTCTTGCAGATGTTTCAGTACTCAACTAGTTAACACTGATGATGTATCCTAGCTTGGTAACTGAAACATATTCTGGAAAGCAATCAAGCACAGTGAACACTAAGAACTCAATATGCCATTCATCTCATGGCCTAATTTAATGCCCTCACCAGATATATGATGTAATAAAAGCAGGGCCACATTTTTGATCGTGGTTAATGTCAGTTGCTAGGTCAGCCATGAGTAGCAGAGTTAAAGGTTACACTTTTGGCGTGTAAGAGATTTCTCTGAAGTGTTGAACTTTAAACTTTCCACCACAAAACGTATTGAAAGATGGGTTGTCTTTCTCTCTCTGTGTGTCTCTCTTTTTTTTCTCCCCTTAAAAGCCTGAAAGCTATTTTAAAAATAAAGAGCGGGTATGCCTGTAGAAAAAAAAATCTATATTTAAACATTATTTGTGCATCGCACTTGTTACCTTCACATATCCTGTATGTTTTCAAGAAAACCATTCCTCCAAAAATTCTCCTTTTGTTATTTTGTTCATTTCATAAAGTTCTGCAAGAACTCCAGGGATGAAAAAGCAGAGTTTAATTTTTTAAAAAATAAAAGAAGGGTGCCACCCACCCACCCATAAAACAACTGCTTAACTTTTTTCCAATTCAAAATTAAAGGGATTTCAGCACATTTAAATTTGGCTGTGCTGTGTCCCCTTTCTGTTAAAGACAGTTTTTTGGTGACCTCTGCAAGTTTCAGACATTAAATTTGTTTGCAGTGTTTCCATAATGCAAAATAAAGCTAAGTTAAATAATACTTCCCCTACATTTTATGAGCTTCTTTTATATTCTGAGACAGAAGCTTAATGGCCTCTGACTGTAGCCATATAAACTAATGAGAACCATTAGAAGCTACTAATCTTCTAATCGAACTTGGAATTGTTGTTCTACACAGTCAGGACCATTCATGGAGCAAGCTGGATAGTCATCTACATCTTGCTATTTAGGGATACAGATTGTGATCCTGGGAAGCAAAGAAAATAAACAAGCAGGCTGATCTCATTGACTTTTCCTCCATAAAGTCAGCTTTCTTGTAAGGAGGTAGTAAGACTCATGTTTGAATGCAATTCGAGAACAAGAATCTTCCCCTGTTATCTTGGTATTACGGCAAGGCATGTTATTCTTGTGCCTAGAGTAATGGCAGAAAAATAACATGTACACTTAAACAATTTCCCAGCCATGTTCCTCCACCAACTTGTGGCAAGAGGTTTGCTCCTTCCAACATCGGGAAGCAATATATAATTATCATTGCTAACTGTCAGTGGTTCCGTCTACACACTTATACTCGAGTATAATGCCATTTATTTTGCTTGCTTGGTACATTGTGAAACCTAAGCCACTATTTGCAAGCCATGATTGACTATATTGTGTAGTATGGAAAGTTAGCCAACTCTTGCTTATTTCTTGTGTGGAAACAATTCCTTTCTTGTGAGGAAACCAGGAGACATTATGTTATACAGGAGGCAGCGAGAGCACAAAGAGAACTGGCTCAGCAGTAGCAGTGTTCCCCCTCCTGTTGGCTCCCACACTCACCCCCTCCTGTATGTGGGGAAAAAAGAGACTTCCCCTGAAAATAAACCCTGATGCTTATTTTGGAGCCCCCTCAAAATATAAGACCGGGTCTTATTTTTGGACAAACACAGCAGATCACAGTATGTTCTAGTAGGTCTAGTAGTAGTATCAACAGTAGAGACCTTCAAATTTCTAGGTTCTACTATATCACATGACCTAAAATGGACACCTAACATCAAAAACATCATCAAAAAAGCACAACAAAGTATGTTCTCTCTGCGCCAACTCAGGAAGCTCAAACTGCCCAAGGAATGATTGAGTCTGTCATCTGCACCTCTATAACTGTCTGGTTTGGCTCTGCAGCCCAACAAGACAGACACAGACTTCAGAGGGAAATTAGGACTGCAGAAAAAATAAATACTACCAACCTGCCTTCAATCGAGGACCTGTGTACTGCATCAGTCCAAAAGAGGGCTGTGAAAATATCTACAGACACTTCACATCCCAGACATAAACTGTTTCAACTCCTTCCCTCAAAACGATGCTATAGGGCACTGCACACTAGAACAACTAGACACAAGGACAGTTTTTTCCCCTGAATGCCATCACTCTGCTAAAAATAATTCCCTCAACACTTCCAACTATTTACTAAGTCTGCATTACTATTACTATTAATCTTCTCATCACTTCTTATCACCCATCCCTTGACTGTAACTTTGTTGCTTGTATCCTTATGACTTATATTGACTGTTTCCTAGTATGATTTGAATGCTTATTGTTCCCTATGACTATTATTAAGTGTTGTACCTTATGATTCTTGACTCTTGATGAATGTATCTTTTCTTTTATGTACACCGAGAGCATCTGCACCAAGACAAATCACACTTGGCCAATAAAGAATTCTGTTCTGTTCTATTCTATTCTATTCTATTCTATTCTATTCTATTCTATCCTATTCTAAAAATGATAATAATCAAGTGCTATCTCAATGAGTGCACCTTCACAATTAGCTCCTAAAGGTTAGCATGCACCATTATATCTCATTTTTAATGGCTCCATTAAATGCCACTTGTTTTCTGAACCTGGGCCTTGAACAATTGCTGGATGTGCCTCAATTATTCCAAGCTAGGGAAAAATTAGCTGGCAGGACTGTTTCAAGTTCAAATCAATAATTAAAAGATGCTATCTGTTTCTTTGTAGTATGCCATAAACAGTTTCTGAGCCCGAGTAACAATTACAGCAAAGCTAAGGCATTTAATCAAGTCACTAAACGTGCAGCTTATAGGTTATCAGTAACTGCAGTGGGATGATCAGAAGTTCTTTCTGGCAGGTTTCCTACTAAACTGCACAATATGTATGCAAACTATGAAATGACAATTTGAAGCCCTTTCCACAACCCACGAGTGAGGGGAAGCGATAATTATTTAATGAAAGAATCAGAGCGACTAAGCATTATTCCTCAAAGCCAATTTTTCATTGCCTGGGTTAGTCTAAGGTTCAAATGAATAATATTTAGTCTGACACAGAATGGCTCCTGAAAATGCACACGGCTTGCAAAAAAAATATGCAGGCCAGCACTGCAACCTTTCAGCTTTGTGCCTAAATCAGTTTTATGTTCTGTTATTTGCCCTTTAAGTTTGATGCTTTCTAATTTTTTTTTTTACAATAAAATAAAGCTGTCTTCCAGAAAACTTCGCCCACTGTAAGTGATCTTTTCATCAATAATTAGAACACAAGAAAACAAATCTCAGTTCCTTCGCCATTAATCACGGGTAACAATTGTTGGAACTAGATTTATGTGTGACACCAAGTTTCAGGACCAGGAGTTGTTGGAAGTACTGTGTCATTTACCAACAGAGCCAGTCCTCCTCATAATGTTGTTTTAGAGATTAAGCAGCAGTGGTGGGAGTCAAAATTTTTTACCATCAGTGCTGTGGGTGTGGTTTGGTGGGCATGGTTTGGTGGGCGTGGCTTGGTGGGCGTGGCAGGGGAAGGATACTGCAAAATCCCCATTCCCTCCCCACCCCACTAACCTGCTTTCCAGCTCTATTCTCCTGTGCAGGGCAACCAAAGAAGAACCAGCCAATCAGCTGGGACCCGAGAGGCAAAGAAGAGATGAGGGTGGAGCCAGTCAGAGATGGTATTTGCCGGTTCTCCAAACTACTCAAAATTTCCACTACCGGTTCTCCAGAACCCATCAGAACCTGCTTAATACCACTTCTGTTGAGCAGTACATTTAGTCCCTGACTTACAACAGTTCCTTTAATGACCGTTCAAAGTTACAATGGCATTGAAAATGTGACCATTCATCACACTTAATGACCATTGCAGCATCCCTGTGATCACATGATCAAAATTCATATTGCTTGGTAAGTGATTCATATTTATGACCGTTGCAGTGTCCCGGGCTCATGGGAATCCACTTTTGCGACCTTCTGACCAGCAAAATCTCAACCTCTTTTTTTGTAGTATGGTGAGCAAAATCGGTGGCACTATTCCAGGTGTGGTCTTACTAGGGTTTTATATGGCAATTCTTTTCTTCCCAGAAGAGGAAACAGGAGTGGTGAGTTTGCTATCTACTTAGCATTTGCAATGATCACCATGATTCATGAAAAGAGAGTTAAATATCCATTGACAGGGCACGGCATGCCTTTCAGAAAGGCAGATCACCGTTGTTTCATGTTCCTATAGATCATCCCATGAGATGTGCAAGGTATGTGCACCAGGTGTGAAAACTGTTATGTATATGTACACAACGTAATTGGGTTGACAATATATAAACCACAAATATATATGTTTGTAGCTTTAAGGAACAAGACTGTAATGTATTATACTATGTTCTGGTTGGTTGAGTATGCTGCAAGTTGCCATAACAGGGAGCTATAGATCATGGTTTAATTCTCTTTCTCACTGATGATCTCTCTTTATACTGATACTGACTAACTATGGACCGATACTGACTAACTCTGTTTACTTTGATATTCTGTTGATATCGAAGGTTATCTGTTGTATTATGGTTTGATATTTGTCTGCTGTAAAAGATGTGAAACCGGTAAGAAGACTTTATAACTGGATATTTCTGGACTGTTAAAAACGTGTATGACATGGACTGTTTATTGGACTGTGCTATTTCTTCAAGTAAACATTAACACAACTTGATTTAACTCTGTGTGGCTGTATGTTTATTCATAACTGTTCTCATATACGTTTCCATGTGCATATCCTTGTTATACAAGGGTTACTCTGCACATATCCTAACAAAAACCAAGTCCACATATGAAGGTTCAGTTCAACTGATTGGTTGCTAAAAGTCTATGCCAGGGGTGTCAAACTCAATTTCATTAAGGGCCGCATCAGGGTTGTCTTTGACCTTGGGTGCCCGGGGTGGGTGTGGCCAGGGGGGATGTGGCCAGTTCTGTGTCACTCGTGTCGGGGGCACCTCTGGTGGCCCTCTCAAGTTCAGTTTTTGGCTGCAATGGCCTCCTGCAACCCTCTGCCAGTGAAAATGGAGCACAGGAGTGCCACATGCAGAGGCACCATGGGCCAGTCCTTCAGTGTTTCCAGGTCAGCCCTATGGGCCAGATCTAAACACTTAGCTTAGATCTGGGCCTTGAGTTTGCCACCATTGGTCTATGCCAGAGATCTTCTCAACCAATGGTCAGCACTTGGTTAAAATTAGGAAAGAGGCAATGGCATTCAAAGGAAATTGCACTTACTTTATTTATGGCTACATAGGGATTCTAGGTTGATTCCCTCCCTCCTTTCCTCCTTACTCTTCCCTCTGGCTCTATCAGTTCTTCTCCTACATCTTGTGTGTTAAAGTAAAGGTGGTGGCCAGGTTTTCCAATCAAAGGTCCACCCCCAATGCATGCATGGGTGGGGTTTTGATCAGATGGATCAGATGGCAAGGCTGTCATCTGTGATCCCCATGGCCAGTCTAGGTTCTTCCCAAAAGAAATTCCAGCTATTGAGATTTTTCCCAAAGAACATCTGATAGAGATTTTAGAACATGCTCCAAATTTCCCACGTCAAGAGACAATCCCAACTTAATAATAGTTGTTTCTGCCCTCATACTTGGGAATAAAGGGGAGATATAACTAGATGTAACCAGAACTTGGATTAACTAGAGGAACTCACTTCTACTCTATTGTATACTCTGAGCAATTTTTTGTTCATTTTAATGTATTTATTGTTTTACAGTTTTAATGTTTTTATACTATGGCTTTATTGCATTGTAAGCCGCCCAGGGTGACAGTGAGATGGGTTGCAATTAAATTTAATAAATAAATACATGTATTAAGTATAATAAAAATTGGGTTAAAAGAAAGACCAACCTAGCATTTTCAAGTTTCTAGAAAACCTTGGGGAAATGTTCGAACTTTCCCAAAGAAATCTTAATTAAATTTCCAAAATATGAAGTCAAGAGGATGACATTCCTTCCAGTTCTATCCTACAGGCAGATTTGTCAGGTTTATCCAATAAATGTAAGCAATTAAGATTTTTAGCTGAAACCTTGTCAAGCTCCTGGACAAAAACGCCCCACCTCTGTCCTTCTAGCCAAGAAATGAAACATTAATATCAATAAAAATAAAACAAAGTCCAAAGAAAATAAGGTATCAAATTTTCATCAGTCTTTGGAAAAATTCTATGAGTACAGTGACCTTTGTTAACTGATTTTTTTAAAATCTCACCAACGCTAAAGCAACATCATTCTTCTTTTTTATACATGTAAATTGGAGCAGTTTCATTAAATGACAATTTGTTCTCTCTTTTGCTTAAATGGATTTATATTACTTGGGGAGAGTGCCTTAACAATAAGCCCTGAAAATCATTTGATTTAAGCAGGCAAAGATTTTATGTTGAAAGCTTGATGGGTTTTTGGTTTTGCAGGATGACTTCATTAAATGGATTGTAACTATGCATCACCCTCTCCCTCTCTCTCGCCCTCTCTCCCTCTCCCCCTCTCTGTCTCCATGCATGTGTGCTCATGAATATGTTGCTTCTATTCACAGTGTCTTCTGTTGGTTTGTATGGACTGTAGATGTGAACTGGAAGGCAATTCAAGATGTCTGTGGAATATAATAGCAATAATAAAACATAACACTAATAGCAGTGTTCCACTATCTAAGGCAGTGGTGGCTAACCTTTTTGGACTCCTGTGCCAAAAATTGTGTGCACACTGGTGCACACGTGCGCATGTGCCAGCACCCAGAAGGCAATGTGCCTCCCCTCACACCCCCTGCACATGCGTGCAATCCCCACCACCACCACTCCCTTACCTGCACTGTGCCTCACAGCTGATTTTCGGCTGGTTTGAGGCCTTTTTCAGCCTCCAGAGGCTGAAAGTTTAAAAACAAGGTTTAAAAACAAAGCTGTCAAACTTGAATCACATGTTAGGTTTCCCTTTACCTGCCTGCTTTTGTCAATTCTGGCATGAGATGGCTGCTGATATTTGGCTAAACTTTTGGCTTTTCCTAGTTGTCCTTCCATTCCTGCAAAGAGATGGCCTCATTTTAAAGATGACATAATAGCCAAATTAAGCCAGATATGGATACGCCTGCAGGTGGCTGAAATTCACACATCTTATTTTTGAAGTCACTAGGGAATTAATTGGTTAGAAACTTTTAAATCTCCAAGGGAAATCTCTCTTACTTTTCTTTTTTGACAAGCAGACCTGACAGAGGTTCAAGAAGCAGCTTTAACTTCCTTAGGGGAAAAGGATTGTGTGCTAGACAAGCACAACTGACAACCAATTTAAGCCAGTTAGTTTGCCTAATAATGGCAGTTGCGATGTTAGACTGCTAAAATAATAGTTTTAGAAGAACGAGAGGGGAATATTGTTAGCGACATAGGTAATATTTTTAGGGCAGCCAGTCCAGATTCCAACGGCTGTCTATCAATAGCTTAAACAGTCTGGATGGCAAAAACTTAATTGAAATATTTTCTCTTGTGTCTCATACCAAGTGTCTGGATTCAAGATCTGCCAACTTATTTTTGTCTTTCAAAGTTTGGACAGATGGTGCTTCTATTCTGATGGACAGAGGCAAAAAGCCAATATTTCGGTTACCATGATTGTATTTTACAAGTGAAAATGTTGCTGTGTCCCAGTCTAAAGAACTAAAGGTATTCACTGAATTAATACAGATGATGAGGGATTGCCATCAAGTCCTTAAACCAACACTTCCCCATGGAGTGGAAATAACTTCTTTTGCTATAAATGCTTCCTTCAGTTTATTCCCATGGTTCATTCAATTTATTTCTGTCGAAAGCTTAATATAGAGTTGGAAATATACAGGCCTGGAAGCTATTGCATAAATTGTGTCAAATCTTGGGGAAGAGATCCTCTACTTATGCAAGCAACATCTCCCATCTCATTGCCTGTGTCTACATATCAAACCTCATATTGATGCCTTCAGGGATTCCTTTTGAAGTAGCAGGGTGTTTAGGTTGATCATAAGTGTAGAATGCTGTGGTTGCATTCAAACAATACACCAACAATGATTTGCTACTATCTAGATGTCTATCTAACATGTTAACAATGAACAAGCTACAATTTGCTTAGTGGGTGGTGCAAATTCATCCCACAATCACCTCCAGTCTCACCCGTCTTATTTTCCACTGTGCATTATGCTCAAAGACAGTGTGGTGGCCTAAAAGTGGACCTCTCGTCTCACAATCAGAAGGCTGTGAGTTTGATCCTAGGTAGAGGCAGATATACTTCTCTCTCTGGTCATGAAGAGAATATATCTGCTGAACAAAACTCCACATTGGTGACAGGAAGGGCATCAGGCCAGTAAACACTCAGCTCCATTCAGTTGCTCAGACTCCACCCCGCAAGGGATTAAGGGGTCATTAAAAGGAGATGATGGTGATTATGCTCAAAGACAAGTGTTCCAGTGGTGGGATTCAAATTTTTTTACTACTGGTTCTGTGGGTGTGTCTTGGTGGGCATGGCAGGGAAAGGGTACTGTAAAATCTCCTGTCAGAGGTAGTATTTGCCAGTTCTCCAAACTATTCAAAATTTCCACTACCGGTTCTCCAGAACTGGTCAGAACTTGCTGAATACCACCTCTGAAGTGTTCCCATCTCATTTCTTGCCAGCCTTCTTCAGCTGACATAAAAGTCCCCTTCCTGTCCTGAGTCTTCTCTCGTGGCTATTTTTTTTTCCCATGGTGAGGAAACAAAACTCAACTTGATGCTCTTCAAGGAGAGGGACAAAGGCATCCCTTGGTGAAAAGAAGCATCTCTAATTCTCAGGGTCCCCAAGTGGCCAGCTCCAAACTATGAGTTCAAAAAGAGAAGGAAGGAAGGAAGGAAGGAAGGAAGGAAGGAAGGAAGGAAGGAAGGAAGGAAGGAAGGAAGGAAGGAAAGACTGCTACAGTGCACAAGATATTTTCTGTATTCTCACCATCTCTCATCTCCTGGGGTTCATTGCCATCATATTTTGCCAGCTTACCCTTTACACCACCAATACAAGAAAACCTGTGTAGCTTAGGGTTGAACTGTGGGGTCATTGAGTGTGATTGTTTCTTTGCTGATGTTTCCTCACCCAATGAAATGTCTGCAAGGCAAGTGATGTTGCCTAGTTGGGTAATGAAACATCTGCAAGAAAGCAACCAAGCTCAGCGAGCACTGAGTAATACTGGAAGCACTCAAGAATACTAATCCATTTCATTATTCAAGGCCCTGTAAGCTGAGAATGGAAGGCTGGCCTGGAAAATTTGAACTGGGGTTTATAAAATGGAAGCTAACGCAGCTCCTAAGCTTGCTTTCCAGCTGGTTCTCGCTCTTTGAAAGTATCTCCAAAGGCAGCTTAGAAACTGTGCATTAACATAAGAAAAGGAAGTTTTCTTTGTGTGATTGATGGTCCAAAACTCCATTTTTCCCATCCGTTTCTGAAACTTTAATTATATGGCAGCTATATATTTCAGGAAGATGTAAGCTGGTTAGATTATGAAGTGTGTGTGTCTGCGCGTGGCAGAAAGAAGGAGGGAGAAAATTTCACAGCTTAGGTGGAATTCTAAAATAGATACATCATAATTTAGTTCAGGAAATATGGCAGAAATTTTCCCCATCGTGCCTACTTCAATTTCCAATCCATACACTTATCAAACACTTGCAAGTGCTTTTTCTTTTTTGTATACAAATACACAAATAACACACAGACAGCACACAAACTATCCCCAATCAGCAAGCACGACCTAAGTTTGATGTTGGTAGCAAATAGTATTAAAAAATCTTGGCAGAATTACCCTTTGACAGCAGAGAAATTTTTCATTCCAGCTGGTCATTAGGCCTTTCCAACTGTTGGTGTCTCGTGCAATCTGCTTTAATAGCTGCATATAATTAGCTTTGTGCAGGCTTTGGGGGGTAATATTCAAGTCCAAATATCAAAATCCAAAGAAAGATAACTCAAAGGGACATATGTTCAAGGCAGCCTTCTCACTGCTGCCTTTAGCCCCGAAGATGATAGCAGTGTTGATTTATGCATATTAGGTTTGAATCCTGATATGAAAAATGTATCAATTATTTTCTTCAGAAGTTCGGGAAAAAGTAAAGCAGGTTGATATAAAAAGCAGTATGTCATCTGGATGTACAGATATCTTTGAGAATTTTGATACAGTAAAGGTTTCAGAGACAAGCTTGACTTTGCTAATCTTAATACAGTATTTTCTGGAAACAAGAATGCCAATTTGCAAGAATAGGACTGATGGAAGTCTCACTGTTTGATAAAGTTTCAGCATGCTGTATATATATTTGAACTTTATGAGTATGTTAGCCAAGAGTTTATTTGCTTTTGTTTTACAATAAAGACCAAACATGATTTGGGAAACCATGGTTTCTTTCTTCATCAGGTTAATCTATCATTAGCCCATAAGTCATCATTTAGAAACTGTAACAGCTGTATTTACATATTGGATAACATTCCAACTTGCTTAGCTATGGTTTTTTAAACTACGAGATAATCAAAGGTTTTCACATAGCTTTAAAACATATGATGATTTATAAACCACGGGTTCCCAAAGCTCAGACTAACTCTCTTCTTTAAATTAAACCCATTTAATCTCTGCAAATCTCATTTTCTAGCTCCATTAAAGTCCTGCCTCTTTAAATTTTTATTTTAGGATTGCCTTTATTTTTGGATCTCTTTCCATTGATGGCTATCCATTCTGCTTATTACAGTGAGAAATATTCAGGAATATTAGTAGGATCAATTGATTGTTTCAGGAACTAAGTATTAGAAGAAGGGAGTAAAGGGCTGGGGAATAGAATTAACTATCTGTTCATATGTCTTGCTCATCATTCCCTTGTGGACACAGATGTGCTAGAGGTTGCTATCCCATCATAAAAGTTGGTGGAAAATAACACATTTTAACACTGTTGTCAGATTGATCCAATTCAACACAGATCCACCTCTCTCCCTCTCTCCTCCCTCCCCCCCTCTCTCTCCCTCCCTCCCTCTTTCTCTTTCTCTCTCTCCCCCTCTCCCTCTTCCCTCTCTCCCTCTCCCTCCCTCCCTCCAATTGATTTGGGGATATGGAATAGAAGATATGTGTATGAAGGATACAAGACAGAATCCTGTCTCAGTATCTGGGTATAAGTTGCCCCTCTTTCCATTGATCATTGCAATGGTCTAATCCGTTCAGAGAAGATGTCCTCCTTTCAAACAAAGCTAATGCTAAATTAATACCCAACAACACCTGCTTCATAATCAAAACAACTTTTATTTCCTACTCCAGTCCTCCAACCTCTTTGCTTTTCAGGTATGGATTCAGACTAATTTCTCAAAGTAAACATGAAAGTCACAGGTCACCAATTTTTGGGATGCATTCAATGAAGAGTGCTCAGAATTCAGCTGGAAAGGACTGAGAGTAACGGGTAAAAGAAGTAAATAAGGCCAGGAGAGGCAAACAAATGGAAATATGAGCATTTCTCAATTTCCTGGCTGGAGTATTGATTTCTTACATTGTCATCTCATATCTGAGATGACTCAGCAGAAAACCAGCTTCGGAAGCATCTTTTCAACATGAAGGGGCAAGGATGCATGTTAGAAAGAGGATGATGAATGTTGGTTCATTAGAAGGAGCCCAAATGCCATCCTTCTTCATGAGGGATTTATCATTTCCCACCTTGTTCTGCACTCGTCTTAATAAGAGTTTGATAAATGCCCATTTTGGCAGTAATAGAAACATCACTCTTCAGATCTTAGTTCATGGGTCACCTGTCAGAGCATTACATCTTAATACGGTGGTGTGGGGTTGGAGAAAACTATATCAGCAGCTTTTTGCAGGTCTACTTAATTGTGTTAGGTTTCCTAATTAAGGGGTGGGAACAGAGGATCTATCTATTTCCTCCCCCAAATGTAGGGAATGGCAGAATTGGAATTTCATCAGAAGTGATGTGTAGAAAGTTAGCACCCACCCCTCTCTAGAAGAATGAAATATTTTGAGAACTGTTAAAAAGGCAGAAGATTATATTTCCCTGGATGAGAAATGGAGAAACATGCTCTTGGAAAGCAGCCCCCCACCTTCCTTAATAGACCACAGCGGATGTCAGCACTTAAGAGATAAAGAGATAGGTGGCTCTATTCATAGGCAAAAATTCCCTGCAACAAAGGTAGAATTAGCCCTCGGCCACAGTAGGAATTGCTCAACAAGCCCTTTCATTGCATCAGCCAAACTTCAACCAAGCTTAGCTCGGACAAACTCCTAGGATTTGTACATGGCCCTATAGGAGTCTGACAACAGCTAACATTTTTATTTATTTTTATTTTATTTATTTTGTCAAGCATGTATTAGATAACATGTATAAGTATAAACATGATTATGAATACATGAAATGGATACGGATAAATGGGGAACATTAGGACACGGATGGTAGGCATGTTGGTGCACTTATGCATGCCCCCTTACAGACCTCTTAGGAATGGGGTGAGGTCAACAGTAGACAGTCTAAGGTTAAAGTTTTGGGGTTTTAGGACGCAACAACAGAGTCAGGTAGTGTATTCCAGACATTGACCACTCTGTTGCTGAAGTCATATTTCCTGCAATCGAGTTTGGTGCCATTTACCTTGAGTTTGTATCTATTGTGTGCTCGTGTATTGTTGTGGTTGAAGCTGAAGTAGTCATTGACGGGTAGGACATTGCAATGAATAATTTTATGTACTATGCTTAGGTCAGACCAAAGGTGGCATAGTTATAGATACATGTTCTTGCACAGGAACAAGAAGCTCAAGTTCAAAGCCCAAGATAAATTATAACCCCCCCACTCTCAACTCCATGTGGTCAGCTGCCCTAGAATTACCCATATGCTCCTGCTTCATCATTAAACCATCTTTCCAATCAGCCTCCATGTTTCTAGTATCTTTCTCTGGCTTGGAACTAAACCAGATGGATATTTCTTCCAACAGAAATAATATTTATATTAAAACAGGGTATAATATGTTAATGTGCTCTGTCAGGGCCAAACAATTTGTGCAAGAATCTCACTAAAAGAATTGGTCTTAATGGAAAATTCATTGTTAGAGTAATATATATTCTGGTTAAACAGAAAAGTAGCATCTGAAGGACTTCTATACTTTTAAATGAGGGCATTAGAAAACATTGTGTCTTAGACAGAAAGCATGATGAGGAAGATGTTTCTAGAATCAGTTCCAAGAGCTGATTTAATGGACTTTTTGTTGTTTATTATTTCATTGATGCTTAAAAAGGAGAAAGATCAACATATCAGGATATGCCACAATACGTACCTGCTACTATATAGGATTTTAGCATTAATTGTGATAAAATTCAAAAAGTGAGGAAGAATAACAGAGTTTAGTTAGGAAGGTGCTCCTT
Source organism: Naja naja (assembly GCA_009733165.1). Taxonomy (NCBI): domain Eukaryota; kingdom Metazoa; phylum Chordata; class Lepidosauria; order Squamata; family Elapidae; genus Naja; species Naja naja. Next base: position 16,090,372 of record CM019162.1, read on the forward strand.
AGAGAAGAGTTTGAATTATTAAACTTTTTCACAGAACATGTAGTGAATTAATAACAATGGATTTCATTGTATATAATGGCTTTCAATTGAGCAAAGAACAAAATGCACATCCAAAGGATTACTTGGCTGATTTTTCAAATTAGTCTTTCAAAACTCTATGTAATGTGATGCTGAGATTTCTCTAAAATGGATGCCTGGAGCTCCATTAAGACTTCAGTAGGAGACATAGCATCTAACTACCTTGTCTGATCTTAGAAGTTAATTGTAGTTGGTCTTCAATAGTGTTTATATCCTTCCTTCCTTCCTTCCTTCCTTCCTTCCTTCCTTCCTTCCTTCCTTCCTTCCTTCCTTCCTTCCTTCCTTCCTTGTCAGTTCTTACAAATTTGAAAGCTTATGCAATATTTTGTGATCTGGCCTAGTAAGCATTTTTTCCCCACTATGGAGTTTAAAATTCTCCATTCAAAATATTCAGATGAGGTTTTTCCTTAAGTATCCAGAATAGTTTCTTGCTATGATCTCTGATCCAATAGCTTTTGAACAGCAGTCTTCCAATATAGCAGATTTCGGCAAGGTGCTCTTAGGTAAAAATGTACAAAATATTTTGAAAATATTACAAAGTGTCAAGAGAATGACAGTTTAATGCTATGTGAAAGCTGCAGATTCCTTCATTTAGTTGAAAGGGCTTTGATGTCATAGTACCTGTAATTGCAATGTTAAATTCTCTGTACAGAGAAGAAAAGAAAAAAAAGTTAGCTAGTAGTAGAATACAGATTTTAAATTTACTTGTCCCAGTGGCTTTATTCTGAATATCATATTCTGCTGCCTAATACAGTCTTGTTCCTTGTAATCACAAGCTACAAAGCAAGCTTGGGATTGTTTTTAGAAAAAAAGAAAATCTGAATTTTGCAAGATTTGCCCCCTCCTCACTTTTCTTTGCCTTTGTTTCCTTTCAACTCTTTATGTCAATTGTCAGCTGAAAAGAATTACTGGATATGCATATAGCAGACTTGGAGAGCACTGGGATTTGTTACAAGTTCCCCAGGCATATAAACATATTTGATCATTTCCCTGATCCTGGAATTGTCGTTCTGCAAAAGCCATTGATGGTTCTTTTCTGAAAATTTTTCAATAGATTGCTCTATTTTGCAGACAAAAAAAGTCTTAGATATAAAGACTTTTTGTAGATATGAAGCGCTTTATATGTGTAGAGCCACCAAGAAAGGCTGTATTTATATTTGCATGTCAAGTTTTTCTGTTTGTGCACAGAAAGTCACACTCTAATCAGAAAGATGGCAAAATAGTGCGTGAAAATCGGTGGGACTCTAACTCTCAGACTGTGCATTTCCTCTAAGGTTATTGTGCAAAATAGAAAGGTACTTAATATGCCATCAGCCTTTAATCTCTCAAGTTCTTGAGGTGTCTTTTCTCAAATAAATGTTTATCAGCTCATTAAAGAATTCTGTCTATCAGGCTTGTCTCCTGGGCTATGTGTGACTGGTTGAGTCTTCTTATCCAAAGGTTGGATCCCATGAGTTCTCGCTACTGCTGTTTTTTTGGACATCAGAGAAACTCTGATTTGCTTAAGTTCAAAGGTATAGTTGCTCTTTTCTTCTTCTTTTTTATATATAGCAATGGCAATTGCACTTAGACTTATATTATATTGCCTTATAGACCTCTCTAAGTGGTTTACAGAGTCATCCTATTGCCCCCAACAATCTGGGTCCTCATTTTACCCACCTCAGAAGGATGGAAGGCTGTGTCAACCTTGAGCCTGGTGGGATTTGAACCACCAAATTGCAGTCAGCTGGCTGTCAGCAGAAGTAATTTGCAGTACTGCACTCTAACCACTGCACCACCAAGGCTCTTATTTTATAACATATAAGGATTCCATTTTTAATTGAACAGTGTATTGTCTGGGTACAAATATTTATAATCAAAATGTTTGCAACGATATTCATTACATTGGTTTTAGTTCTATAACAACAACAACAACAATAATAGTTGCTTATCCATTTTAACAAACCTCCCTTATATCATTAGTCCTTTTCTTTCATCTACATGTTTCTAACTTCTGTTTTTTATTTTATTGATAAAATAAGTCACATGTTAACAAGTATTCAGTTTCTCCCTTTTCCTTAATTGTAAGTGTTAATCTATCCATTTCTGCACATTCTAGATTTTTTTTAAAATCACATTTTCGTCTGTAGGGATCTCTTCACTTTTCCATTGAGGTGCAAATACAATTGTAGCTGAAGTTAATACATGTAGAATCAAATATGTATTACCCTTGTTATACTTATCCGATATATTTGCTGTTTTTCTTCTTCTGGGCAACTGTCTTTCTGCCAATGAGATCGACTTGATCCATTTGTTCTGGGGGAAAAAGCCTACTGCAGACACAATCTGAGGGATCGTCTCTTGCTGGTCACATCTACCTGCCCATCGGAGTGGTGAAGCAGGGAATGCTGTAGATCCCATCTCCAAGGGAGATACACCTGATGGGACCCAGAAGAAGAAGGGCCTTCTCCGTGGTGGCTCCCTCTCTCTGGAACATCATCCTCCCAGACATTAGAACGGCCCCCACTCTAATACTCTTCTGGAAGGCACTGAAGACCTGGTTCTGCTAGCGGGCCTGGGGAACCCAGAGCGAGATGGAGCCCATCAAATGGCTCATGTGATCTGCTGTCATCAGGGTAGGGGTGGTGGGAGTTGGGGTGTGTGTGTGATTTTGTTCTATTGTACTTTATTAATTTATTTGATTCTTTTTGTTAGTTTTTATTCTTTTAAGTATGGTTTTACATTCTGTAAGCCATCTCGAATCACCATGGGCGAATAGATAGCAATATAAATTCAATAAATAAAAGAATAAATAAATAAGCTAAGGAGTTGCAGCTGGTGAGGTCCAGAAGAGCCTTTTTTGCATGGCCTCTGCCTTCCTTTGGAATATCTTGTCCCCAAAGCAGAGATGGTATTCAGCCAGTTCTGACCAGTTCTGGAGAACTGGTAGCAGAAATTTTGTGTAGTTCAGAGAACTGGCAAATGCCCCCTCTGACAGGCCCCACCCCATCTATTCTCTGCCTCCCATTGAGTCCCAGCTGATTGGCTGGGTCTTCTTTGGTTGCCCTGCACAGGAGAATGGAGCTGGAAAGCAGGTTAGTGGGGTGGGGAGGGAATGGGGATTTTGCAGAATCCTTCCCCTGCCATGCCCAACACACCACACCCACCACACCCACCAAACTGCTAGTAAATATTTTTTTAATCCCACCACTGTTCCAGAGAGGAGATCTTCTCCTTGTTCTGGCTTCAGGAAGAGCCTTTAAACCTGGCAGGGTCAGTTGTCATGCTGCCCCAAAGGAGAAGCTGTAGGATGGAGGTGATTGGTGCAGTAACAGAGAAAACAGGTTTGGAGAAACCTGTTGGCTTTTATTCTCTTCTTAATCTTTGGTCATTCTGTTTTTATATTTCTACTTTATATATATATATATATATCTGTGTTTTATTATATTGTTCAGTCACCCCGAGTCACCTCAAACCATGAGATGGGATGGCCTATATATTTAATAAATAAATCACAGATATTGTTCTACCAAATTATATGTCACTCTAAACACCCAAAGTGATTATGCAATGACATCCTCGTTATAGGTGACTTTGAAAACACAAAGGGTTTATGAAATGACATCAAACAATTAAAATAACACTCCTAGTTAATTGTTCTGCAGATTTTTCTTTTAAATTGGAAAGAACAATATCGTATTGAAGTTCTGATAGAAGTAGTAGGGTTAATTTCCATCTTGAAACCAAAATTCTCATCTATGAGTAGGAACAGGGATATTTTTTCTACCTTGACTTTTGAAGTGGCACATGTCTAATTTCCCTGAACATAAATGCAGAATAACAGGGACCTTAGAGATCTTCTAGTCCATCCACTTGCTCATGCAAGAGACCCTATGCCATTCTGGATAAATGATTGTCTAATCTCTTATTGAAACCCTCCAGTGTTGGAGCACCCACAACTTCTGGTGCCAAGCTATTCCACTGATTAATTAATAATAATAATAATTTATTAGACTTGTATGCTGCCCTCTCTCCCTAAGGACTCAGGGCGGCTCACAGTGTAAAAAACACAATACAATAAATTACTTAAAAAATAATTAAATAATACAAGCCCAATAATAAACTAAAACTAATTAAAATTACCTTAAAAAGAATCCCAGCCACCACCACCACCACCCCTGGTTCAGTCCAGGCCGGCCTGCTGAAACAGCCAGGTCTTCAGGTCATGACCGAAGGAGCGGAGATCAGGGGCCAAACAAAGACCCAAGGGGAGCTGGTTCCACAGGGTGGGTGCTCCCACAGAGAAGGCCCTACCCCTGAGCACTACCAGCCAACAATGTCTGGCCGACGGTACCCCAAGGAGGCCCTGCCTGTGGGAGCGTACAGGGCAATCGGAATGTGATGCCGGTAGGAGACGTTCCCGCAAGTACCCTGGACCCAAGCCATGCAGGACTTGTTCTAACTGTCAATAAATTTCTCCTTAGTTCTAGTCTGATTCTGTCCTAGATTTGTTTCCATCCATTGCTTCTTGTTCTGCCTTCATTTTTGTCTGCATTTTTTGAATTTCTTTATTTGATTCTCTTCCCCATTAGAAACTTTAGTACTGTCTTAAGTAATACATTAATGAACTGAAAGTAATTTCATTCATTTATAATGGGTCTAAAATGAGCAGCAGCCTTAACATTTTAAATTATGTTGTAGACTATATAAAATTGATCTTGGTTAATAACTTATCATTGATGTAATCAAAAGAGATAGATGGAAACTGTACAATATAAACCCACAGAAATAAAATGTTCTGTAAGCTGAAAAATACATTTCAGAAGGAAAACAATCTTGCTTCTTCTATAAGTAAGGCAACATTGCTAAAAGGGCAACAAGGAAGCCAGTGGAAATTAAGGCAAAAGTATATTTAAAAAATAATTATGATCTGAGAGGGAGGACATAATAACTCAGAAGCTAAGATCTAGATTCTGATTCCAGGTGATTTTCTTTCAGAGACATCTACATATAGATTAATAAATCTTGCCAATCAATAGTCCTCCCTCACCAAAAATAAGTAAACGTGGAATAAAAAAAACTTAACAAAGCAATACCAGAGTAGGGTACCTGAAGGATAACCTTTGTCCAAATTGTAGGAGATGAGCAGGCTGAACCCAAGGGTGGGGTCAAATGCATCATCATTTTGAAGTCTCTACATCTTCATAAGAGACCTAAGTCCACCCATCTTTGAAGTCCATTGACTCTTATTTGGCACCAATTCACCTTGACCATTAGTAGATCAGTTTCTTGTGAATAGGTGGCATGAGATAAACTCAGAGGGCTTTTTGAACTTCTTTACTCCCTATTATTATTATTATTATTATTATTATTATTATTATTATACACAAAAATGACAGTGTACACAGCAAATGAGATAACTATGCTGGGTTTTGTATCACAAATCACTAGTCAAACACTTCCCAAGCGTTTAGGACTGCGTGATGTATCGGCGGATTATGTGAGCAGATCCCAGTAAGGTGGCCTTCTGCAGCTGACCAATGGTGATTTTGTCAGCGCCAATTGTATTTAAGTGCTTGCCTGGGTCTTTAGACACAGCACCCAGTGTGCCCAGTACCACTGGAACCACCTGCACTGGTTTATGCCACAGTCTCTGCAGTTCGATTCTCAAGTCCTGATATCTGGTGACTTTTTCAAGTTGTTTCTCATCGATTCTGCTGTCACCAGGTATGGCAATGTCGATGATCCACACTTTTTTCTTCTCCACAATTGTGATATCCAGGGTGTTGTGTTCCAAAACTTTTGTCAGTCTGTATTCGGAAGTCCGCCAGTAGTTTTGCATGCTCATTTTCAACCACTTTTTCAGGCTTATGATCCCACCAGTTCTTTGCTACAGGCAGATGGTAGTTGTGACACAAGTTGCAGTGCACCATCTGAGCGACTGTGCTGTGACATTGTTTGCAGTCAATCTGAGTTATTGTCTTGCAACAGCTCAGTATGTGATCAATGGTTTCATCCGCTTCTTTGCAGAGTCTGCATTTGGGGTCATCAACAGATTTTTCTATTCTGGCTTTGATTACATTCATTCTGATGACTTGTTCTTGGGTTGCAAGAATCAGGCCTTCTGTTTCTTTCTTCAGTGTTCAGTGTTATTATTCTTATTATTCTTTTGATTATCGGAATAACAGACCTTGGGAGTCTTCTAGTCCAACTTCTTGCTTATGCAGGAAGTTCTATTGCATTACTCTGTTGCTTTGCATGTACACTGGGAGCTTCTGTACCAGAGACAAATTTCTTGTGGGTCTAATCATTATTCAGCAATATGTTTTTTAGTATTTATAATTGTAATTTAATAAAAACAAATAAATAATCCTGTTCTGTGAAGAATTGAGTTTAGAGAGCTTTCCCCAGGAATCAGTGATAAGATATATCTGGATACATGCCATCATGTGGTCTAATCAATACTAAGGTTTTGGTTAAATAGAAGTAATATCTTTCTTCTATAAGAAAAATATAGTACACACCTCAAAAGATGGTTCTCATCTTTTGTCTTAGTGAGTGTGTTTGTGGTCACAGCCTGAATATATCTAGCCTCATATATAAAATTATGCTTTATTGTAAAAGTTGTTCTTACAGACTTGGTCAGTTGAGTTGGCAGTGTATGAAATAATAAGATATTTTCCATTCAAGGGTGCTTGTACTCATAAATCACACAGAATTTGAATAGATAATGGGAGCACAAGATTAAATTGATCTTGATCTTCAGTTAGGAAGGATGTTATATTATCGTCTGCAAGGCAGTTGTCAATTCATGAAAATGATTTGTAGGAAGGCAAGATATGGAGCACACTTTAAACATTGTATTCTTTCTTTCATTGGTTGTTTTCATATTATTTGCTCTTCTAAAGACCAAAAACAAACATATATTACTGAAATGTAAATATTATTATTTCAGCAATGCAAGGGGGGTGGAAAGCCGATCTTAAATGAATGGCATGCGTATACATGTGCTCATTAGAACAGAAGCTGGAGAGGTCACATCCAGTGATTCAAATTTGTCAATAATGTCCAACCTTTGTTGTCTCAGGAAGAAATGTGTTAGAATTTAAATCCTGAACATGGGTACCAACTTTGAACTGCCTGCAGTGCAACAGCAAGAATTTCTCTTGTCTCCTTTTCAAAAAATGAATCTACCCAAGTTGTATCTGTGAGACTGCTTCCCACTAAGCCAGGGCTGTCAAACTCCCAGCCTGCGGGCCGGTTGTGTCATACGGTGGCCATGCCCACGGCCCATTTAGCTAAGGGGAAAAAAGTCCTGATAGTCATGTGATGCCATCATGACGATGTGAGTTTGACACCCTTGCACTAAGCAAACTTTTGAATAAGTGACTAATAACTGGAGAACTTTGATTCACAACTGTGCATGAAAGAACCTTGGCAATAAATGACTAAATGTAGGAGAGGAGCAGGCAGAGCTGGGAGGGTGGAATTAAATGAGTCAGCAGCCTAGAATCACTACGTTCTCACCAATGGTCTGAGTCCAACCCCAGCTGAATTTCTGGTGCCAATTTAGTATTGAACTTTAGTTGACTAGATTCCTGTGTATAGGCTTCAACAATAAATCTTCTGAACTGCAATTTACCATATGGTCCTGATTCTTTGCACCTGACAGTAAATTGGAGCAAGCTGGAGGAAATGCATCTTCATTAGGCAATCTATTTTCAGGGTCAATTGGAGGAGCTCCTTTAGGGATTATGATACTGACCTCAACTTGAGGATAAGCAGAGCTAGTAGTCAACTTTTACATTTCCAAGTATGGAATGATGAATTTCATCAGCAGAGCTGTTCAGAAAGCTAAATCATTAGAAGGTTTAGAACTCTGCAGAAGACCTGTGTCCAGGTTTCAAGTTATTTTCCCCTAGTCAGTAGGAAACCCACATTAACCTCCTCCTCCTCCTCCTCCTCCTCCTCCTCCTCCTTAAAGGATGTGGGAGAAGTCATCAGTCAATCCATCAATCAGGCATGAATGCAGTTTTCCCCTCCAATAACTCTAGCCTTCTTCTCAACATTAAATGCAAGAAAGTGACCGAGAAAAGAATTCTATGCTGACCTGAAATGAAAGGGAAAGAATACTGGAAAGGCAAGACTGATGGAATGAAGTGGTACACTCTGGTGTATAAAGGGGTTTCAGAGGGCATTGAGGCAAGATGCTTTGAACTTCCAACAATGCCTCCCTATAACAACATACGTGTCAACTCATAAAGCATTCCTGGCTTGCTCTTGAGTTGCCATAAGCAGGTGGTGGTGGTGGGGAGATCTGATGGAGCAGTTCAGTTGCTATGACCAGAAGCACATTCCATGCATACCTTTCTCCAGATTGTGTCCCAGGTTACCAGAGCCAGCTGGAGAGGCTTGTTTTCTACAGCCTGCAAAAGTGCTCTGTTGGAGAATGTGATTTATGACACACCCTGGGAGGAGTGGGGAAACAGGGTCATAGGTGAGTAGTAAATTATGTAGGGCAGAGCTGACTGCACTTTGGAAAAGTGCCCAACATGTTGCTCCTAATAAATAATTGGATTTCTTTTGAAACTTGGCTCAAGGCTCATGAATTAATTAGGGCATCCGTCGGAACCCTGACAATAAGATGTATATTCCTAACATGCCATGCTGTTGGGTTGATAGTTTTGTGACCCTTAAAGTTGGAGACACCTTTGAAAAAGACATAAATGGCCGGCTCAACATCTGCTTGCATTTCTGCAATTAATATAACTATGGGAATTTGCCAGTGCCTTTCTCATTTGCTATGTAGTTCATCACTCTGATATTGGCCTTGCTAGAAGGTATGGCTTAGGTTTGACATTCTAAGCCATTTTCCTATTAATGTCAGCTAGATGTTTTCATTAATGGTGGACTTAATACCTTGGCTAAAAGCTGTTCCTTCTGGGGATTTAAGAGAGAAAACAAAGAGAGGGGAAAAAAACATCCCTAAAAATAATTAAGGACTAGTGGGTGTCATTTTAACTGTATGAAATAATTGATTGTAATTGGTTCTTCTAATGCTTCTTCTTTGATACATTTTTAATCTTGCTCGATTTTTCATTCTCTTTTGCTGCTGTCTAATTTTGTTTTAAATGATGTATAACTAAAGAGGGAATGTCTGCTTTCCATTTTTTTCCCCTAATTAATTTCCCCCCAATTCAGGGCCAATAACAGCCCTGGGAAGGCAAAGTCTTATAAAACTATTTACAGCCACATAGGCAAATCTCAGGATCATTATTAATTCAGAATAACATTGCTCTTCTTTTATGAATGCTTTTCTATCACACTTATGAGAGCCACTTTGGTGTAGAATAGAATAGAATAGGATAGAATTCTTTATTGGCCAAGTGTGATTGGACACACAAGGAATTTGTCTTGGTGCAGATGCTCTCAGTGTACACAAAAGAAAAAATACATTCGTCAAGAATCATAAGGTACAACACTTAATGATAGTCATAGGGTACAATAAGCAATCAAATCATACGAGGAAACAGTCAATAAAAATTGTTAGGATACAAACAACAAGGTTACAGTCATACAGTCATAAGTGGGAGGAGATGGGTGAAAGGAAGGATGGGAGGATTAATAGTAATAGTAATGCAGACTTAGTAAATAGTTTGACAGTGTAGAGGGAATTATTTGTTTAGCATAGTGATGGCGTTTGGGAAAAAACTGTTCTTGTGTCTAGTTATTCTGGTGTGCAGTGCTCTATAGTGTCATTTTGAGGGTAGGAGTTGAAACAGTTTATGTCCGGGATGTGAGGGATCTGTAAATATTTTCATACCCCCCCTTTTTTTGACTCGTGCAGTGACTCAAGCTGCATAGTGGTTAAGGCATTAGATTAGCGACTGGGAGTTACAGCCCTGCCTTAGGCACAAAGTCAGCTGGGTGACCTTGGGCCAGCCACTTTCACTCAGCCCTAGAAGCAGGCAATGTCAAGCCATTTCTGGCAAACCTCACTAAAAGAACTTCAGGGACTTGCCTAGTGACTCTCTGAAAATTGTGCAGGACTGAACAAAGGTAAAGAAAGAAATTACACTTACGTACATACAACAGGTGCCTTACAAAGAAACAACAAAGCTAATCTGTATGATGTTACATTTTGAATGAAGTAAAAGCACCAGGGGAAAATCTAGGTTTCAGTTCTTGATGATCCACAACTCCCATGAGCTGAAGGCAACTTGGCTAAGGAGGAGGAAGGCTGCTAGGAAATGCAGTTGGCAAAAATTATTGGGGTAAATGTAATTTCACTGATCTCTGAGTCTTGATTTCTTCCTCAAGGAGATGAGTCATTGCGAGGAAAACACTCCTAGCAACATGATTGAACCTGTTGACAATTCCTTCACCCAAATGCATCCTTTTCCAAGACAATTCCTTCACCCAAATGCATTCCTTTTCACCCCAATGCTCCTTTTCCCCACCCACCAACCCAGCATCCAGGGCAAGATAAGCTGAAGGAGAAGCTGCATTAAGGAAATGCTCCCAGGTGATTTGGAGCATACTCGGATGCCCTGAAGCACCCAATTTATCTAAAAATCCAAAGAGTGATACAGTCTTATGAAATAATACTTGCTATTGGATTTCTGGAACTTTTAAGTTTAATCATATTAAGGTTTAACTACTTGCTGGAATTTCCTTAGGTAGCAGCAATCTATTCATAACATTTTTATCTCGTAAATCCACACAGAAGGGAATGAAGTCTCTATTACTATCTATCTCTATCTCTGTATCTATCTCTGTATCTATCTATCTATCTATCTATCTATCTATCTATCTATCTATCTATCAGATTAAAGGGCAAAATAAAGCAAATTAATGAATACAATCTAAATGGCTCCAGTATTTGAGAGCATCTTGCTTGTGGAATTTGACCAATTATGGTGCAGACCATTGGGAAAGATTGAGATAGGAATTAAACTTGGTAATTAGAACTAGAATCTCCTTGTCCTTCACCTCCTCCTCCTCGACACACAAGAAAGTAGTCTCCAGTTCATAAGCTCTCAATGTACTTACAAACAACAAAGATACAATCATAAATCATAAGTTACAAACAACGAAGTGAAAAATCAGAAGAGACCAATAGGAGAAGGTAATAGGAAAGAAGTTAAGAAGGAAGACAAGCAGCCAAATCTAGTGCTATTCCTTTCCTTTGGTTTGAGGCAGAGAACTAGGAGAAGCTGAAAAAACCAGATGGCAAACATGGATTTAATCCCCTCCTTTCCATTTCTGACTTAGCAGGGAAAAGAAACATGGATTTTCTTCACTCAACCCTGAGTGTGAGGGTTTAAGTATTTCTGGCACACTCAGAGGAGAATACTTCTGGCAAATTTGCACGAGTTACATGCTATGCATAGAATATCCTGCATCACAAAATTTGTATGCATAATTCGGCTTGGGTTTAATATTCATAGGATTTATTACTTTATTTAAAACATTTATATAGCTGCATCTTATAGCCAACTCTGGGCGGCTTCCAATCAAAAGTGAAAAGAGCCATAAAAGCCATATGTAAACTATAAAAACTAACAGATTGAAAAGGCCTTAATGCAAAAGGCAACACACATCTCAAATTCCTTGTAAGGTGCTTGGCAATTGTGTGTGTTACACTCCCTGTTACACTGTGCCCAATTTGCTTTAGCAAATCTTTCTATGGATCTGTTGCCTACGTTCTCAGTTCGATGAATGCAATGAGGAAACAGAATCCTATCACTCAGCACGAGTAGGACCTTGTCCCCAGATCTGAAAAATTCACAAGCTAGTGCTGCTAGATATGATTGTATATGAAAAAGGGAGGAAAAAAACCCAAGAGGGAGAAATTTATGGAGCTTCAAGACAGCTGGATATCAGCTTGTGTGTCAGCTGGACACATTTTTATCACTCCAGTGTCTGCAGAGTTGATGGCTTAGTCAGATAACAATAGAAACGTAATACCCTGGCAAGCAGCAAGAACAGTTATGTCTATATAATGGAGGCAGATTGTCCTCACTGAAAGTATTTTTAAATCATTGGTTCCAAAACAATGAATTTCATTACTAAAGAATGCTGGTCAGCTCTATCAGAAAGTTGTGTGGTGTGTGTAGACAGGCACACTCAACCCTATATCCACACCCCAAATTATTCCCAGTACTGAAAAGCCAGTTTTGGCACACAGTAATGTTGACTCGGTTTCTGAATCTACTAGAATCTGTTGCCAAGTGTCTGGAAACGTGATGATTTTTGTCTTTCGAAGAGGAAGGAAAAGATTTACTGCCAGTTATGGGTGTTAAAGGGCTATGTCTAATTTATCACCCTTGAAATGTTATCAAAACTCTGCCAGGGAGGTTGTTAAATATGTGGGAAAGCAGTTCAGATATGTAACATGAAGACCTACAAAGAGAAGTTGAGTGTTCATGGATGCTTTAAGCCAATGCAGTCCTCATGATCATTAGCATGCATTGTTAAATGAATTTAAGAAGCATTAACTAAGTGTCCAGAATATTTTTCAAGTCTAGCTGAAAAGAGATAGATACCCATCAAGGCAAGTGATATGGTAAAAGATGCCAGATCAAATCATTTGCTTCTCCAGAAAATATAGTCTGGCAATGATAATGCTCAAGATCTGCTGTTTGTGGTTCTTCTGATGGGACCTGCTAAGGTTCAAGATAGGACTTTTGATGGGCGAGGAATACCTTCTTCTTGTACCAAGTGGTGATGCTTCATCTTCTAAAATGTCTTGATCTAGCAAGTGGTTTCATCTGGGGATTATGTAGGAAGTAAACCTAGCTTGACACTCTTCTCTTTTCCTTTCAACTTCTTGTAAGACAGGCATTTATAGTTTAAGGTGAAGTCCAATTTCTAAAATAAAGTAATACTGGCTCAAATGAAGATGAGCACATGTTGTCCTGCCTTGAAGACATTTGGCTGGCTATCGCCAAAGATACCACATCACATTTATCCATGTATTTAATTTATTCTATTCTTTAATATGCTCTACTTTTTTATTTTGTCACATCATCTTTTGGAGGGTAAGTCAGAGATGGTATTCAGCAGGTTCTGACCAGTTCTGGAGAACCAATGGTGGAACTTTTGAGTAGTTCAGAGAATCAGCAAATGCCACATCTAACTGGCCCCGTCCCCATCTATTCTCTGCCTCCCATTGAGTCCCAGCTGATCAGCTGGGTCTTCTTTGGTTGCCCTGCACAGGAGAATGGAGCTGGAAAGCAGGTTAGTGGGGTGGGGAGGGAATGGAGATTTTACAATATCCTTCCCCTGCAGCTGGATTGGAAGGGAGATTTTACAGTATCCTTCCCCTGCCATGTCCACCAAACCATGCCCACCAAGCCACATCATGCCCACCAAGCCACACCCACAAAACCGTTAGTAAAATTTTTTGAATCTCACCACTGGGATAAGATCAGTTTTTCTAAGCACAATACTACACCTAACAGGGTTTGAACATTGCCCTAATCCGTGGTTTGCTTAACCATGGATTATTATTATTTTTAGCTAAGCCATACATCCTGCTAAGTCAAAATCAAACAATCAATGCAATGGCTCTGCACAATGTGTGATCTCAATTAGCATGCAGCGGTTAGTCAGCCTCAGTGTGTTAAGACTTAGCTTACAGCATAATGTGCATGGAATGCAGATTTGGCTATGCTTGGTCTCTGGATGCCTTCCAGAGAGTTAGCAGGTCTCTCTGCTCTTTCAGGTTTTTCTGTCTTAAGCTGCCCACTGTTCTACAAAAGCACCATCTCTTCGCCCCAGGCCCAAATGATGTAAACTAGTCTGGGAACAACTCAAGGGTGCTGCATGGTTTTTTATTTTTTTACCTCTTGAGTAGCTTCTAAAGCACCGTCTGTCATTTCAGGTGGTGCCTTCCGCAAATGATACTCGCTTGGAATCTGCTAAGGTTGGTAAATGGAATGAATAAGCCCCTTGTTTGGGATGAATGTTCTATCTAAACATGTCCCTTTCTCACTTCCTCTCTGGTCATCAGAGAAGAAGAGAATTCAAAAGGCACTCTTGATGGCATTTGTGTGTGTGTGTGTGTGTGTGTGTGTGTGTGAAACATCTGACAACTTGGCGACATGAATGGTTCATACAGTATGAGAGTTGAAAGTGAAACTGAGCACAGCACATTTTGTTACCAATTTCCATGCGATGTGAGTGCATCAGAATACATGTTATGGAGTAGAAAACATAATGCTAGTAGCTATGCTGAAGGAAATGGCTTGTCACCGCTAGCATTGTATTGATTTTCCAGATAAGAAAAAGCATATTATAGTAAGCAGGTAACTTACATCTACTATTAGGGAGACCATCAGATTATTGTGTTCTGCTTGTTAGTTTCCTTATATACAAATTGGTAGAATTATTGCACATTACTGTATAGAGCTGAGGTTATTGTATAGTGCAGAGGCATTTCCTTTGGCTGCTTCTAGGGAATATTAGGTTATTATTGAGACTCAATATGAAGTTGTATCTATGGTTATTCTAGTAATGTTTATATTGTTTTTCACCAGTGGGTACCATAATTCATCAATGCTGCAATGAAAATTTTCTTCCATTGACATAGATGTGGACAATTAACAATGTTCTATTTAGTTTTACACATGCACACACACACACACACACACACACATATTGAAGTTAAAAGAATATTCCTGGTTGATCTTGATTTATACAATTTAAATAGTTCTTATTGACTATCTAGCAAAATCCCCAGCAACCCCTACAGGATTGTCTCTAAACATCTACATTGTCTCTAAATTCTTCTCCCCAGATGAATCCAGAACTTTTCTGAATAACTAGGTACAGGGATAAATCTTAGTTACAAATTGACAGAATTCTAGAGATAATAGAATAGAATAACAGAGTTGGAAGGGACCTTGGAGGTCATATAGTCCAACCCCCTGGTCGAGCAGGAGAGTCTATTCCAAATATTAGCCCCTACCTAGGATCAAACTCACAGCCCCTGATTGTGAGACGAGAGCACCACCATTGTAATGGTGTAGGATTATTCATCGCAGTCCAGCAACTTCTGGTTGGGCTCTAGTGCTTTGTATTATACTTCCAGTTGTCTTCCAGATGGATAAATCAATTCCAGTATTCTCAAGAAAGGCTATCTAAGTGAAGAAGAATTGAGAAGACTATTCCAGGACTTTCTTCCTCAAAATGTATTTAGTCAACATAAAACATAAAGGTAGCAGCAAAGCAGTTGAGTATATTAACAAAAAGCAATCCACGGTACACAAATGTTTCCCAAAGATGCACCAAATAGCTTTCAATCACTGTTTAACTCATCGCCTGCTTTCTGCAAGAGGACAATGGAAAGGATCACTTCTCTTTGACTTGCTTTTGTATAATAAAATACATGATTCTAGGTGCAGGTAATGTTTACACAAATGTAGTCCTTTAAAAAGTAAAGTGTTCCTCTTTTTGTGTGAGTAAATGATAGATGATGGCAGTGAAGACAATTTGATTTAGAGATTAGGGCAGCAGGCTAGAAACCCAAAGGCTGCAAGTTATATAGCTACATCTTAGGCATGAAAGCCATCTGGGTGACTTTGGGCCAACCACCAGGAGACAGTGAGTTCTAGTCCTGTCTTAGGCATGAAAGCTGGCTGAATGACTTTGGGTCAACCACCAGGAGACTGTGAGTTCTAGTACCGTCTTAGACATGAAAGCTGGCTGAATGACTTTGGGTCAACCACCAGGAGACTGTGAGTTCTAGTCCCATCTTCCCTGGGGGGTTGGCCCAGGAATTCATGGCCTCCATGGGGGCCATGGGCCTGACCCAGTTGATTCAAGGCCCGACTCATGAGGGGGGAAACACTCTCGACCTAGTTTTTGTCTCGGAACAGTGGCATAGTGATAGAGGGCAGGTCAGTTGTACAACACTGCCCGTTCCATGGTCTGATCACTATCTCCTGCAGCTGGTTTTCCAACAGGCTGCCCTCCACTGCTGGGTTGAGGAGCCACTCAGATGGTTCCGCCCCAGATGCCTGATGGACCCGGAGAGGTTCCAGGTGGAACTGGGGTCTTTTCCCACTTCCCTTGCCCACAACTCTGCTGAGGACCTGGCGGCCGCTCGGCAGCAGGCTGCTACAGATGCCCTCGACAGGGTTGTCCCCATGCATCCCCTCACACGCCGTGGATCCTGGGTGGCTCCCTGGTATACTGAGGAGCTCCGGGGGATGAAGCACCATTGGAGGGGCTTAGAGAGCAGGTGGAGGTCCACCTGCTCCCAATCCGATCGAGCCCAACTAAGAGCCCATATTAGGACTTACCTGGTAGCTATGAGGGCGGCGAGAAGGTCTTATCTCTCCACCCTCATAGCGTCCACAGATAACCAACCAGCTGCCTGGTTAGGGCCACCCGCTCTCTCCTACATCCGGGGGAGGCGGTGGACCCACTGCGGGGAAGGGCTGAGGAATTTGGTCAATATCTGTCGGATAAGATCGAGCAGATTCGGGGTGGGTTGTGCTCTACTTTGCATTGGTCTGAGGGTCTGGGCCGATGTGATCCTGAGTTGGTTTCTGTGGATGCCTCCATGGGGAGGTCACCTGAGGTTGGCTCCGGGCAGTGGTCAATGCTTCGTTAAGGGAGGGTGTCTTTCCCTCCACCTTGAAAGAGGCGGTGGTGAGGCCCCTCCTGAAGAAGCCTGCCCTGGACCTGACCATGTTAGACAACTTTTGTCCAGTCTCCAACCTTCGTTTTGGCGAAGGTTGTTGAGAGTGTGGTGGCTCAGCAGTTTCCACTCTTCCTGGATGAAGCGGACTACCTAGATCTGTACCAATCGGGCTTCCGGTCTGGTTTCAGCACGGAGACGGCAATGGTCGCACTGATGGATGATCTCTGGAGGGCCGGGACAGGGGTTTTCCTCTGTCCTGGTCCTATTAGACCTCTCAGCAGCTTTGATACCATCGACCATGGTATCCTTTTGTGGCCTTGAGGGTTGGGAGTGGGGGCACTGTTTTCAGTGGTTCTCCTCCTACCTCTCAGGGCAGTCGCAATCGGTGTTGATGGGGACAGAGGTCAGCCCCGAGGGTGCTCACTTGTGGGATCCCCCAAGGGTTGGTCCTCTCCCTCTCTATTTAATATCTACATGAAACCGTTGGGTGAGATCATTCGTGGTTTTGGGGTGAGGTATCACCAGTATGCTGATGATACCCAGTTATACATCTCCACCCCAAACCAGATCAGTGATGCCCTCTCCGTGATGACCCATTGTCTGGATGCGGTATGGATCTGGATGGACGGAAACGTGCTTCGGCTCAACCCGGCCAAGACTGAGTGGCTGTACATACCGGCATCTTGGTCCAGTCAGGAATGTCCATCATTGACCATAGGGGAGTGGTGTTGCCCCCTGTGGATAGGGCGCGGAACCTGGGGGTCCTCCTGGATGCATGGCTCCGGTTGGAGGAGCAGGTGGGGCCGTCGCCAGGGGGCCTTTGCCCAGGTCCGGCTGGTTTGCCAGCAGCCCATTCTGGACGAGATGCCCTGCGTACAGTCACTCATGCCCTTGTTACTTCCCGACTCTGCACTCTCTATTTAGGACTGCCCTTGCATACCATCCGGAGACTGCAGCTGGTGCAGAATGCGGCCTGGTGGTGATGGGAGTTACCCGATTCTCCCATATTACCCCCCCGCGTGGCCTGCATTGGTTGCGGTTGCACTCGGGTGAGATTCAAGGTTTTGGTTTTAACATTCAAAGTCCTACACGACATGGGTCCACAATATTTAAGGGAGCGACTCCTGCCAATATTGAGTGCCAACCGCCCTGTGTGGGCACACAGGCAGGGGCTCCTCAGGGTCCCATCAGCAAGCCAATGTTGGCTGGTGGTCCCCCGGCGACAAGCCTATTCTGTGGCGGTCCCCGACCTGTGGAACCAGCTGCCTCTGGGCCTCCGTCTGGCCCCTGACCTCCGCACCTTCCGCCACGATTTGAAGACCTGGTTATTTGACCAAACCGGGCTGTGACTGCCTCTTGGGGGGATAGTTTTAAATATCTTAAATTTGGTATTATTGGGCTTTGTACTTGTTTAATTCTTTTTTAGCTATTTATTGTAAATGTATGTTTTTAGTTGTGAGCCACCCTGAGTCTTCGGAGATGGGGCGGCATATAAGTCCAATAAAATAAATAAATAAATAAATAAATAAATAAATAAATAAATAAATAAATAAATAAATAAATCTTAGGCATGAAAGTTGGCTGAATGACTTTGGGCCAACCACCAGGAGACTGTGAGTTCTAGTCCCAGCTTAGGCACCTTTCTCTCCCATTCCAACTAATTTCACAGGGTTTGTGGGGGAAATAGGAGAAGGGTATTAAAAGTGGGATATAAATAATAAATAGATAAAAAGGAGAGTCCCAACTATTATAAGATGGCCCAGAGTATTTATATTTATCCCTTGCTATAAGTCAGAAATGTAATCAAGAAGGAAAAGATCATTAAAAAAACACCTCTAAGGAAGATACTGTATGCATACAAACACACACACAACCCACACACAGACTTTTGAGGCTTGTTAAATATGCAGCCTCCGTAACACAGTTGAAGCAATTTTAAAGTCTAGTATTCAGCATAGCACTTTGATCCACTTAATTTCATATTCCAAAGTTTTAATGGGTATAATATTAGATAGATGATCGTTCTATTAGTTTAATCTTTGACAGTATCCATATGGCGCTTTGGAAATACATTTTGCTTCTGGAGCGGGTTTTTGAATTCAAAATAATTATAACACTCTAGGTGTTAGTACTGTAAATGGCACTCTGATCTTCCTCTCTGTATATTTCCTTATGCATGCTCCTTTTATGATTATTGATCATAAAAGGAGCATGCATGATTATCTTCCTATTGAGATAAGAAATAGTTTGGTGTGTATATATTTATTATTTATTATTTTATTTATTATTTGAACTTATATGCCGCCCCATCTCCGAAGACTTGGGCTTACAACTAAAAAGCAAAGAACAATAAATACATTAAAAAAACAATTAAATCAGAATTATAAGCCCAAATATTTATAAAATGAATTAAAAATTTAAAAATAACCCTCCCAAAGGGTCACAGCCGGGTTGGTCAAATAACCAGGTCTTCAACTCATGCTGAAGGTGCGGGAGGTCAGGGGCCAGGCGAGCTCCAAAGGCAGTTGATTCCAGAGGTCAGGGGCAGCTACAGAAAAGGCTCGTCGTCGAGGAACCGCCAGCCGGCATTGGCTTGCCGACGGAACCCCGAGGAGTCCCTGCCTATGAGCTCGAACAGGGCGATCGAGTTTGACATCGGAAGAAGGCGCTCCCTTAGATATTGAGGACCCATGTCGTGAAGGACTTTGTATGTTAACACTAAAACCTTGAATCTCACCGGGCGCAACCAGCAACCAATGCAGGCCACGCAGGAGGGGGGTCACATGGGAGAACCGGGTAACTCCCATCACCACCCGTGCCGCCGCATTTTGCACCAGCTGGTATGCAAGGGCAGTCCCAAATAGAGAGCGTTGCAGTAGTCAAGCCTAGAGGTAACAAGGGCATGAGTGATCGTGCGCAGGGCATCCCGATCCAGAAAAGGGCGAAGTTGACGAACAAGACGGAGCTGGGCAAAGGCCCCCCTGGCAACAGCCCCCACCTGCTCCTCCAACCGGAGCCATACATCCAGGAGGACCCCCAGATTCCGCGCCCTATCCACAGGGGCAGCACCTCTCCCCTATGGCCAAAGATGGATAATCTTGACTGGGTCGGAGACGGTATGCACAGCCACTCAGTCTTGGCGGGTTGAGTCGAAGCATGTTTCCGCTCATCCAGTTCCGTACGCATCCAAACACGGGTCATCAGGAGAGGGCATCACTGATCTGGCCTGGGGTGGAAATGTACAGCTGAGTATCATCAGCGTACTGATGGAATTTCACCCCAAAACCACGGATGATCTCACCCAGCGGCTTCATGTAGATGTTAAATAAAAGGGGGGAAAGGACCAACCCCTGAGGGACCCCACAAGAGAGGACCCTAGGGGACGACCTGACCCCCCCTGTCAGCACTGATTGCGACCGCCCCGAGAGGTAGGAGGAGAACCACCGAAGAACGGTGCCCCCCACTCTCTCTGTGTGTGTACTTCTTCTTTTTGTTACAATTTAGTAATCCCTCCCTCACAGAATTATTACCTGGGTCTCTCAAATTGAAGTTAAAATTTGTGGTTTTTTGGTTTATTTGTTTTTTTGCTATTAATACAAAATTAAAAAGCTCAACATTCAGGGCCTGGACAATCTGGAACTGCACCGCCTGTGGTCTGATCTAAGCATAGTACACAAAATTGTCTGCTACAGAGTCTTACCTGTCAATGACTTCTTCAGCTCAATCACAGTAATACATGGGCAAATCACTGATACAAACTCAAGGTAAATCACTCCAAACTCGATTGCAGAATACACGACTTCAGCAACAGAGTGGTCAATGCCTGGAACACCCTACCCAACTCCATTGTTACAGCCTCAAAGCCTCACAGCTTCAACCTCAAACTGCCTACTGTGGACCTCACCCCATTCTTAAGAGGTCCTTAAAGGGGGCGTGCATAAGCGCACCAGCGTGCCTACCGTCCCTGTCTTACTGTCCCCTTTTATCTGTATTTACTCCCTTTGTTGTTGTTTATGTTCATACTTATACTTGTTATCTTGTACATGTTTGACAAACAAACAAACAAATAAAAATACATTACATTTAAGTACCATATCAAGACACACCCACACACACCCACACCAAATAAGGGGTTGACCATAATGTCAGAATACAACCTCAATAAAAGAGTTGCAGTATTCTTTTTATCTGACAGCTTACAATGTGTCGAGTGCATCAGCTTTCAAAAGGAACCAGGCAGATGGTCGATCCAATGAGGATGCAGACATTTTATTGATTTGATTTATATCACTGCCAGTCTCCTATAGGTGATTCTGGCTGGCTTATAATAACACAGATGAAAACAAATAAAATACCTCATAGGAAATAAAAACACACGGCAACTGAGATTCATAAAATAACTGTCAACAAAGCCAAGGGACAGACTCTTATTACCAGAGATGGTATTCAGCCAGTTCTGACCAGTTCTGGAAAACCGGTAGCAGAAATTCTGAGTAGTTCAGAGAACTGGCAAATACCACCTCTGACTGACCCAGACCCCATCTATTCTTTGCCTCCTGAGTCCCAGCTGATTGGCCTGCACAGGAGAACAGAGTTGAAAAGCAGATTAGTGGGGTGAGGAGGGAATGGAGATTTTGCAATATCCTTCCCCTGCTCTGCTCACCAAGCCATGCCATGCCCACAGAACTGGTAATAAACATTTTTGAATCCCACCAATCCCTTCAAGCTTGGGCACAAAACCAAGTTTTTTAGAGTCTTGGGAAAGGTCAGAAGGTCAATATAATCTCATTGATGTTCCTCAAGATGGGTGGATTGATGTTGTTCAAGAAAGGTGCCATAGCAAAAAAGGCTCTCATTTGGGATCCTATCAGCTGACACTCTTCAGCTTATGACCCCCAGACTATGCCACACTGTTTGGAAAGAGAAAGTCCTGTAAGTCCCAAACTATGAAAGACTTTAAAGGTAACTATCAAGACCTTGAACTGCACTCAGAAGAAAACTGGAAGTCAATGCAGCTCGTGGAACAAAGGTGTCATCACATACACTGCAAAGCCAGTTATATTAAACTGCTCCTCCTTCTGTGTCCTGCACCAGCTGAAACTTCCAAATTTTCTTCAAGGGCAGCCCTTCTAATATTGCATGCAGGAGCATGGTAAGTTTGGAAGAAAGTTTTATCTTCCAAATAAGATAAAAGGACTTTTAATTTATCTTTGGTGTGCTACCTCCAGATACTTTCAGAAGAAAAAAATTCAGAGTCATTATGGTTTTGTGCATCCCATCCCAGTAAGCCAACTTTGTGCTCCATCTGTGGATCTAGCCACTCAGAGTTGCCACAAACCATGAGCTGGATGGCAAAAACACAATTAAGAATGAATTGCAATTAAGTGGTGGAACAATTTGCCTTCAGAAGTTAGTGGATGCACCCACAGATGAGAAGGTAATACAAAAAGTATTAGAATGTCCGAACTGGACAGACTAACAATGGAACTTAAGAACAAAGAGGAAACAGAATGCTACCTAACATGGGATGTTATATATATAATTGGTTAAATAATAGATGCAGAGATTAGTATTTAACAATGAAAGAAGATTAACAAAATAGAAATAAGTACAGATATATTGAAATATGTAAGAATAAACTATGTAAGCAATACCATTGGATTGTATGTGAATATAGTTTAAAATGCACAAAATAAAATGTTTTGCATTATGGTATAAATAAGAAAATAATAGTTATCATGATGTGTAACACTATGTAGTCAAAAGAGATTATACTGTATGATAGTTAAAAGCAGGATGTATATTATGATGTAAAAAAAAAGATTTGTTATAACCAGTGCACTGACATTGTAAAATAGGAACTCTGATGAACAATAATGAAAAATGTACAATACAAATATTTTAAAAAGAAGTTTGGGGTGCTCTATCACTGGAAGTTTTTAAGAAGAAATCAGACAGCCATTTGTCTGAGATGGTATAGGGTTTCCTGCCTCAGCAGGATTGGAATACTTAAAAGTCCCTTCCAGCTCTGTGATTCATTGAATTCTGTTAAAAGAACAGTCTTGTACTGTAGATACAGAATTTGATGACTCTGATGTAAATGTTAAGTGAGAAGAAGAAATCATTCTCTTCACGGTTAGCAAGAACTGGAAACCAAAACACCCTAACTCATTGTACACATGTTGTACTCTGACAATAAAGGTTGGTTTGATTTGATTTGATTTGGTTTGATTTGATTTGATGATGGGCATGACTTGCTTTTTCAGCTTGTTCAATATATGCATTTTGTATACCTGATGGGAGAAGTTGAAGAGGGCATCAGGATGATGTGGATAGCAATTTGGAAACATTCTCTGCTTACCAACATACAGACATACCACATCTGAATTTATCCATATTTGGAAAACAATGGGACTTCAGCAAGTCATGGACTAAGACGGATGCAGGACAAGATGCTGCCTGACAAATGTGTTGTAGGAGCTAATAAATACTTCGTTCTTGAAAGCCCATATTCTCCTTGAAATGTTGCATGGAAATTTCTTTTTGAGCGAAGAGAGTAATGTGGATTCTTTGGTGGTTGACAGTCATAAAGAATAAATCAAAATCATCTTGGGGAAAATCTGTCTTAATGGATCATATAGACAAATATCTAATTTTAACCATTTTGACAGATGGAGACATTGGTGTGTCAGAATATAGTCATTTTGCCACAAATACTGTCAAGGAAGCTTGTCAAAATGGTTGCAAATTGCTTCTCCAGTTATCTTAAGGGTGATGGCTTTTAAAGCTGGAACTGTGGTCACAGCAGTAAATAGGCGGCAATAGTGAATAGCATAATTCTGCACATTAAAACATGTTCATCGTTGCTGTTATCCCCATTATTATTAAGGTGTGT